>OW386290.2:62190149-63390149 GCA_936432065.2 Rutpela maculata
ATATATATATATATATATATATATATATATATATATATATATATATATATATATATATATATATATATATATATGTTATATAATATTACACGCTATCTTATTGCGACTTAGCCATAATAAACCTTCACAGGTATATCGTATTTCACGATAACAGCTTCTCTTATTAATTGCTTATCTTCAAGATATCATATTACACCTTTGTTTCTCATAACTTGTGCAGACTGCAGAACTGCAATTCCTTTGTTATATATTTTGCTTACTCAGGTTCTGTATGTTATAAATATGACTAAACACGCTTTGTTGAATCAGTTATTAAACTCACTTAGAATGAAACACTTCTAATTATTGTATTATTCCTTTTCCAAGAGCCAACGTTGGCTCCATTTAAGTAAATAAATCTTTTTAAAAAGTCACTCATGAAAACCGTGATCTAACATTGGCGCAGTCGGTAGGATCCGTAAACATCATCAGAACAAGAAGCCTAACTGGTAGTGAAGCGCAAAAGAACAAGGACAACATCTGCAGAAGGTGCCTAACTAGTGCGTGTATATCTGCAAGAACAAGGAGACCTTCTTCACTGGTGGTGGCGGATCCCAATCCCTTGACGGACGAAGAACCTACTCATGGAGATGAAATTAACGTAAGTCATTTTAAGAATCATCTCGTTATTTCTTTTCATTTTTACAAATATTATTTATCACAATTATTTACGTGTATTATACCTCTAATACACTCGGCAAACAAAGCCAATTCTGTTATCAAACAAATCCTATACAAGCTACAACGCAACAATTTTAATTTTAAGTTATTTATTTTCGTATTCACGAAACGACTGTGTATTATACAGTTAATACACAATTCATTTACGACGTAACAAAACAAGCTAATTTTAATTTAATTTCCGTATCATACTGCTGATACGTAACCAATTTTAGTTCAAAAATCTCTAAATAAAAAAGCAAAATGCCTGATAGAGCCCAACCAGAGACTGTTCAACCAGTGCCACCGGCACCAGCCGAACAACAACAACAACAACCACAACAAATCGAGCCTTACAAGCTCTCTGAAATTTTTTTCACTAATACCAGAATTCGATGGCAACGCCATAAATTTACAGACATTCCTAAACTCGTGTTCATGTGCACAAAGTATGGCAATTCATGACCAAAAAATTCTATTAACCATGCACATCAAAAATAAATTAAAAGGCAGAGCCGCCGAACTTATAAATTCACGCAACCCTAGCACATGGCCAGAAATAAAGGCACTACTAGAAACTCACTTCGGAGACTCCCGAGATTTAACGTCCCTAATTCAGGACCTACAACGAATTCACCAATTACCTAGTGAATCCGCCTTAACATTTGTTTCGCGTTTACAAACGCACAATGCGAAAATGCACGCTGCAGTGCAAAAACAAAATTTAACTTCGGAGCAAAGAACCGCGCAAACAAACCTGATTGAAACTATGACATTAAATAATTTGTTAACGGGTCTAGAACCAAATCTAGGCAGAATAATACGTGCCAGTAACCCTCCTTCTATAATGAACGCGATTATTAGAATTCGTAGAGAGCTACAACTCTCTTATTTTGAACAGCAAAAATTCCCAAAAAATAGTCCAGTCAAAAATCCAGTAATTCAACAAAAGCGACCACAAGGTCCCAATTTGCAACAAAAGTTTTGTTCCTTCTGTAAACGGAATGGACATGTAATAAGCGAATGCCGCACAAGGCAACAGTCTCAAAACTTCCAGAGACCAAGTTTCCAAGGAAACCCAAACTCACAAAATTTTTGTCATCAAAACTTCGCACAACCTAGTAATAATCAATTTAGTCAGAGGACATTCCCTCAAAATAATCAGCCAAATCAATCACAGCAAAACAGGCCCTCAGCCATAAGGCCGAACCCTAATTTTATGCAACAGCGACCATCAGCTATCCAACCTAACCCAAATTTTAATCGCTTTAACCAGCAAAAAGCTCATCATTTGAATTACGAACCTTATGACAATTATGACAATCAATGTTACTATAATCAATATAATGACTACTCGCCCGATTATCAAAATGATAGTTGTGAAAATTACGATTCAGGCAACGCTCAAAACTTTTCAGACAATTATACGGCTAATTCTCAATATGAGCAGTACGAGAATTATACTGCTAATTCTCAAACACTACAGGAGGATTATACTGCTAATCCTCAGGATTTTCGCTTAGATCCGGAGTACCCCGCGGATACTCCAACACAACAAATGGACCAATTCGACCAAATATCAAACCAAATACAAACAATGAATCTCAACGACAGTTTCGATCCAATGCTGAACTTCCCAGAACAAACGTTCATGTAAATACGCTTTCTCACACCTTATTAACCGTAAATTCAAAAAATCTTTATTACATCAAAGACGCAACTGGCAAATTTAAAATTTTGATAGACACAGGTGCAGGAATTTCAATTTTTAAACCTAAAACAGCTGAAAATTATAGACGTAGATCTCCTGAAAATGTAATTATACAGGGCATTACTGATCAAAAAATTTATATCAACGAATCTGTTCTCATCCCCTTTTCAGATGAGTCACACAAAGTTTATATCTATAATCTAGATATAGATTTTGACGGACTACTAGGCGCAGATTTTCTAGAACATTACGAATGCCAAGTAGACTTTAAAAACAAACAACTAGTCACGAATTTTAAAAACGTACCACTATTTAAAGTCACGGAAGAAACTACAGTAAATTTACCTGTACAACCAACTGGTAACTCTAACATCAAAAACCAAAATCCAAATTTAGGCAACATCAAAAATTTAATTTCTATCGAACCTCGCATGGAAAAAATCTGTAAATTAAAATGTAATCTGCAAAATACCGAGGCTATACTGTTAGCCCAAGAAATTGAAAAAGTACGCCTACCAAATGCTCTCGTAAAAATCGACAGCAACGGAGAATTTTTAACTTCGATCGTGAACGCTAACGCAATACCGAAAACTATAAATTTCTCTAACCTTAAACTAGAACCAGTACAAAAATTCAAATCAATTTTTAATTTAAATACTCAAAATTCCGACAAACATCCACAGACAGACAGATCCTTCGAAATTAGGAACGAATTGCGCTTGGATCATCTAAACGAAGAAGAGGCCGAAATAGTAACGCAGCTTTGTTTAGACTTTCAAGATATATTCTATTTGGAAGGAGACAATTTAACTTTTACTAACGAAATTAAGCATTCTATTGACACCGAAAATTCCCGACCGATATTCACTAAATCGTATCGATATCCTCAAGTCCATAAAGAAGAAGTTAAGTCCCAAGTATCGAAAATGTTAAGTCAAGGTATTATTCAACCCTCAATCTCACCTTGGTCCTCTCCTGTCTGGGTAGTTCCCAAAAAACTGGACGCTTCTGGAAAACAGAAATGGCGCGTCGTAGTCGACTACCGCAAACTCAACGAGGTTACAATTGGTGACAAATATCCTCTGCCCAACATTTCCGATCTTTTAGACCAACTTGGCAAATGCCAATATTTCACAACCTTAGACTTGGCTTCTGGTTTCCACCAAATTGAAATTAATCCCGCAGATATTCAAAAAACTGCTTTCACAGTTGAGAACGGTCATTATGAATTCGTGCGAATGCCATTTGGACTCAAAAACGCTCCATCAACTTTTCAAAGAGTTATGGATAACATCCTGTTAGGTATTCAAAATGAACGATGTCTCGTCTACATGGACGATATCATTATTTACTCTCCTACAATTCACGAACACATTTCTCGTCTAACTGAAGTCTTTAAACGCCTTCAAAAAGCCAACCTCAAAATTCAACCAGACAAATGCGAGTTTCTCCGCAAGGAAGTCGCTTATTTAGGACATCTCATTACAAAAGACGGCGTAAAACCGAACCCTTCGAAAGTTGACGCTATTTTAAATTTTCCTCAACCGAAAAATCCAAAAGAAATTAAATCATTTCTAGGCTTAGCCGGATATTATAGGCGCTTTATCCCTAATTTCTCCAAGATTACCAAGCCTTTAACAAAACTCTTACAGAAAGACATACCATTTCTCTTCGACAATGATTGTATAAAATCTTTTCAAGATTTGAAACAAACATTAACGACAACTCCGATATTAATCTACCCTAATTTTGACGAACCTTTCGTTCTAACCACTGATGCGAGCGCATTTGCCGTCGGCTCAGTGCTGAGCCAGGGGCCCATTGGCAAAGATTTACCCATTGCCTATGCTTCTAGAACCTTGTGCAGTGCAGAAACTAAGTATTCAACGATTGAACGCGAGCTTTTATCGATAGTATGGAGTGTAAAGCACTTTAGACCATATCTGTATGGTAGAAAGTTCAAACTTGTCACCGACCACAGACCACTCACCTGGCTATTCTCTATAAAGGATCCAGGAAGTAGACTTGCTCGTTGGCGACTCAAACTAGAAGAGTACGACTACGAAATAATTTATAAACCTGGTAAAATCAATAAGAACGCGGACGCACTTTCCAGAATCAAAATTAATCATTTTTCCGAATGTTCCAAATTCTATTCAAAGGTTCTAGCCGCGAACGACGAAGAGTCAGACGACGACGAAAACCCAGACGATAATAACGAAATCACTAACGAACAGATTTCCCAAGAATTTGAAACTTTCGCCAACTTATATAAAACAACATCTTTAATTGACTATTCGAAAATCAAAGCCTCGAACAAACAACTTTTGTATCGAGAACATAAAGATATTATAACCTTTTCCAACAAAACAACTTACAAGACCTACATCACAAAATTATCGAGGACATATTCGAAGAAAACCCCGAATTTCATAACGATAAAATCAATATTGTATCAAGCAAAACAGTCAGACATAGGAGATATTTTATCATCCCTCTACCTTTTGATATCGAATCTGTAATTGAACATCTATTTTTGGTACTATTTAAAAATCAAGATGTTCTAGATCTCTCTAAGACATACTTTGTCGAAAATAATTTAGACCTCCCCATACTTGAAATCCTATCATTCATTTTTGCGGAAAAAGACTTAAAAGTAGTAATTTGTCAAGATATCGTCAGAACTGCCGACGAAGACGAAATTCCAATTATATTGGAGCAAAATCATTTTGGTAAAAATAATCTACACCGCGGAATAAACGAAACTATTCGAAGAATTAGAGAAAAATACACTTGGCAAGGTCTAACTAAAGACGTTGAAAATTTTATAAAAAATTGCGAAACTTGCCAAAAAACTAAAGTATGCCGGAAAAACCTTAATAACCCTCTAGTAGTCACAGAAACCCCAAGAACACCATTCGAAAGAATCAATATCGATTTATTTGAATTCCCTACTCGAAATTATGCTTTAACCATTCGCGACGAATTAACTAAATTCACGCAAGCATATGCAGTCCCGGATAAATCCGCAAAATCTGTCGTAAACACTTTGTTGTTATATTTCCAACATTATGGTACCCCATTAAGAATCCATTGCGATTACGGTGGCGAATTTGACAACCGCTTGCTCAAAGATCTCTGCACCCTCTACGACATAAAATTAACTTATTCAAGCGTAGGACATCCCCAATCGAACGGATCCATAGAAAGATTTCATGCTACTTTAGCCGAAATGATAAGAATCCACAAAACTGAAAACCCAAACGAACATCCTTTCACGATTTTACCATATGCAGTAATATGCTATAACAATTCGGTAAATAAAACACACGGTTTTACCCCATATGAACTTATCTTTGGTCATACATCTAACAGACCACCCGAAACTTTGTACAACCAAAAAGAATTAATAACTAAATACGTTAGAGATTTAAACAATAGAATATCCCACTACTATAAAATAGCCCGTAGTCGAACACAATCTCAAAAAGAGAAAGCAAAAGTTCGCTTCGACAGAAATATTCCCCAAAAACGACCTGAATACAAAATAGGTGACTTAGTTTATGTAAAAGAATCACAAATTAAGAACAAACTACAAAACAAATTTAACGGTCCCTTTAAAATAAAAGAAATTTTTCAAAATTCTGCTACCCTATTAAATCTCGAAACAAAACAAGAGACTAAAGTAAATTTTGATAGAATGAAACCATATACTGAAAATTAAATTTATTTTCAGGTTTCTCCTGCTGTTCGGATCAGCACTCTGTCAATACAAAATTACCCCGATCAATAACACTGTTGGTGTATACTATCACCAAGACACGGACATCGTGGTGACAAATGACAAATGGACTCTACTAGTGCATAAAAATATTTCATCCCTCAAACTAGCTTTTGACAAGAATCAAAATAATTTAGACAGAATCTTGAACACCCTCGATGGTGCTGATCAAAAATCAATCCTGTTTAGAAGCGAAGTTAAAACAGAGTTTAACCTTTTAATGCAAATAGCTAGTTCAATAAAAACGAAATTTGACGAAGTCTTTTCAGACACAAAGAGATATAAACGCGGAATACTTAACGGTTTCGGAACAATATTCAAATCAATTACCGGAAACTTAGACGCCGAAGATGGCGAGTACTACACTAACTGTATAAATAAATTAAATAATGACGAACATCAATTAGAAAACTTAATCAAAAATCAAATCTCAGTTACAACTTCTGTTATCAAAAATTTCAACTCAACTATACAAAAATTACAAATTGATGAGGAAACATTTAACAAAGATATCAAAGAAATCGAGCACACAATTCAAACTATGACTCAAACGATCCAAGCTGCCGAAATAAAACTAAAATTTCTATACATTTCCGAACAACTAATGGCCAGCTATTTGTACATCGAAGACAATCTAAACGATATTTTAAATTCAATAACATTCGCCAGATTAGGAATTATTCATTCATCAATCATAACACCTGATCACTTAGTAACGGCGTTACAAGAGATTTCACAGAGTTTGCGAAGGAACAATTTACCTCTTCCAATTAAACTATCAGCAGTTGCTCAATATCTGGATATTATTGAACTAAAAGCTTTTCAACTAGATTCTAACTTAATATTTGTTTTAACAATACCTCTCATTGAACCTCAAAATTACAACACCTTTCGTCTGTACCCTATACCTATACTTGATAACAGAACTGGTCTACATCATTTTTTATCTATTTCACAAAAGTTTATCGCGAGAGACGATGATTCTTTAATGTACATACCTATACAAAATTTGAAAGAATGCAAACCACTTTATTTTGGAACCAAACTATGTTCGAACCTGTTTGCTTATCCTATCGACCAAAATGCCATTTGTGAAGCTAGAATATTAAAACCATTGCCGAAACTCCCAGAAAATTGTCAAACTTCCTTCATCATTAGTCAAGGATACAACGTCCAAGAACTTGAAGACAACACATGGCTAGTAATTAATTCCGAACCACTTCACATTACCATCAACTGCCCGAAGAGAGAATCCATAACAGAGCTAATTAACAAAAATTCCATCATAAAACTACAACCAGGATGTTACGCCTATGCAGGCATTACTCGAATACAAGCCAGTGCTAAAGACTTTTCCGAAATTAAGGACAATTCACATCCAATCCAAATTCCTTTTGAATGCTGCAATCACATGCCCGACAAAATCGAAATCCCAAAATTAAAACCGCTTAAATTAAACAGTCTCGACGTAGAAGATTTAGATATTGCTAAAAACAAACTAGAGCAATATTCCAAAGACCTAGACGACCTCATAAACGAACCTTTTGTGACCAAACATGTATCTTGGTTCACATACTTCATAATCACTCTCATCATTCTATTGGTTCTACTTTACATAACTTGTAAATGCAGAAGAAGAAGATGTGGAGCATTGCGAATCCAACCCTCAACGGATAACCCTCCTTCACCTCCTTCAGAGCGAAGCAGAGTATTTACCAAATTTCCTAGACTGATCCCTCCAAGAAAGCGACCCGGTATTAGACCTCAAGAAGAAGAGGACATCGAGTTAACATAGACTTTCATGTGGAGTTTTACCCTTGTCTATTAATTTAGACTATTGTATTTTATCCTTATTACGTTATGTAATGTTTTATTATCGCTTACCAATTTTAACTTTTACATTATTTTATTATTTTGCTTTGTATTCATTCAACATTGTTTCAATTTATTTTTGCATTATATTCATTTAACGTTTTAACAATTTTCAAAAGTTGCTGCATAACATCAACTTTTTTATTAAGGGGGAAGTTGTTATATAATATTACACGCTATCTTATTGCGACTTAGCCATAATAAACCTTCACAGGTATATCGTATTTCACGATAACAGCTTCTCTTATTAATTGCTTATCTTCAAGATATCATATTACACCTTTGTTTCTCATAACTTGTGCAGACTGCAGAACTGCAATTCCTTTGTTATATATTTTGCTTACTCAGGTTCTGTATGTTATAAATATGACTAAACACGCTTTGTTGAATCAGTTATTAAACTCACTTAGAATGAAACACTTCTAATTATTGTATTATTCCTTTTCCAAGAGCCAACGTTGGCTCCATTTAAGTAAATAAATCTTTTTAAAAAGTCACTCATGAAAACCGTGATCTAACATATATATATATATATATATATATATATATATATATATATATATATATATATATATATATATATATATATATATATATATATATATATACACATGCATTTAGTACTCATACACCTCCGAATGTTATATGGTTAGGTGGCGTTTGCCTCCGATTTTACGCGTTCGCCTCCGATTTCGGAGCGCGGACGTTTTGTGTTGTTTTCATCGCGAATGTCTTGATAATTAGTAAATTCATGACTCATTATTATCAATAATGATCAGCTTTATTGGTGCGCATATAAGATTATGACAAAAAGGGAAGAAATAGAGAGATAGAAGCATTTAACGACACTTTTT
The DNA here is from genome assembly GCA_936432065.2 of Rutpela maculata. Taxonomy (NCBI): domain Eukaryota; kingdom Metazoa; phylum Arthropoda; class Insecta; order Coleoptera; family Cerambycidae; genus Rutpela; species Rutpela maculata. The sequence goes on from OW386290.2 coordinate 62,199,067, forward strand.
TTGGAGGCGGAAAATACCTATAAACATATATAAACATACACCATAGTCCACTACATTTTTTACCAGGTGGCGCTGCTGTTTTAAACACTTGATGTATATAGGTATTAAATGCTTCCTTACAATAAAGTAGCGATATCGCCTCCTAAACTTGGCAACATAGTAAAGAGGCATACTATTCCTAAATACATCTATAGATATGGTAACTAAAATTACCTTACTAAAAATATAAATAACTTTTATACACAGAAATAATACTTTCTAGAGATCAATGGGTTTTTAAATTTTTTCAATTTGGGAATAAAAAAACGTTAATTTTGTTCAGAAACAAATATTTTTGTCACACCTTTATAGCTTAGAGCAAATTAAAAAAGGTATTTGTTTAAGGTATTTATTTAACAGGACACGAACATTCCTTAACGTAACTAGTTGCCCTTAATCCACTATTTGTCACTGCTGCTGGCCTTATATAGTAAAAGTAAAAAAAAAATTAGAAGACGATTTTTATTGAGGGGGGGGGGCTAAAAAGCAGAAAATAAAAGAATAATAACACAGGTACATTTAGTTTAGTTTAACATTTAGTTTAAAAAAATACACAAGACTCTACCTAGGTACCCAGGGGTTTTTGGGGTCGCTGATTCCGATGCCGAGGTCGGTTAAGCTCTATCACGTCAGGTTCAAGGACATCTGAAGGTCAAACTAAGAAAAGGTGGTTGAAAAAATCTGAGAAAATTTACACATAGGTTTTTGGGGTCGCTGAGTCCGAATTCGGTGTTCGCTTACCCTTAAAAGGCATCCGGAGGTCATTTCAAGGTTAATTTGAGAAAAACGGACAGGAAGCTGTTAAAAAATCTGAAAAAATTTACATATAGGATTTTTGGGTCGCTGAGTCTGTATCCGATGCCGGTTGACCTCTATCACGTCAGTTTCAAGGTCACTTGAAGGTCAAACTAAGAAAAGGTGATTGAAAAAATCTGAAAAAATTCACGCATAGGTTTTTGGGATCGGTGAGTCCGAATCCGGTGTTCGTTTACCCTTAAAAGGCATCCGGAGATCATTTCAAGGTTAATTTGAGAAAAACAGAGGAGAAAATGTCAAAAAATCTGAAAAAACTTATATATAGGTTTTTTGAGTCGCTGAGTCTGCATTCGATGTCGGTTGACCTCTATCACGTCAGTTTCAAGGTCATTTGAAGGTTAAAGTAAGAAAAGGTGGTTGAAAGAATCTGAAAAAATTCACACAGGTTTTTCGGGTCGCTGAGTCCGAATCCATTGTTCGCTTACCCTTAAAAAAAGAGGCATCCAGAGGTCATTTCAAGGTCATTCTGAGGTCATTTCAAGCCGGCATTCGTCCGCCAGCTTTAGTTGCACATGAAGATTCTTCGGCTATCTCAGTGCAAATATATTTAACTCAATGAATCACCTACCTATTTTCTTCTGTGAAAGGATGGCCTTTAGGTATAGTTGCAGAAGCAGAGCGAACATGCAAGTAAAGAGTACCACGGGCGTTGGCCTCACTCACTTGGAGCTCAATCAGTGCTGGTTTTGCCTATAAGCTGAGTAAACGCCAGCTTAGGGCCTCGCATTTAGGGGGCCTCAGAACTCAGATTTCATACGCAGATATGCACGTTTATTCTATTAGAAGAGAAAGCTTCAACGAAAAACATACCTAGAGCTTAGGGCCTCCGGTTACCTAAAACCGGCCCTGAGCTCAATCCTGTCAGGGTCAAAGTAATTTAATGGTTTCCTGAGTCAGACAAACTGACAAGGAGGCAGACAGACTGTCAGATAGAAACATTTAGTCATTCAGTCAGACAGAATTACTGACAGAAAGGCAGGATGTCAAATATATGGACAGAGAAAATGCAGGCGGATGATAAATACAGACTAACAAGCAAACAAACAGGTGTGCAGGTATAAGGGCAGACAGATAAACAGACAATAAGTAGGCAGGTGAGCATTCGTATACATTTTTCTAATTTTTTTCACCTCCTATTCTTACTTTAACTTTCAAATGACCTTGAACATGAGGTGATAAAAGTCAACCGACATCGGATTCGGACTCAGAGACCCCCCAAGAGCCTATGCGTGAATTTTTTTAGATTTTTTCAAAAACCTTTTCTTAGGTTGACCTTCAAATGACCTTGAACCTGGCGTGATAGAGCTTAACCGACCTCGGCAACGGAATCAGTGACCCCAAAACCCCTGGGTACCTAGGTAGAGTCCGGTGTATTTTTTCAAACTGAATGTTGACCAGTGTAATCTTCCACCTTCCAAAGATATTTTAAAAACCTAGATTATTCTGGAGCAAAAATGTAAATATTTCCCTCTAGCAAGAAATAAAAATGTTTTAAAAAGCATTCGAGACCAAAACTCTAGAATATATTTGTTGGTTAATCATAAATTTTGCTATACTAATTAATGATAGTTTGTTGGAGTCATCTCGAATGCTTTTCACAAATTTTTAAACAATTCAAAAATTTTTCTCTTGCTGGAGGGAAATATTTACATTTTTGCTCCAAAATGATTAAGTTTTGAACATTTTACTTCTTTAAGTATATCATCTCTGAAATATTTTATATTATTTTCTGCTTTTATGCATTCCGTTGGTTCCAAGTTTTCTCCTCGTCAAACATGAATTTGGAGAAATACTCTGTAAGAATGTTGACGTAATGCCTCGGATGTTGCTGGCAGTCTTCGTAGAATCCCGGTAGTACTAGATTGGCGGACTAACTTATTGAAGATAATGAATCTTTGATGATTCAAAGATGTAATTTCTTTTTTCGTTGAGCTACGGTTGTTGAATATACGGACAACCTCTTCGAGATCTTTTCTTTTATTTGCACTTTTCCTTTACCAAAGAAAGCTGAAGTGTTATCGCATCCACTGAACGTGTGGCCATACAGCTTTTTAAAACTGCAAGTCACGAGAACTGTAATCTTTATTTTTTATTTATCTCTGAGCCTCTCTTAAGAAACGGATATCTTTATCTTCTGGTGCGAGAGCGATAATCAATGCGAGAAGATCAATATCTTGTCCGAGGATAACCACATTTCCACGAGATTCTTTTAAGGCGGTTTGAACTATGAGTACGTCAACGTCGTCTACAGCAGTAATTGTTTTGATTCCCTCGTTTTTAAATCTCTCCACCAATTACGAAATAAACCGTTCCTTTTTGTGAGATTGTTTATCATTTTATTTTGCGTTTCAGTCAGTGGCGTGTTCTCATGAAAAACAATTTCCGGTGAAATGCGTTTCAAAAGACGCTGCTGTCTTTCGATGCTCTTCATACTGCAGTCAGCATATCCGTCAAACACTACAGTCACTTTTTGGCCGTAATATTTACGAATAAAGCTGCTTCGGCCATACTACACGATGAATCAAATTGCCGCCATCAACAATGAACTGGCAATCGGAAAAATCTATTGGCCTCTCTCGTACAGCATTAAAAATATCATACAGACGATTTCTTAATTTTCCTCATTAACCCTTTCTTATTGAAGAGAAGAAGTGGAATTGAAGCAAGCTCAGAGTTGAAATATGACTCCAAATCTTCTTTTGTGTGAACAGTACAGATTATCCTCTAATATTATTGCAAAGAAGGGGAAAATACATAAACTACTTGCGACAAAACCCTCTATATATGCATCTAATAGAGAAAATTCTGCTCAATAAATTCATTCCTGAGCATTTTTCTCGTTAAAGTAACCGGTTTTAAGATAATCGGAGTCAAACTTGGAATAGAATGGATTTTTACCTCTGCGCTCCAAACTACGCCTCTGTTCGGACGCTGTTAGCGCGAAATAGGTGAGGATAAGCTACAAGGTTAATAGTACATTTTTTATGCAGAATTTAACATGACGATTTTTTTATTTCCTATACTTTTTTCTCTTTCGACGAACGGTTTACAAGATAAAAGTGAAAAACCAGCATTAATTCCCCGTAATATGGCCGAAGTAGCTCTATTCATAATCATTACGGACGTTTCACCCCTAAATTGTGGGGAACTATTCGGGTATCTATTTCGAACCCTATCTAGATTACGCATCCCAAATATTATTACTTTATAAATTATTTCTTCTAAAATATCTAATTTACGTGGACTAATATGTAACAATTGTGTTACAAAATTGAACTGATTCAGTGATGTCTTTTGAAAAGCATTTTAAATAGTAATAATAATTCCCTTAAGAACATATTTTGAATTACATACATTATTCTACAATAGATATTTAGCGTGAACGGTTCATTTTAAAACAGATAATCGCACATTATCGGGTAAAACACCAATGTAATCTGATAGAGTATAACTTACACAATATGAATCATCATAATAACAAACGCACACGATTGCATAGCGCAACTAATTGCCCAAGCGCTAGAGCATTTTACACTATAGAAGTCTGGCAACCTCGAAGGAGGCAAAGTCTACCGTTATATATAACAGTTTTAAATACATTGAGTCAGAGAGGTATTATTTATATAACGAGGTGTAAACATACCAATCGTATGAACAAAAAAGTGTATGTAAAAAAAGATGAAAATCCTTTCCCCTCTCCGCGTGCCCTTGGTAAGTGAAATTTGGCGGTTATGTATATGTAAACAGAACTAATCTATCTATATTATTTCTAGTGGAGGTGCGGGCGCCACAAATTTGTAAGGAGGCGAACACGATACAAATGCACATATATATATATATCGTTAGAAAGAAAAGTTAATTTCTTAAAAATGTTCTTGAACCTTGTTTAATTATATATTTTGAGGATTTAATTCTTGGGTCCTGGTTCATTAATATAAATCTCTATAGTTTTCACATTTATTTTATTTTTGTACAGACGTTTCGGCGTTTGTTCACACCTTTTTCAATGTATTATCGCTTAAAACAATTTTTTATTCGAGAATGCGGCAACTAGTTCACTGTTTTTTCAACTGTTTTTTTTTCCGTTTCATTGTTACTTTCACTTCACACTTTTTTGTGGTGCTTTAGGGAGTTCTTTAACAATACTGCGGTTTAAGCGATAATACATTGAAAAAGGTGTGAACAAACGCCGAAACGTCTGTACAAAAATAAAATAAATGTGAAAACTATAGAGATTTATATTAATGAACCAGGACCCAAGAATTAAATCCTCAAAATATATATATATATATATATATATATATATATATATATATATATATATATATATATATATATATATATATATATATATATATACCCTAATATACCTAAATACCCTAAAATTTAAATAGAGCAGATATTTATGAAAAGAGTGGAGCCATAACATGAAGGGTCTCGCCGGTTAAGTATATGGAATTGGGCCCAGCGGCTTATTGGGCTATTCATTCACATGAATGTTGCTTATGACTAGGAATGCTTAATAAAATATATAATAAACCTCTATCCCCTCTATTAGTAAAGTTATGAGGGTAAGAGAATATTATTTAGGTATTATGCAAATCACAACTTACACACTTTTTTATTTATTATGAAAATACCTACTTTCTGTATATTGTTGCCCTAATCTGAGGGTGCTGTTTTTATATCAACCGAGTGACACCTACCAAAAAAATATATGTTATTTAACACTAACATAATTATCGTGTGTAAAAATTGCTTCAAGGTCAAATTGGGAGAAGATGCTTAAAAATATAAATCTAGGTAATGAACACAGGCACACAAAAAAAATTTAAGTGCGAAGACATAGATCACTTAATTCCTACTCATTTGGAAGCTAATAATAAAAAAATAAGCTACTACTTTTAGCTTCGCTCTCAATTATTTTTTTTTTGCTTCAGAAGTATTGATTTTATTACACAACATGGTTAGGCCATTTTAATTAATCCACAGTAATATCTTTTCAGGAAGGGACACTAGCGAAAAATGTTTCAGACAAAAGTTGTTCCATTCAGAGAGGAGCATCTTTCGGGTAGAATAATTTTCCACCTCCTACCCCTGATAAACTTGGGGTGGGGGTAACTTTTGAAACATTTTTCGCTTCTGTCCTTTCCTGAGGAGATATTTCTGTGGATTAATTAAAATGGCCTAACCATATTGTCTAATAAAATCAATACTTCTGAAGCAAGCTAAAAGTAGTAGTATATTTTTTTGATTATTGGCTTCCAAATGAGCAGGAATTAAGTTGCTTCGCACTTAATTTTTTTTTGTGTGCCTGTGTTCATTACCTAGATTTATATTTTTAAGCATCTTCTGCCAATTTGACCTTGAAGTAATTTTCACACACGATAATCATGTTAGTGTTAAATAATATATATTTTTTTGGTAGGTGTCACTGGAGGGGTTGATATAAAAACAGAACCCTCAAAAATTAAATTATTTTTCTTATATACTAAATGACGTAATATGAATGTAAAAAAAATGTAAAATATATAGCTATTTTATATCAACGTCTCCTATTAATTTCAATTAATTATCTTCAATAGTTTTGAAAAAAATTAATGTTAAATTTGTTACCCCCATAACTCTGCTAATATAGGGGATATAGGTTTATTATATATTTTATTGAGCATGCCTAGTCATAAGCAACATTTATGTGAATGAATAGCCCAATAAGCCGTTGGGCCCAATTCCATATACTTAACCGGCGAGACCCTTTATTGGAAAATTAGGTTATGCAAATTATGAAAACGTGATATTTCAACAAGACGATGCTCTTCATCACTATGCATTATCTGTACAAGTTTTTGAATGATACATTACCTGAAGGAAGGAGGTTCATTGAATAGCCCGGAATAGCCCACAAGGTCTCCCGACTTGTTTTCTCTTGAGATTTTTTAATAGCATGATTTATGCACCCCAGCCTGATTATCTGAAAGACTTGCGGAATCGCATCACTACTGAATGCAGTCAAATCCTTCTAAGCGTTGCTCGCAAAGTCCGGTAATATTTTGCACAAGTGCTTTATTATTGTATGAAGGTAAATGATGTTTATTTGTATTTTGATTTTTGTAAATCGCGAAAATAACCTAAAAAACCTCATAATTTAGGTTATTTTCGGGATTTACTAAAAATTGACGGGTAATGGAGCTAAACGGACAGCTGATTCGTATTCAGCATGTCGAAATAGATATGGCTAACTTAATGGAGTCCCAGAAACAGCCCACTTTTCACTTTTTGTGTGTGTGTGTGTGTGTGTGTGTAATATATTTGCTTACGTAGTTTTCTATAAAATGGCGGAGGATTCGGTGATATTCAATATTACACAGGCGCACACACAGAAAATGTATGTTTCTGGGCAACCCCCATGTATTTCGACGTGCTGAATATGAATCGAGTGCCCCAAATCGAGTGAATCGAACCTAAATCATGAATTTCTTAGGTTACTTTCGCGACTTACAAAAAAATGGTAAGTGATGGAGCTAAACGGACACCCGATTCCTGTTCAGCACGTCGAAATATATGGAGTTCCGGGAACAGACTTTATTTATTTTGTGGAGCTGTGTTATCTTTAATTCGCAGTTATTTGACAACCAGGCTTGAATTTAAAAAAGTAGGGCGCCATTTTATAGGAAATTTTATTAAGCTTTAAAACGGTGGGCCACAAAACCCCCTTGCCATGTAAGATTTTCATTAACCACTGCCTGGAAATTCAAGCGGCACGGATGAAAACATTTAAAAAATGTGTTCTCCCGGAATCAAAAATTGACTTGTAAGCACAGGATTTTTTCTTTTGTCATTTAAAAAGGCACAAAAACGGGTTAAACTGTTTTTGGTGGGCCACCCTGTATCCCCATATTGCCATTAAGGACAGCAATTTGAAGAGTGAGAGGGAAATATGCGTTTATTTTCGGTTTATTATAAATATTTAAAATAAATACAAATGCGATAATCTTTAAAATAGTTTCTTTCAGGTACTTCCCATTGCTTTGGGCTTAACCATCTTTATCGTAAATTTCATGCTCTAATACTGAAATTAGGAACTGTTTTCATTGATAAACTACAATATTCAAGTACAACAGAAATTTATAATAAAAAAATATATATATATATGTAGTTGTATTCGTTAGAATAATAGCAAGTAGTCCAGTCAACGAATGACCTAAAGGGTGGTGTAGAGTGCATGAGCAGGGTCCTAAGCGATTACTTTAGAAAGTTGTTCAGGGTGTTTAGGGAGTGAACATACTGAAAGTCCTGAAAGTCCTCTAGGAGGTGAGCCGGAGGAGGGGGCACGAAGAAAGTCCCACTTTTGGTTTTTTCGCTTATATCTCTAAAATGGTGCGTCGTAGGGAAAAATTATCTTATACAAAATGAAAGCTCATAAAACTGTCTACAACTTTTATTCTATATACTTTTTTCGAATTCGTAACCGTTTTCGAGCTACACACTCCGGAAAAGTGAAAAATTTCGGAAAACAGATTTTTTACCTCTTCAACTTTAAGAAAAAGCAAGGTGGGCTTCTCAAAATTGTACTTAAGTCAGAAAACATCAAGGAAGTGGCAGTGATCTTTTACAACCCCTCCTCCATTCAAGGCGAGGTTGAAGAGGCTGGGAAGATTTGCTTCCTCAAATGGTATAGGGCACCAGCAATACAGACCTCCCTCAACCAGTACCACTTCCAGTTGTTCATGAGGTCAGTGGCAATATTAAGCCTGACATCAGCTCCCTCCCATCAACTGAGAGCGCAGCTAAACAGCATTCCCGGCGCACCTACCACCAAGTGCAGCAGTGGCTCGGGAATAAGCTGCCCCCTCAAGAGTGGGGGTGGAAATATGTAGGAGACAGCTTGGTGCCAATTACAAGCACCGAAGTTCCTACTTTCTTTTAATCATCTTTGAAATACAATTTTCTATTTTTCAGGTAAAAATCTGTTTTTCGAAAATTTTCACTTTTCTGGAGCATGTAGCTCGAAAACGGTTGCGAATTCGAAAAAAGTGTATAAGATGAAAGTTGTAGAGAATTTCATGGGCTTTCATTTTGTATCCCTCCGCATCATTTTAACGATTTAAGCTAAACCAAAAGTGGGACTTTCTTTGTGCCCCCTCCTCCCGCTCACCTCCTAGATATCAGGACTTTCAGTATGTTCACTCCCTAAACACCCTGAAAAACTTTCTAAAGGAATTGCTTAGGTCCCTGCTCACGTACTCTACACCTCCTTTATTGACTGGACTAAAGTACCTAAAACAGTTTTAAATATTATACTATGTTTGTTTTTTTAAATATTTATAAGAAACCAAAAATAAATGTGCCTCTCACTCTGCAAAATCAAGTACGAATCTAATCGATGTTTAATAAAGGACAAATCTGATTGCTATTATTTTTTTGGGAAAACCCTGTATTTTTTTCCAGTAATTCACAAGTGTATGTTTTTGATATTTTGCTTATGTATTTTAAAAACTAGAAAAAACACTAAACCGTATGTAGAAACTGTAATACGTTTACGTCACTTTTATCATATTACCACACTATACTGTATTCAAAACAACGAATCATCGAAACAATATGATCTCTCTGATATTATACCGTGGCACCAAAGGTCAAATTTGCAAATTTTAATTCTAGTCTATTTATCACAATTATTATCATATTTAAAGAAATATGCATTTTTATTTATGTTAAAAAAGCTTCATACGCCGAGTTTCAATACTTAGAGTATTATACAAGGATTTTTTGAAGGTTCACTCCCTGGATTAGCTACTTTTCAATATCCATCCCCTAAAAAATCAGTTTAGTGGTAATTTTTAGAGATTAAGTTATGGGAATGGAACGTAATTTAATTGTGGAACAGAAATCTTTTATTAGGAAAAATAATTATGATTCTAATATATGCGTTTAAGTGCGTGAAGCATCGCATATCAAATCGTACGTTGTGTTATAGTTGATGCAATGAATTTGCGAGTGACGTTGAGAGGCAAGGAGAGCGCCGGATTTAACTATTGTTCGCCCGTTTACTTTTTCAATAATTTATAATATTGCACTTACAATGCATTACCAAATAAAGAAATGTAAAGTAATTATCGAATTATATTTTCACCCCGACAGTATAAGCTCGGCTGCGGTGTCTAACTGCGGTTCTGGCTTAAACAACACACTCACAAGTTTACTACTCTCTCACTTAATGTAAAAGTGGAGTAAAGACGAGAGATGAGTTGCCGCCTTTTTTATTCCCCTTGCCTCTCACACACTTCTCACTAATACGATTACTTCAAGTATACCAACTCATACACACGCCAAGTTAGAGTTTGCTCGACTATACCTATTTACATTTCGTACATCTGTAATTTCTTTTGCTAGTCCTATATTTTGCATTTATTTCATCCTTCTCGTAAGTTTCCTAAGCAAAACTAATGCAAAATTTAAGTGATTTACGAAATTGTTATTGGATTCCGTTTTGCTCTTCATCATCTTTGAAAATATTAATCGCAGAGGATTTTTCTTGTACTCATATTTCTCCCTCACAGTCTACTTTCACTCATCTTCTATGCATTTTTACTACCCGAGACATAAAAATTTCAACGAAAAAATATAAAGTGTTTTCATGCAGTACCTGAGAAGCATATATAGGTCCAAGTAGTTCAATATTGACATTCTAGACTAAACAGGCTAAACGATAGTGGTCTTCCCATAATACATATTTTTAGTCATATATAAGCAAAATTTGGTAACGGTCTTAGAGACCCTTAAGCTTCTGATTGATGTACCGTAACTGAATGATGTACCGTAAACATAAACCCGAAGCGGATAATACCCAAGTTGGTAATATATTAGGGATTGTTTATGTGTATATTGCTAAAACAAAACTCCATTTTACATAATCGATGCGATCTCTTTAATCTTTTGTATAGTGCATTGTTTTCTTAAATAGCACTTGCGTTGCTGCTAAGATAAATAAACACTGGTACTCAAATAAATCGCGCCACATAGGTAGGTTGTTATAATTTGTAATTCATATCGCTCCTAAATACTTACGTAATTGTTATTATTAAACAGATAGGTAAATAACTAATAAATTAATGTTTCATCGTTATCTAAGCCCGAGGAAATTTTAGCAACCATATTACATCTTTGTTTTTGTTTTTCTAGTTAATGGCTGTGTTATGCACTTACAAAAGCCAATGCATTGGTCTCCTATGCAATCTGTAAAATAAATGTTTACAGTACCTACTTAAAATTATTATTATTTCTTTTTTGTCTTGTTACGTATGCAGAGCTCCAGCTCTAACAGGAAATACTGGTTCCGTCATAAAAATTGATGTCAGTTTGTTATTCATCCGCATTAAAAAGACCTTAATAAGTGGGATTTATATACTGTGTTCAAATTTGGACTTCGAAATTGATCCGATTATAATGCAAGTTAGAGAAATTATTAATTGTTTTTGAAGATGTAAAATTATCTCTTGATACAGTTTCTTACATACAATTTATCAAATCAAAACAACAATATTTAAGGGTCAAATCATATGTATTTTGGTCAGATATGCAAAATTATACAGGTTGTCCCATTTAAAAATTTTATTTTCATGTCAATTGTATTGAAGCCGGAAGTCGACCATTTTGGTTCTTTACATCAAGTAATTGTAAATTTCATCCCATATTACTACGCCAGATTTAAAAGAAATCCATTAGCCCATTCAAAAGTTACAAGAGTGTCCCTATCGGCTGAGCCACCCGGTATATAAAGTGTGTTTCACTTCTCGTGAAGACATCCCTGTATCTTTTTTATTTGTGGCCGAATTAATTTCAAATTCAGCCATACAAGTCCATAAGACGACTTTATTCAATACATAAATGCCGTCTAAATCTAAAACGACGGCCTACTGCGATAAAAAGAAAATGTCAATTTTTTTAGAGATAGACAAAAATTTTGTTAATGAAAGTTGTTCAGGATCACTTCATATGCCCCATGTCGTCTAAATCTAAAACGCCGGCCTTAGAATAATTAAAATTAAAATTACTTTAATGAGTTTTAACATCTGTCAAGAATATGTAGGATGCTGTCATATAACGAATTCTTTTTGAATTAAATTGGTGGCCCTGAAAAGGGCCGGTGTTTTTACAGAGAAGACTACTAATAATGAATGATAATATTGTCGGAAAAAAATACAAATAAAGCAAAAGCCGCAGTGTTAGAAAAGTTCAAAAATAAAAGAAGTTAATGTTTTTTTTTTACTTATTTATTGTATTGGGCCCCTTTCCACTAACCCACCCTCAAGTGTAATACACTTCTCAATCCGTTTTCTGTTATTTATTACAACTCTTCGCAGTTCTTGAGCTGTAACTTCTAAACACGCTTGCCTTATCCTCTCACAAAGCTGCTCTATATTTTGAGGTCTGGTCATATAAACTTTGTTTTTAATGTGACCCCAAAAATAAAAATCCATTGGAGTTAGATCAGGTGATCTGGGTGGCCAATGTATTAGAGGGCTATTTCGTCCTATCCATCTTTGGGGAAAATGTTCATTCATCCATGCTCTCACTACTACGGAATTGTGGATGGATGCTCCGTCGAGTTGAAAATATAATTGTTCCAAAGGAAAATCAACTATTGCATTCCAAAGATCATTATTTAAAAATTCTAGCAAATTTAACGCATTTATATTTTGAAAAAAGAAAAACGGCCCTATTATTGTTTCGTTAAAAATTCCGCACCACACATTTACCTTCTGGGAATATTGCCTTTTACAATTGATTATCCAATCAGGATTTTCTACTGCCCAGAACCTAGAGTTTTGTGATGACACTACCCCGTTGGTGGAGAAAGTTGCCTCATCCGTGAAAATTACTTTCTTCAAGAAGTCTCTATTGTCTAAATAATTACCTTGGATCCATAAACAATATTCTAGTCTTCTCTCTTCATCACCTTCCTCCAAGGTATGTAAAAATTTTGGTTTAAACGGTTGTAGCTTATGGCATTTTAAACATCTCCAAATTTTTGATGCCGACAAATTAAGGTCACGAGCCATATTTCGAAAACTGGTAGTGGGATTGGCGTTAAACGCCGCTAATATAACATTATCATCTTAATCTTCGATTAAGATGTACTCTCGGTTTAAGCACATTGCCAGTTGTATTGAACAAGTGACATATTCTTGCTACGATACCATGGTGTATTGCTTGTCTTAGAGGATGTCTTAAAGTAAATTCTTCTGCTGCTTCTCTTGAAGACCGTACATGTTCACCGACTATCTTTATTATTTCAATTTTTTCATCAGTAGTTCAAAGTATTCTAACCATTATGAGCAAAGATATGAAATAAGGAAAGTTTAGTATGAATTAAATTATTAAAACAAGAAAAACTAACAAACTCCACAGAAAATAACAACAATCACTTCTGTCATGAAAGCAATGACGAAATAAATAAAACAATACATATTGACAGTTAATTTCACGGCACTCTTAACATTTAAAACAATAAAACCGTCCATGTACCTAAATTTCTGAGCCGATAAGGAGGAAGGATATGATGGAGAGTTACTCCTCCAGAACAGAGATAACAAAAAGAAAAAAAGAAAAGATATTACATTCAACTTGATATATAAAAATAAAAAGCCCTTTTAGTGTTTTATTGAATGCTGATTTTTGTTCACAACTTTCATTTGTTGGAAAAAGTTCTCTTTGTGTTCTCTTTTTTTCAAAATATTCCGATTTTCACAAAATTTTACAGAAGGGCATATGAAGTGATCCTGAAAAACTTTCATTAACAAAATTTTTGTCTATCTCTAAGCCTACTATGATTCCTCGAAAATTAACATTTTCTTTTTATCGCAGTAGGCAGGCGTTTTAGATTTAGACGGCATTTATGTGTTGAATAAAGTCACTTTATGGAGTTGTATGGCTGATAAAAATTTGAAATTAATTCGGCCACAAATAAAAAAAATACACGAGAAGTGAAACAAAAATTTTTTTTTTTAAATATTCCGATTTTCACAAAATTTTACAGAGGGGCATATGAAGTGATCCTGAACAACTTTCATTAACAAAATTTTTGTCTATCTCTAAGCCTGCTATGATTTCTCGAAAATTGACATTTTCTTTTTATCGCAGTAGGCCGGCGTTTTAGATTTAGACGGCATTTATGTGTTGAATAAAGTCGTCTTATGGACTTGTATGGTTGATAAAAATTTGAAATTAATTCGGCCACAAATAAAAAAGATACAAGGGTGTCTTCACGAGAAGTAAAACACACTGTAGATCACAAATTACGTTCAAAGCTAAGAGACTATTTATGCAATTGATGGAATTTGTTAATTGTTTCTTATTAAAAAGTTATAATTAAAATCAATACAATAGTTCCTAAATAATAATTTATTTTGTTATGGGCCACTATAAAAAGTTTAATTCAAAATGTCATCCAGGAAAAACAGGATCGCAAGGTAGCAAAGAGACAATAATACATAATGTAGTTACTCATTATTATAGACTTTTAATTGTATTTAAATAATCATCAAAGGTTTTTTTGCTAGGTCTGCTGAGTTTCATAGCTAAGTGAAATTATAATGCAAATGTATAATGTTTAACAATGCATTAAATGAATTTGATTGCGTCTCGCATATGAATTTGTATACGTCTAGACCAGGCCCTGACATTCTGCTGCCGAGCAACTTCTTTGACCAGTCCCAGCAACATAATGAGTACAAGAAATCACATCATTTTTATATTAATAATTTGATATGATAAATGGTAAAAATATAAAATTGTAATTATTCATTAACCAACAGAACAAAGCTGTAAAAGAAATAAAATAATAATAAAATAAAGTAACAAATACTATTAGTAATGTATTTTCTTAAAATCGTAGCTACTGCTGCTATAATATGCCCTCAATAATATCGAAATTTTTCGGTTTGTTTAAAAGTGTCTTTTCTACAGACATTAATATAAATGCTTCCAGATTTCTTGGGTCATTGACTTCTAATAATCCTATTTTTTATGATTTCTGAAAATCCAGTTTCACACCAATCTGAGTTGATGAAGAAATTAGAGGGCTAACTTATACGCTGTGAAGAGATTTGAAATGTCGAGCAATACATATTACTTTTAAGCAGCAAACTATAACAGCAGTATAAAATTTTTTACACATTCCATTTTTGCCGCATTTCATATTATTTGAACTAATATCTACGAAAGCTCTGACGGGTCACATTATAATTTTTTTTTAAATTGAAATTTTAACATTCTTTTCTTGAAATTTCAACTTTTCTCTTGGATATCTTCTAAACGAATATAGATATTTTAATTTTGCAAAAGCCAGTTTGGAGAGCATAAGGAGGGCTTCAGGTTTGAGTATAATTTTTTTCTTGAATGCATCAGTATATTTCGGAGAAACTTTTGAGAGGAACTTTTGGGAGAAACTTTGTGAAAGAAAATGCATTTCTAAGTAGACTATGTTCTATAAAAAAATTCGTAAATCTTTTCGAGATATTTGAGTCCAAATGTTGAAATTTGTCCATGAAAAATTGTAATCTCTTGAACATTTCAGTTCTTTAATTTACAAATATTAAAAGAAAATCATATTTAAAGAATGTTTCATATATTATGAAGTAGGCAGATACATTTGAAATGCAAGACGTCTTCTAGTTAATTTAACAAATTTTGTTTCTGTAAAATAAATTGGAACATTTGCTTTTTCTACATCTGAAAATATCATTTCTATGCAAAAAATTAAATCGATACAACTGGAACGATACAAATACAATAACTTTGACGTTTATATCAAAACCTACTTTGAAATCGTTAATGTGTCATTTAAAAATGTATTTAACTATTTTACACTATTCGCAAATAAAATAAAATATTCTTATAGTATTGGTGTTGGTGTTTTTATGATGCTTAATTACTTCCACATCCAGTGGAAGTATAGCAACGACAAAAATTTTTTTAAAATTTTTATTGTTCAAATAGGCTCAGAATGTCATAAAACGTCGAGATTTAAAATCTGAGGAAAAAAAATCTGTCTGTTGGTCTGTCTGTAACTTTTTTTGTGTGCACGCTTACTCTGGAACCGTTTAAGATATTGACTTGAAATTTGGTACACATATGTACTTTAACGAGATCTAGAACTAGATTATTTTCATCTTGTTCCGTCGAAGGGTTGGGGGGTAAATTGGGGTAAATTTGGGGTAAATAGGTAGATAGGAGAAGGTAAGAGTCCACAAAATTGGTATTTAGTATATACAAGAGAAGCTAAGGTCTCAAAAAAATTTTTGGCATTAGCCACTCCCATTACCACCCCCACCCCATTATTAAAGGGGATGAAAAAAAATTGTGCTTTAGTGTGTTTACAAGAACCAGAAACATCAAAATATTTTTTTACTTCATCCACACCCACTACCACCCCCATCACCACCCCCACCCCACTACCGATGTGGGGTATCGTTTTATGGGTTTTTGGGGTAGAGGATTTCAAATATTATATTATTAAAGTTCCATAAACAATTATTTCCACGTACAAAGTTTTTTCCTTGTGAGTGACTTGGATAGAGAATCTGGATGTGGAAGTAGTGATTCCTTGGGCAGCGGTTTTTTATGTATAAAAATACACGCCTTTTAGTAAGTAGTGTATAGGGATATTAAATTTGATAACTTTCTTGTATTATTCATAACTCATAAATAATATTTAGTAGATACTTCAATACACACAATTTGCTTTTGTGGGTTATCTATTTTATTTATTACATATTTGTTCAACCTCTTGAGTGTAAGTGATTTCATTATGTAACAATATATGTCAGAACTTATCTCGGAATTTATATTACTTTTGAGTTCACTTTCACTTATCCGGTGATAACCTTGAAAAAATAAACGCATCTGAAGGTCAGGCTGGATTTGATGACATTCATTTGATAGAAATACTTTTGATAGCATGATATTTTCTGAACGTGACAATTATACAATAAGTTTTCATATATTTGAAAGACGTAAATTAGATTAATTTCATGCCAGTGGGTAGTGGCTTTAAAATGTAACAAACTGTGACCCATAAAACAGGAAATACGATAATAGTCGGCGCTTGTATGTAATCTAGTGGAAAAAATTTTATGATTAAATGTTGATTCATGATTCATTCATAGGTACATTAGAATTTTCGAAAAAACTAATAAAATACGAAATTCTGTATTTAAGAATAACATATTTTATTTCTGCTTTCATAATTAATTACTGAAAAATGTTACTTCAGGTATTTAGCAGATAGCTTTCATACAATATCATTCTAATATTTAATATGGAAAAACAAGAAAATACCGATTCTTCACATATACTGTTGATCTAATTCTGATCATTCTAGTATGCTAACTAATAAAGCATATCAATGACCTCATTTTGAAAATGTAAAATTACAACATTATCTGGAAAAAAATCTGAAGAGACCCACCCTCCCTTTTTTTTTTCTTCCTTATGGGTTGCGGTGCCAGAACCCCGCCGTACTGAAGCTTAAGTTTATTGTAAACCATAGTCTCGTTATCCCATTAGTCCCGTTTCTCTCCAAAAAAGACCACAATGACCTCCATAGAAAATCAATGGTGGACAGCTGGCAATTTAGGTAGAGGTTGGCTATTCACCCTTAACTTCTTATGAACGTTATATATATAGATAACTTATAGGCACATATTTTTTGCATTACTATCCACCTATTCTTTTCCATTATCTAAATTATTACCAACATATCAAGTAAATATACTTTGAACAATTTTTCTTACCTTACTAATATTTATTTTTGTCAAATAAATATTCTTTGAACAATTTTTCTTACCTAATCAATATTTAACAGATAATAATAATTAATTTCTTAATACTATTTAATATTTTCATTGTTGGAAGTAAATAATATGTGAAGTATATTGTGAAATATTATTTATTTGTTTGTTTCTGTGCCTTACTATCAGTCCATCCGTCTGTTTGTTTGTTTATTTGTTTATTTACTCATTTATGTAAATTTACTTTTTTTGTAATGATTTAAGTTGTACAGTGTTAAAAGATTCATTCTTTATAATACGATGTATCTCAAAAACAGGAACCACCCTCAATGTTGACAAGAAAAAGTATTTTACGTGATGATCTAACTAATTGGATGAATTAAAAAAAAATAATTGAGGTCTTTGGTTCTTGTACACACACTAAATCACAATTTTATTTTTTTTTTAATAACAGGGTGAGGGTGGTAATGCCCAATTTTTTTTTGAGAACTCAGCTTCTCTTATATATACTAAATACCAATTTAATGTACTCTTACTTGCTTAATTTACCTATCTACCCCAATTTACCCCAATTCACCCCAATTTACAACAACATTGACTACTTGAAGTACGTAAAGAATGCCACACATAATAGCCTCATATTTATTAATTTCAAACATTCACACATGCTCTCAGTTGATGAGGGTAGATCTGAACATACATACTATCAAATTATTGCACCATTCCATTCATTGATAATGATGATAAATAGGTTTTTTTTTTAATAGCGTCTACTTTTGTTTGAGCAAGGGTTTGGGGGTGCCTCCTGAGTATTTTGCGAATACTGGTTCGTAACGGTTAAGGAGGTGTCATACTTAATAGATAGATTGATAATAGATAATACAACCATCTTAGATCCGAAAGAATTTTAATTTCCTGTTTGTGGTTTTAAATGTAAACAGCAAATACATTTTTTCAAACTTATATATGTTCAGATATAACTTTTATGTTCCCCAGCAATGTTAGAGCCTGTATACCAAAAAGTGAAGTTATAAAGCTATTCCAAGATAATGTTTTCACTTTACCTCTGAGTAAACCAGTAATGTCGGCATCTGGAATTAAATGGAGGCCAGACAGAGTAGCTGTTTTCTCTGAACTGAAATCATCATTCACAATTTGACTTTTATATGCTCATATTTCCAGAAGGCATTACCATGCGTCTGATAAGTTGCATTAATTTTGTAATTACAACTTTTTTTACCTACGTTTCCTTTCGGCAAATCTCAAAGTCAAATATAATATAATTTCTACAAATTTTCCTTTTAACAGAAAGACCAGTTTACCTACAATGATTTATTTTCTTCTTAGATTAACTCCCATTTTAACAGAAAGGGCATAGTCGGATAAGTAGGGTGAAACGGCCCCCGGCCCTATCCTCATTGAGAGAAGGAATATAGTTAGCAATAAGTGAAGGGAACAATTTTGCAAAATATTAACGCAAAAGGGTGGCGTGTTTCACGGGGTGACGAGGGGGATGAAATCCAAAGAACCAATTTTTTGTGCCAAAACGCAACAACCGAAAATTTTGGAAAAAATATATGTTGGACAAGTATTAAAGAGGATTCTCATAAAAAATTGTCGGTCAATTTGGAAAAGTACTAGGCGCGAGACGACATCGTTATACTTTTCAAATATTTTTAAGGGTAACTTCCCCTCGTTGCACCACATTCAAAATTTTTTTGTAGCATCTACTTTTACCCCCATATAACATATTTTCTTCGCAGCGTGGTCGGAAGATTACGTCATAGTGACTAGAAGTCTATGCGTAATGAAGGCAGAAAGAGTGTAAATATTTCGTGCAAAGACCGTCCCGTTTTCGAGGGTGCTGAACACGATGGAAGTGGTGGGAGAAGTTTTTAACCGCCGCACCCCCCTGAAACGGCCAAAAACCACCCCTTTTATGGATCCTTTTAGGTTTTCATATATAAACGGGTCTGGGAAGTGATTTATCGACGGATTATACTTGAAATAAAATGTGAGGGGGTTATAGAGTAAGTAGAATCCAGGCAGCAGGCTGAGGGAGTTGATTAAACCCTCTCGACGAGTGGAATCATTTTTTTTTTAATGATTCGGTTCAAACGCGTATCCCCCCGTTTTCGGGATGGCCGATCACGGGAAAAATATTCAATTTTTAGCTTCAACCCCTCCTCATCCCTCAAACGGGCAGAAACCACCCCACACACACCAGAAAGCATGCTATACAGGATTTACAGGTTTTTCGGTACATGATCGTTATTCCTCTGAATATCCCTTTATCTTTCATGGAAGAGAAGGTGGTAGCAAACTCGGGGGTTGCTTCAACCATTCCAAGGGGTGTAAAATTCATTAATTACACTTTGGATCGTCAATACGCCCTCCCCCGTTTTCTCAGGCGCTGATCACGATGAAAATATAATCAATGAATCATATACTCCTTGGAAGGGTTAAAGTAACCCCCGAGGTCGCTACCACTTTCTCTTCCGTGAAAAATGAAAGGATATGCATAGGAATAACGATCATGTGCCGGAAAAAAACGTAAATCCTGGATAGCATGCTTTCTGGTGATTTCTGCCCGTTTGAAGGATGACGAGGGGTTGGAGCTAAAAATGAATATTTTTCCCATGATCAACTACCCCGAAAACGAGGGGATACGCATTTGAACCGAATCATTTGAAAAAAAATGATTTTCCACCCCTCGCCGCCGGAGGGTTTAATCAACACCCTAGGCCTACTGTCTGGATTCCACTTACTCTATAATCCCCTTCCATTTTATTTCAAGTAAAATCCGTCAATAAATCACTCCCCAGACCCGTTTATATATGAGAACATAAAGGGATCCATAAAAGGAGTAGTTCTTGGCCGTTTCAGGGGGTTGCTGCGGTCAAAAACTTCTCCCATCAATTCCATCGTATTTAGCACCCTCGAAAACGGGAGGGAAAGGCAATCTCGTCTTTGCACGAAATATTTCCTATTTCCTTCATTACATAGACTACTAGTCTCGAAAGACCACTGTGACGTAATATTCCGACCACGCTGAGAAAAAAATATGTTATATGGGGATGAAAGTAGACGCTACAAAAAAAATTTGAATGTGGTGCAACGAGGGGAAGTTACCCTTAAAAATATTTGAAAAGTATACCGATGTCTTCTCGCCCTTAGTTCTTTCCCAAATTGACCGACAATTTTGTATGACAATCCTCTCCAATACTTGTCCAACATATATTTTTTCCAAAATTTTCGGTTGCTGCGTTTTGGCACAAAAAATTGGTCCTTTGGACTTCATCACCCTCGTCACCCCGTGAAACGCGCCATCCTTTTGCGTTAATATTTTGCAAAATTGTTCCCTTCACTTATTGCTAACTATATTCCTTCTCTCAGTGAAGATAGGGCCGGGGGCCATTTCACCCTACTTATCCGGCTATGCCCTTTGGTAAAAATCCATTCTCCGTCGAGCAGACCGAGACTGCAGAAAATGAAAGCCGTACTAATTTTTTTTGGTATTTTACACCTATCGCAAACACAATCCGGGGACACACTGTGGAATCCAGCAATTTATCTTAAAAAAAAAAAAAATGTTAAAATTACTAGAAATAGAATAAATATTTTGCATTCCTGTTTGTCTATTTTCCTGAGTAACGTTGGATAAATGCACTGTTTCATAATTAAATTAATTAAAGTAATATACTATTCACATTTAAACCCACAGCGGCCTTATTGCAAAATGAAAAAATGCTGTCAAATGCAGTCTTTGACTTCTATGATATTAAAAAGCAAAATTATTTATGGTTATTTCTAAGTCAAGCAATGGGAGCTTTGCTGCTTTACTGGCCATATAAAAATATCAAAATTATTGTTGAATGTGTGTACATTTACTATTGAATGGTTAGCAAGAGATAAACCCGCATCGTCAATTAATCTGTTTTTATTCAAACTACATTTTTACGCAATTACTGCGTGTGTGGCCATTTAATAGTACAATATCTCCTTGTGATAAATAACATAATTAATTTAGGTATTAACATCGCTACCTCACTATTACAAGGTTCTATGTGTTAAATAAGACATTTGGAGAAAACGACCCTCAAAAGTTGGAGTTGTCCTACAGAAGATGGGATACTTTATTATTTTAAGATGATATTTTTTTCTCATACCTATGTTGATTCTAAAGTAATTTTGTCACGAATAGTATTGATTAATAATAAAATTTTGAAAACAAAAAAAAAAGAAATATCGACATAGAACTTTTTCAAAAATTTTACGAAAATATTAGCGTCGACATAGAACTAGGATATGCTCTTAATACTAATAATATGTTAAAACGTCAACAAACAACAAAAATGTTTCAAGTAAAACATTGTAAAATAATTTTACACAGCCGGTATTTCATTACAAGATTATATTTTTATTTTAAAAAAAAGACAACATTCTCTAGAAGATACAATATCGTGTCATATTAAAAAAAGGAAACTGTTTCTTTGGAGGCTTCTTTATTGCTCGTTTTTTTTTTATCGGAGGATCTTTTGAAAATATTGATTCATAATATTCTCTATCTAGTCAATATTCAAGAATCAAGATCACAGATCAAACAAACCAGATGTTTCACTTAATAGTATTCCCTATGTAACCAGTTTCATTTTTTGTCATGTCACGTGTACCTTTCAGGATTCTGCGCAGAAGACATAAACAGAGCAACCTAGCGGTTGACATGGAAGTTAAGACCAGCGAGTATCATATCACAGGAAGAAGTGTTTAGTACTGAAATCTCAGAGATGGAAGTCGTCATCAGCTACACCAGTGATATTAATTATTTTGGAATGTGGTGTATTGTATTGAAGCTTAGAGTTGTTACTGTTATACATTTAAGTGGTTTTTTGAGTATTTATTAGGTGACTTTTAATTATTGTTACGTGTCACAGCTCCCTCCTGTGACTATACTCGCTGGTTAAGTCTGCTTGGTATATGCGCAGATCATTACACAAATTGGTACCTTCCAGGAGTTGATTTATTATCTAAACCATGAAACGTCATAAGTGAAACATCTGGTTTGTTTGATCTGTGTCAAGATGTCACTTTCAGCTACAAATTAGCGCTATCTACATACGACTGGGAAAACGACAACGGTAATTTCATTTGAACATTACAGGGTTCTATGTATCTACATAGAACTCTGTAGGTCATTTTTCGTAAAAAGTCCGACATACACCCTTGAAATTCAAAGTATAAATCAGTTCTTGTTGGTGCTGCCACCTTGATTTTTTTTTTCCAAGCTTCATTCTCAACATAGAACCATGTTGTACTGTAACTGAAATTTGTTAAAAAATGTCACATAGAACCTTGTAATAGTGAGGTAGCGACATGTCTCATAATCATAACAATGTAGATTAATGAATTGACGTAAAATATCTGTACCATGTGTATCATTGAAAACTTCAGATGCGACGTATCTCACGTATTACTTAATCGATTATGTTGGAATTTGGAAGTCGTATTTACTTCAGCTTTTAAATTGACCTAAAAAGATGGCTTTAAGATAGGATTCAAAGATATATGTCATCGTAATAAATATCATGATAAATATCAAAAACTCGCACTGAAAATTTTAGTCAGTATTTAACCCATAAAATGACAAATGGGTATAGAAGGCAGGAGAGAGTACTTCTCCTTCTTAAAATTCTGAACGATGCTTTAGTTGATTGATTGATTGATTGATTTACCAGCTTGCGGTAGGCATTTCTGCCACTCCCAAGGATTATACAGCTGGGCCTGCTACGTCCACGCTGGGTTGGACTAAGGTCATGCTTGTTGCCAGCAGCGAGTACCACATGGCGCATGGTAAAGGAATATGGGATGGGAGGTGTATGTATTTGTGACATGCGTTACCGCATTGTGTCGTGAGGGAGCGTTTAAGCTCCCCATTTTTTTGTATTTTTGGTTCTGGACTTCCGCCTCTTCTGGGTCTTCTTGTGTTATATGTTGCCGCATTGTGTCGTTGCTGTTTGTGCTCCTATTTTTGTTTTTCTGCTTCTATAAATCTTCTTCTTCTTCTTCTTCTTCTGGTTCCTCCGTTTCTGATTCTGGTACTTCAATTTGTTCATTGTTCTTAGGGAGTATTCATCTATTTTGTGTTCCACTCCGCTGGTCCAACTCTCTTTTGTTGACGACTCTCACTCTTATTAGGCTTTTCTTGAAGTTTGTTTTTAGTCCAGATGTGTCCTGCGCAGGCGCGTACGCAGGAATGTGTTCTGGGGGGACCAAATAACACATAACACAGCACAGTGGAACTTAAAACCTCACTTTTCTTTTTTGGCATATGTTTAAAAACAAATTTAAACTAATATTTGGTTTGTAAAAACAAATATGAAATGATTGCCACTATTCCAAAAATTCTCAACCGCACCGCGCCTGGGGGGGGGCAAGCAGGGGGAACCAAATAAACACATAACACAGCACAGTGGAACTTAAAACCTTACTTTTTTTGGCATATGTTTAAAAACGAAGTTAAACTAATATTTGGTATGCAAAACAGATATGAAATAATTGTCACTATCCCAAACTTCTTAAACCACGCACCGCGCCTGGGGGGGTAGTTGCCCCCTTGCCCCCCTGCGTACGCACCTTGTCCTGCGGCGATTAGAAGATCATCGGCGTATGTGTATGTTTTCTTAGAAAATACCATTTTTCTGAAAGAAGTCTGCACCACGCATACCTCCGTTGAAGTGCTTTGAGAATCTGAGAATTCAATTTTGACTCCGTATTTTATGTTCCACTCCGCTGGTCCAACTCTCTTTTGTTGACGGCTCTCACTCTATTATTAGACTTTTCTTGAAGTTTGTTTTCAGTCCAGATATGTCCTGCGCAGGCGCGTCTAAACAATTATTTATTACTCCAGTCAGTATGCCTGCAGAGGTCGACAGTCACCCGACGTCAGCGAGCTTTTGGGGCTTGGTGGGAGGTCATTGGTAAGTGCATTGGTGAATTGTCGGCACGTCTGCCATCCATGGTTAAGAACCGTTGTTTTCAAATATCTCGGCTTCTGTTGAGGCTACATAAAACACAAGTACGGTGTGTAAAGGGCGTAAAATTTCTCATGTTCTATGTGCTATACATTTTTTTCGTAGGACTGATAGCTTTTTGCTTATTGCAAAAGAAAGTTTGAAATGAAGGCGCGGTTCGCGATATTTCGCATTTTTCTCGATATGGGTAATTCCTGCTAGAAAATTGTTCTACATGAAAATTGTAGAGCAGGAAAAAACCAACAGCTTCGTTTTTGTCATTTTTATTTTCGAACAATAGTTTGCACTACAGCGCGCTGCAAAATCGGCATGTCAGCGCGTGATTTTACCAGTAAAATCACCACTGAATATTCGCGAATAATCAGGAATATATGGGAAAAAAGCATTTCAAAAAAGTTTCCGCCGAACCGCAAGAGAAACATTATTTCTTGCTAAGCTAACCTTACATCACTTCAACCATTGGATGCGGCCCGGCAACACACTTTCAAGACGTACCTTTAAGTACGGAAGTACGGTGGCTTGGAAACTTTCACGATCTGGAGAAATGGCGATGGACCAGAAACAATTGTGGGATAGAACCGAAAAACTGCACCCGATGAACTTCTAAAATTAATAACCTAAAGAAAACTAGGGAACATCTTGGGGTTGCCGCAAAGATGGAATGAATCCCTGAAAATATATGTGTAGGACGGCATTAACAATGAATACGACGAAGAAAACGAATAAACGTCTATAGATGGACAATGACAATGAATTAAGCTCCGACTTAATACGCGAGCGATTCCACGGTGTCGCTAAGAACAGAGAGAAGAGTAGAAATCTGACACTACCCTGGCGCACAACATCTAAGCGGGTGTCTTTTGAAGATTTCTATCCTCCACATAAAAAAAACTGACCTGCCGCCTTTGCGGCGCATTGTAGTGTTAACTATTGCTTGTAAATAAAAATTATAAAAAAGCTATCAGTCCTACGAAAAAAATGTATAGCACATAAAACATCGGAAATTTTACGTCTTTAAAACGCTGTACTTATTTTTTATGTAGACTCAACAGAATACGAAATATTTGAAAAAAAAACTATTTTTAACTAATTTTTTAAAAGGCCACACCACACCCCGGCTGTACAATGTGCCGAAAATTCATCAATATATCTCGCCAATGACCTCCACATCAAGCTCCAAGAGCTCACTGACGTCAGTCGGGTGACTACATAGTAATTTCATACATACTGACTGGACAATATGGTGACTACCAGAGTGCAGTTCTCGTAACCGATTCTGATAGTGGCTAAGGCCAAAAAATTTTTTCAAACCTTAGCTTCTCTTGTATACACTAAATACCAATTTTATGCACTCTTACCTGCTTGATTTACCTATTTTACCCCACTTTTACCCCATTTTAGCCCCTAAACCTTCGACGGAATAAGATGAAAATGCAATATAATTCCAGATTCCGTTAAAATAGATATGTATACCAAATTTCAAGTCAATATCTTACGGTCCCAGAGTAATCGTGGGCACAAATAAAGTTACAGACCAACAGACAGAAATTTTTTTTCGGTCAAATTTAAAATCTCGACATTCTAAGCCTATTTAAACCATACAAATTTTCAAACATTTTTTTTGTTGTTACTATACTTCCACTGGATGTGGAAGTAAAAGTAATCACTAAATGGTATATATTTTTAACATAAACTAGCCTTTTAAATTAATGAGGTTAACTTTTAAAAAATATTTTAATGATAATTTCATTCGCCTGACATCATTAACAGCCATATTTCCCTGATTTGGACAAGAAAATGCTGCCGTTACAAGTAAATTATTTATTTCTAATTCCTTAAGGATAATATTCCTCTTTTTATCATATTTATTTGAGAAAGTATATTATAACCGGAAAAAGTGCCCATAAAAATTTGCTTCATTACATGATACTAAAGTCGGTTTAAAAAATTTTTGAATTCGTTATTTGTTAATTTTTACACCGACCTCAGTATTGATATTGGGTAATAAGGTTTCATTAACACGTTAAGCGCCATGAGGTAAAATGCGCATGTCGCACCTAATTTAGTTCCCTAGGCTTCGTAACATATATGTTGTGCCTCATTGCAGTCGGTTCAATTTGGCGTCGTGGCACAGCAAGAATGTCTCGCCTTACTGGTTTCTTTATGAGGACTAAAAGAGTATGGCCCGGGGAGACAACGTATAGTTTTGGTCCATAAGATTTTTAGGATTTTCTGTATTTCTGTGGTATTTGATGGTACGACACAGCATATATGTCTCAATTTACTTGGTTAGGTGCAGGCTCATACAATATTACATTTTTCTTTGTTTTTGGAATTTGGCCTAAAACTGTAATAACTAACTATTCAAGTGATTTTTTTTTCTAAACATTTATTAGAAATACTTCACAATTTTGTGTTACAAAAAATACAAAAACAAATGCATGCTTCTAGAAAATACTACTAATAATAAAAATATAAATAGAAAAATTAATTTTTTACGTTTCCATAAAATGATGATCAACAAAAAAACATTCGACACAGTAAAATTTTTTACAGCCGACACATTGATATTTTGTACGTGGGGACTTATTCAAAGCTACTTTTCGCCCTTGCCCAGCTTTCATATTGCGGTAACACACAACACATCGCAAACGTGAAGACTGCTCCTGCAAAACATGATCACTTTCTGTGGTGTTTTGTTCGTCTTCGGTGGTTTCTGTAGTTTCAGAAATTCCCAACAAAGATAAACATAATTTTTCTCGAAACTCGATTATGGTGATTTTTTCTTGTGTAACCTCTTTGAACACTAAGTGGACATTGACGACGGCAGAGCCTAATAATATCTCCACGGCAAGTTTTCTGTACCACTTAGTGCCTCGGCGTAAACAATGCGAGTAAGCTTTGATCTGATCTGCCAAATCAATGTATGATTTTGCTTGATTATATTCCAAAATTACTTCAGGTTTCTGAATTTCGACACCTCGTTGCCGAACAGTCTTCATATTGTCTTTATGGAGTATGCTTAGAACAAGTACGTCCCTTTTATCACGCCACTTACAAACCATAATTCCTATATCACTTTCTTTTGCAAATATTTCTTTAGGCTTAAGTTTTTTGTCCAGAACTTCCTTTGGATTGTATTTTCGGTTACTACGCAAAGTGCCAACCAAATGCGTTTTTCTAGTCAAAAGTTCAGTAGCTAAGGAGACACTGGTATAATAATTGTCTGTAAACAATTGGCGACCAGAATCTAGCAGGTTTTGCATGAGAGAAAGCACTACATTTGAAGATGCTTGTCCTCCTCGAGTTTTATCAATACCACAATAAACTTGAAAGTTGTATGTGTAACCACCTTCACAGCATAGTTTGTACACTTTTATGCCAAATTTATGTCTCTTGTTTTTTATGTATTGTCTAAATCTAAATCTACCTCGGAATGGGACCATAGTCTCGTCAATACACACTTTCAAACCAGGAGTATAAACATCTTGAAACCTTTCTACAATTTGTCTGATCAGGGGAGATATCTTCCGGAGTCGATCTTCGTCCAGCGCCTTGTCTTGGTTATCGCTAAAGTGCCACATGGCTAAGAGTAATTCAAATCTATTTCGAGGAATAATTTTGGAAATGCGATTTGAGTATAACGGACTTTTTTTCCAGTATGACCTCAAGGATGGCATACTACATAATCCCATCCATATAACCACACCAAGGAATTTTTCAATTTCTTCGTTTGTCATAGGGGTCCATTTTTTTATTCGTGATTTAGGCTTGTTCTCTTTGGCCAGTTGTTGTTCGGCATAATGGTTTGTCTCTTTTACCATAAAAGTCACTATTTCATGTGTTATAAAAAGTTTGAATACATCGTAGGGACGTGCCCTTATATAATCAGTATATAAGTGAGCTTTTATTCCAGGATCACTTACAGCAATAGGAAATTGTTTGAAAGATGTTCCATCGACGGGTCTCCATATCAGATCGTTTAGTTCTTCGATATTGACCGGTTCTTCGCCATCTTGTACAGCATACCTTGCAATTACATCCTCTATAACTTGATCAATAATGTTATCGCCTTGAAGTATATGTGTATCGATATTTTGCCTGCTAGTTGAGGGTACATCATTTTGATTAGGCACATTTTGCTCGATCTTGTGAACTCTCAGTCTTTTTTTTTTGAGAGGAACATCTTCAGAACTACTGCTACTATATGATTCAAAATCACTGTCTGGCGAGTAGGCATCAGACAAATAAATATCGTCAAATTCACTAGCATTACTTTCATCGTCGGAACACATTTCATCCCATAAGTCTTGAAGTCGTTTTTGTTCTTTAGTGTACGGATCAGACATGGCGAGCACCAAATAAAACGTTTACTACACGAAGGTACGATGTAAACTGATCACTCGCGCAATTCTTTTCCAAGCAGTTGACGGTGAAACACAAGTCTCGACAAGTTAAAATGCGACACAGCTTAAATGCCACGTGGCCCTAGAATCTAATGTAGTCTTTCTTATAGGCCACGCGACATAGAACGTATACCACACAAAAAAGGTCTGTAATTTAGAAACAAAAAAAGATTTTTGAATATAAATTGTACTTATGTCAATTTCACGAAAAAAAGAAGCCAGAATAACAGAAAAAAAAATCTGGCCCCAATAGACCCAATTTTTGGATCATATGGTGGCGCTTAACGTATTCTGGGCGACAGTGAAGTTATATTTTACAATTTTCAGCGATCTTTTTCTTTTTCAAAATTATTTTTTCACTCTTTTTAATGACCTCTTTATTATCTTCTACACAGTAAATTAATATATACAGCATTTTGAATTTTTAATCTTTGACGGCAGGCTCGTTATTAGAGAATCCTGAAATCTTCATATATCAAATTTCATGTAAATCTGCAATAATCTTGCATTATGGCAACCGAATTGGATTCACCGTTTTGAATTCTTAGGTTTTAAGAACAAATTCGGTATCAGTTGCTTCTAAAATATCTACTAGCTATCATTTTCAATCAATTCAATATTCAATATCAATATCAATATATTCAATATCATTCAATTCCGACGAAATTTGCGCGGCACCTTCGCCGAATATTGCCAAATTTTCGGCTAAAAGAATCTTGTTTCCAGTTTTTGCTCACTTTGCACTAGATATAGCTTGATGAAATTACTATACCGGGCCATACCTTACAGCTTGAGAAAGATTTCACAGAAATCGCTCAAACCAATCTATAGTAATGATGATGAAATAAAATAAACATACATACGGGCCGAATTGAGAACTTCCTCACTTTGTAAATTTTTTGAAGTCGATTTAAAAGCAGAAAACCACTGTTAAAAAAGGTCAAAATTTTTGCTCTTATAACGTAAGGAGTAAGCAGTTTTTTAAATGAATAACTGCCTTCCAACCAGGATGGGTGTATGGGCAGATTTTTTCAATAATTTATTCAATATATTCAATCGCTTCCGATTTTAGTTTAACAAATTTTCTTAGGCGTGACGTAAGGTGCATTAGGTACGGGGGTTGAAAACATCTTAGTTGAATAGCTCATTCAACTACTTTTACAAATTTTCAGTATGGAAAAATTAACTTTTTATTTTTTGATATACGGCTCGGATCATTTTTCTATCAATACCTTCCTGCCAATAAGAACTGCAAGTATGAGAAGTACTTCCAATTATTTCACGTTTCCAAGACCTTTTATTATTATTCTTTTGCAAAGGTTGATACTTACGGATACCACAGTATGAAATAGTTAGCGTGGGACCCTTGTTTGAATCACCCTCGGAGATATAGATCGGTAACGCAAATTATAAGAAAAGATGGTGCTTGGAATAGGAAAAGTTTGATATTTCAAATATCAATTCATATCATGCTGCTGAGTGGTAAAAAAAATAATTCAGATTGTTATCAAAGCAGATAGATCATAAAAAATAATTTTTGATGGGTCTTTGTCCTTGTCATTATTGATAACAGTAAACCTGTAATCAGTTTAGGTAGTATTAGTCGTGATGATGGAGATTTAATCGATGAGCTGAATTAGATAATACACTAGAGAAAAAAATAAAAATTCAGTTAATTATTCATCATTTTAAATAAGTTTATACCAATAGTACTATACTTATTTTATAAAATATTTAATGCTAAATAACGTACCAAAAACATGCATCGCAATCAGGAAGGAATTTGTTACTTTTTGTTGGGTATTTTACCATTTCTGTGAAAATGATGCTAACAATTTTGGCATTATCTGGAGAAGTTTCCGAGTGATGTCTCCAGATAATGTTAACGTTGTTGGCGAAATGCGCATCGAGTAAAGATTCCAACCTCCTTCAGGAGTAATGTTATAGTTTGTTTTTCCTCTGTTGGGATGCTGAGGATGAAGAACTACTAGCATATGTTGAGTACCTAGTAAGAGAGTTCATGTATCTCGAGTGCGTGTTATAAGTTACCTGAAGATTGCTATTTGTATAGAGTTAGGTGGTAGTTATTACATAATCATAACATAAGGTATTTACGTGATTTACCTCTGGAATAGTAGGTCTACCATAGCTATATTTTATTGTTAGATCTTTTTTACCATTAGCAATCATCTCATTTAATTTACTTATGAGTTTTGTCAAGCATTACCTCTGCATTAGTGTTTGGTCATCTCAAAGAGAAAATCACTTTAACTTATTGGCAGAACTTATTAATAGTTTATTACGTAATATAAATTTGGATATTGATGATTTATCAAAACATATTTTTATTAGTCGTATTTTTTCAGGTTTAGTAATATGACCAACACGATGTGCATGAAGTACGTGAAATTTATGTACTTCGTTAGTTCTATTAGTCATTATATATTGAATAAGATGATTTGTCATATCAAGGTCATCAGTAGAGTTATTTCTTTCTAGTACTCCAAAGTATGTTTAAGTTCTCTTACATTTACAACAGTATTACTAGCCTTCTGCTTAGTTATAAATATTTACTGCGGATTTTACATTAAGTAATTTGGACTGGTGTTGACTAACTAAGACTATTCTGTTCTCAAAATCCTTTAGTCTTAAATTTAAAATTTTTCGTCATGAGTTTGTTGCGTCTGGTGATTTATTCAATTAGTTTTCTTGAAAATTCCGGTTTACAGGAATATCATGAGTCTACGTTAGTTGCTGTGCATGTGCCGCTTGTTTAATAGATGATCAATAGGTTTAGTGCTTTTCTTCATGTTGAAACGGCATAAATCCTAGTCACATATTTATATCTCTCTTTTGATTGACACACAAATACCCGAATTTGGCATGTTTATGTGATCGTCTAGATTTTTAAAATAGGACCCAAATTTACGTTGGGATAGTAATTTTATTAAACAGATTCTTTATAAAGTTTGATATAACTTGCTTCTATTTACTAACTAAATTTACTTATTTTATAGTTATTTTTATTTTTGGTATTCCTTTATTTGACTGGACTTTACTAATGATTACACTGTGATTTGTAATCACAGTGTAATCATTAGTAAAGTCTTTGTATTTATTTGTATTCGATTAATTTGTCTAAAGAATTGTAATTTTATTTAAGCTCACTTATTCCCGAGAAAGTATAATATTGAAGGAAAACATAGAAAATGTTTTATTACGTTTATTTTAGGACAATCTCATATTCATTAGTGTAGATTACACATTTGTTGAAACTGCCACATTTTACATGAAAATAATACAAATATAAGTTGGTACAATAGTCACAATAATTTATTACAAGTTTAAAATAAATATTCTTTGGGGCAAGTGACACATAGAAAAATAATGGAAAGCATTCTTTGTGAAAAATAATCATAATTACTTCCGTAGAATAATCAGGACAGCTATAACAATAAAATAAATTGCTTGCAATAGTCATTATTCTGAAATATTTATAGTTGAAATCGTCATACGTAAAATCTGACACAAAACTCAGGAAATCTCCCAGTAATGGTGTTATTATAAAAGGCGACCAACAAAATTCTGTATAATGGTCACGACAACTGTCGTAGATTTTCTTTCAGTGTTTCGAAAATTCGTAGTCCGGCTAGTTACAATTGCACTTGGCTGAGATCAATGGATCTCAAATTTAACACCTGATGTGTTTCTAGATGGGGTGACAAAATCTTGTGGTTGCCTTTTGAAAATATTCGAAAATATAATTGATAACAAAGAGCTGTGTTCAGATCTTATAATATGTAAATAATATATATGTTTCAGTATGTAGTAACCACAACTGAAAAAAATTAACAATAATAATAATATTATAATTTACAGACATTTATCTCGAAAACGGTAACAATGGTATCTGCAAAATGGTAACTCCTATCCAAATATTGTATAGGAACAGAATTGTAGAAAACTTTATGCACTTTGTTTTTTTTGCAGAAAGTTTTTCTCCATCTTTTTTAGTTTTTGTGTTAAATGACAAAAACAATATTTGCAATTTTTTTTAAACGGACGCCATTTTGAAAGTACAGCCAGTTTTTTGTTTTTTTGGAGACATGTCTTAAATTGTTCCTTAGGCTTTAATCTTTATGAAAAATATTGTCTCCAAGGATCAGGGAGGTGTACGGACAGTTAGGGTGGGCTACCCGTAGTATTACGTTTTATATTGAATTTTATATTTTAATTTTAAGAGGTGAATCATTTATCTGGAAAATGGTATAAACGGACGTCATTTTGAAAGTGCAGCCATTTTTTTGCTTTTGGGGACCTGTCTAAAATTGTTCCTTAGGCTTTAATCTTTATGAAAACATTGTCCCCAAGGATCGGGGGGGGGGGTGCACGGACACTTAGGGTGGGTTCCCGTAGTAATAGAATTATAGCACACTTAAAAATAATTATAATAATAATGATAATAAACGTCTTTATTTTATACTCGGTGAAGTCCAGGTTGCCCTATTCAACTTAACCGAGTGGTAATATACATAATACAAAATAAGTTATAAAGCAGTCACATGTAAAATATATGATTTAATACAGTATCGGCAGTAGTTTCTGTAGGTATATAAATACGAAATAAATATTAGTGTAATGGAAAAAATAAATAGTTTGAAAATTGAGTACATTAAGTTGTTAAAAGTTAGGAAAGTAAATTTAAAATTTTATGATTCCAGTTGCCTAGTGAACAAATCTTTACGAAATAATGTTTTAAATCTGTGAGGGTTACATGATTTAATTTGCAAAGGTATACTGTTATAAAGTTTAGTTGCACAATAACAAAATGATCGTTTAAAAAAAGTAGTTCTGTGTTTAGGGATAGAAAGTTGATGAAAGTGTCTAATGTTAACGTTATGACAAGATAATCGGCGATTTAATTTTTTTATCAGATAACCAGGGCAGCGAGTGGTAAACATTTTATGTAAAAAACAGGCATAATGGAGTTGACGTCGATTGTGCATATTGAGCCATCCAAGTTCATTAATTTTATAAGTTACATGATCGCGTCCAGTAAGATTGAAAACTAATCTAATACAGTTATTTTGGATTTTTTGTGTTCTACTAGCGGTTCTAGAGTCAAGACATGGGCCATAAATGATATCGGTGTAATTTAAAATGGACAGAACCAAGGTTTCACTTAATTTCTTTTTTAAATCTCTATTTAGCAAATTTCTATTTCTAAATAGATTTCTTAAGGCAAGATAACATTTTTGAACGAGCTTATTAGTGTATTCACGAAATCTTAATTGACTATCTAGGACGAGTCCCAGACTTTTAGCAGCATTAGTTGTAGGTAGTTTTTCACCATTGATGATTATATTTAAATTAGCAGCTGCTCAGTTAGAATCAGGGCCAAAGTAATTAACAGTAGACTTAGAGGGATTTAACATAAGGTTGCTTCTTATTAATGCTTATATTTGCTTGAAGAGCCTCACTTTTGGTAAAATTTATATACACTTGAGAATCATCAGCGTACTTACATAAATTAACCTGACATCCAATATCCGAAGCATAGATGATAAACAACAACAACGGCCCCAGTACTGATCCCTGAGGTACTCCTGAGGGGACCAGCAAGGACCTTGATACATTATTCGATATTATTACGCTCTGTCTTCTGTTGGTTAAATAATTGTGTACAAGGTTCACAGCACTTTTATGAAATCCGTAATAGTGAAGTTTAGCACAAAGTAAATCATGGTCTAATGTATCAAAGGCCTTACTGTAGTCGAGCAATACTAACGCAGTTGTCCTCCGCTCATCTATACCTCGGATTATATCATCAGTAACTTCCAGTAGAGCACTCACTGTAGAGTGGCCTTTTCCGAAACCAGACTGCTGTAAAGGAAGTATATTATATTTTTTTAGATACACATCTATTTGTTCAAGTATAGCACGCTCTATAATTTTAGAAAAAGCTGAAAGAATGCTTATAGGCCGAAGGTCAGAATATGAGTTGGGGTAATTTTTTTTAGGTATTGGTATAACTAGGGCATTTTTGAAAATTTCAGGGAATTCATTTTTTTCTAAAGCGATATTTACAATATGTGTTAAATGGTTAAGAATATTGGGTATGCAATATCTGATCATGTTAATTGTAATACCATCTGCACCTTTAGCATTTGATTTAATGTGAGCGATTATCTTTTCAATTTTAGCGGCATCTACCTGCTTAAATTTAAATTCATCATGATTCTCATTAAATTTATTGTTACTAAAATATGTCACGAGATCATTGCAAGCCAGTTTAGCATTTGTCGACCCTTGTACAAAGTACTCATTAATATCATCAATATTGTTTAAACTTTCCGGCAAGCTAGAATTTTTGTGTGAGTGTGTATATTTAAAGTATCAAGTTTCCCGTATGCCCCTTTTATGTGAATATTCGAGGTATGCTTTTTTTCCTGTCTAACTGCATTTGTTACATAATTACGCATTTGTTTGTACTGATTCCAAATATCATGTGATATTGTTTTTTTTTAAATCGGCTAATAGTTTAGGGTGACCATACGTCCGGAATTTCGCTGGAAAGTCCAGCATTTTGGAGTACTGTCCAGCATTTGCAAGTGTCCAGCAAAAGTCCAGCATTCAGACCATACGTCCGGAATTTCGCTGGAAAGTCTTACAAGTGTCCAGCAAAAGTCCAGCATTCAGGTTATAGTGAAGCTACAGCATTACGTTTTGCTTGGAAACAATTTTATTTGGATATTTTCTCCTCGCTCATCAAAACATTTTGTGATCAAAAAAATTTTTTCCCCCGGTCATCAAAAATGTTGGGATCAAGAAATTATTTTTCGGATTTCTGCCCCCCCCAGATTGCTGATGTATTAGGGGAAAACTATTATTGTTATGATTTTCAGTCGGTATGAAATGACTTGTTCAAATCAACGCTGCCTCCCGTACTATAACCTTAATTGTTGTAATTGGTGCATGAATATCGAATAGATTTATAATGTTTTCATTAACGTATTTAATCTTGTCATTAACATTTTCAATCTGATAAATTAAGTTCCAATCAATAAGTAGAAGATCAGCTAAAAACGAATTATAATCAAATTTTTTAGAGTTTCTAAGAGTATAAAATTTTACACTAGTCTCCACAATTTTTACATTTAAATGACAATAAATCAATCTATGGTCTGTTAAACCAAGCATATCTATACAACCTTGCCTTAGAATCAACTTATCATTATATGTTAGCATATCAATTAAGTTGCTGCTGTAGTTATTTATACGGGTGGGTTCATTTATATTCTGGGTTAAATTAAATGTACCCATAAGTGACAATAACTGTATCGTAGAGCTAGCTGTTAAGTTATACATGTTAATATTTAAATCAGCTATTTATTATAATTAAGTTATCAACTTCAGGCAAAATGTCAGAAATACTGCACTCGAGTATATTTAAAGCC
This sequence comes from Rutpela maculata, assembly GCA_936432065.2. Taxonomy (NCBI): domain Eukaryota; kingdom Metazoa; phylum Arthropoda; class Insecta; order Coleoptera; family Cerambycidae; genus Rutpela; species Rutpela maculata. The sequence goes on from OW386290.2 coordinate 62,235,609, forward strand.
TCACTTACATTTTGACATGGTGCCCTGTAAACCACGCCTAACCCATACGTTTCCTGCTTAATTTTAAATGTTATCCACAACTGCTCAAGTATCTGATTTTATTCAAATTTATGTATTTTAATGTCAAAGTTAGATTTACAGTAAATAGCGACTTCTCCCCTGCGACCGTCCCGATCATTCCTGACAAGCCTGTAACCATCAATAATTAGTGCATCGTTACTAATTCCAGGACGGAGCCAAGTTTCAGTGATTCCTAAAATCATAAAATTTTCATTACTTAAGTATAACATTTTTTAACTCGTTTAAACTGGGGTAAAGAGAACGTATATTTATGTGTGCTATATTCATTTCAGTTACTTACAATAAAAAGAACCTATAATAAAATATATATTTTTATATACCTACACCTACAAGAACTACCTAGTTGAAAAACTAATTTAATGATAAAAAAGAATATTTTTTTTTTATTGACAATTTAACAAATACAAACTTTAGATATAAATACAACATTTTATTAACTAAACTTGCGATAAATGAATCGTAGCGATTTTAAAATATGGATGTGGCATATTTTATATGCACACGATTTTAAAATCGTGCTTTGAAAAATCGAATCGTAGTGAATGCTAGCCCTAAAGTTAAAAACATTGCGGGTGTGCGAATATCGTTTGTATAGCTAAGCTGAAAATCAAAGAAAACTTTCCATTAATTAAACAAATAAAATAGTATGATAATTCTGAATATAATTAGCTCTAATGGTGATATAAACCGATACAGTATAATTCCAAATAAATTAGTCAAAAAGGTACCACAGTATTGTGGCATTATTTTATACATTGTTATTCTACCAACATTATCTCCCCCCCCCAGTTTCCAGGATAATCTAGTAATTTGTCCTCAAATTTTAATGGTGTGCATAAAGAGAAAAAACCTGGAGGTTGTGCTCAAAGGGTTAACTTGAGTGATTGATTTATCAGCGTGCGGTAGGCATTGCTGCCACTCCAACAGTTATACAGCTGGGCCTGCTACGTCCACGCTGGGTTGGACTAAGGTCATGCTTGTTGCCAGCAGCGATAGCCACATGACGCATGGTAAAGAAATGTGGGAAGGGAGGTGTAGGTATTTGTGATATGCGTTACCGCATTGTGTCGTGAGGGAGCGTTTAAGCCCCCTTTTTTGTGTTTTAGGTTCTGGACTTCTGCTTCTTCTGAGTCTTATAAATGTCGCCACGTCGTGTCGTAATATGGAGTATTTATGTTCCTGTTTTTGTGTTTCTGTTTCTTCGAATCTTCTTTTTCTAAGTCTTCTGATTCCTCGGTTTTCGATTGTGATAGAGCGTATATCGTTGCGATTTCTTTGTGGTGTTCATTTTTTTTTTTTAATTCTGATCCTCTCAGTTGTTGTTCTCCCCTGTAGCATAGTCTCTGTATTTTTAGTTTGTTGATGTTCGGTGTTAGCGCTTTCTTCAGTAGACGTGTTGGGTCTCTTCCTTGGGTATGTCCCCAGTACATTGCGTACATTTCTATCCTTTTTTTTTTATTGTCTTTCCTCCTAATAGTGTTGATGTTTTATGTCATTGTTTTCGTCTTGTTGCTTTTTTGTGAGTAGTTGGACGATGCCCCTTTCTGCTCTTCTCAAAAACTTCTTTCTTCTGTTTTCTGTATTTTGTGTTCCTCTCCGCTGGTCCGACTCTCTTTTGTTGACGGGTCTTAAATATAAATTTCAGAAAATTGACTTTGAATGATAACACAGGCCCACAAAGAAAAGATGGTGTGTGCTGAGGTACTGACAATACCTATCTTTTATATTTTGAGCCGCTGAACATGAATCTGACCTTCGTTTTACCCCATCATTTCAGGATTTTTTTTAACACCAAGAAATGTTTGTTGGGTCGTAATATTGCTCATTTAAATCAGACTCACAAAGTGATTCAACTTTAAAGCTTCAATCCAATAACATTGTGGCACTTCAATATTTACCACATAACTAAAAAAAAATTGTAAAACCCCATAACTCTGTAACCCCATAACCCTGGGAATCCGATAAAAAGAGTGGGGAATCTTCATTGGGGAGTTAATGAGATTGTGACCTCGGATCCTTGTATTCGAGTATCATACATTCACATCCCATGATCCCATAATTTCAGCATTCCATAACACCATAACCTCTTAGCTCTGAATATCCCACGGATAAAAATAGAGATTCTAAGTAGGCGAATTCATGCAACTGTGACATTAGAATCTTGTAATCAAGCACCCTATGACGCCAGAGCTCTTCAACGGCAAACCCTCTAACCTCATAATCCTACAACCCTGAGGATACAAAAAAAAATAGGAGACTCTCTATTGGGGAATCAATTAGATTGTGCCTTCGGAACCTTGTTATCAAGTAAGCCTATAGCGTTCCAGCAGCAAACCCTGCTACTACAAAACCTCGTCAGCACACACCACTTTTTTGTGGGTCTGTGAGTTAGAAATATTTGACTGGAAGGGCGGGCAAGTTACTCTACAGATTTCGCCTCCCGTCTTGATAAAATAATTAAAATCTCAAAATGAAATCTGAATAAAAATTGCACAGTTGTCTTTGCAGACATCAAATCTAGGCCCCAAAATGATTTGGACAGAAAGAACGGGCAATTGCCTACACAGGCATCTCATCTCGTTCTGATATAATAGTTATTAATATGAATAAAAAATGAATAGTTCTTTTCGGTTTTAAAATAATTAAGATCTCAAAATTAACTTTGGATAAATAAAACTGATAGTTATAGCGAGTTACCAATAAATGATGCCGTTAACTCGTTAACTGATAGTCCTTATACATTCTCGCAACCTTATATAGTAAACCCTTTAAGAGATACAAACACGCGAAACGAAAAGATGAGTGAGATGGAAAAACGCAGGGTACCTAATAGCACGAAGCAGCGTTTCTCACACGTAGGCATCTAACATTAGAATGCCCGTTTGATTATTTAAATTACACATTAATAAGAGAATTTCAAACCTAACTATATTATGAATGTGATCTTCTCTTGCTTAGATTTATGACTTTGTATATTTATTTTAATCATTCTTGTCGGAATCCTTTCTCGTGTGAAACTCAACTTTTAATGTGGTCAAAGTAATATACTGTATGAAATATTATTTCCCTAAATAACGAGCTTAATGTCCGTATTTATTAGAACAAAAGCCTATCAAGTAAAATTATGTACCTAATTGTTATTTAATTCTGTGTTGAATTATTTTCCGGAAATAAGTAAATTTAGATTAATGATTTAGGAAATTATTTAAAAATACCGGGGTGTCTCAATATATGCACATAAACATTATCATCATAATTGACGACTAGAATAAAAGTAAGTAAGTGCATATTTTTTCATATTTGCGTTAAGTACAGATTCGAAAACCTAAAATCTACGTTTGTTTGGTGCAAAATAGATCCAAGTGATTTTTTGACTTTATATACGATTTTTTTTTAAAGTAATGATTTATTATTGTGTACTACAGAAAAAAAGATGTTCGGGATAAAAGGGATATAAGTATATTTTCAAATTTTTCTGGAATTTTTACTAATTTTGTAATATATCAACTACAATACAAAACAAATTAACAGATTTAGATTATTATTCAACTTTGAATAAGAATATCCCAGAAACGTAAAAATTGCATTTACCTCTCTTATTCTAGGCCTCTTAATTTATTTTTATATCAGTGACGTAACATGAAACGTAAAACTAAAATTTAAACTGTTATCATTTACAATTGTTTCGTAAATACAAAAAATATTATGAAACACTAATAAAAAAATTTCTTATCAAACTGTAATATTTTATACTGAACTGATATTTAAAGTCAACATAAATTTTATAGGTACGATATAACAGTTATAATTATAAAGCATATGATAATTATAATCACATAGTACATGTGATCCGTAATGTTTTTAAAGTTGACAAAAATATACACTGTGTACCATGATTATAATTACTTCCACATCCAGTGGAAGTATAGTAACGACAAAAAGATTTTTTAAAATGTTTATTGTTCAAATAGGCTTAGAATGTCATGAAACGATTTTAAGTTTGAGCAAAAAAAAACTTCTGTCTGTCTGTCTGTCTGTGTGTCTGTCTGTAACTTTTTTTTGTGCGCACGATTGCTCTGGAACCGTTTACGATATTGACTCGAAATTTGGTACTCGTATACATTTTAACAAGATCTGGAACTAGTTTATATTTTCATCTTACTCAGAAGGGGGTAAATTGGGGTAAATGGGGGTAAATAGATAAATCAAGCAGGTAAAAGTTCATAAAATTGGTATTTAGTATATACAAGAGAAGCTAATGCCTCAAAAAAAATTTTTGGCATTAGCCACCCCCATTAGGTATAAGAACATCTATATCGCTATTGTATAAGAATAAAAGCTTTATAATTAAGATCTGATAATGTTCTCCCAATATAAATACAACCACTATATATCCAAAATAGGTGCAGGCTTATAAAGTCATTTCATCGTTTAAAGGCCGCAAAACCAATATTATACAATTATTCAACTATTTAACACACCTTAGTAACATTCTCACTGCATCTATAAAGTATATTAAGAAGCTCCTATAGAGATTCAGAGTCAAATAGTTACACTCAGTATGGTGGAAATGTATGGTATATGGTTTAAAAAAAACAGAGACAGGTCGATTTCTATATTTAAATGGGCATTTTTTTTATGGTCACGTCATCTATATTTTTTTTTAATAGGAACATAGCCCATTAATTTTTTATTTCGGAAGATATATTAATTTATTTATTTGTCCGTATACCAATATTAATAAAATAAAATTTAGAGGGTCGGAAGAAATTTATTTTATGTAATAACCAAGGTTCTAACAGTAACAATACAGTGCTTTTATAGCCTAGTAAAGCATCAGTTATGAAGTAATTTTACAGTATAACTGTTGTTGGTTGAACAATTGAAAGAGCTTTCTCGTTTCATAATAGTTGTATTATGTGAAATATGGAAACATATATAACCATTGCATTGAACCACCCATTTGGTGACTCAATATGTGTATATTCAAATTTTAATTTTCATGAGATTACTAAAGCTAAAATTAATTTGCGGTTTACATTTTACTGTTGATTATGCTATGATATCTCATGAAATAATATGCGCCATCGAAATTCTACAAATTAAAGGATATATCAAGATTTCTGAAAAAAAATGTTCTTCAAAATATTTACTCCTACATAATTAAAACTGTCATTAATTTCCTTAAATTAGTTATATAAAACATAATACCCAATGAAAAGTAGATGAGAAATAGTTTAATATGTGCTAATAGAATATTAGTTTTTTATCTGAATTTTTCTCATCCCACATCTAAAACATCTTCACATCTTTGAAAAATATGTTGGCTGAAATAGTACAACCTTTATGGAAGTGTTGAACAGCTTTTACAAAACTGTTTGTTTTATAACAGGTGTTACAAAGTTCTTTTAGTTGCGTAGAGACTGTTGCGAAGTGTCTTAGATTAACTGGGTTCAATTGGCGGTAATTACACTTATCCCAACTTACTGTAGTATATATACTCCAACAGGTTATTTTATAGAATTATGAAATACACGTAGCCTGTGCAGCCATTATATAGCGACAAACTCCTTATATAGTGCAAAACTACTACGGGTTATACTGCAGAGCAATTTAACAAGGTTATGCAGCTATTTTATAGCGACATGTTCCCTTTTGTTGTATAAAGACTGCCGCAGATTTGGCTATAAAACAATTCGGCTTGGTATGCGGTTACTACTGCACAGCCATAAATACTTTCAGTTTATAGAAACAGATCGTGCCTTACTTTAGACAACAATTCAGTTTTTTATGTAAGCATTCAACAAACACGAAGCTCGCATAGTAGTACAGTGGGTTCTTATATAGAACTGTGTATTACGCAGCCATTATAAAGCCTTATAGCTCTTTGGTTAGATTGGTGGTAATTATATATGTATCATAGCTTCCTAGTGTCTCTGGTTGATATACCAAAATTTAGATAATTTCAATATTGGCAATAGAGTCAAGTGGCTTCAGAATATTTTCCACTACGTTTCATTCTCTTCCATGTTGTCATCATTCTGATTATTCTCATGCTCTTTAAATTCATTAGCTGACCGGTTCGGGAACTATAAATCAATGTATTTCGCCGGTTATAACGGGTACATTACTAATTTCCTCCACAGTTTTATAAACATAACTACTGCAGGTGAAATGCTACATCGGCCAACTTTCGTCTGTATTAAAATTTGTATGCATTCACTGGAGTCCATTGAAACTCTTTAATAATGTTTCTGTATAAGAGTACTTTACAAGAACTGTTACCTGTATAAGCCTAACAGCTTTATAACTACTTGTAAGAAAGAATGTTTATATCACCTAATAATATGACATTAAAGGAGTAACCTAGAAATTTTATAATAGCTCTGTAACCAACATTTATATAATCATTATAAAATAAAAATATTCACATAAGTACTTGAAGTCCTATAAGATATATATCGAGATAATGACGCCTTTATAAAATGGGTGTATAATTATGCTGTAAGAACATTCTTAGGTCTATTTTATAAGTTTTTATAATTTTTTTTATTTTATCACCAAATTGTCATAGAGAGTCAATAGTTCAGAGCAGTACTTTAATAAAACATAAAAGAATATTTTTGCACCACTATAAAATAATTGTACGACAATTCAGTTGAACAGTAGTAGTGTAATAATACCCAACAAACTAAGAAATCAATAATGCCAGTTGTTAGTGCTTTACTCATTTCCGTCTCTAGCTACAACTGTTTTTCTAATAATCGTAATACAGATATTCAGAAGAAATCATACGACTACCTAATTAGAATTATAACAATAGTAGTGTTATAATTATCACTCAATAATTCCAGCCATTCGCAAAATCAGTAAATTTACTACTACGAAATACGGAGATTAGCATAACTTTTAAAATTAAATCCATTGGTTTTGCAAATGACTGAAATTCATAACACTGCCCTTGTTATAATTCTACTTCGGTAGTTTAATAGTTTTCTCACAATACATGTATTATGGCCAAAAATAATAAATACTCAAGTCGCAAGTGTAACTCTTATCACACTTAAAGCATTCTAAATTGTATATTATGGCAACTTATAGAACTAATTTGTTATATTGAAGCTTTATTCAGCACTACGTTGCTTATAAAGTAATATGGTGGAATAAGTTTGCTGGAGAGATGCTCCCAGTAAAAATATAAACCTACTTTATAAAAGCATCTTATACAGTTTTTTTTACTTCATAAAAGGATTATTAAGGTCTTTTATACAGATACAAACCAGGTAGATCTATAACAGATGTGTAAACCTTTATATAACATTTATGCAACTGTTTTACAGTTTATTCGATTCTCTATAATGGCTAATTAACATGAGTTTCAAAGGATTTTAAAGCAAAATAGTTATTTATGCCAAATGCCATCAATATATTTTAATTTTAAAAACTTTTTACGTGCAGCAGCAGTATTTTAAAAAGTAGTTATACAACTGAAATGTTCTCTTGGAGTTATGTAGCTGCAAGCATCCGCCTTTATACAACTCTTTTACATCTAAACTTAATTCGTCTCGTAATCTCTAAAATTTTCACTTATATAGTTTTATGGAAGCACAATGCGTATTTCATCAGCCGTTTGTTCTTAAGCGTTACACAAAAATATGAATAAGTATTGGAAAATAATAAAACGAAATGGGAATTTCAGAAAGAATTATAAGACAACATGCAGAAAATCTGAGAATGACATAACTGCTAAATTATTACGAGCAACAACTTAGCACATTAAAAACTATATTTTAACGTTAAATCATAAAACAATTAGACATAAAGTAAAACCGCTGCCTAAGGAATCACTTCTTCCACATTCAGATTTCATGTCCAAGTCTCTTACTGTAAAAACAATTTGCTCTCCACTATGTGGAATTAATGGTTCATGGAACTTTAATAATATAATTTTTGAATCGTTTACTCCAAAAAACCCCTAAAGCGATATGTCACATCGATAATGGGCATGTGCCAAAAAACTTTTTAAGGCTCTTGGTTCTTGTACACACACTAAATCATAATTTTATTTTCACACTACGCGGATGTGGAAGTAAAACCCTAAAAATTCTTGCTTGATGTCGATTTCGCTTTACTTTGATTATGGTTGGATTCCATGTTTTCCATATTTTACCTTTCCAATGATAATTTGTACCACACATCATGCTGAATCAGTTGCTTTAGAATTTACTGTTAATGTATTATCGTAATAAAGTATTTTTTATATTCAGTTTATTTCGTAAGGTAATTAATGAATTATTCAATACCCACGTAAATTAATCGGAAAATGACATTTGAACTTTATTGATTTCAGTTATAGAATTACTAAAATTTCAGGTTTTATTACAGGATAACGTTGAACAGTTATTTTGAATTCTGTTTTATCCAGCTTAATGAAAATATGTAAAACAAACGTGAATATGGTATCCGTTAAAATACTTACGAGTGTGCAGTTCAATGGTAATTAAAGATATTGTTTAACCCAAATAGCAAACAATGTGATAAGTAGATTAGCTATATATAGGTTTACAAATATTTTTTAAGACGTGTGACGTATTAAGTAACGTTGTATTAAGTAACATTCTGTTTATATATACAATTAAATTCGCTAATTTTAAATATTAAGAAACAAGTATTAATTCTTGAATCTACAGAAATTTATTTTTACCAACTTTGGCTCTCATACAGTATGGTGGATTTATACAGCATGTCTCAGGAGCATAGGTCATCAAACATCTGATTAATTCATAAGTTTGAAATAATGTACCAAAAAATACTAAACCGTTGGTCCGACGACCTGGTCAATTAAACTAGGGTCAGTATGTACCAAAAAAACACCAAAACGCTGATCACTTAAAACTAAGTTTCTAGGGAAATTTTGAAGTAAAATATCTTCAAATCGAAAGGGAATATTAAGATGCGGTTTTTGAGATTTCTTTGGAAATTTCATCTGAAATAAACTGAGTAAATCGTGACATCGAACTACGGCGGAAAACGTTGTACGGAGGATGTACACTTCTGTGCAATAAAATTCCGTACACTTGAAAAATCAAGTAATCTAGTTTTTACTAATATTAAGTGATGTGAATCAGTCTTTTTGGAATTTAGAGTTTTTATTATCATATAGGTTATAAAAACGTGACATTGATTGTGAAATATCATAAATAATATAACCTAATATTTTGTACATATGTCCGTCATTACAAGACTGAAAATCTTTTCATCGATAAACACATCATTGCTCCAGAACTCCAACGGGCGATAAACATAATTTAAACAAAACAGAATGCGGGCTTGCTTATGTTCTTCTGTTAATATGGTCTTCTTGGCTCTTACACAGTTTTTTAATTCCGATTTTCCTATCCTTCGGCTAGCTGTTGGAAAATTTGTCATAGACACAGCGTCTACTGCTGTTTGAAATGGATTTTCCCTCAAATAGCCAAGGAGCGCTTCATCTTGAGCGAGATTTGAACTTCTCGGTCGGCCTGAACCATCTTTTCTCTTTATGATACCTTCCTCCTCCCACCTTTTCTTCACACTCATAACGGTACTTTTATTTAAGTGATAAATAATAGTTAGCAACTGCTCTAATAGAACATCCCTCTTCAATTTCAGAGAGAATTAGAATTTTTTCATGTTCAGTTAATTTCGGCATTTCTAAAATATGACAGTGACACTGATAAATAAATAATGATTTAATATAGCGAAAAATAGGTGTACGGGATTTTATCGCACAGAAGTTTACATTGCCATTTTGAAAAATTAAATTAATCAATTCTGAAAATGTGAAAAAACAATTGTAGATTTTTATCTGTCATATTGGGGATGACCTATGAACATATTGTTCAGTTTTTTACAGATGGACCTGTTTCCTCTCAGCGAGCAGTGAAATATATACAAATTCGATTGAGCAGATATGCATCTAATTACCTAAATATATATTATATTTACGATGTACGTAAAAAAATATTCAACACAAGATAATAATAAATTACTCTCAATTCTGTGGAGTCGCATACACAACACTATACTAAATAATGCAAACAGATATGAATTTAACTTTAGTTCTATTGTCATTGAAGATATGATTTTTTGGTTGATTAATTGATTGATTTACCACCCTGCGGTAGCCATTGCTCCCGCTCCAAAAATATACCGCTGGGTATACGTCAACACTGGGTTGGATTTGGGTCATGCTTGTTGTCAGCAGCGAGCGCCACATGACGTATGGTACAGGGGTGCTAATCTCGAACTTAATCGATTCGTGTACGATAAATCGCAAATAAAATCTTGTATTTAACACGCTCCGAAAGACAATGTTCTGTATCTCGTGTCATTTTGCGGGATCTCGCTTCGCTCGTTGCGCAAACATCCAATCGTTACATAAAATAAAGTATTTCGTAACTGGTTTCATAAATAGCTACTATTTGTAGGTTTACATAGGAATATCATGACTTTAATAATTTATTGCCCTGTCATAAATTTATGGTGACAGCGGTCGACATTTTCAAGAGTTTGGATGTATAAGCACTTCTCAGATTATTTTTTTAAGAAAGTTGTTTGAACTAGCTTTTCCAATGACCCATTTCAAAAAATTTTTAAAAATTATGTCTAGAAATATGAGATATAAAAAAACTATTTTTTCCAATTTGTTCATAGGACATCGTAATGTACCATAAAAGCCTGCAATTGTTTTTTTTTACAATTAATTATTTTTTATTTATTTGCTTCTATCATGATTAGAGAATATTATTTAGGTATTATGCAAATCACAACTTACACACTTTTTTATTTATTATGAAAATACCTACTTTCTGTATATTGTTGCCATAATCTGGGCATGCTAATATACTAGTTAGGTAAATACTTTAAAACACTTATTATTGGAGAACCAATCAAAACAACTACTTTTCTACTGACGAAGCATTGAATTACATGATAGGATTATTGGCATTTTAAAGAAAAAAATATATTGAAAATATTTAAATTATTTATTTACATTTAGTCATTCACACTTTTTTATTTAATATGAAATTATCTACTTTCTGTATATTGGTACCTTAATCGGGTCACGCTAATATACTACTTAGGAAAATACTTTAAAACACTCATTATTGGAAAACCAATCAAAACCACTATTCTTCTAGCTAATACTGACGAAGTATTGAATTACCTAACTAGTATATTAGCATACCTGCAATTGTTTGTTTCCATTTTCGGTATCAAGGAAATTTTGCAAAACTGCTGTATATACAACATCTTTTATCGCAATTCGAAGTCAAACCAGTTTATTCCATATAAAATTTGCATGAGAATCTCGAAAAATACCTACTGCTGGATATCTCATTTTATTTTGAAAATATTGTACTTTAAAATGTACCTACTTTGCATAATTAATTTCAACTGACCAGCAATTTACTTTATTGACTGTAATACAATTTCGACAATATACACAGTAAATAAATGTCTGTAATTGAGAAATATTGTGCCTCTCTATTTTGTCTATGAAGCTTTTTACCCCTAAACCCCCTAAACATTGAGATAGATTCATTTTTGGAGTTTAAAGTGACATTTTTAAATTCTTTAAACAATTTTCTAAAAAAAGATACCCTCATTTGATACCGATAAACCTACCAGTTTCCTAAAAACAATCGACTATAAGGGGTTATAATGGGGGTTGAAGGTTTCGCCAAACACTTCGATTTTGAAACCTAAAATTTGCCGAAAGTGTTCCTCTTGTTGTCTAAGTATCTACTAATTTTTTTTACCTGTTTAGGACGAAATTCAGTCCGCATTTTTCTAACTAATGATTTATCACTGTAAGAAAATGATGGTGGAAAGAACCAACTTAGAAAATAGGTTACTTTATATCGAGGGTGGTGGGAAAGTTGAGGAAGATAATAAGAAGATAAGGGAGAATGAGGAAGATACTGAAAGGGAGGGGAGGTATTGGGAATGTAGGGAAAGGTGGTGAGAGTGATGGTGGGAGAGAGTTAAGGAAAGGCGAGGGAAGATAGTGAAATGTAGGAAAGGTGTGAAAAATGGTGGGGAAGGTGGGAAATGTGGCAGTAAAATGAGGGAAATTTGAAGGAAGGTGTAATATGGGGAAAGCTGAAGGTGATGGTGGGGAAAGGAGGAAAGTGGAGGGAAAGTGGGAGAAAGTCGAAAGAAAGTGGGAAGATGGTAGGAATATAGTGGAACTGTACGTGTATCCTGGTTTTCTGATGGATTGCATATGGCTAAATTTTGACCTCGTAGGTATCAAAATAGCAGCGTCTTCGATATCAAATGGATTTGAATCGGAAACGTTATTTTTCCACTGTTTCTCGCAATTTTAAATAAAAATTCGAGATTTCGTTTACAGTGTTTTGTGACTTTTGTGAACAATTTTGTTTTATGCCATAATAGCGCAAAAAAATTCTCTGATGAAAAACTAGAATAGCAATTTGATACAATTAGCTGTTATGTTTATGCTTTAAAACCGAAGCTAAAAACCTCTAAGTAATAATTTATTACTAAAATTTATGTCTGGAATAAGTAAAATAGTTGAGTTGGATATTACAGATTACATTTATCGCAATATTCAGAGACTGATAATGAAAAACATTGTATGAATATAAAGTACTGCATTGCCTTGAGAATAAGTAATTAGAACCACATGGAAAAAATACTTTATTGAAGTCAGTTTTAAAGGGATGCCCTTGACAAACATTTATAAGTTTCGTGTCTATTTTTAAACATATAAGAGAAATGAATAAAGACCGCGATCGAACGTTACAGTCTACAATACAGTGGAGGACTGGCCCGGATGAAGGACTATTATTACCACTAGGTTCCTCACCTGCCAAAGGATCTCAAGGCTCCAATCCGTGTCACTGCCATTCCTCTTCTGAATGTAGAAAACTATCCTTTAACTTGAAAAGCAACTGCTGACCCTTACTCGTAGATTTTCATAATCATTGAAATCAACTCGCATTCATTTCAGTATAGTTTAGATCGCATCACTCTATTGGTAGTTTCAATTGATTTGATTAAAGAGTTAGCAGAAAAACTTTACAGTTTTTTTTGATTATTGTACATGTATGCGTAGTCATTAAGGTTGTGTTGGGGAGTATTTTGTTTAATAAAGGATGTTGGGTTGTTAGGATGCACAGTAGAGCCAGTAACAGGTCAAGATTCATAAATTTGCAGGGTGATCCGTAAATTGCTGACATTTTTGGCTAAAATATTTAAAAAAATCAAATCTTGAAAAGTGTTTTTCAGGGGATAAAAGAAATTTCTGTGACTGAATATCCTCAAACTTAGAATTTTTGTGAAACATGTGAGAAGACTGGAAAAATGTTGAAATAATTTTTAACACATAGAGGCGGTAATAAAATGAATTAAGAAGAATTCCAAATCTTAAATTATACTTATAAAATTTATAATGATAATAATGGGCAAAATGTTTAATATATTCTAATTCATAGGTTTTGTAGGGGGTGAATAATTTCAAAAATTATATTTATTTTTAACCTACACTGCCGTCATAAGGTGAAAAGCTGCATCTACATATTTGCCATAAATGAGATTCTAATAATATATGAGCACCCAAGAGTACTTAACCTAGTTCTGCAGTTAAAAAAATTTTAGAATTTGAATATTTAAAGTACCTAAGATTCATTGAAATTGATTTTCTGAATTAACATCTACTAGTTGGGAAAACTGCAGACGCGTTTGTTACTTTCCTCCACAACCGACAATTTAGAGACGCGGTTATTCTCCTTATGATGGCAGTACAGCAAAAAAAATAATTTTAATCACTGCCAAGTGTCATGTCAATATTACAGAGTTGAAAGACTTTCGTTTGCGGATAGTGACAGGTCGTCTTTTTCTTTCTTGTGGGGTACTGGAGGAGCCAACAGTTCCAGAACATGAAGACTGAATTTTCGTTTTACTTCGATTGGCAATTCTCTTACCCAAGAAATTGGTATTTTCGATGACAGAAGAAAGTAAAGGTAATCTTAGTTTTTGGGTTTTCTTGAAATTTTCCTCGTATATCTCTCCTAAAAAATTTCAAGTTATTTTTTCGGCTTACGATAATATGGAACGCTGAATTTATAAATGTAACGTAAGATGTGAATGGAACACAATAAATCAAATAATTAGGTGTGCTAGTATATCAGCATATACGTAGAAGTAATGCAATTTATGGCGTGAATTGCATAATGAATATACAATTCTTCAGAGGGGATATAACACAGTCTATTAAATCTTAGGCAAATAAAATATTCCTACTCTTCGACAGAGAAGCGGTTCGCAAATGAGGTAGCTTGTCTCCTGGCGTCGGTAATAGGCCTTGGTAGCGGAAATAGACCCACATTAATAAATAAAAAATGTTTAAAAAGAAATTAGGTGTGTATTAGATGTCTGGATCTCACTATTAAAATGGTCTTCCATGATCCGACCCATACATATATAAATCAACGTAATCTTTTCATCCGCTACTATCCGCAACCAATGTTGTTTCTCTGTGTTATATGGGCTTGCAATTTGTTATGGTCCTAAAATCATAACCCAATCATCATCATCTAAGTAATTTTGGAACTCATCGTTGAGCATCCTATATTTAATTCATATTACAATTCCTCCTAGCCAGAATTAATTAATATTAGATTATTTATAAATATTTTAGTGAATATTTGGTACAAGTCGTATTCATCCAAAATGAAAACAAAAAAAAAAGTTAATCTAGGATATAACAATTATATCCTTGAAATACAGCCTGAAATATTTTGTTTTCAAACACCAAGTTTTTCGCTTGAAAGGTGAATTTCAAGTACCTAAATTTTAGAAAATTTCCACCCGACTCCTTAAATAATGGTACTTTTATAATTTCTAGGCCTTATTTTTTGAAGCAGTGTCGTTCACACAGACAATTCTAAGTGGAAATTTAGTATTTTGACCAAGTTTGTGAACTTGCGTCCCAACTGCGGAAGTATGAACTTTAAGTACCTGTAAGAGGGGCCATTAAAAAATTACGTTTGCCTTTACGAGGCGGGTCACTGGGAGGAGGAAAAGAGGGGGTTCATAAAAAGTGAATTTTCTGACAAAAAAAATTATTTGACAATAGCTTTCTCTCGTGGCAAACTAATCAACAGAAAATAAAAAAAAGGGAAAAAATCTAAAAAAAAAGAAGAAAATTTTCTGCAATTCCACCTACTGAAGAGGTAATAGAAAAACACTGTTTAAGAGTCTCTATCCAAGTCTAAAAATGGTTAGGTTTGAGAAAGATCCGTTACAATTCGGGTGGCTTAATGCCTGATGTTATGAGTGAAAGTAATGCTTTTCCTAAAAATGTACTAAGTGATATTTTTTGTAAATGTAAGAAAGGTGTAAAAATAATCAGTGTAGCTGTAGAAAACTGAATATATATATACAGGGTGTTAAAGCTCTATTTAGACAAGCATTATCTCTTAAACGGTTAGACATAAGAAGAAATGTTTAATAGAAAAGTTATTCTGTTTAAAAAGACACATTTAACCATTTTATTTTCAAATGTACAGGGTTCCTCGAAAATACGACAGGTTATGCAACTTTACTTTTTAAAACGGAACATCCTATATATTTTTGCATTTTTGGTTTCTCCTTTTATTTCCGAACAAATTTTATTAACCATGTTCTATACCCATCATTAACGGTTTATGATATATCGACAGTTTAATCTTGATTCAGTCATGTTCTATATCCTTAAACTAATAAGGCAGCAAAACGGAGCACCACCACATAATTCGAACCTTGTAACACGCTTACTGACTGAGAGATTTGGAGGGAACTGGATTGGTAATCAGGGACCTGTTAAATGACCTGCATGATCACCTGATATGAGCCCCCTAGATTTTTTCTTACGGGGTCATTTAAAACAAGTTGTATACGCTGAGAAACCAAATAATCTTAATGATTTAAAAAATAGGATAACTCATGCTTGCCAAATAACCCCAGATTCCATAAGGAGTTCTTGTACACGAGAACTTTTAAGGAGGTATGAGTTGTGTCAAAATTTGAGCATCTTTTATAATAATTATAATATTTACTGTTTTTTATATTGTAGTATTCCTTATAATTACGTTAATAAAAAAATGTTATCCCAAAAATTTTACTGCAAATATCTCAACATTGTTAATAAAATTTGTTAGGAAATAACAGAAGAATCCAAAAATGCAAAAATATACGTGTTCCATTTAAAAAAGTAAAGTTGCAAAACCTGTCGTCTTTTTGAGGCATTGTAAATTTGAAAATAAAATGGTTAAATGCATCTTTTTAAACAGAATAACTTTCCTATTAAATATTTCTTTTTATGTCTAACCGTTTCCGAGATAATGCTTGTCTAAATAGAGCTGGGACACCCTGTATAATGTATGTTCTATGTGTTCATTGTAAAAGAAATAATTGTACCAATGCTTCTTCTACCTTTGATGAATCGGCTATCGATGAGGAATGTCGTGAAATTATGGCATATGACGGTGATGAAACTAATATAGTATATTTCATTTTGTTTCGATAAAAATTGCGTGAAAAAAAGGAGGGTCAAAGAAAATACATTTTTGAAAATTGTAAAAAGACACTTTTTGAAAATAAGAAAAAAATAACTAACCCCTAAAAAGTACATAAAATAACGTACAATCGAAAAAAAAGTGACGTACAATGCCTTCTACCAAGAAGGCATTGTACGTCACTTTTTTTGGTGTTTTCTATTTTTTTCCAAGATGGCGGATTGACCAATACACATCGGAGAGGTCTATATTTTTTATTTCAAATAAGTCAGTATTTTTAAAATTCCCATTCGATTACTAGTTCAAGATATATTAAGCAGATAAGTTGAAAATCAGTGAAAGCGCATCAAAAAGTGAATATAACTTTTGACGCACAAGGAATTTTTGGGCGCAAATATATGTTTTTTTCATGGGGTCATAATGAGTGATCGGAATTTGGGTTTAATTTTCAGGTACGTCGTTATAAGGATTTATTAAAATATGCATACATTTTTAGTTGTACATATGTATACATGTATTCAGAGCTGTGCCGAGTACCAAAAAAAAGTACTTGCAAAAATTCGAGTACGAGTACCCGATTCATTTTACTTATGAGTACAATACTCGTAAGTATTTTATTAATAAGAAAGTATAAGTACGAGTAATACTCGCAAAACCATCATAAATTCGAGTAACGAGTACGAGTACCCATAACCATTAAAATAAGTTAATATTTTCTCTTCATAGTCTTTAGATAGAACTTTTTAACTATATAGATAAGAACAGATAAAAAGACACTCAGTCGAGTTTAAAATAAAGTAAAACCCTTTATTTAATAAAACAAATTTAACGAAATAACCATTAGGCATTATGGTTCACAGAAAATAAAAACATTATTATGTACAACATAGGCATAGGACATCTCACTTTTTATTAGCAGAACTTCATAGAAGACCTCATTTTGAAATAAAAGTCTCTTCAAACGTTGCTCCTTATTATTATTTTTGTAAATAATCGCTCATAAAAAAATTGTGATATTGCTGCGAATGACTTAGTATTTCGTAGCAAATAATTCAATACTAAAAATCATCACCTATCTATTATATTATTTCTGGTGGCGAAAATAGAGGAGTATTTATGATTTATTTTAATAATAAAAAATGATCGCCGAATTGAAATTTTCCACACATTTTCAAAAAATATGAAAATGTTATCCCGAAAGTAAATAAAATAAAATAAAATAAAATAAAATAAAATAAAATAAAATAAAATAAAATAAAATAAAATAAAATAAAATAAAATAAAATAAAATAAAATAAAATAAAATAAAATAAAATAAAATAAAATAAAATAAAATAAAATAAAATAAAATAAAATAAAATAAAATAAAATAAAATAAAATAAAATAAAATAAAATAAAATAAAATAAAATAAAATAAAATAATAAATAAGACAATGTAAAATCATGATTTGGCTTCTAATCAGTATTGTCGCTTTTTCTTGAAAACGATGCGTCCTATCGATTTCTGGCAAAATGGCATTTTCTAAATAAAATTGAATGCTGTTTAATATTTTTTAAAAATATTTGCAAAATTTCAATTCGGCGATAATTTTTTCTTAAGTTTCATGAATAGTAAATATCTCTCCATCTTTGTATCTTCTCAGTTGGTAATAATAGGCAATCAATGGTTTTCAGTATTGAATTATTTGCTCTCAAAGAAGTCATTCGCAGCAATATCACGAATTTTTTTGCGAGTAGTTATTTTAAAAAATAATAATAATAAAAATGTATTTACAAATACAACGCCCTGTGTCACAGAAACGAAGCATCTTAGGATCGATGATTATTGACACTATTATTCTCAAATTTGGGTCTTTTACCTAATGAAGTTATGCTAATAAAAAGTGAGACACCCTGTACAATATCAAATATATATAATATACACTGCTGAGCTGACGACAGATGACAATTGACTAGTTAGTGCCTGAGCCCAGAGTGGTAAACTAATGACTGCACACTAAAGTAAACTAAATCTCTGAGACTACTGTACCAGAGAAATAGAGGGGGTTGAGTACTCGTGAAAAGTAACAATTTTTGACGAATACTTTGTACAAGTAATTTTTAATGTGCTGCAAATACGAGTATTAAGTCCTCTAAACCAAAAAGTACTTACGAATAATTAAAAACGAGTACTTTTAGTACTCGAGTACAAAGTACGAGTAAAGTATCCGTGTACTCGCCCAGCTCTGCATGTATTCCATTATGCCAAAATAAATGAAAAACTCATAAGGTATGTTCGTATTACATTTAATTTCGATTTATTTTGTAAGAAAGAACAAACAGACATTTAATTTTTTGATGTAAAATTTTATATACCTATGTGCGCCACTGAAATTAAACCCAAATTCCGATCATTGGTCATAATACATAAGAATCAGCAATAAAATTTCAGGTGGAATGTTGTCGCCGAAGAAAACCTATTCAGTTGCACTAAGAGTCAATTATTCTGATTTATGCATCAAAATAAACCCTCGAATAAACCATTGTTATGAATGACGTATAGATGCTATTTCCTCCTCTTATTATGTAACAATCTGATGGATGCTTATTCAACAAGTAAACAGAACGAGCTCCAAGTGACGTAGAAATCGGTAACTGTAGAAACATCACATCAGTTTATTATTTCTTTAAAGTTAGAACATACTTTGTGGGTGTTTCACTCGTGGAAAATATTTTTATAGTGTTATGTTATATCAGACTAATTTTAGTAACACTCAAAATAATTTATACCACGAGCATGTATTTTTAGATACTTAGCTTTTTGAAAGGGATTAATTTATAGTTAGATTCATAGAATATATGCAAGAGTATTGATTGACGCAGGTTTACTCATTTTCAATTAATGATTATTAGTACAGTACCTAGAGGTAAAAAATATGCAAAACTTCGGAATAATGTCATATTGAACGGATTTCGTTCATTTTTGGCAGTATAATAGTAAATGCATCACAGAAAAGTTTCTATATTGTGCGGGGGCTTGCTAATTTATAGGGGGTGGATGCCACCCCTCTCAGGGGGTGGTACTTAAAAAATATATATATTTATTTTCAGAAGATAAGGTTCTATGCAATTTTTCACATACATTGATAATTTTTAAGTTATAACGACTTCAAAATTGCGATTTTAGCTTAAAAAAAGATATTTCCAAACGGCTTTTGTCAAGTATCTCGAAAAGTATTACATTATCGAAAAAATGTTACACACCAATTACAGAAAGTACAAACTGGGAATTAATTATATTTTTTGTTTGTTGATGTAGGATTAATAATTTTGGAAGCTAAGTTTACATTTGGCATACAAGTGTTCATAAGATAATTATTTAGAGTGAGAGTTAAATATCTCAAAAACTGTGACACCTACGTCAAGGATGCTAATAGGTAGAATAATAGGTTATTAATTAAGCTTTCAACTGTGTTTTTATTTGTTTCTATAGCACAAAAAACAAAGAAGTTATGACCGAAGCAATGTGCGTCTACACATTTTTTTAATAACAACGTCGCCATTTTGTTGCTGTAATTAGCCAATAATAAAAAAAAAGGAATTTTAAACACTGTTTCTCATTAATATATAGCATGACGTAGATTCTCAGCACTTGCTTTAGAAAAAAATACAGTTTAAACTATAAAGGTAATTTCGATAAATCGTAATTTTTTTTTCCTTTTCCAAACATCTCAATAAATATTAGCTTTATTGAAAAATGGGTAGAGACCAAAAATAAAGTTCATAAACCGATAATGAATTTTGCTGTTTATTTATTTACATAGACTTAATAGTTTCGGAGATATGAAAGTTTACAAATGGCATCCGAACGTTTATAAGGCGAAAAATGTAGTTTAAATGTTAAATATCTCAGAAATTGTGACACCTACGTCACGCATGAAAAATGTGCGTATTTATATTTTTTTATATAAAAAGGTCGCCATTTTGTTACTCTAATTAGCCAGTAATTTAAAAAAAATATCTCAAATACAGTTTTTCGATAAGATGTAGCATTACCTAGATGCTCAAATTTTTTTGCTCATTTAAAGCACTTGCTTTAGAAAAAATGCATTTTAAACTTTAAAGGTAATTTCGAAACACTTGGATACCAAATATAAACTCCGAAATTATTAATCCTACATCAATAAACAAAAGATATAATTAATTCCCAGTTTGTACTTTCTGTAATTGGTCTGTAACATTTTTTCTATAAAGTAATATTTTTCGAGATGCTTGACGAAAGCCGTTTGGAAATAACTTTTTTTAAGCTAAAATCGCAATTTTGAAGTCTTAAAATAACTTAATAACTTAAAAATTATCAATTTATGTGAAAAATTGGATATAACCTTTTCTTCTTAAAATTTGATTCTATTTCAGCTCCAATAAATATATATATATTTTTTAAGTTCCACCCCCTATAAATTAGCAAGCCCCCGCACAATATAGAAACTTTTCTGTGAAGCATTTACTATTATACTGCCAAAAATGAACGAAATCCGTTGAATATGACATTATTTCGAAGTTAAAACCTCTAGTTACTGTAGTATATGGTTGTTATACACATTTGATTTAATCAAATTGTAGCATTTTAAAGTGCTACAACTCTAATTTCTAATAATTTGGTATTTAAAATAGATTTAGTGCCGCCTGAACATTCATTATTTACTTTCAGGGACCAAGTTACAGGTTACAGGTAGGCAACCAACTTGACAGTACGGTGTGTTGCATACTGTGGAACTCTTGGTCCGGTAATTTGATGATATCATTTCAAAGGTGTATAACTGGATTAGGTTTATTTATTCATTTATTAGGGTTTAATAGTTTCAGTCTATGGAGTTTGCTCTTCTTATGTTCTTAAAATTGGGTACAACACGTTTTGTGGCTCAAAGTAGTAGAGGAATTTTTGTTTGTAACTAGTTTCATGTTGGTAACGCTGGGGGAACGGTCGAAAGACGTGCTTCTTGCGAAAACCGCGAAGCCTTGCGGACACGTTCTTCTTTTGGGAGGAATTTTGGTGGCATCGTAGCTAAAGTGATATTTTCATGGATTTGTGGATGATGTCCTAGCATGTCCTCTCGTACTGCTCTTGCCGCGAATGTTCAGAGTGTTCAGAAAGCTGTGTTTAGCTGAACCTTCAAGTTGGCGTTTTTTTTTTTGTTGAGTAATGCTCTCTTCTATGGAGGTAAGCTTTTCACTTTGAATTTGTATAATGGAATTCTTATTTGAGTTGTGCATTGCAGAGTGTTTGGAATGTTTGGATCCAGTGATTTGTTCTGGTAATGTTCTGGAAAAAAAACACGTGGTTTTATATTGGTTATGTTGATCCTCTTGGAAGCGCCTCGTGCTGGCTTGTTCAATTGGTCTTGGTCCGCGTCATCCTGTCACTCACTGTGATGAAATTTTATTCGTGTTAATCCAGGAGCACTTCTGCTGGAGTAACAGCTGTTCACTGGAATGTTGTGGGGAGAAGTCGCACGAAGACACTGAAGCGCTGGGAAATGTGCTCTAGGTATCAAGGAGGACTCAAAATCTCGCCGGATTGCCGGAGTTTATAAGGTTTTTTCTTTCTTAATTTTCAATGGCTTTAAGCCACCAATTTAGTAAATTTTTTTGTGACAATAATTAAATTAAATTATCTTATGATATCAGATCATCTATCGATTCATAAGTTGTGAACCTTCAGTTCGATTTCAAGTGTATTTAATTAAATGAATCTTTGTGAGCATGTCGCTGTAAAAGTGAATATGGTACCATGAATTGCTTAGACACTGCGTAATAACTTAGTAGGACAGGATCATTTAGTTCTGTTATCAACTTTTAACCTCACATAGTAAAGATTTTTTTTATAGTAAACTTGTTAGTGAGAAGAGTATATGTTGCCCTGTCACCTACTTAAATTCATGTGCGAACAATATAATTTAGAATTCTTCAAATTGAAATTTTAATACAAATCACTAGTGTAATTAATCTTTAATGTTATTTTTGTACATACAATTTGGGTAATTTTAATAAATGTTGTCCATGTCTAAGTGCTCTCATTTCTTGATACTCATACAAACTTTGTTTAGACTTGATAATAAATAACTACCTGCTATAGTTAAAACGATACTAGTTAAAATTTCAGTATTTTCCATCGCATGTTATATGCCAGCTAAAATTTTGTTTCTTGGCTGACAGAGCTTCATTTCTAAATTAACTATTGGCCAAGTGGCGCCCTCTATTGTTGTCTGTGTTTACTCTATTACTCACTCCTCTTTTTGCTCTCCGAAACAAACTGACTGCCGTACGCATGTGAATGTCTTTTTATGCATTAGGCATAAAAAGCGTTGCAAAATATGTATATTATCACTGGACAAAAATTTTAGATAATCATCTTAGGGAAATTGCACAGAATGCCGTTTCATAACATGCTGAACTGAAATAACAAATGAAAAAGTCTGCGTATCTGTATGTATATATATGTATGTGAACCGTAAATACGATAACTTCTGTTAGACTTCAAATTTTTATTTCAAATTTAATTTTAATAAGGGGAACCCTTATTGAAATTAAGTCATGTCCGTCATGTAGAGTGCTCGCCAGAGGCGTGCAAACTATGATATTTCTTATAAGCTATGTTTTATTATAACATTAGAGCAAAATCGTACTAAGAATTTTGATTACGCACCTAAAAATACGAATATGTACAAGATATTCTAATTGCAAAGATACAGTGTGTCTCATGTTCGAGGTATTAATCAAGTATCGTAGGTTGGCCTCTAAAATTTGAATGCGCAGTAGACAAGTCTCCTTTCACTGGCAGGAGCACATTTATGAAAGCGTACGCGTTCTATTCGCATCGGCACAGTCTCAAAAAAACGATATTATTTTATTCAGCTCTGTGTTTAATGCATTTTTTTAGGCATGCTATTTACGAGCAAAATGAAACATAAAGTGTTGTCTGGACAAATAGTGGAAATAAGGAGTCGAGATTTTTCCGAAAAAACGCAAAATCGTGTTAAAATCATGGAATCTATTTCTCCCCTCGTTTTAGAGGGTATTGAACACGAATAACAGGGTGAAAAAAGTTTTTGTGCTGAGACGGCCAATAACCACCCTTTTTTGCTTATTTCTCATATGACAGCTTAGCTTCGACTATTTTTGCAGGGATTCTTTATTTTTTCATGGGGATATAATAGATGGTGAAAAGTGGTGTCAGGTAGTAGACCACAACCACCACCCTCAGGGGTAGGATTTACCCTGTCAGGGGGTGTAAAATTGTTTCTTTTTTTTCTTGTTAAAGACGTTTATCCCCCGTTTTCGATGATGCTGATCAAGGAAAAAATGGTTTTACGCTGGTTCGACCCTTCCTTCACCCTCAAACTGTCGTTCCTATCATAATAATAAGAATAGGTAGCGACTTGGCTGATACTAGGGACTCGTACTATCATTTTATTTGTTTTCGCCGCCTTTACTGTTTTCTGGGTAAATCTTGTGTCCTCGAGGTATCCATAGTCCATCAATTTTTTTGGAGGTAAATTCTGGGTAAATCTTGTGCCCTCGAGGTGAATGAATATATTAAATAACGGTGGCTTGGAACCAAAATTTTCAGAAGATCAATTGGTTCCTGACTTCTTTTACTTCCACATCCAATGTAGTAACGACAAAAAAATTTAAAAAAAAAATTTATTGTTCAAATAGGCTTAGATTGTCATGAAACGTCGAGATTTTAAGTTTGAGCGAATTTATGTCTGTCGGTCTGTCTGTAACTTTTTTGTGCGCACGTTTACTTTGGAACCGTTTAATATATTGACTTGAAATTTGGTACACATATGTACTTTAACGAAATCTAGAACTAGATTATATTTTCATCTTGTTCCGTCGAAGGGTTGGAGGGTAAATTGGGGTAAATTTGGGGTAATTACGTACATCAAGCAGGTAAGAGTCCATAAAATTGGTATTTGGTATATAAAAGAGAAGCTAAGGTCTCAAAAAAATTGTTGGCATTAGCCACCCCCATTACCACCCCCACCCCACTATTAAAGGGGATGAAAAAGTTTTGATTTAGTGTGTATACAAAAACCAATAACCTCAAAATATTTTTTTACTTCATCCACCCCCACTACCACCCCCCTAATACCACCCCCACCCCACTACCGATGTGGGGTATCGCTTTATGGGTTTTTGGGGTAGAGGATTTCAAATATTATATTTATTAAAGTTCCATAAACAATTATTTGAACATCCAATTTTTTTTTTCGTTGTAAGTGACCTGGATAGAAAATTTGGATGTGGAAGTAGTGATTCCTTGGGCAGCGGTTTTTTAAAGACTATAATCGTAATTGTAAGGGCGGATGTGCGAAACGATGCGGATGTATAAAATTGGGTTTACGATATAGCGTCTTTTGTAAAACTTATCAAGGTAAATTTTGTGAGAATTCGGTGTTTTCCCAAATTTTAAAATATTATTGACTGTGAAGGTAATACTTAATTATAACTAAATACATTTGAATTTCCACAACCACTTGAGTAATATCCAAGAAAAAGTATTTTTAAATTTGAATTAAAATTTTACCTCCCAAAATACTAAGCTATATTGTTGACGTCATCGGTCATAAACATCTAACCTCAAAAATAAATATCTTTTAAAAATTTACGAGTAATTTGTCACTATTATGAAAATTTCCACTTGGTTCTCGTATTTTCAACTAAAATCTTGTTCAATGTAATGTTCATATAAAGTTTTAAATATCTTCTCCCAATAAAATAAGGCGATTTTTGTAGGTTGGAAATTCAACCTATAATGAACAGCCCATTTTTAGTAATCAACAATATTGAGACATCATATGCGTCAATTTTTAAATGTTTGCTTGGAGCCATACTGGTTTCAAATGAGAAGTGCGGATATAATCATTAAAAATGACAATAAACTTAAAAAACCTAGAAGTTGAGGTTATGTTAATGCAACCGATGACGTCACAGCCCGTTTTGCATAATACCCGTTCAGTTATTCAGTTTTGATATTTATTTGTTGAAATTTTAAATTTATAGATGAAAGAATGGTGTTTAAATATTGGCAAGTGCTTGGTTAGTACTTAATTTTAATAATATTTAATTTTAATAATATTTAATTTTAATAATATCAAAAAGCAAATTTGCATACAGTGAAAACACCTAATTGTGCGCCAGAGGATGAAGATGATGAACCAAGCATAGAAACAAACTAATCCAATGATAAAATAGTTATGATAATGCTGTAAACTTCCTAAATTTTATACCCGAAGTGTATATTTTCGATCATGAATCGAAAACGGATGATGCAAGTGATGAAAAAGGAGGCAATAGGTTGAATCTGATGAAATTCTCTTTGTAAGCGCCCTAGGTTATATTTTAATGTCTTGTAAAAAATATTATATTGTACTCAAAATCGCGTCCCGTATATATAACTTATTAAAATCAGAAATTTTTACCAATAGTATTCTCTTCCTTATATCCCGTTTTAACGAACATGAATTTCAAATCATTGCGAGGATAGATTCATTTTGATGAGGATGTAAAATGGACAAATGCTGACTTTGAAACCACTCCCACCCGATACACAACCCCCTGAGGTTGTCACAATTCACTCTTACCTTTGTCCTTGATCAGCATCCTCGAAAGCGGGGGTAAACGTCTTTAACAGAAAAAAAAAGAAACAATTTTACACCCCCTTACAGGATAGATTCCATCCATAAGGGCGGTTGCGGCCTACTACCTGATATCACCTTTCACCATCTGTTATATCCCCATGAAAAAACAAAGAATCCCTCCAAAAATAGTTGATGCCAAGCTGTCATATGAGAAATAACCAATGAGGGGTAGTTTTTGGCCGTTTCAGGGGATGCGCATGATTCAAAACTTTTTTCACCCTGTTATTTGTGTTCAGCAACCTCGAAAACGGGTGCAGAAATAATTTTCATTACTTTAGCATGATTTTGCATACTTTCCGACTCAGGCGCGCAGCCAGGGGGGGGCATGCCCCCCCCCCCAAGCCATCTTCTATGAACAAAAATTAAAGAAGCATAATCGCTATTAGTACAAAATAGTCCCTTCAAATTAGGAAATATTTAAGAAAATTTTCCTACAGTTATGAAACCTGTAAAAAGTGAAGTATTTGGGTTGTTGTCTAAACATGATTTTTATCCCCCACAGTTCTAAAAAAGGGTGGTTTTTGAGAAATATATACATATTATGAATTTTAGCGTTTTTTCGGCTTTTTCTCTATTTTGAGGAAAAACTATGCATTTTGGTGAAAAATATCAAGAGAGCAAAGTAGTAGAGCATAAAATTTCCTACAAGGGTTTTTTCTACCTTTTTTCGAATTCCGCTTAGTTCCACCGCTAGAGGGCGCGAAAGAAATAAATATACATATAGATTTTTTCGCCTTTTTTTTAGATTTTGAGCCAAAATGCATTTTTATGAAAAATTATATGAGATCAAAGTTGTAGAACATAAAATTCACTATCTTTAGGTGTTTTCTAGTTTTTTTTTTTTTTTTTTTGATAAAAATATATATTTTATTAGAGAATATTATTTAGGTATTATGCAAATCACAACTCACACTTTTTTATTTATTATGAAAATACCTACTATCTGTATATTGCCCTAATCTGGGCAACAATATACAGATAGTAGGTATTTTCATAATAAATAAAAAAGTGTGAGTTGTGATTTGCATAATACCTAAATAATATTCTCTAATCATGATAAAAGCAAATAAATAAAAATAATTAATTGTAAAAAATATATTTTATGTTCTACAACTTTTGATCTCACGTAATTTTTCATAAAAATGCATAATTTTGGCTCTAAATCTAAAAAAAGGCGCCCATATGTATATTTATTTTTTTCGTGTCCTCTAGCAGCGAAATTAAGCGGAATTCGAAAAAAAAATGGTAAATACAAAATTTATAAGAAATTTTATGCTCTACAACTTTGCTCTCTTGATATTTTTCACCAAAATGCAAAGTTTTTCCTCAAAATAGAGAAAAAGACGAAAAAATGCTAAAATTCATATATATGTATATATTTCTCAAAAACCACCCTTTTTTAGAACTGCGGGGGGTGAAAATTATGATTAGACAACCCAAATACTTCTAGCAATATGACCATATTATATAGTAGAGTAGTCTATACACATCCGTTTTCAATCATTTTCTGAAAAGTTTCCCTCAACCTCTGGGGAGGCCGGTTCTATTGCCCCCCCCCCCAGATGAATTTTCTGGCTGCGCCACTGATTCCGACTCCTTACTTCCACTAAAAGTCCAGAAATCATGAACAATGTAATATAAATTACTTTTTTAATTTCATTAGCCGTAATTATTTTTGTTAACAATTTTATAAGCAGCATTGCATAGTAATACCTATTCAAATGAGACAAAATTTCCGGAAATAATCAAACTTAATGCTAGACCTATATCAACCATCTCTATTTCATTCAATTCTTAATTATTTATGTTTGGTAGGCTGTCATTTAGGGATCTACAAACGATCCAACCAATTGACCAACCAACCAACCTTCTCGGCACACTTTGAAAATTGCCATGCCAACTCGCAAAAGTGAGCTGGTCTGCTGGAATTCCAGTAATCTTCAAAGCGTACCGACAATGTTGACTCCAGCAAGTTAGGTCGTTTGTAAATTCATTTGTATAATCCTAAAGTGTTTATTTATTGCACCATAATATTCAATGTAAAATGTATTCCCAAACATTTGGTAAACTTAAATTCTGTTATAAAGTAATTTACAAATACCCGCATCACCCATAAATTTATTCATTTGAATCGATTGTGTGAAAATAGCGCGTTAATGTGCCGAAACTGCTGTAACGTTTTAAGTTACAATAAACGGTGATAAACTGATAAATAACAGAGCAATCTGTTCGTGTCATGCTAAATTTCTACCTCCAATTAGGAAGTTTCCTATTTTAGAAATATCATGTACATTCAACCTCATTTAGTAGTCTTTCAGTTAACTAGTCAAACAAAAAAGAAATCATCTCGATATCTGAAAAACTCAGGAACTTATTTAATTTCTCATTTGAATACTTCGCGCTAGACTGTGATGTCACAGTACACAACTCGCTGTTATTTTAGGCATAACCTACTTCTTCAAATGATTAAAACGTTAAACAAGCCCAACTACAAAAATGTCGCTGTGTCCGGTAAGAATAACTCTGAATGAACTAAACTTCAATGCCCGCGCCCACTCACTGTTGACAGAATCATGTACTGTGACGTCATAGAGCCTCAGCCCAGATGAGCGCTAATTTCTTTATTTATAGAGATAATTAAAAAAAAATGACACATATTTTTTAGATTTTTACGACTGTTTATTACGAGAAAATAAGAAAAATGGAAACTTCCTAATTGTACTTTCTACGGATAGCCGCTAGTCTGTCCTCGTTACACAACGACGTTCTTTGTTCACTTTGTGCTCATCTTAGAGGCCAACCTACGATAGTTGACTAGTGAATCGATGTAAGTGTTTTTAATTATTTAATGTTTAAGACTATTATGAAACTAATTAAAGATGCTGTCAGACATTGCCGAATGCGAATATATTTTAAATACTATAACCTTTACTCAGACAAATCTAGATATCCTAAACTTAAGAGGGTCATTAAAGTGACATGCAAGACGGTTAAGACATCTTTTTAAACCCCCATTAGACGTAAAATTTGTATTTCAGAACATATGTAAAATAGTATGTCAGACTATACCCACTGTAAACTATCCTTTTCATATAAACTATCTTTTATTATAATTTTATAGCAAAATATTACCGGATTTTGACTAAGTGCTCAAAAATACAAAGATGTACGAGACATCGAAACTGCAATATACAATGTGGCCCTCCGGTACCAACGAACTTTACGTAGGTTATAGTGCGGGTAAAGTAGACAAAATATTCCTTGGAGAAAGAAGAGATTAGTCATTGAAAATTTGGGGGTTTGCAGGTTTTACACTTATTATTAAAGAACCAATGAGTCACTATCTACAAGAAGTGCAGAAATGTATTTTTAAACGAGTGAAAAATGCGTTTTTTAAAATTATCTCGGAAAATACAGAGTATCTGCGGTATACATACAAATATTCTGCAGGATGATATGTTGCCCCAAAAGAAGTAAAAAATCCTTATAAATTTCTTTTCTAACTCAAACCTATTTTTTTATTTAAAATTAATTAAAATTTTTATGGGTAAACTGGGAGATTAGCTTAGATCGCAGTCAGTTTGTTGACATAGACGGTATTAAGTCAAGTGCATTGACTATTTCCTGTGGAGTTCCGCAAGGCTCAGTTCTGGGGCCGTTCTTGTTTTCATTTTTCATAAATGACTTACTTTCCTACCTATTGTCAATGATAGTTTATTAATTCGCTTTTAACTATGGATGATAATGTAAACAATCTAGTAGAAATTACCCAGACCAAAATTAAAGAATTTGCTGCAAAATTCAGTGGTGACAAGTTGCTGCTAAATGAGGATAAAACCGCCTTCATACATTTCACGCCGAGATTGTTGCAGTATAACAAAAGTCATTTACTCAAAGTAAATGGTAAGTCCTTGAAACAAGTAAAGACTACAAAATTCTTGGGTGTTTATTTGGACAATTCTCTTAATTGAGAATGTCATATAGACGTTCCATGTAAAAATTTTCTGTATGCTTCGTTCTGAACAGATTAAGATATATTACTAACAGAGAGGTTTTGCTGTCCTACTATTTTTCACGGTTAAACAGTATTGTTAAATTTAAAAACCGCTGCCCAAGGAATCACTACTTCCACGTGCAGATTTTCTATCCAAGTCACTCACAACGAAAAAATTTTGTATATGGAAATAATTGCTTATGGAACTTTAATAATATAATATTTGAAATCCTTCACTCCAAAAACCTATGAAACGATAGTGGGTGAGGGTAGTGATGGGGGTGGATGAAGTAAAAAAATATTTTGAGGTTTCTCATCCCCATTAGTAATGGTGGTGGGGGTGGTAATGGGGGTGGTTAATGCCAAATTTTTTTTTGAGACCTTAGCTTCTCTTGTATATACTAAATACCAATTTTCTGGACTCTTACCTGCTTGATTTACCTACTTACCCCAAATTTGCCCCAATTTACCCCCCAACCCTTCGACAGAACAAGATGAAAATATAATCTAGTTCCAAATCTCGTTAAAGTACATATGTGCACCAAATTTCAAGTCAATATATTAAACGGTTCCAGAGAAAACGTGCGCACAAAAAGGTTACAGACAGACAGACAGACAGGCCGACAGACAGACCGACAGCCAGCCTGACAGCCAGACAGACAGACAGAAATTCTTTTTTCGCTCAAACTTAAAATCTCGATGTTTCATAAAATTCTAAGCCTATTTGAACAATAAAAATTTTTTTAAATTTTTTTGTCGTTACTATACTTTCACTGGATGTTGAAGTAAAAAGAAGTGGAACAACTACTGCTAGAAAATGTAATGTACACACGCTGCAGTCGGATGCAATTAAAAGACGCCGTATACATGCCTAATTTACTATTAACAAATCATCACTTATCTCTTTCTGCAAATGGGCAGACAATAATGCCTTTAAAAATTTATAGTCATTTACTTAACAATATTAAGCAAACAAATAATTTAAATAAATTGAAAAAAGTTGTAAAAAAGTATCTCCTAAAAAACGCATTTCATTCTGTTGACTAGTATTTAATTCTCACATTGAAATATTATAAAGTTATATTTACTACATTTTTCATATTGTGATGTTAATCACACGACACAAATTGATTTATTATTTTAATGTTTGTCTTATAGCTGTACAAAAATATTGCATTTGTGTTACATTTTTAACGTTACATTGTAATGTATACCTAATATTCTTTGACGTTTTTCCATATATGTAAAACATCCCGTATGAAAATAAATTTATTATTATTATTATTATTATATTATTATTAACACCTTCAAAAACACCTCCGATATGCAATACTTCTTTCCAAGTAGTGTTAAGGTGATGAGCACTGAAGACGCTGCGTGTCTACGCCATTTTCAAATGCATCAACGGGGTTATTAGTCCTGTCAATGAATGGTTTCTAGAGGGAAATGCCGAGATCACAATTTTTGACTTGGGGGGCTGTGTTTGGACTATTTAGGAGGTAAACATACCAAAAGTCCCCGCACGTAGGAGGTGGGGGGGCTGCTGGGGGGCACGAAGAAGGTCCCGGTTTTTGGTTTTTCGCATATATCTCGAAAACGGTTAGCCCTAATCAAAAAGTGGCTATATGCAAAACTAAAGCTGACTAAATTTTCTACAATAATGTTTCCATTCATTTTTTTCGTATCTGTTATGGTTTAGTAATGAATTGTATATCTTTTGACTGTATTCTAACTTTATTATAAATTTAATATAAATTGAACAAAAAAATTTAATAATCATCGTAGAAAAAAATTTCTTGTACAGATATCCGTTTCACAGTAGACTGAACTCAAATATCGAATAAAACACGTCTTTGCGTCTGTAAGTGTGTGTGTGCGTGTATACCGTTTCTAGAAAACATGATAACTTCTGTTAGACTTAAAATATTTCATTACAATTTGGAATATATGTAAGGCAGCATATTACAATAATCCCTATTAAAATTGGGCCATATCTGTAATACATGGTGATAACCAAAGGCCTACAAACTCTCACTTCATAATAATCTTATTAAAAATATCATGTTCCATATTTTGGGATAACATTGATATATCATCTAATTTAAATAAAGTTGGTTTGCCTAACATACACCCGGTATATTGCGGTTTATAAATCTTATACATCGTCTTAATTTTGTATGCTTAATCAAAAACTTTAGTAATATTTTGCTCTGAAATTAAAATAAAACACATTTTACGTAGAATTTGTAGGCCTCTGGTTATCACCATGTATTACAGATATGGCCCAATTTCAATAAGGATTATTGTAATATGCTATTTTACATATGTCCCAAATTGTAATTAAATATTTTAAGTCTAACAGAAGTTATCGTGTTTACAAGAAACGGTATACACGCACACATACTTATACACGCACACACACACACATTTACAGACGCAAATACATTTTTTACTTGATATTTGAGTTCAGTCTGCTGTGAAACTGATATCTGTACAGGAAATTTTGTTCTGCGATGATTATTAATTTTTTTTTTCAATTTATAATAAATTTATAATAAAGTTAGAATACAGTCAAAAGATATACAATTCATTACTGAACAATAACAGATACGAAAAAAATTAATAGAAACATTATTGTAGAAAATGTAGTCAGATTTAATTTTGCATATAGCCACTTTTTGATTAGGGCTAACCGTTTTCGAGATATGAGCGAAAAAGCAAAAACCGGAACCTTCTTCGTGCCCCCCTGCAGCCCCCCACCTTCTACGTTCGGGGACTTTTGGTATGTTTACCTCCTAAATAGTCCAAACACAGCCCTCAAGTCAAAAAGTGTGATCTCCGGATTTTCCTCTAGACCCCCTTATTGAGCACACTGAAGTCGCACGCTGCGGCCGGACGCAATTAAGTGACATTGTATACGTGCCATTTACGTTTTGACTTCGTCGTCGTCGTCACAGTATTTAAAATTTCTTCCTTCATATATCTTCCTTTCGATATTATTCCGATGACACATAAGCACTAAGAATTTAATGGAAGCGTTGCATAATGAATAACAATTAGATTTAAGTTTGTATCTATAACTATTTGCAATTAAAATTGTAATGTGTTAGTATTATCATTATTACACATGCAATTAAAATATAGGGCAGGTGCTAAGTATATTGGGAGTGGGAAAAATTGAAAGTAAATGTTTTATGATTTTAAATGCTTCATTTGGGTATTATTAACAAGATTTTTCTTCCTCTCCCTAGCATAGCAACATAGAACTGTAAAGTCAGGCAGAGATAAAAAAGTATAGATTCTTCGGTACTTTTTTCCTTTTATAGTATGGCAAAAATAGTGATACACAAAATTAAAGCTAACGAAATTCGATGCATAATGGCTTTTATTAATATTTTTCGTTGAACTTATATAGTTGTCTCCAACAGTATTGTTTATTGGGCACATAAAAAAGGCCATAAAAACCGGCCATAAAAATATCAAAGTCAGCGCTATTACATGCTCAGAATAGTACTATAGAGGCCGTACTTCAAATTTTTGCATATTAGATTGAACAAAATAATACTAGAGATATAAAAATCGTGTTTTCGGTAGAAACTTAATGATAATACTAGTAAATAAAAAAAAATCTTACTCTGTATTGCATCAAAATAGGAATATGTTATGCATTGGTGGACGCATTGCCCGTCCTTCGCGACATTGGTAGATAAATTCAAAGTACGGCTCTGATAATCTTTTACTCTGTTATTAACGCA
The DNA here is from genome assembly GCA_936432065.2 of Rutpela maculata. Taxonomy (NCBI): domain Eukaryota; kingdom Metazoa; phylum Arthropoda; class Insecta; order Coleoptera; family Cerambycidae; genus Rutpela; species Rutpela maculata. The sequence goes on from OW386290.2 coordinate 62,269,694, forward strand.
GGCAACAAACTCCGCGCCCTTCTAGTTAGAGTTGATTCGCGTAACTACATCAGAAGACGCCAATATTCTTGGCTAAAGATGTCGGTCTCGGATGACTGGGGCCGGGCAGGACTATTGCCCTTTACCCCAATACATCGCTGTAGACCGGGGACCAGCCTCGTGCCGGGCGGGCGAGCTTACTTTACGTCGGCCCCACTCACAAATGTGAGCGGTGCAGACGATTTCGGCCCACCTCCCTGGGTCCTGGCTCGTTGGACCTTGCTGGCTAAGGCCTCTTCTGGCGTTCTTCTGTCTTCGTCTTCTTTTCTTCGCCAGCTTGTTTGCCCCCCGGGGGGTAGTCATCGGTCTGTTGGGTGTTTTGGGTTTGTGGCGGGAGTGACTGCCGGTACACAAGATGCCAAGAGGCATCCTGTCATCCGGATCATCGGTAGGGTAAGGATGAGCTGTGTAGCTCGAGGAAGGGCAGACCTAACTGCTTTGGTAGCATTTTTGGTCTGCCCGGAGCTAGGGGGACTACGGGTACTGGACGGTTGTTTGTCCGGTACCCGCAGGATCTTGGGTGGGTGGTTGGGTATCGTCATGTCTCTTCCGTGGGGGTGGATCGTCGGTTGGTGGTATGCTTCTCATACTCACCCGTTATCCAGGAGCTGCACCTTCGGCCGCTTGTGCCTCGGAGCATCTGCTGGGTCATAGTCAGTTGCCTCCCTGACTAGTGGGTTCCCATGCTCCTCGGCAAGGGCGTACATCTTTCTGGCTCTCTGCTTGATGATCTCAGTGACCGGGGTGTATTCCAGGTCCCTGTAGATGTCCTCGTTGCGGATGAACCAGGGTGCATCGACTGCCGTTCTGAGGGCGACGTTCTCCACTCTCTGGATCTGATGGAGGTAGCTCTTTGCTTGGTAGCCCCAAGCTACCGAAGCATACGTCAGCTGAGGCCGGATGAGGGACCTGATAAGCGTGAGCTTGTTCCTCAGGTTGAGTCTGCTCTGTCTACCCGTCATCGGGTAGATTAGGGCTCTCGTCCTCCTGGCCTTCTTGACGATGGCCTCCGTGTTCAGTCTCCATGTTAGGCCTTTGTCCATGACCACGCCAAGGTAGTTGGCGGAGTCGTGCCATTGGATGTCCTCTCCAAACATGGAAACGTGACCTGTGGGGTTTTGTTTTCTTACCTTCTTGAAGAGTACCGCCTTGCTCTTCTCGGCGTTGACGGCTACCTTCCATCTGTTGCACCAGTCCTCTAGGAGGGTGGCCGCCTCCTGGAGGTTTCTGGTGGCTAGCCTGGCACTCCAGGATCTGGCAGTCAGGGCTGTGTCATCGGCGTAGAGGGCCATGGAGGTCCTCTCCGTCCGGGGTAGATCGGATGTGAAGATGGAGAACAAGTGGGGGGACAGCACTGAGCCTTGGGGGACTCCTGCCTCCATTGTTCTGTACGTGGACACCTTGTCCACGATCTTCACCCTCATTTGTCTCCTGTGGAGGTACGATCTCACTAGCTTGACGAGTGCAATGGGGTAACCCATACTCATCATTTTGGCTAGGAGACCATCGTGCCAGACCCTGTCGAAGGCTTTGGCAACGTCCAGGAACAGCGCTGCCGTGACCTGTCGTTGGTTGAACCCCTTCGTGACCTCCTCGGTGAGGCGGAGCACTTGGAGTTCGGTGGAGTGCCCTGTCCTGAAGGCGAACTGCTCGTCTGGGAGGACTTCCAGCTCTTCTGTCTTCTCGGCTATCCTCTTGAGTATGACTCGTTCGGCTACCTTACTCATCGCTGGGAGTAGACTGATGGGCCTGTAAGAGGAAGGAAACGTTAGGTTCTTACCTGGCTTTGGGATGACTATGACGTCGGCCTTTTTCCACCTGGATGGGAAGTGTCTCAACCTCAACATTGCGTTGATGATGTTGACCATCGCCGCTACTCCTTTCCGGGGCAGCTTCTTGAGGGCGATGTTCCCAATGCCATCACATCCTGGAGCTTTCCTGGGTTTTAGACTCCTTAGGATCTCCTTGACCTCCTCGGGGGTGGTCGGGGGGATGTGGTCTTCATCTGGCAGACGGTTCATCCTACGTACCCTGCGTCTCACGTCGTCCTCCCAGTCCTCGTCCTCATCATCGAGTTGGTTTTCCCTACACTGCAGTTCCAAGCTGTCAGCAAATGCCTCAGCTTTTTCCTGGCGAGTGTAGACAACACCATTCTCTCCGTGGATCGGGGGCATGGGAGTCCGACGGTTCCGCAGGGCCCGTTGGGTGGTCCAGATGCTCCTGTCCTGTGTGTCCAGGGATTCCAGGTGGCGTTGCCACCCTTCTTGTCGGTGTTCCTGAAGGGCGGCCTTGACTCTCCGGCTCAGGGTGTTGTAATGTCTCCTGTCCTCCGGGAGTCGGGTTCTCTGGGCCCGTCTCTTGGCACTTCGTCTGTCCCTTATCAGCTGCCTGGTTTCCTCTGGGAGGTTTGCCAGGGGAGCTGGTGCTCGCCTCGTTTCCGTCTCGGTGGTACTTACCCTTAGTGCCGCCTGGATCTGGTCCTCCAGGGAGGCGATGGCCCTCTCCACGTCTGCCTCGGTCTCGAGTCTGGGAATGTGTGCGATGTTCCTCTGCAGTTCTGCACGGAACACTTCCCAGTCCGTCCTCCTTTTGACGAAAGTTGTCGTGTTCTCACCGTCCTTTTCTCCTAGTTCTAGGAGAATGGGGCTGTGATCGGTGGAACCATCCATCATGGCGGTGATTTCGGCTTCGAGGGGCATCTCCTTCAGCATCGCAATGTCCAGGACATCCGGCCTACCAACACCATTGTCATGGGTCGGTCCCTCCGGGCCAAGGACTAGCAGGTTGCCATCGTGTCGTCCCAGGAATCGCAGTAGCTCTCGTCCTCGAGTGTTTGTGATCCTACTGTGCCATTCCGGGGACTTGGCGTTGAAGTCGCCGATGGCAACCGTCTGGGTCCCTGGGGGAAGAACCGAGTCCAGGTCTGCGTCTAGCAGCATGTTGTTGGGTGGCTGGTAGCAGGAGACCACTCTGATGTCGCCATTTCGTGCCGTGGACACTACTATGGCTGTGGCCTGCAGGTTCTCCGTCTCTGGGAGTAGGATCGGGTGGTGTGCGATGCTCGTCTTCACTAGCAGGGCTACTCCTCTCATCACTCGTCTGTATGGCCCGGCCCAGTCCTTCCTGTATACGTGGTAGCCTGGGAAGTTGATAGCCTGGTCTGGTCGCAGCTTCGTTTCCTGCAGTGCCATGATGTCTATGTCACCCCTGGCGAGGAGTTCCTCTACCTCGAGTTTTCTCTCTCGCAGTCCGTTAACATTCCATGAGGCGATCTGCAGGAAGCCTGGTTTGACCTGTAAAAACATTATATGTTAGTGAATTTTGGCATTTGTGCAAAAAATGCGCTCATTGCTGAGCACATTTGTTGCATTTGTGCCAGCACCGCGGTGAGGTTTTGGGCCTCAGCGGGTGCCTGCTGTTTTTGTGTTGGTCCTGTTTTGCCCTGGGCTACTTTTGCGTAGCTCAGTCCCCCAGTCGTGGTTGGCTTCCGGGTTGTCGGCTGGGTAGGCCTGGTGGGTGCTGGTTTCGTCGTTGCTGTTTTCTTTGGGAATTTCGGGCATCCCCTGTAACTGGCTGGGTGTGCCCCCTGGCAGTTGGCACACTTGGCAGGTACATCTCGGGGCTTGCGGCATTCCCCAGAGTGGTGTGGCTCACCGCACTTCACGCACTTGGCCTGTGCGTTGCACCGACCTTGTGCATGGCCGAAGCGTTGGCATCGGTGGCACTGTGCGACGGCTGAGGCAGCTCGCTGTCTTTCCGTCCTCACCACTAGGGAACAGCAACAGTTTACATCTAGGATCCTCTCCTCGCTGAGGGGGACCTGGACCAGCATGAGAGGAATCTCCTGTTTGGTCCGTCTAGATGTCATGCGGTGTACGGAGGCTGGTGAAAAACCTTTTCCCATCAGGTCCTCCTTGACTTCGTCGCAGGTTACACCACTTGGGATGCCCCGTATGACTACTCTTAGCAGTCTTTCCTCTGGCAGGGCGTATGTGTGGTACTCCCTGCTTTCATTGGCCAGCATCCTGGTGAGCTTGCGGTAGTCATCGGGGGTGCTGGTCTCGATGGCGATGCCGTCGGCGACTACTCGGGCCTTCTCGAATTTGATTCGAGTTTCGTCCATCCTCTGTTTTACCGCTGACCAGGTTTCTTTGTTCCTCAAGATCACGGGTGGGATCTTGGGGGCCTTTTCCCTGGGGGGTTGTTGATCGGAGGCCTCTCGGACAGCTTGGCGGGAAGTTGGTACATCCGTGCTGGTGCTGGGTTGCACCTGGTTTTCAGGCTGGGCCGTCTTTTTCGCCCTTGTCCTGGTGACAAGGGTGAATTCGCCATCACTGTCCTCAGTGTCGGCTTTCCTCTTTGGGGCCTCCTTTGGTGCGGGTTGCACCACGGGGGCCAGGAGCTGGACCTGGGGTTGGGCCTGGGGTTGGGCCTGGGCTTGGGCCTGAGCTTGGGGCTGGGGGGTCCTCTCGGCTCTTATGGCTGCCAGGAGCTCTGCATGCTGGGTCCTTTGGGCCTCCAGCTGCTTGGCCACATCTGCTCTGAGTTGAGCCATCCTCTGGTTCATCTCTGCGAGCTGCGCTTTTAGCGCATTATTCTCGGCGGAGAGCGTTCGGATTAGCTCGTCCCTGTGGTCCTCCTGCTCCATGGGCCTGATAGTAGGGGTCCCTCTTTGAGAGGTACCGTCGTCTCCTCGGTCGGGCATACTGTCCTCCACAGTATTGTCCTGGCTATCTGAAAAGAAATTTATATTAGTGATGGTTTGGGGTAGGGAATCGGGAAAGGTAAAAATAAATTGTGTCTCCAGTGAGGGAGACTTTATTTATCTTTTGATATTAGCGTCTTAATAAAGACGTCTAATATTTCTCCTCTTCAACTTCAGTGTGGGGCTGCCACTTCGTAGTTCTCGCCTCGCTACGTTGCTTGCACTTCACTTCACTACACTACTGCTGTTAGGTGACCTGCTCGCTTCGACTGCTGCTTGAACTGTGATGATCAGAAGAGTTAGAAGAGATTAATTTTTATATTAATCATGCCAGAACATATTTTACATAAGAGTAATGATGTTTTATCTATTAAGTAGACCTTAATAGGGTCTAGAAAAATAAAGCATGCCACGGTCTCCAAGGTCCACTCTTCTTGTGAGTGGCGAAGTACTTATTCTGCAAACAAATTAAGAAAAGTGCATAGAAAGTATGATACGATGAAAAGAGGATGTAACTAGTGAAGCGGTTAAGTCCCATAAAAAATGTTTAAGGCTATATCAGTCTTCTTCTTTAGCCTGTTCTCGTCCACTCCTGGACAAAGGCCTCTTCCATGTTTTTCCACCGCTGTCTGTCCTGAGCACTCGAAATCTAGTTCTTGCCGGCTTTCCTCTGGACATCATCTCTCCATCTTGTTTGAGGTCGCCCCACACTCCACCTAGTTTATCTGGGCCGTCACTGCATTATGGTTTTCGTCCACTTGATGTCATTCCTGACGACTACCCAGCGCCATTTATTGGTGGCAATACGTTCTATGACATCAACGACTCTTGTTCTCTCTCTGACGATCCCGTTCCTAACTCGGTCCCTCAAGCTAATCCTCAGCATCGCACGTTCGATTCCCCGTTAACACACTTTGAGTCGGTTCGCCCAGTTTTGTGTTAAGTTATAGTTTCGAGGCCGTAGGTCATGGCAGGTAAGATGCAGAATACTTTCCGCTTCAGGTTGATGGGCATGTCAGGTTTTTTGAGGATGTGATCGAGTTTTCCAAAAGCGCCCACGACAGGCCAATTCGCCTGGTGATTTCTGCGTACTGGTTTTCCTTGCTAAGCATGATGTTGTGGCCGATGTACACATACTCTTCAACAACTTCAAGCGTATGGTGGTAGAGTGTGACCTGGATATTATCTCGATTCATGACCTTGGTCTTTAGGAGGTTCATCCTCCTCCAGCCCACGGACTTCGACAGTTACCAAAATACACTTTCTATCTAATGCAGAGTACCAGCCTAAAAAAAGATTAGTTTCACTCAAGAATTTGTAACTGCCGCAAAGGCAGTTGTACATAGCTCCTAAAAGAATTGAAAAATGTTTACAATGAAGCTAAACTAAGACGATTATTTTCAAGATTCTATTAGAGAGACCGTAACGCACTGTAGTGAGTAGAAACTACTGTTCAGATTTTCCACAGCACACATAATACTAAATGCCTTAAATGTACTCTTCTGCTCGTCACAACTCATGGCATTCATTGTACACAGAGAAAAATGTGTGTGAAGTTTTATCCCAGTTGTAAAAATTACACTCCAAGTTGGTCTTCAAAAGGTGACATGAATAATTTTGCAAACAAATAATATATTTTAACAGTATTGACGTTTTGCTAAAAAATGCTTCAAGACCTTTTCCACCGCATTGTGCAAAATTTGCCAAAACGATTTTTATCCGTGTAATATCAGGTCTGTTTCAGCAAGAAATCACAAATTAGTCAGAGCCAATAAGCTCTATATAACGTGGTCAGTTGACCAATCAGGAATCATTTTCAACCAATCGTATTGTCTGACTAGTCCGTGATTGTTGCAAACAGACCTATTAACTACAAAGCCCCACCAAAGAAAAAATTGGTCTGTTCTACGGACTAGACCAGTGTATCCGTATGTACTCGAACTCGCTGAAATCGAAGCCGAAGGCAAAATTGTCAGATTAGCTCGTTTTTCACCCCTAACCGCAAAAAACACCCCCCCAAAAAAATGGTGTGTCCGGCGGACCAGACCAGTGTGTTCCTATGTATTTGGACCTGCTGAAACCGAATCCAAAGTCAGAATTATCAAATTGGCTCGTTTTTCACCCTTAACGCCAAAACAAAAACAAAGTGGTCTGTCCGGCGAATTATACCTGTGTGTCCTTATGCATTTTGACCTGCTGAATACGGATTCGAAGTTAGAATTGACAGCTCGTTTTCCATCCCTAACCCCGAAAAACACCCCCCCACCCCCCAAAATGGTCTGTCCGGCGGACCAGGCCAGTGTATCCTTATGTACTTGGTAAGGATACACTCGTATGGACCGCCGGACAGACCACTTTTTTTTAATTGGGGGTGTGTTTTGGGGTTAAGGGTGAAAAACGAGCCAATTTTACAATTCTGACTTCGGATTCGGTTTCAGCGGATTTAAATACATGAGGATATATTGGTATGGTCCGCCGGGCAGATCATTTTTTTGGGCGGGTGTGTTTTTTCACTCTTAACCCCAAAACACACTCCCAATTAAAAAAAAAGTGGTCTGTCCGGCGGTCCATACGAGTGTATCCTTACCAAGTACATAAGGATACACTGGTATGTCCGCCGGACAGACCACTTGTTTTTGTTTTGGGGGTGTTTTTTGGGGTAGAGTGTGAAAAATGGGCCAATCTGACAATTCTGACTTCGGATTCGGTTTCAGCGGGTCCAAATACATACGGATACACTAGTGTAGTCCGCCGGTCAGACCACTTTTTTTTTGTGGGACTATGCTATTATTAATTGCTGCCACTCCCCCGAAACATACCGCCTGGCAGGCTACGTCTACTTTGGGTTGACTCTGGGTTATGCTGACAGCGACAGCCACATGACGCGTGATTGAGGAGTGTAGGATGGGAAATGCAGGTGTTTGTGAGATGCGTTGTCGCATTGGGTCATGCTTGCAGCGACAGCCACATGACGCGTGATTGAGGAGTGTAGGATGGGAAATGTAGGTGTTTGTGAGATGCGTTGTCGCATTGTGTCATGAGACGAAGTGTTTGTGCTCCTCTTTTTGTGTTTTTCTTTTAGAGTTTTTCTTCTAAGTCTTTTTTTTCTCTGTTTCTAATTCCGGCAGAGCTTATATCACTGCAATTTATTTATAGTATTTACTTTTTTCTTTTATGTCCTTTCCCAGTATGCTTGTATGCTATCTCAGTTATATTCACGCATACTATGTTTCCAGTATTCCCTATGTAGTTTTCATCCTTTTTGTAATTGTTTTCCCTTGTAATAATGTTACGTTTCATGTCGTTGCTTTAGTTTGACTGTTTTTGCTAGCAGTTGGATGATATCCCTATCAGCTATTCCTAAACTTCTTCTGCTTGATTTTACTGTTGCGTCCTATTTAACTCCGTGTGTCATCGTTGGCAATATGGCGGCAATGTATATTCACTTGATCAGTCTCCATGGTGGTTTATTCTTCTCGATCAAAAATAAAATTGTCCTTGTAACTCTGTATGCTCTTTCAATCCCTTCCGGTACAATTTCTCTCCTTTTCAGTTGGTTCGATAGATATGTTCCTAGTTATTTCAGTTTATTCATCGTCCTTGGGGAGTAGTCGCCTATTTTGCATTCTTCTCCACTATTGTTGGCGGGTCTCGCGCTGATATTATTAGATTCTTCTTGAAGTTTATTTTCAATCCAGATATATCTAGATACGGTTCCATGGATGGTTTCTAGAAAGTTGAGCATATGCTGCTCTTTTTCTATAACCAAATCATCCGCGTATATTAGTGTCGCCCCACGCGTATATGATTGTACTTCTCAATGTTTATGTGCTTTCGTTAAAATTTTGTGTTTCCTTTGTTATGCTTTGTATAACTTGATCTAAAGCCACAAAAGGGGATATTTGGTATCCTTGCTTGTTTTCTGTATTGTTCTGTTTGGTTCAGACGTCTATTCGAACCATTAAATTGCAGGGCTTTCGTGAAAATAGGCTTTTCTAATCTTTTCATTAAAAAAAAATAATAAAATGGGGGGGTTGCATGGTGCATGTAAAAATCTAACAGTTGAACTTATTTTTTTGCAGAGTCCACATGAATAGTGGAGAATGGTAGATAGAATTCGATATATTTGAAATTAGCACAACTGCGAGCTGCAACTATTCCAATGGAAAAAATGTGTATAAGCTTTCTTGTACACAACTTCATTATCTTTAATTTTGTATAGAACTACTTTTTCTATACAATGAAAAGCAGCTGAGCTATTACTGAAAAACCGATTATTGGTGCCTTTTTCCCACTGTAACGACTTACACGTAGTTTGGAGGGGGAGAAAAATTTGACATTTTGTTAATTGTAACAAAATTTACATTTACTTTGAATTTTCCCAACTTGTGTTTGACTTTTTCGACTTAGCTCCTGGCTTAATACTAATTATTGATTATTTTAAGTTAATAGCCACATCAATGTTGATTCTATTTCTATTAAGGTAGTCAGAAAACTTTTGACGTTTAGGTTGAGGGTTATCATTTTTAATTATTGAAACTACTTTACACTGATTCATTATTGGTCTCAAATGGTTAGTTGCAAAAGTGATACAATTTTTAACTTAAACTATGGGTAAGTCAGTTTTCATTTCTTAAATTTCAAGGCATTAGCATTGCAGCTGAGTTTAGTTTAATTATTGCTATAAATAACTACCTAATTCTAACTCTAAATTTACAAAACCGTTTTATGCAATAAATTAAGAAAATGGTATCGAATGGAGTGCCTGCTTATTAAAACCTACATAAAAATGTTTATACCGGGTGACACAGGAGATATGTAACACCCAGTAGCATGTTTATTTAAAAAGATATTATTTTGAAAATTGGTAAATTTATATAATGCGTGATTGTTCTTTTTTGGTACAAACAAGAAATTTTTTTCACTTCCGATTTCACCGGAAGTGACATCTACTTCGTTATTTTAAATGTGACCCTGTATATATTTTTTCCTATCTGATTCTACTTAAATTTCTCTTTTCAACTATGTATACCAAGATGACATTCGTTTTTAAAATGGCTGCGATATCAAAAGAACCCTGATACACAATTTTGTGTTTCATATTTGTTTTGTTCTAATCAGTAGCCGAAGAGACTTTGTAGAATTTTTATATTAAATAAAAATCTCTAGACTAAATGCCCGAAATCATAAAAACTAAGATAGAAACACTAATTTTAAATTTGACCCATTTGTAAAATATTTATTCATCTTTCACTTTTACCCAATACAATTCATTGTTATCTCTGATTTTGCTTGCTTTTAAATAAAATTGTTTTCGAAGAATCTCAAAATGCTGGCCATTATTTTCACTGCAGCGTCGAATTCTTGTAACCAGTACCTCCAAGCACATTTTCTAACTGAAATTCAGTAAATTAATTTATTGCTAACCTATCTCTAATTTTTAAGTCTTCCCTATTTTTCAGTGGAGTTTTATAAACCATTTCCTTGAAATGGCCCCATATGAAAAAATCAATTGCGTAAAATCCGGACAGCTCGGGGGCCATCTAATTGGTAAAAGTGAAATATGAATAAATATTTTACAAATGGATAAACTTTAAAATTAGTGTTTCTATCTTAGTTTTTGTGATTTCGTGGATTTAGTCTAGAGATTTTTCTTTAATATAAAAATTGTACAAAGTCTCTTCGGCTACTGATTAGAACAAAACAAACATGAAACATAAAATTGTGTACCACGGTTCTTTTGATATTGCAGCACACTAAGCATTAATTACCGCTACATTTCATACCATAGCCAACTTGACTTAATGCAATAAAATGGTTTTCAGTTGCCATTTTGAAAATGAATGCCACCTTGCCATACATAGTTGAAAAAAGGAATTTAAGGAGAACCAGATAGAAAAAAATATATACAGGGTGCCATTTAAAATAACAAAGTAGATGTCACTTCCGGTGAAACCGGAATGGAAAAAATTTCTTGTTTGTACTAAAAAAAGGACAATCACATATAGGTCTACCAAATTTCAAAATAATATCTTTTTAAATAAACATGCTACGGGGTGTTACATATCTCCTGTGTCACCCGGTATACGACTAACAAATAATATGAATATTAAATGGGTGGCTTTTGTTATATAATGCCCTCAATTAATCCCAGAGGGAATTATGATGAAGGAATTCTGGTCATTATACCCCCTCGTGTACCAATCAGAAAATTATGCATGAATCAGTCTATCTGTGCACATTAAAAATGCCATAAAGACTGGTAATTATGAAAAAAATAAATAAATAAATAAACAGACGCCGTAAACAATCAAAGTAAAAACGGGTTTTGTGGAATTGTGTTTGATTGTGTTAGTTTTGTGGTTGAAAGAATGGAAAGCGATTCAGAAGATACTATCCCCTGTACTCCACCAGAAATAACTGAAAGAACAGAAGCAACAGCATCTAATTTACTTCCACAGGAATCAAAAGGTTTTTATGATAAAGCGTACCGTAATTTCATGGACATTCAGAACAAAACTAACTCGCTTTCTGAAAACGTATTATTAGCTTATTTTGCTGACTTAGCTGACAGATACAAATCTTCTTCATTATGATCATTTTATTCCATGCTAAAAGCAGTTTTGAAAATAAAACACGACGAAGATTTGGAAAACTACATTATTTTCTGAAAAAAAGAAAATCTGACATATTAATTTATCTAAGGTCGTATTAATCGTGGGAGTTATGGGTGCATGTCGCTCTGATGAGCTCTACGAAATGAAAACTGAAAACGTGAAAGATCTAAGTACAACATTATTAATAACTGTACCTAAAACGAAAACCAAAGTGGTAAGAAGTTTTGTCATTACTAGTCAATTTTATGGGACTGTAAAAAAGTACATGGATCTTCGACCGTCGCACGTGACAATAAGCTCATTTTTTAAAATTACCAAAGAAGTAAATGCACCATTTAACGAATTGGAAAAAATAAGTTTACTGTACTTAGAAAACAAATAGCAGTTATTTGAATTTGCCAAATATTGAACTTTTCACCGGTCATTGCTTTCGGAAATCTTCGGCTACACTATACTTGGATGGAGGTGGCAAAATTACGGGATTGAAGCGTCACGGAGGCTGGAAGTCCTCACTCGTTGCTGAAGGATACATCGACCAATCTGTTAAAAATAAAATGAAAACAGCCGAAACTATTTCAAAGCAAGTGAACAATGCTACGGCTTCTACTTCTACAGCTGCTAGAGTGGTTAATGCTGATAGTATTACTACCGTTGAAAATGGTGCCTATAATACTATAACACAAAATATGCCCTCATCGGTTCAGTTTATGAACTGTAGCAACATTAACGTACAGTTTGTTGAAATGACATACATAATTTAAAAATTAACATTTTTTATACGTTTATATATTATGTATGTATCACTCAGTCAAGTTAGACAAATGTGGTGAAATAAATCCCCGAGTTGTGAAATTTGGCATGATTGTTCGTTAGTACCTACAGTATATCATACTAAAAATCTTGATGGGTGAAGGGTGAGCGGGGAGTGAATAATTTTCGCTAGGATTGATAGTTACGGAAATATATGAAAAGAACTTAGAAAAACCATATTTAAACAGCTCCCACACCCCCGCTCACCTCCCAACCATCAGGACATTTATTATAATATACTGTAGATACCAAAGAACAACCATGTCAAATTTCAAAACTCTGGAATTTATTTCACCCGATCACCATTGTTCTGTCTAATTTGACTGGTAGCCCAGACCACAGAGACCATTTTATAGTGAAACCTACAAAAATTTGCAAACTGATTATTATTATTATTTCTAATGAGTTCGTGAAATTGTATAGAATAATATCCTGAAAAGTTTACATTTCGCTCGGATGCAGAACATAAAAAACAGTGAAAAAACATTTTAAAATTAAGTCAGGGTAGAAAAAAATAAAAAATACAGGTGTATTTCTGAATAAAAAATATCTTAATAAAAATTAATCGCTAAAGCTACGGTATTCCTGGAAAAAAATAGTGAAGTAACTTTGTCACTCTGCGCGGCCAGCATACGGTTAAATGCATACTATGGAACCTCTAAAAATTCTTAGCTGTTCTATCGAGTAAAATAAACCTTTTTTCTCTTTCTGGTTACCCGTTTTAAACATTTTTCTTAGTGAATAGGAGAATAAGTAGTGAGTATGGAGGGAAAATATATAATTTTCAATGCATACACAGAGGTGAATCATTCGCATGAATTTTTACGTGCCTTTACTGTATTGTATTTATTACAGGTACACCTATAGCTATATCCAATGGATTCCTTATACATTTGTTAATGTATTGGAAAAGTTCTAGAATTTATATTCAAAATAATCAAAGATATTTTCATAGTTATAAGGATAAGATCGTGAAAATCGCAATTTCTTATCATGATCTGATTGATCATATTTTCGAAAAAATGCATACAAGTAAACGATTTTGTGTTTGAACATTCGAAGAACATGCATTTTTTCCGAAATAGTGATATTTTATTTTTTCCAATGGGTCAAGTTACAGCCTTCCATATTACCAAAAAAAAATCATCAAGCAAGGAAATTAAAATGATTTGTGATGTACTTTTCTTCTAATCCTCGTTACTACAACTTAATAAACCATACTAATCATGAAGTGTACATACTTTTCAACAGTTCTCAATGAGGAAAGACTTTTTTTGAAGAGCTTTTATTTTTTTCTATATTGTTTATTGCGCCGATTGAGTTTGGGCGTGATAATATATATCAGTATATTTTTCCCATCCGTCCTTTGCTTGTATTGTTTAAAACAAAAAAGCATCAGGAAGCTACAATTTTCATCTTTTAAATGAACCAACACTCATACAGATTGAACAAATTCTGATTTAGTGACATGTAATTCACTGCGTCGCACAGTGGGAAAAATATGCGCTTTTTTGGACAAAAATCTGCCGACAGTAGAGATTTCAATCAAATTAAATAAAAAAAATAGCAAATACTCTTAAGACATTGTACTTTGAAGTAGTGCTGCGGCAAAGTGGCTTTGGATTAACCTAACCTAAAAATCGCAGATATTCCACATCCAGTGGAAGTATAGAAACGACAAAAAATTTAAAAAAAAAATTATTGTTCAAATAGGCTTAGAATGTCATGAAATGTCGAGATTTTAGGTGTAAGCAAAAAAAATGTCTGTCGGTCTGTCTGTAACTTTTTGTGCGCACGATTACTCTGAAACCGTTTAAGATATCGACTTGAAATTTGGTACACATATGTATTTTAACGAGATCTGGAACTAGGTTATATTTTCATCTTATTTCGTTGAATGGTTGTGGGGTAAATTGGGGTAAATGGGGGTAAATCAAGCAGGTAAGAGTCCATAAAATTGGTATTTAGTATATATAAAAGAAGCTAATGTCTCAAAAAAAATTTTAGCATGAGCCACCCCCAGTACTACCCTCACCCCATTATAAAAGGGGGTGAAAAAAATTATTTCATCGTAGATGACCATTCGAAAGCTTATTTTAAAGAGGATGATTAAATGATGTATTTATTAGAAATAAATTAAAAATTTGTTTGAATCCTATACATAACCTCAAAATTTGCCAAAAAAGTCATTTTTTAAGTAACCTAAAATATTTCAAAATCTTGACATGATGGGTCAATTCTGAGGCCAGATTCGGAAATTGGATAACGTTAAAACTGAATGAAGTAAAAAAAAATTGAGGCCTTTGGTTCTTGAACACATACTAAATCACATTTTTTTTCACCCCCTTTTATAATGGGGCGGGGGTAGTAATGGAGGTGGCTAATGCCAAAAATTTTTTTGAGACATTAGCTTCTCTTGTGTATACTAAATACCAATCATATGGATTCTTACCTGCTTGATTTACCTATTTACCCACATTTACCACAATTTATCCCCCAACCCTTCAACAGAATAATATGAAAATATAATCTATTTCCAGATCTCGTTAAAATACTTATGTGTACCAAATTTCAAGTCGATATCTTAAACGGGTCCGGAGTATTTAGTATATATAAGAGAAGCTAATGTCTCAAAAAAATTTTTGGCATCTATTACTACCCCCACCGCATTATAAAAGGGGGTGAAAAAAAATGTGATTTAGTATGTGTACTGTACAAGAACCAAAGGCCTCAATTTTTTTTTTTACTTCATTCAGTTTTAACATTATCCAATTTCCGAAGTAATTTTTCGCGCTGAATCCGAATCTGGCCTCAGAATTCGCCCATCATGTCAGGATTTTGAAATATTTTAGATTATTTAAAAAATCACTTTTTTGGCAAATTTTGAGGTTATGTATAGGATTTTAAAAAAATTTCAATTTATTTCTAATAAATACATCATTTAATCTTCCTCTTTAAAATAAGCTTTCCAATGGTCATCTACGATGAAATAATTTTTTTCACCCCCTTTTATAATAGGGTGGGGGTAGTATGGAGGATGGCTAATGCAAAAATTTTTTTTAAGACGTTAACTTCCCTTGTATATACTAAATACAAATTTTATGGACTCTTACCTGCTTGATTTACCTATTTACCCCCATTTACCCCAATTTACCCCAATTTACCCCACAGCTATTCAACGGAATAAGATGAAAATATAACCCAGTTCCATATCTCGTTAAAATACATATGTGTACCAAATTTCAAGTCGATATCTAAACAGTTACAGAGTAATCGTGCGCACAAAAAAGTTACAGACAGACCGACAGACATTTTCTTTGCTCAAACCTAAAATCTTGACGTTTCATGACATTCTAAGCCTATTTGAACAATAAATTTTTTTTTTAAATTTTTGTCGTTTCTATACTTCCACTGGAGGATGTGGAAGTAATACCTGCGATTTTTAGGTTAGGTTAATCCAAAGCCACTTTGCCGCAGCACTACTCTAAAGTACAATGTCTTAAGAGTATTTGCCATTTTTAATTTAATTTGATTGAAATTTCT
This sequence comes from Rutpela maculata, assembly GCA_936432065.2. Taxonomy (NCBI): domain Eukaryota; kingdom Metazoa; phylum Arthropoda; class Insecta; order Coleoptera; family Cerambycidae; genus Rutpela; species Rutpela maculata. The sequence continues at coordinate 62,285,408 of OW386290.2, forward strand.
ACTGTCAGCAGATTTTTGTCCAAAAAAGGGCATATTTTTCCCACTGTGCGTCGGTGTCATAGTTATGTGTATTCAAGCGCGTGCACGCAAGGATCTCGTTCCGAGTTATAACGTTACACTTGATTATTTTTTTCCGGAAAAACCGTGGCGTTAACGATAAATTTTGTTAGTACATTTTTTGCTCATAAATACGTGATTGTTAAAAAATATTATTTTGGGTATTCAGCAGATAACTTTCAAAGAAAACATTTGTTTCTTTCATATACCATTGGTGCAAGTCTGACCAAAAAAGGAAGGTCGACAAGACTTCCCCCTACGGTGACTTGTCGACTTCTTTCATACACCTAACATATCTAAGATTCAGCATGAAAAGCAATAAAACAACCACTCTTTCTATATATTGATGATTCAAGTCTGATCATGCTAATATATATAATACTAAGCATCTCTAGAAAGAGTGGTTGTTTTATTGCTTTTCATGCTGAATCTTAGATATGGTAGGTGTATGAAAGAAGTCGACAAGTCACCGTAGGGGGAGTCTTGTCGACCTTCCTTTTTTGGTCAGACTTGCACCAATGGTATATGAAAGAAACGAATGTTTTCTTTGAAAGTTATCTGCTGAATACCCAAAATAATATTTTTTAACAATGATGTAAGCAGAAATAATAGGTATTTATTTATTAAAATACGTGATCTATCCATCTGTATTTTTATTTTTTTCTAGCAAATTTTGAAAAAGTAGATGAAAACATTTTATTTTTCACTTTTTGTTTTACGTTCTGCGTCCGAGCGAAATGTAAACTTTTCAGGATATTGTCCTATACACTTTCACGAACTCATTTAAAAAAATGTACTTAGTTTGCAAAATTTTGTGGGTAAATACCTTCATCGACTGGGCTATGGGGTATTTAAAATTAAATGGAAAGGGTATTTAAAATTCAATAAATCTTATTATGTATTTCCAAGCTATTTAAACATTTAAGACATTAATATAGTAGTCGCTAGGTGTATTTCCAATACTTATCTCGATTGTTAAAATTTAAAGCCGATCGCTAATAAGAAAAATAGCTAGTAGGAAACTGAAAAATGTCTAAAATTATTATTTTTCTTACATCACATACAGGGTGTTCCTTAATGACGTGCTAATATTGCAGGGTGTGATTCCTTACGTTATTTCATGAAGAAACATTCATAAGAACATATGTCCGCCACGGTTTAATTTTTTTTCTACATTTTCGAAACCATATTTGTTGACATAAAGTAAGTATCATCTCATCGTACTATTTCTCCAATTTTTAGTGTTTCATTGAATTTATTTTATTTTTTCGTTGTTTTTATTCGAATATCTCAGTAAATATGGTGAATTCTACGAATGCGGAAATGGCAACAATGCATTACTTATATAGTCTCGCAGATGGTAACGAAACAAAAGCCAGAAGTATGTATAAGGAAATATGTCATAATCGTGACTTGCCAGATAGCCGATTTTTTTCGACTATTCATTGCAGTCTTTGTGAAAGTTTTAGGTTCCATAAAGATACTTCGAAAAGTAGACCTCGAACTGTCAGAACACCCGAAATTAAGGAAACGGCGCTGCAGGAAATCGAAGAACATTCTGAGACGAGTACGAGGAAGATTGCTAGAGCTCTGAATATTTCTCATCAAATTGTTTGGTGAATTTTGCTTAATTTTTTTGTTGTTTCCGTACGATATTCTATGAGTACAGGCATTACTTCCCAGAGATTTTCCACAGCGTGTGAACTTCTGTCAGTGGTACCTTCAGAATGTTACACTAAATTCGCAGTTTGAGTCACAAATTATGTTCACAGATGAAGCAAATTTTTCTAGGAATGCTATTCACAATTTCCTTAATAATCATGTGTGGGTGGACGAAGACCCCCATGCCATAACCGAAACCCATTTCCAAGAGTAATTTTCGGTTAATGTATGGGTAGGAATTATTGGCAATAATCTTATACCTTTTTTTCTGCCAAGACGCCTTAATGGACAATCCTACCTGCATTTTCTCCAAGAAGAAATACCTGTGTTGCAAGAAGATGTATCAGTTACGTTAAGAAGTCAAATCTGGTACATGCACGATGGAGCTCGTTGGATAGGTCGCGGAGCACCTCAGCAATGGCCAGCAATGTCTCCCGATCTCAATAGTTTGGATTTTTTTTTTTGTGGGGTCATCTTAAAACCCTGGTGTATAATATAAAGACATGGCACAACTCTTTTAATCTTTCAATTTACTTTTTACCCGGTTTCAGTCTTGTTCTAAGCTGTTTTTCGAGCTTACATGAAAATATTGACGACATGCAACAATTCTGACCTCGGATTCGGTATCAGCTCCCCAAAATAAGTATAAAAATTTACAAATTTATTATCATAATTGTTCTAGCAAATCACAATTTTTTTAACCTCAAAGAATTACTCAAAATCATACAAAAATCTCAACTATATAAACGACAACGTTACGTATATTATAAGACGTATCTAAAATATGATATTCCTATGTTTTTGGATTCATTGAAAGTAAATAGCTGAATAAGGCTCCATGTATCATTATTTTGAAAATATTTAAGAGAAACCAGTAAAGCATGGAAAATCTCATTCTTCTTCTTATTCCTTTTTATGATAACCTTTTTAATATCAAATGTTCTATGTAATGGAGTCTTCTTTCTCTTTATTCCTCCCTGTTTGTGTTCTCGTTTCAACATCCAACAAAAATTTGTTATCATATTTACATCCCGTCTATCTTGATAATGACGCTCCACTACCATAATATCTTGATGGAATATAATGTCATATTCGGATTCTACGGCTCAAAGCACATGGGAATATCATGTTTTCATGTTTTGCACAGAACTTTTTTTTATGAAGCTGTGTTACTTTTCACTCTATTTAGTGGCCTCCTCCTCTTTTTTAAATTTTTCGAAGTCGGTAAAAAATGGCCCCTACCAATAAAATAAAAGCTGATAATCTAAAAATACGTGTTTGTGTGCAAATTCTTTTAAATGTTACTAAAATAAATCTGATATAAATAACACTATAAAAATATGTTTTCGCGTGTAAACCACCCACGAAGTAGGTATATTCTAACATTAAGGAAAATAATAAATTGTTGTGTCCTTCGTACAGGTATTCCATATTTTTCCACGTTGGCGCCGCGTCGTGCGTGGCTTGGATTACGTTCTATTTACTTGCTAAATAGATCACTTTCAGAGACATATATATTATACAGGATATCCAGAAATTCTCGCATTTCCCTTTAGGTGCTTACTCTATATGTAAAAATAGTAAGAAAACTTTCTATAAACGCGTATACGCAAATGTCTCCTAAGGGTACCCAAGTAACAATTTAAATGCCTTTTAGGTTTATTTAGGTTTTATCAAAGTTTTATAATTGCCACCTCATAAATCAGTGATTTATTCCAGATTTATTAAATGTCAAATGTACTTAAAGTAGTTTTGTTTTAAGGCTAGAATTTTGCAAAGTGAAAGGGAAATATGCGTTTAGTTTCGGTTTATTATAAATATTTAAAAAATCATAAATGATATATATAATCTATAAAATAATTTCAGATACTTCCCATTGCTCTAAGGAATACAACCATATATAGTTTTTATCATTAATTTTGTATATAGTCAAATGTCATACTTTAATAATGAAATTAGGGACTATTTTCATTGGCAAACTACGATATTTAAATATAACAGAAATTTATAATAAAAAATATATATAGTTGTATTCGTTAGAACAATAGCAAGTATCTAAAGCAGTTTTAAGATTATACTATGTGTATTTTTTAAATATTTACAATAAATCGAAAATAAACGCATATTTTCCTCTCACTCCGCAAAATCCTAGCCTTAAAAGAGGTATTTGTCAAGCTTTCAATAAAACTCTCTAGATTTTAAGTCCAGCTTAGGAGAATAGAGTTTTATTGGAGAATTTAGCAAATATGGTGGTTTTATAATGGCTCTATAAAATTATCTTGGGATGGTTGTTAATGCTGACCTATAAATATAAAATGCTTCGACATCACTAAGTTCCCAGTCGAACCGTCATAAATACATTATTTGTGGCATTTTATTATGATTGTTGGGTATCTTGCCATTGTAAAACTATTTTGAAGAATGAAACCTTTGCGCCGAAGGGATCAGGACAGAGGCTGGTTTTTAATACTTCTATTACAAAATGTTTCACAGCTAAAAATATATAAACTGAAACAAAAATGTTAAATGATAATGACAAAAATTAAATCGAAGGCTGTTAATTTTCAAAAAAAAAATTAAAAACTCATGAAATTACAAAGGAAAATAAAAAAAATAAAATGTGACACCCTATATCTTTTTACCTATTAACATTTCATTAAGGCATGGTTAGCTAAATCTTAATATTTTGACTTCTACTATGCACAGTTAAGTGTTTTACTATTACTTATGAATCACCCCGTTTATTATGGTATGGTGTCACTTTTTTTAGTTTTGTTTGGGAGGGGAAATTCGTCATGGACACCTGGACTTATTGTCTATCGTCCCAGGTAGTGCCGGACTTCAACCGGCTAAAAACTCTCCCCATTCTACAACTGGTGTCTTGATATCGTCCCTCTTCCTCTTAGTATTTTTAGCATTAAATGGTCTAAATTGTTTGACAACTGCTCAATAAACCAATAAATAGCTAATAATTATTTTTGTATAAGTTTAATTCGGCTTTATTTAGGCTTCTACTAGCATGTGCAATAGGTTTATTATTTTTATTAAGCAATGTTGTCACTATTACTAATTTTGAAGCACTATTAATTCGTTATCATCCGAAAAATCTGGATAATCTAATACTGGCGATCCGGTAAGAGTATTTTTTAAATTACTAAAAGCATTTTGGCATTCGTTTGTCCAATGGTATTTAGTATTTTTCCTACACAATTTATTTAAACATGCAGCTTTTGCAGCAAAATTTGAAATAAATTTTCTATAATAGTTTGCGAAAGCTACGAATCTTTTCACGTCGCCAGCATTTTGTGGTACTGGGTAATCTTTTAATGCTCTAGTTTTTTCGGAACCTGGCTGAATACCTTTAGCGGTAATTATGTAACCTAGATATAATATCCTTTTTTTCAAAAATTCACATTTTGTAGGATTCAGTTCTAGTTTAACTTTCCTAAGTCTAGTACACACTAATTAATTTTTTTTATGTTCTTGTATATTTCTACCAAATACAATCAAATCGTCTAAGTATACAAAACATTTTTCTTAATTTAAATTAACTGTCATTATACTAGAAAAAGTACTAGGACTTGTTTTGAATCCCATTGATAAGCGAGTCATCTGCCATTGTCCGCGGTTTGTTGTGAAAGCTGTATATTTCCTACTTTGCTTATCTAATTCTACCTGATAATACCATTGACTGAGATCTAAGTGTGAAAAATATATGGCACCTGATAAGAAATCAAGAATTTTCGTTATATTGGGTAAAGGAACTTTATCATCATGAATTTTTTGATTTAGCAACCTATAATCTATCACTATTCTCCATTTTTTCTCACCACTATTGTCCATTTTTTTGCGAACAAGAAGTAAGGGAGATGATAATTCATTCTACGCTTCCTCTATTATACCGTCTTCGCACATTTTAGAAATTTGCTTACTGACTTCGTCTTTTTGTGAATGCGGAAGTTGATATGGTTTTGCATAAACAGCTGTAGCATTATCTTTCAGCTGAATAATAACTGACAATTTGTCTCCTGGTAAATGAAAAATATCTGCATATTTTGCACAAATATTTTCTATTGAGATTTGCTTTTGTTCATTTAATTGTTTCAGCTTTAATAGACTAAATAATTTCTTCACACGCTCCGCTGATATATCTATCATGACCAACAAATTTACAAAATTCATACTCACTCAATTTATCTGTTTTTGTAACACAATTTTTTAAATGAGGTAGCAAGTGTGGTGTTCTCGTGTGTTGAGAATTTTAACAGAGATTTTGCCATTTTTCCAGCCATAAACACACCCTCACATAATTCTCTTGGAACAACCACACATTTCTCAGTCATACTTGACGGGAAATACTGAATAATTTCACATATTGGTGGTATTGACAGAATGCTGTCGTTGTCGGAATTTAAATTTAATGTTATCTGTATATTGTCATTAACCAAACATAAATTATTTTGCTCAAAATTAATTATTCCACTGTATTTTCTAAGAAAATTTTCGCCAATAATTCCGTCACTTGTACAGGATAAATATTCACATACACAAAATTTTTGTTTAAATATTATATTACCTACATTTAATTTTAAATAAACATGTCCTTCTGACACTAGGTATCCACCAATTTCTTTTATTTCTAGTCTATCTTTCTGTACTGGAGTATCCCAGCTCAAACATTCGGACTTGATTGCGCATAACGAGGCCCCTGTCTCTACAAGGAAATTCAAAATTTTACCATTCACACCAAATTTAACCCAACTCATTCATACATTTTGACACATAAATTTGATCATTCAATAATTTAAATCATTATTGTTTGAATTATCAAGAAATTGACTGACCTTTCCTAATGTTTGTTTCAGTGAAATCGATACTATTCGACCTTGCAGTAATACGTACGCATTTGTTATTGCCTTCTCGGATTTCTGTTTCTATAAAAACGCTGATTAACTGATGCTGAATTATGCCTACCTCGATTTGCTTGTATGTAAGAATTTGTGGTTGCATTATAACTCCCATTAAAATTATTTTTGTGAAAATTTCCTCTGTTACCTCCGTTACTCATATTACCTTTTCCGCGTCTGTACATAGACATGACTTGGAAATGTCACTACGAGGAAAGTCCTTATCTTGTGCTGCCCTAATACCACCTTTCAAGGAAGGATAATTTCGCGATGATATTATCTTTGATTGCTTAGACCGTCCGCGAATCGTTTAGTAGCATTCTTTTCGTTAATAGATCTTAAAATAGCATAAGTGGCGTTATCGTCATTTGCTTGGGAAATTGTGAGATCAACAAATAACTCCTCTAATTCTTTATCAAATTCTTCAATTGATTTGTATCCTTGCTTGGCACGTATTAATTTTACCTGTAGTGCCATATCAGATTTTTGTGTAAGCAAATGTTTTTTCATGTCCGCGATTAAAGAATCTATTGTGGTGTAATGTGTTGACAACCGTAATTTCGCACCTCTTGATAAACGTAATTAACAGGTTATTACTGCCCTCTTCAAGCGTAGAGTCAAAGAGTTCTATAGCATCTATTAATTGATGAGTTACTTCTTTCATTTTCATTCATGACTGGTAAACGACTAACGGCTACTTTTAAGTCAAGCGAGCCATTTTTGTAGTTATTCGTGTTTGATATATTTAATAATTTGTTTAATTGAAACTATTTCATCTTCATCTAATTTAGTTTAAAATTTGATTACTTACTTCTACTATATTGACTAAAAATAAATTTTGCCTCAGTTTGTTTTTTGTTCTGTAAAACACTAATTATGAAATACCTTACTCATGACTTCTTAACATAACAATAATTATATGTCCCACTTATCCAACTATAATATTTCGTCGCTTGAACTTGGAAATATGTATTTTTAAATGTATTTTGAGTATTTATTCTGTGTTATTTTAACCTTTTTGTATCATTTAATAAACCATAGCTAAACCATAAACCATTAATCTATGGGTATTTTAATTTTAATAAATATATGCTTCTTCTTAGAGCTGCGCCTGAAATCTATGTTAATTTGTAGCTCATTACACCTGTTCTGTGGTGTTTTGCAGGTCGTTGCTGTGGATTTCTTGCCTGATAACCTTTCTTAAATTTTTCTTACACCGTTTCCATGTTTCATATAGAACGATCAATAATAGTATAACAATTAAACACACCAAAAGGCATTCGATGTCTGAGCAATAATTAGTTCTTCCTTTGACTCAGATCCACTCGTAATTTTAGAAATTCATTTTATTTCATACGTATTCGGTTTCCACTATCATCAGAATCTTCTTACATCAGTGGTTACTACCTAATTAATTATTAGGTAGTAATTATTAATTAAGTACTTAGTCTATTACTGCACGCTGCAAAGGTCGTCAGGTAGGCGCGGAACTTCAAAAATGTTTCTCGTGGTTTTACGTCGGGCTGAAAATTATTCTAATAAAAATCTTTTCTACACCACCATGGAGGTAGAGTAAAGCCACGTTTATTTTACGTCTCAGGAGGCCTACCTATTCCACGATCTGTCCTCTTTTTTAATATGTCATTATATTCTGTATTTTTTGGATGGTCCTGGTTGAATCTCGTCCATTTCTTCCACGACACAATCCTTAACTGCCATTTCTTCACTTTGAATATGTTCAGTGTCTGCTTTACACGGTCCCTCAATCCTCGCGGTGCCTTCTTGCTTACTTTCATTCTCACAAGCACATTTGGGATGTCTGGTACATTCTCGCAAGTTTTTTCTCGCTACAGTTTTGGTATATGATGGAATACTTCATGCCTGCTTTGCAACAACCATAAGCTGCTCCAAATTTTGCCATAAACTTGCAAAACATTAATTTGAGAAATGCTGATGGCACGGGATCGGTCGTGTTGGTAATTTGTCAAATCCGTGCCATGTCTGCACTTGCTGATATGTTTTATAAGTATGTTGTGCTGCTTTTTATGTTGGTGGTAATGTCGAAAGGTTGAATTTGCTTTTTGTAATTGATTTTGTGGAGCGCTTGAAGTGTAAAGAATTTATTGATTTTTCGGCTTTGTCACCTCCTTACAAAGCAATAAAAAAACATTCCCCTGCTATAACAAGATCATTTCGGTGTACGTTTTTAAGTTGAAACAGTTTGAGTGTTTCTTGCAGCATTTTATGTTTCTGAAGAATATTAATGAATTTAGCCTTTCCCGTATTAAATATAGAAGATATAGTATCAGATATGCTGAATACGTGGAGAAAGAATATATTGTCGGATATTCATTTATCGTGTAGAAGGCTTGCCGGAAAGTAAAGTTTTCATGATTTTTTCCGTTTGCAGGATTTTGAAAATACACGTTTGAAGTATGCTGCACAAGTCCAGTTTATAAAACAAGAAGGCCAATATCCTCGTCCACGGTCGTACAGGGAAGCATGCTCAATAGCCATTATTACAGTAAGGGGGACTGCAACTTCGAAGGAATCCTCGACACTGATGTTGGTTTCCTGTAAATAAGTTTGAAGCATTCTTATAAAGCAATTCTTGTTTTTGTCGGTCCCCAAAAATTTTTCCTGACTTGTTGCTAAAACCGTCGTGGCGTTGAAGATAACACCGGTTGGCCATTGTTTTTCCTCTCGCCTTAGTTGTTCACTCGATTTCGTGACACCATGGCGGACATTATCTGGATAACCGTCGAAGAAAATTGTGACGTTTCAACCGAAATGTTGTCCTTTGACGACCTTTGCAGCGCTGTACAAGCTTAAATATTAATCTCACCGAATTCATTTTGCATGGCATTTGTACCATTTTTCATGCCCTACACACATAGTACACAGAGATAACACCTATTTTTAACGTAAGACTTACTAAAGACGCCAAAAAAAAAAAAAGAAAAACATTATTCAGCCCATTCATTTTTAACTGTCTCGCGCTAGAAATCGTAATATATTAATCCTACGAAAAACAGTTAAAGAATTTCAAGCTCTACAAAAATGTAGACCTCCCATTCCACATTCCTTTACCATGCGTCATGTGGCCCTCGCTGCTGGCAGCAGGTATGACCCTAATGCAACCCAGCGTGGACGTAGCCATCTGAGAGTGGCAAAAATGCCTGCAACATTTTTTTCAATATGGCGGCATTTCCAGCGGAACAGAACAGAGGTCGTAAAGGACCTACTAGATGGCAATGGAAATTGGTTCTCGGTCAGTTTCGCTCAAACTTTAGTATGATGTTCCTTTTCTTTAAGCTACAGAAACCTCAGAAGATACTGTGGTCTCATAGAGTGAAAACTACGTTTTAAGCTTTTTGAAGTGCGTCAAGAGGTAAATAAACGCTATGTATTGTTAGTAGTAAGTGAAAATCGCATATCAACGCATATATTTACATTTACACTTGCATTTAAGTGTCAGCTCCCTTACAGTTTACATATATCTTGACCTCCATTCTGTAAAACCGTAAAAGCACATTCCCGTGAGAAGTGGGCGGAGTTTACTTGAAAATGAATAAAAGCCTATTCTGTAACTACGGAAGTCATCACCTCGTGCGAAAAATGCGTGAACTTACTTCTACTGGTAAATCGTGAGGGAATCCGTCAGTTCCCAGGGGAGAACGGCGATCCTAACCGTACTTTTATGGCAGTTTACGTCGGCCAAAAATTATTGCTGTTAACTCTGTGAATCAGAATGGACATTGCGGATTTGCTCATCGCCAATGAGGTAATAATAATATAATTCTTAGCAAATATTACAATTATTCTTTTGGTTTATTATAGTCATATATATTTTTTAAATATATAATACCAATAACGAGGGTATACGGAATTTTTGGTCAATAAATAAATTCTAGATATTATGAGATCTTCGTGATGTCGAGGAGGATTTGGAAGGGGGACGGCAAGTTCTTCATAAGATTAACCGACCAAGCAATTATAAGGAGATTCAGGGTCAGCAAAGAACTTGAACTTGACATAATCGAAGTGGTAACTCCTTTCATGCAAGCCCCCATACGACATTCAGGAATCACAATAAAATAACAACTGAACACTCGAACACTGAATAGCTGATGCTTTTGGGCTAACCTAATTGGTTGTAAATTCGGCTATTCTCGCTGAATCACTTCACGTTCACCACCTATTCACTGCACTTACGGAATGCAGTCTGGGACGGTCGGGTGAGATGCGGTGATGGGAGCTCTCGCTTCGCACGATGAATGCTCACTTTCCCATAATTACAGAATGGAGGTCCTGAGAGTTTAAACGAAGTAATTACTATGAAATCTCACATATTCCGGCAATGGAAATTGGTTCTCGGTCAATTTCGCTCAAATTCTAGTGTGACGTTTCTTTGGCCTTCCTGAACAAAAATTTTCCTGGGCATAACCTTCTAACTCCTTTCCTTTAAGCTACAGATACCTCAGAAGACGCTGGATCCTATGAAGTGAAAAGTACGTTTTAAGCTCCTTTAAATGCGTCAAGAGGCAACTAAATCCAACGCAGTGCGAGGAGACACATTAATTAAGTACTTCCGCATAAGTGAGAGGCAAATGGACTCACATTGACCAAAAATTTTGGAATATGCGAGATTTAATAGTAATAATATTAATAAAGCACTCTAACACGTAGAAATTATTAAGGAATAATATGCATATGTAAACTTGCGACTGCCTATTTCTACAATACTAACCTATTTCCTAATCTTTGTATAATAACGTAGTTATCATTCCTTGAAATCCCAGCATCTTCTGAGGCTGCTTAAAGGAAAGGAGTTAGAAGGTTATGCCCATGGAGGCTTTTGTTCTGGAAGGTCAAAGGAACATCATATTAGAATTTGAGCGACATCGACCGAGAATCAATTTCCATTGCCACCTCGCGGGTCCTTTGCATACACACTCGGGATAGACCCTCCTACAAGATCTCAAAACGGCGTGGAACTAAATTCATTTCCATTATCACTAATTATTTCAGGGCATACGGACATACAGAATGACCTATTCTGTCATTGATGTTCATTTACTATCTCTGGTTCCGGTCGATCCAATACAAATTATGGTAAAAAGTCCTTATCCTTAAAAATATTTCGATTGAATGGCCGAACTCCCACCTTTCTAAAACCGTTTCTAATATTTTCTAAGGTTGCAATGTCATAAAATGGATATAACTTTGCCAAGATATTCTGCCTTCCAATAATTTGCAGCTTTATCTTCACAAGAATTTTTGAACGATAAGTCAACAGAGACGTCGACTAGCTATAGCTTATGGCTGCAACGTATCTTATGGCTAAAACGATTCTATTGGAAATATATCCAACAAATGATTATAATTATTATTTAAATGCAAGTATTACTGGAAAGCGCTATAGTGTGGTGGTTTAAAGGAAAAATACTAGGCAGAATCGTGACCTGCTGGATTAAAGCGCTAAATTTTGCAGAGTTCTTATATATGCCCGCAATACTTTCAATTCAGGGGTGTGCCCGATTTCAGTGTCCGCCATCTTGAAATACGACGCTATCTTTGTTTTCTTTGAACTGTAACTTTCGACTTTTATTTGGTTTTTATTAAATATCTTCCCAACTTCTGGGTTTGTAGCAAAAAGGATTTAATTTAAACTAAATTTGCTACAATTTGAGGCCAGAGCTGCTTTTGTAACTTTAATATTTTGCGAGATACAAGCTTCCAAAGTTTTGGACTTTTTTCAGGTTATTAAGAAAATCAGTTGGGTTTACAGCACTATTCGAATCAATTTTAATCTGCACTAAATTTGCTACAACTTTAGAATATAGTGATATGGTCTTCTTACCATGGATTAAGAGACAACTTCAGGATTGCCTAAGAATCGATGTTGCATGGGACATATACAAGTCAGACAGCCTGAAGGAAACTACAGGTGTGAAGAGAGGGAAGGGAGAAAGGAGAAAAGTCACAAGGGAAACCACACTCCCCGAAAACTATGTTACATTCCTGAAGAATTCAGAGAACAAGACAGAACTGTTTACACTACAAGTGATGCAGTCGCTGCTTAGTACGTACAAGAAGGTAAAGAATATACATCACCTATGGTAATCTGTTATTTCAGAAAATAGCTGTGCACCGATGTCCGAAACTGACAACGAAGAAGCTGATACCAGAATGTGTCTTCATATATTAAATGCATTACAAAAGGGTGCAACCCACATCCTCATAAATACAGTTGACACAGATATTATTGTGGTACTAGTAGGCATCTTTTTCGAGCTAGCCCAGTCGACGAAGGTATTTACCCACAAAAAGTTGCAAACTGTGTAAACTTTTTTTAATGAGTTCGTGAAAGTATGTAGAATAATATCCTGAAAAGTTTATATTTCTCTCGGGTGCAGAACATAAAGAAAAGTGAAAAAAAATTTTTTCATCCATTTTTCAAAATTTTGAAATTAAATAAAGCTAGAAAAAAAACCGCTGCCCAAGGAATCACTACTTCCACATCCAGATTCTCTATCCAAGTCACTCACAACGAAAAAAACTTTGTATGTGAAAATAATTGTTTATGGAATTTTAATAATATAATATTTGACGTCATCTACCCCAAAAACCCATAAAACGATACCCCACATCGGTAGAGGGGTGGGGGGTGGTGATAGGGGGGTGGTAGTGGGGATGGATGAAGTAAAAAAATATTTTGAAGTTTCTGGTTCCTGTACATAGGTACACTAAATCACAATTTTTTTTCATCCCCTTTAATAAGGGGGTCGGGGGTGGTAATGGGGGTGGCTAATGCCAAAAATTTTTTTGAGACCTTAGCTTCTCTTGTATATACTAAATACCAATTTTATGGACTTTTACCTGCTTGATTGACCTATTTACCTCAAATTTACCCCAATTTACCCCCCAACCCTTCGACGGAACAAGATGAAAATCTAGTTCTAGATCTCGTTAAAGTACATATGTGTACCAAATTTCAAGTCAATATCTTAAACGGTTCCAGAGTAAACGTGCGCACAAAAAAAGTTACAGACAGACCGACAGACCGACAGACAGACAGAAATTTTTTTTCGCTCAAACTTAAAATCTCGACGTTTCATGACATTTTAAGCCTATTTGGACAATAAAAAATTTTTAAATTTTTTTTGTCGTTACTATACTTCCACTGGACGTGGAGGTAATAAAAAATACAGATGGATAGATCACGTATTTACGAACAAAAAATGTTCTAACAAAATTTATCGTTAAAGCTACGGTTTTCCCGGAAAAAAAATAGTAATGTGTAACGTTATAACTCGAAGCGAGATCCATGCGTGCACGTGCTTGAATACGTATGACTGTGACACCGACGCACTGAATTACAGTCACTAAATCAGAATTTGTTCAATCTATATGAGTGTTGGTTCATTTAAAAGATGGAAATTGTATCTTTCTGATGCTTTTTTGTTCCAAACAATACAAGCAAAGGATGAATGGGAAAAATATGCTTATATATATTATTACGAACGAACTCAATCGTCGCAATAAAAAATATAGAAAAAAAAATCGCTGCCCAAGGAATCACTACTTCCACATCCAGATTTTTTGTCTAAGTCACTCACAACGAAAACATTTTCTATGTGGAAATAATTGTTTATGGAACTTTAATAATATATTTGAAATCCTCTACCCCAAAAACCCATAAAACGATACCCCACATCGGTAGCGGGGTGGGGGTGGTGATAGGGGGTGGTAGTGGGGGTGGATGAAGTAAAAAAACATTTTGAGGTTTCCTAAATCATATTTTTTTTTCATCCCCTTTAATAATGGGGTGGGGGTGGTAATGGGGGTGGATAATGCCAAAATTTTTTTTGAGACCTCAGCTTCTCTTGTATATGCTAAATACCAATTTTATGGACTCTTTCCTGCTTGATTTACCTGTTTTCCCCAAATTTACCCCAATTTACCCCCCAACCCTTCGACGGAACAAGATGAAAATATAATCTAGTTCTAGATCTCGTTAAAGTACATATATGTACCAAATTTCAAGTCAATATCTCAAACGGTTCCAGAGTAAACGTGCGCACAAAAAAAAGTTACAGACAGACCGACAGACAGATAGACCGACAGACAGAAATTTTTTTTCCTCAAACTTAAAATCTCGACGTTTCGTGACATTCTAAGACTATTTGAACAATAAAAATTTTTTTAAAATTTTTTGTCCTTACTATACTTCCACTGGACGTGGAAGTAATAAAAGCTCTTCAAAAAAATTCTTTCTTCATTGAGAACTGTCAAAAATTATGTACACTTCATGATTATTATGGTTTATTAAGTTGTAGTAACGTGGATTCAAAAAAAAGTACATCTCAAATCATTTTAATTTAATTGCTTGATGATTTTCTTGATAAATATATATATTAGAGGTTGTAACTTGCCGAGAAATTGACCCATTGGAAAAAATAAAATATCACTATTTCGAAAAAAATGTATACTTTTCGAATGTTCAAACACAAATTGTGATTGTCACGATCTTATCCTTATAACTATGAAAATATTTTTGATTGTTTTGAATCTAAATTCTGGAACTTTTCCAATACATTAACAAATGTATAAGGAATTCAATGCATATAGCTGAAATGTGGATAGGTGTATCTGTAATAAATACAATACAGTAAAGGCACGTAAAAATTCATGCGAGCGATTCTGCGGCCATGTGTGGTGTCTGTGTATGCGTTCATAATTATATATATATTCCCTCCATACTCACTATTTATCCTCTTAGTCACTAAGAAAAATGTTAAAAATGTGTAATCAGAAAGAGAAAAAAAAGCTTTATTTTACTTGTTAGTACTACTAAGAATTTTTAGAGGTTCCGTAGTATGCATTTAACCGTGCGCTTGGCTGAGCAGAGTGACAAAGTTATTTCACTATTTTTTTCCGGGAAAACCGTGGCTTTAGCGATAAATTTTATTAGAACATTTTTTGTTCAGAAACACGTGATCTACCCACCTGTATTTTTTGTTTTTTTCTAGCCTAACTTAATTTAAAAATTTTGAAAAAATTGATAAAAAAAAAATTCACTTTTTTTTATGTTCTGCATCCGAGCGGAATGTAAACTTTTCAGGATATTATTCTATACACTTTCACGAACTCAATATAAAAAAAATTATTCGGTTTGCAACTTTTTGTGGGTTTCACTATAAAATGATCTCTGTCGTCTGGACTAAGCTACAAACTTACAAACCTAATATTCAACTTTGGATTGCATTTGTAAACTTGGTAAGGGTACGGGTAAGGGTAAGGGTAAACACATCCGCTATTATCATATCAATGCCATGTGCCAAGACGATCTCTTCACACAAAGAAAAAAAGTAAATATGATGAAAAGTCTACCGCCCACACACGATGCCCTCATTCAACACACTAATCGCTGCATCTATCAATCTAGCATCTAGTTAACCAGTTTGAAATCATTCCAAAATGCACCTACTCCGGCTAACTTTGGATGGAAAAGAAACAAAGAGACATCGCAACCAATTTGGATGACTATACCGGAAGCAAGTAAAAGCTGTAGGGAATTAATCAAGTACGGGCTCTAAGAATTGCGTTTGTAACAAGGCTGCACTTGCCTGCACAGCTCTTTATCATTGCAAAGGCCATTGTGAATAGTAAACAACAACATTATAAATATAATAATAATAACAACATGATAAATATTTTTTTTATGATTATTTCCTTAATAGTTATTCTGTAATTTTTTTTTACTGAAACCGTTTGTAATATGGTCAAATACATTATCTCAGCAAATTGTGATTGTATCGATGTCTTTCTTTACTCACATTGTAGCCTATTTATTCTTCTTAAACATTAATAAAATAATGTTTGCTGTAAAACTCACTGCATTGGAGATATTTAGCAAAACCGACAAAAATATAGCTTTTCGTAATAACCTGAAATAGGTCCAAAACTTTGGAGGCTTGTATCTCGCAAAATATTAAGTATAATAGTAGTATAAGTTACAAAAGCGGCTTTGGTCTCAAATTATAGCAAACTTAATTTAAATTAATTCCATTTTATTACAAACCCAGAAGTTGGGGAGATATTTAGTAAAAACCAAATAAAATTCGAAAATTTATAGTACAGTACAAAGAAAACAGAGATGGCGTCGTATTTCAAGATGGCGGACACTGAAATGGGGTAGAAGTGTGCAAAATTTGGAACTTTAATCGAGCAAGTCACGATCTTTTCGTTAAGCCACCACACTCTTATGCGCAACTATTGGCAGCAGAAACATATTTTTTATGCACACTGTTGGTACTATGGGATGATGTGTGACATTCGCCCATCTCACCCTACCATCCCAGTCTTAAGTTAGCGTTAGCCCTATATGACGCACATATTATGTAATGCTGCCATTGGGTATTATTTTATTATAATTTTATGTATTATGCTCTGCCTTATTGGCGTCGTTAATTGTCAGTTAAATTGTGCTAAGCCTTATGGCATCATCGTGTAATTTAGTTAATTAGTGCTATTAGTTGTTTATTAATAGTGAATTGTACATATTGTAAATATAAGTGTAAACAAGTAACGACGCCATATCATTTTAATATTTATAGTCCATTTTAAAAAACCTTGTAGTTTTTCCTACAGATTCCATTCCTCTTATGATAAGAATCCCCGTGAAAAACGTTTTGGTGTATCTTTAGCGACTTTTAAAAAGTGAAATGCTCTCAATTTTATCTACATATATCAGTCTCTCCATTTTTGCTCGCGGATAAATTGAAAATGACAACCGGGTTTTATTAAACTTTTAACAAATGATTTATAATTCTTCCACTCAGATTTCCTACTCTTAGTTGTGATTTGATACGGATAATTTTAATTAATCGTGTACACCAGTGTATCGCCACATTTTCGAGAAATGAGATTTCGGCATGCTATCACAATATTTTATTTTACTAAGTAGAAGCTAATTAAGAGGTCCACTAATAAGGGTGATTTTTGAGTAAAGAAGCTTTAATCCAGCAAGTCACGATCTTCTCGTTAAGCTACGATAGTATTATGCGGAAGTATGGGCAGCAGAAACATATTTTTTATGCACACTGTTGGTACTATGGGATAATGTGTGACATTCGCCCATCTCACCCTACCATCCCAGTCTTAAGTTAGCGTTAGCCCATATATGACGCACATATTATTCAATGCTGCCATTGAGCATTATTTTATTATAATTTTATATATCATGCTCTGCCTTATTGGCGTCGTTAATTGTCAGTTAAATTGTGCTAAGTCTTATGGCTCAACGTGTAATTTAGTTAATTAGTGCTATTAGTTGTTTAATAATAGTGAATTGTACATATTGTAAATATAAGTGTAAACAAGTAACGACGCCATATCATTTTAATGTTCACAGTCCATTTTAAAAAACCTTGTAGTTTTTCCTACAGATTCCATTCCTCTTATAATAACAATCCGCGTGAAAAACGTTTTGGTGTATCTTTAGCGACTTTTAAAAAGTGAAAATCTTTATCTACATATATCAGTCTCTCCATTTTTGCTCGCGGATAAATTGAAAATGACAACCGGCTTTTATTAATCTTTTAACAAATGATTTATAATTGTTCCACTCAGATTTCATACCTACTCTTAGTTGTGATTTGATACGGATAATTTTAATTAATCGTGTACACCAGTGTAATCGCCACATTTTCGAGAAATGAGATTTCGGCATGCTATCACAATATTTTATTTTACTAAGTAGAAGCTAATTAAGAGGTCCACTAATAAGGGTGATTTTTGAGCAAAGAACTGGGACGCCTTCAAAAATATGAATTACAGTACTAAAAATTATGAAATAAAGTTTCACCCAGTCACTGGACCTTAATTGGATTATTTAATACAGATATTGAGCTGGGTGTAAAAACCCAAACGTATTTTCAACCGACTTCAATGTCGATATTAGGTAAGCGGGCAACTACTTAACTTTTTTTAAAGTGGTTCAGTGTTTTACAAAAGAAAATCGGAAGTTGTCACTATTTTTTCTTATTTTACTGGAGTATTAATTTTCCTCCTGTAAAATTTTACATATACACTATCCTGCGCTAGTAGCTACTTTCATCGCTTTCCTCAAATTGGAAAATCCTATTTCCAGAAACTACGTGACTACTTAATGTAATGGAATTTTAAACATTTGTTATGAGCAATTTCGTTGCAATTTATTTTTATCATGAAAATAGTTAATTGGAACAATTAAGGCAAATTGAAAACATAGACATATTGTTGTTTTATAGTAGTCACTGTACACATTATTAGTACAGTAAATATAAATAAAAAAGGACGTTGAAAGTTGGTTTAGAAATATCCGCAATTTACAGCATATTATATAGTTTTTGGTTTCACGTATGATATACTAACTAAACTAATATAAGAACGTGAGCCCACCTAAACAGCGAAATTAAAATTATTATTGCAGATTAACTAATGACAAAAAGAGCATTTCTATGACTATGAGGTTAATATTTGGCGGTCGCTAAATTTTCAATTGCCGCTAAAGTACAATTAATATTCTACATCGATCGAAAGTGCGAATGCAAATGAGGTACGGATTTATTGATTATGATCGTGGGGACAGTCCCAGAAACTTTAAAATGATAGTGATACCTTTCAAGGAAAATATTTTCCAATTTCCCTCAGCTAGATTATGCATATTGTAATATCAAATTACATTGTTTTAAAAAGACAGATCCAGATTGAATTTTTTTTTGCATCACTTCTAAAGGACCGTACGAAACTGGCTGATGGTTTAAATGGCTTTGAAAACATATACAAATTTGTCGTGCTGGAAGGCCCGATAGACCTAATATTTAGCAATTTCTGTCGTACTCAAATGAGTTGTTTCTGTACTGCTGGTAGGATACTGTACGCTTTATCATTAAACTTTCATTTAAATCATTTTACCATTTTATTGCAAAAAAAATAAGATATCTGCACGAGGAAGGTGGCGAATCTTAAACTATTAGAGACTTGTTCACCCGTAGTAACGGTATCGTCTCACTATACGGACTAGAGTTAAAATCCTGTCTCAAAGATTTTATCAAAGCAAACTTGGTGATAGTCCTCTAAGAAGCAACATCACACAAATAAGTAAGCATCAATCAAACACAAACATTAGCTACCCCACTTACCGCTCCTACGGCAGCACATGTTGCCGCCCTAACCTTGATCAAAATATTTACTCTTTTCCCACATTTTTTGTCCACCTTTTTCTTAGTTTCATTTTGTCATTCCTTTTGTTTATCACCTTTTTGTCTTTAAATTACTCTCTCAAATTCAAAATATTTATTAAAATTATTTAAAATAAACAACATTTAGAAACAAAATTAGAAATATGGACAATTCAACAGCTCGCAGAGCCGCCCTCTCTCTTGGTAGCCGCTTTTCTCGTCACAACAGTCAAAAAACTATGCTTGTGCCTTATTATTAATGTTTCCATGTTTTTAATTTTACTTCCACATCCAGTGGAAGCATAGTATTTAAGTTTTGTTAAGCCCTGGACATTTCACATACGTCACGCCACTGTAAATACACCTGCACATTTAATGTGTTCTTAATAAATATTCCGATAAAGCGATGAATGAGCAATAAAGATTCACAATGAGTAATAAAAAATATTAACAATAAATAAATAACAGACAGAAATTCTTTTCTGTTCTAGTCTCTAAATCGATTAACAGCAGAAAAGTTCTCGTAGAGTTAAGTGTTGGTGTTTGTGCAAAAATGATAACTGGTGCGTACTGACACTGCTTTTTTTATTAATTATGTGTATATTACAATTCTGTTTGGCGATAAATATTCTGAAAACCTATGCAACTAGTGACCATTTGCTCATAGAGGCTCGTACCATTCATGTATATTATGATTATATTATTATTAACGAAGATAAAAGATGGACGTAACTTTTTTATTTGAAACTTTTTTTTCTAGAATTAGCAGTTTTCGAAAAAACTGCAAATGAGTGATTATTGGCCAGGTACTGCAATTAATTGCTATTAGATTTCCACACGCTTGCAGTACCTGGCCAACAATCACTCATTTGCAATTTTCTCGAAAAATGCTAATTCTAGAAAAAAAAGTTTCAAATAAAAAAGTTACGTCCATCTTTTATCTTCGTTACTTCTCGATACACTTGGTATCTATTTCGAAAGATAAAAAGTTTCCCGCATGTTACATTTGAGAATGCTTAATTTTCGACATAGCCTTAGACAAAAAATAATGCTTTCTACACTTATTAAAATTTGACCTACCTATTAACACATTATGTTAACAAATATATAGTGATAACACGATAAAAATTTGAGAGTAATCTATTGTGCCGTTTATGAGTTAGAGCGAGTTAAGCGGAAAAATAATTGTTATATATATCCAATACACACCTAAAACTAGAGAAATGCGCTGCGAAAACTCGTGACGGTGTTAAATAATTATTTATAATAAGTTTAATATTTGATGGAGGGTAGACTGATAAAATATTAAGATGGAAAAAAGATTTATATATCCGAACATTAAGCTCCGAAGTCCCTATCCCTTTTCCTTAACCCTCTATTCCCGCAAACGCATTATGTCCCCTCCCTTCCTTCCTATTGCTTGGATTGCGATATTTTTTTTTAAATTAAAAATAAAAAAAACTCGCTTACCTGTAAAAAAATTTCTCTTTTGGGCCCTTTCCTTTGTACTCAAAAACGCATTTAAAAAAAAATGCAAAAGGTTTTTCCCCTCCCACAAGTTTGTTTATTTGAAAAAAATAAAAAAATTATTCAGTCAAATATTAGACGTAATAACGAACAAATTCCATTTTGGTTTTTGAAAATCGCACAACAGGGAAAAAAGTTCGAGAGGGTTGAATAATTTTCCTTTCCTTACCTCCCTCCCCTCCCCTAATTGGCCCACCATCCCAATCCTCCGGCTCCATCAATTCTTATCTGTTTCACCTAACTCAAAAAATCTCATCCCCCTATCTTCTTTTTTTCGTAAAAAAATTAAGGAATTACTTTTTTGTGTATTAGTGGGGCAAAAAAACGAGTATTTTCAAAAAAAATTTTCTCGAAAAGTTCCCGTCCGATTTGAAATTTTTTATGCCAGATTACCAAATTATGCGTTTCCGGGAGATTTTCAATTTTTAATTTTACTTTTTTTCGTCAGGTCAATAATAACAAAGTTATCATGGAAAAACGTGTTTTTGCGAATTTTAAATGCGAATTCCTCCGCCACCCCGTGTGATTAAGCTGAGCTAAGTTGATAACATAATAAAAGAGAACGCGTGTAACCGAATTATCAAAAAAAAAAAAAAATTCAAAAAAAGTTGGTTTCAAAACTCCTCTTTTTCTCGCCAGATCCGCTCCACTAATTCTCCGGACTATCCGAGCGCTGAATTACGAATTACAAGCCTGGCCGCATCAATAAATAACTATGTATTGCCACAAAACGCTAAAGTTTCGATTGCAACACATAATTCGTAATTCAGCGCTCGGCGGGGCATTAGTCCGGAGAATAGCTGTTGGTTGCAGTCCAGTTTTTTATTCTTTATATATTTCACCAATAGAAGTTAGGTCTATATATCAGGAACCGGCTAATTACGCGAGAATGGAGGCATATTTAGATCCGGGAATCGACCGAATCCGTATGTTTATAATATGTACTAAACTTCAATTTGACACACCCACAAAGTATAACTGGGAAGATCAAATTTTTTATGTTTTTATATATTCACTCTTTTCTGTTTTATATGTTTTTATAATAAAATTTGTAAAATGTGACATTTTACAATATTAACATTTTGAATACAATTAAAACGTACCAATGCGGGAAACGTACACATCCGCGAACGTGATTTATATGTTAGTTGCGGGAGACGTACAAATCCGCAAAGCCTTACAGCGGCCGCACTGCGCAAGCACTACTGTAAAACGGGACCCGCAGTGAAAGGGTTAAGGAAACCTATAGAGGAGTTCGACAAAAAATATCTCACTAGTAAATACGCTGCCCTCTAAAAGCATACCTACTACCATAGCCCATGTAGAGCAGTAGCTCATGTCAGGGCTACTGCTGTTTCGACTGTATTGGAGATCAGCCGCTAGATGGAGCCTGCTATTTTTGTTGCATGTCGTGGTTTTAAAAACCTCATCATGTACCAAGAGTGAACAAGGGCCTCATTCCAGCCATCTCAGACCTACCTTGCACTGACGAGAGCCAAAATTTCGAAACTGGAGTCTGCAAGAGGTGTGGAGTGGCTGGCACTTCTTTGAGAAATAACAAGTCTTTCGGCTGGTGTCTGTTGCAATCGAAACTTTAGCGTTTTGTAGCAATACATAGTTATTGCACTTAACGCGGCCAGGCCTGTAATTCGTAATTCAGCGCTCGGTGGGGCACTAGTCCGGAGAATAGCTGTTGGTTGCAGACTGGTTTTTTATTCCTTATATATTTAAGGAAACGTAGAGAGAAGTTCGACAAAAATATTTCACTAGTAAATCAGCATGCTTTGTTGTTGCCTTTATGAAATTACTAAACGAATAAGGACGAACAAGTAAGGACTAAGAAAATTTCGCTGCGCGTCTGCTGTATATACTTCATATATTTCAAGAATGGCTACAATCTTTGGAAGGATCTATCCAATATTTTATCATTATTCTCCAAGAAATTCAAAGAGAATATTAAGGTAAGGCAATACTGTGGTAGACAAAGCAAATATTTCTGGCTGGTTAAATACTTTTTTGTATGCGTAAATGCATTTAGTCGTTACACAGACACCAGCATGGTTGTCTTACGGCCCTCTAATAGGGGTGAGCTTCGAGACGACTATGTAGATATTTCGGTACATGTAGTTAAGCAAGGTTCTTCGTGGTTGCTACTTAGAGGGTCACCGTTCAAATTTATTTTCTATTTTTGCCGACTTCAATATCTACATTAGGTAATAAGGTTCCATTAACTGAGTGACTGTGAAATGTTATTTCATAGTTTTTAGCGACAATTTTTGAAAGCGGTTAAAATTTCTTTGTTTTTAATTTTGTTTTATATTGAATACTCTGCCGTGCCATAGGCAGGCGACCGCAGATTACCAGATTATGCGTTTCCGCGAGATCTTCAATTTTTAATTTTACTTTTTTTTCGTCAGGTCAATAATAACAAATTTATAGTGGAAAAACGTGTTTTTGCGAATTTTAAATGCGAATTCCTCCGTCACCCCGTGTGATTAAGCTGAACTAAGTTGATAACATAATAAAAGAGAACGCGTGTAACCGAATTGTCAAAAAAAAAATTCAAAAAAGTTGGTTTCAAAACTCCTCTTTTTCTCGCTAGATCCGCTCCATTAATTCTCCGGACTATCCGAGCGCTGAATTACGAATTACAAGCTTGGCCGCATCAATCAATAACTATGTATTGCCACAAAACGCTAAAGTTTCAATTGCAACACATAATTCGTAATTCAGCGCTCGGCGGGGCATTAGTCCGGAGAATAGCTGTTGGTTGCAGTCCAGTTTTTTATTCTTTATATATTTAACCCTTTAACCAATAGAAGTTAGGTCTATATATCAGGAACTGGTTAATTACGCGAGGATAGAGGCATATTTAGATCCGGGAACCGACCGAATCCGTATGTTTATAATATGTACTAAACTTCAATTTGTTTTTATATATTCACTGTTTTCTGTTTTATATGTTTTTATAATAAAATTTGTAAAATGTGACATTTTACAATATTAACATTTTGAATACAATTAAAAGGCACCAATGCGTGAAACGTACACATCCGCGAACATGATTTATATGTTAGTTGCGGGAGGCGTACAAATCCGCAAAGCCCTACAGCGGCCGCACTGCGCAAGCACTACTGTAAAACGGGAGCCGCTGTGAAAGGGTTAAGGAAACCTATAGAGGAGTTCGACAAAAAATATCTCACTAATAAATACGCTGCCCTCTAAAAGCATACCTACTACCATAGCCCATGTAGAGCAGTAGCCTATGTCAGGGCTACTGCTGTTTCGACTGTATTGGAGACCAGCCGCTAGATGGAGCCTGGTATTTTTGTTGCATGTCGTGGTTTTAAAAATCTCATCATGTACCAAGAGTGAACAAAGGCCTCGTTCCAGCCATCTCAGACCTACCTTGCACTGACGAGAGCCAAAAGTTCGAAACTGGAGTCTGCAAGAGGTGTGGAGTGGCTGGCACTTCTTTGAGAAATAACAAGTCTTTCGGCTGGTGTCTGTTGCAATCGAAACTTTAGCGTTTTGTAGCAATACATAGTAATTGCACTTAACGCGGCCAGGCCTGTAATTCGTAATTCAGCGCTCGGAGGGGCACTAGTCCGGAGAATAGCTGTTGGTTGCAGACTGGTTTTTTATTCCTTATATATTTAAGGAAACGTATAGAGAAGTTCGATAAAAATATTTCACTAGTAAATCAGCATGCTTTGTTGTAGCCTTTATGAAATTACTAAACGAATAAGGACGAACAAGTAAGGACTAAGAAAATTTCGCTGCGCGTCTGCTGTATATACTTCATATATTTCAAGAATAGCTACAATCTTTGGAAGGATCTATCCAATATTTTATCATTATTCTCCAAGAAATTCAAAGAGAATATTAAGGCAAGGCAATACTGTAGTAGACAAAGCAAATATTTCTGGCCTGCTTAAATACTTTTTTGTATGCGTAAATGCATTTAGTCGTTACACAGACACCAGCATGGTTGTCTTACGGCCCTCTAATAGCGGTGAGCTTCGAGACGACTATGTAGATATTTCGGTACATGTAGTTAAGCAAGGTTCTTCGTGGTTGCTACTTAGAGGGTGACCGTTCAAATTTATTTTCTATTTTTGCCGACTTCAATATCTACATTAGGTAATAAGGTTCCATTAACTGAGTGACTGTGAAATGTTATTTCATAGTTTTTAGCGACAATTTTTGAAAGCGGTTAAAATTTTTTTGTTTTTAATTTTGTTTTATATTGAATACTCTGCCGTGCCATAGGCAGGCGACCGCACGCTATTTAAATTTCAAGTTCAAGTATTCGTATAATAAAGTTTTCAACGCATAGATTTGCTAGTGGCAAATTTGGGGTTAGTTTTCTCGGAGAGTTCTTACGTTTTGAAAATTTGGTGAGTAGCATTAGAAGCATTCTAGTTTTTTTAAGTAACATTCCAAAATTCCATAATCGCAGCTCAAATCCTTGATTTGAAATCCCGATGTATGTTTTCAAAAACACATTTTTAGAATTGCTCCTTAATAATGAAAAATTAGATTTTGCGAAATTAGGTCCTACTAAAAGAAGCTGTTCAAACTATTTTGGATGACCAAAATTGTATTTTACAATATGATCAAGCTCCCGATGTAGTTATATTTTAATTAAAAAAACTGTATAATCTCGAACCGATTTTACTCCACTATAAAGGTGATGCTTGTTTGTGAATACATGAATGTTCGAAATATGCAATTAGAACATTAACTACAGTAAAAGGTGATTTTAATTTAATGAGATAATTATTTTTTTAAGATCATTATTTATAAATTCCACCCTATTACATACACTTATCTAATACAACAAACACACTTATGTAATTACTTATATTAACAAAACTATTGCCTTAGCACATCAACAAACCTATTATCTTTTTTTATTAAGAATTTCATTTATTTCTCTTTTATTACCTTACAGTGTACCAGCAATATTGTTTTTTAATTTTATTATATAATGTAAATTGTTTGGATATTGCGAATTGGTTGACAACAAAGTTATTTGCTGTCGTAGGATAATAATATTAGAATACAAACAACAACTTGCCGATAAAAAATGAAATCGTTGGTAACACAAAAGTGCAAATTCCGTAGAGGGGAAACAACTAGGTGATAGAAATTTCATTCCTCTGGATACTAGTCATTCCTCTGGTCTACAATAAGCCAGAGAGCCAGGTCTACAAAAAAAAAAATTGCTCCAAGGACTAAACCTATCATGCCTTATGTATTTTTGTGTGCTGAATACGAACTTTCAATTAAAAAAATTTTCTACCTCGTAAATTTCGAGTAAATTCCGGCTTTTATTGTCAAAAACCATATTTTGACGATAAAAACTGGGATTTACTCGAAATCTACGCAGTAGAAAATTTGTTTGTGTAATTGTTAAAGTTCCTCTGCTGTCTGTTTAAGTGTCGTTATTAATACTTCACTATGAAATTTCTTAATATATACCTTACTTATACTAATTTATATTCTACATAATATGAGTGACAGTCTAGAAGAATGATTTTAGAGCACTTTGCTTCCTCAAATAAAATACAGTGGCATTCATACCGCCCAGAGACATCTAAAAGCGCTCCCTCTACACATAACAATACATATTATCAAAATTTGTCCATAAGCTGACAAAATATCTCAAACTCTCTCTCGTATTAACGTTAAAGTTGCTTCTAAACCGTCTCGAAAAGGATCAACCAGTCTACGTGAATTATTTATCGCTAAAGGTAAAACTCCAAAATTTAAAAAATCTGGAGTATATAAGCTTAAAAGTTCAAGATGCAATAGATATTATATAGGCCAGACTGGAAGACATTTTGAAACCAGTTTTAAGGACCATATGTCAAACTTTAACTTTGCAAATCATTTTTTATAAACAGGACACACGCTTCCACGTAATTTTTGTATCGAAATATTACATACCTCTTAAAAGGGTCATCAACTAAATTCCCTAGAAACAATAGAAATTTATAAACATAATAAATAAAATAATATGCATCTACTTAACGGTCAATTAGAACTAGGGTCGTCTCCGTTATTTGACTTGGTACAGCAGGTAAAATTCTAATTTTGCTGACTAATTTCAATGAGCAAAGTGTCAATTTTTCTGTCTAGGCAGCAAAGTTCTCACTTTGCTGCCTAGGCAACAAATTGATTGGTCGTCATGGCAATTAAGTATTTGACGCTTTTTGACAAGTAACATTTTTTAAGAAACGTATTTACAGAGAATTTCCAACAAAAATGAACAACGTATTTTTTAGTTATTTTTAACATTAACAGTAAATTTGGTACAATTTTGCATACAAGAAATTCCTTTTCTCCTATCTTTCTACTAACATTTTTTATATCTTTGAATACTTAAACAATCGGCGAAAAAATTATATGTTCAACTCAGCAGCAAAATAGCTTAACTTCCTTGGCTGTATTTCTAGCCTCGCTACACTCTAAAGCAGTCAATTTACTACTTTTCTGCTTAGTTAAACAAATAACTATTAATATATAGGGTAACTTAGAGTAAAATTCAGTTTTTAAAAAATCATAACAAAGTTATTTAAACTTTTCAATTTAAAATTAAGATACTACATACAGGAGGATTTTATTTTTTAAACACTACATTATCCAAATCCCACAGCAATCTGGGCGTTAAATTTTGGAAAACTCGTCGACACATTTCAACATTCGCACTTTCTTTATTCCGGCTCTTCAGAACTTTCCTGTTGGACCTGGTTTCAACAGGATGGTGCCACGGCGCACACAGCAGCAGCATCGATGACCAGTCTACGTGAATTGTTTCCAGGCGTGCTCATTTCCAGATTTGGTGATATCCCCTTCCCCCTTTTTCTTGTGGGGACACTCAAAGACTATTGTTTCGGTCAATACAAACCAGTTAAAGAATAACATTTGGGAGGCAATTACCAATATTCCTGTTGAAATCTGTCGACGAGTTTTCCAAAATTTAAGGCCCAAATTGGAGGAATGCTGTAGGCAAGATGATCGACATTTGGATAACGTAGTGTTTAAAAAATAAAATCCGCATGTATGTAGTATCTTAATTTTAAAATAAAATTTTTTGAACAGTTTAAATTACTTTGTTATGATTTTTAGAAACTGAATTTTACTTTGAGTCACTCTGTATATTCTTTGCAATTCTACTTTAAGTTCATTGTGTTTACTAACGTAGTAAAGCTGCGAAACCGAGATCACATTCCTGTTTTTTTTTTCAAAATATACTGACTTGTTTAATAAAGTAAAATAGTGTATTATTTCAATTTGTTATAATGTGCTTCGATCAAATTTATTTGGATTTTCAGGATTCGGAATTAAAAATGTATTTTCCGTGCATTTTTAGGCTCCTCCCATATTTCAAAGAAAACGGATAGACTATTTTACCAGTAAGTTTGATTTATTTTTTGAAAAAACCTAATAGACATTTGGCAGCTTTTCCACCACGCCAAACAACTGTATGAGGCATCCCGTAATTGGTTTTTACTGTTGGGTGGTATAACTAACAAATTATTATTTTTTTTTTTTTTTTTTTAGTTTCCGATACACTTAATATTAGTTTCAATTATATTTGTCCATATATATATAAGTTGTATATATTATCTTATTTTAATATGACATTTGACAATATCTATACTTATCTATCTATCTATTTATCTATAGCTATCAGTTCTTGGTTATTTTCTCACCAAGTAGTTGGAATTTCATCCCAGCTAAACCTTCACAATGACATAGTACATGAACTTGACATAATCTTCATGTTGGCTCCTCTGCCATATTCATTAGTCTTATATTTCTATTAAGCCGATAGTGTCCAGTTGTAGATTGTAGATTGTTTAAGGCCCTGGGTTGGTCTTTCTTCACTTCGACCTAAAAGGTCTTTTGTGAATTACCCTGCAATTAGTTGTTGCACAGGATTCCAATACTTTTTGCAAAGCTTGCGATTTACCTGGGAGCTAATTTCCCTATGTCTTCAGGCGTTAATTCCGTCTGTTCCAGGTACTTTAGCCTAATGTGGATTAATACCTTGCATTCACAAAGTATGTGTTCCGCAGTTTCAGTTGCAGCTTCACAGTATCTGCATTTGTCATCTTCTGCCATTCCCATGTTCTTGAGATGATATCTCAAGGGCAATGGTCAGTTAGAAGGTCTGTTATCAGCCTTAGGTCGGACTTTTCAAGTTCGAACAGCCTTGTAGCATTATTTGTTGAATAGGTTATAAACCTTTTCGTTGGTCTTTGGCCTGGAGTATTCCTCCAGTAGGACTCCTTTTGTTCCTTTTCCCATTTTAGGACCTCCTCCGTTATGTGTCTCTTATATATGCCACATAATGGTTCGGGCCCAAAAATGGGGCTTCAGCTCCTTTTCTTGCGGGGCTATCGGTCAATTCGTTGCCTTCTATTCCCTCATACCCTGGCACCCACATCAAGGTAACCTTGTTGTTTTTTGCCAATTGCTGCAGGGATTGTCTGCATTTGTAAGCAATTTTTGACTCGAAGGTATAGGACCTGAGAGCCTTTAATGCTGCCTGGCTATCTGAAAGTATATAGATCTTTGCCCTTGGAGTGCCTCTATTTAGGCATTCCTGGGCACATTGATCTATACATAGATTTCTGCCTGGAAGATGGGGTGTTATCAAGGGCTTTAGATAGCCTGCATTTAGGCTCTGCTATGCCCACACCAACCCCTTCGTCCATCTTAGATCCCTCTGCGTATCAGATGTGTGACTTTTTCTCCAACCGTAATACTTCGACCCTGCTCGCCTGACGGCTGTTAATCAGCACATCAAACGAGCAGTCAAAGTCATGCTTGATTGGCATTGAGTCAGTTTGGTAATGAATTCGAATTGGATTAGCTAAGAATCCTTAAGTGACCATCCAGGTCGCCTGGTCTGAATTTAAGTGCCTGATGCAGCCTTAAGGCAGTAAGTGCTGTCTCCTTCCTTACATGCAAATGCAGAGGAAGCAAGTCCAGCATTGTCTCCATAGCTACTGTGGAACACTAGCGCATTGCTCCTGTAGTCCCTAGACAGGCAAGGCGTTACAATTTCTGCAATTTCCTTGTGTTTTTGGCCACCATACACATGATGTCGGTAGGTAACCATGAGTCTCACAACCGAAAGATAAGCCAATGTATCATTTTCGGTTTCAGACCCCACGTCTTACCAAACAGCCTACGGCACGTCCAAATAGCCGTCATTGCTTTGGTAAGTGTCCTTTCTAAGTGTGAGTTCCAGGTAAATTTTTGGTCCAGGATTACTCCTAGGTACTTGACTTCACTGGAAAAATTCAGTACTGTTCCATTTAACATAGGAGCTCTCAAAATAAGTTTTCTCCTTTCGGTGAATGGAACAATAACTGTCTTGCTCGGATTGACACTAAGAAGCTCTGACGAGCACCATTTAGATATTATGTTTAAGGCAATTTGCATGTGGTTTGAGATCATAACCTCATGCCTGCCTCTGACAGTAACGACCAGGTAATCAGCATAGCCCTGAACGTTGAAGCCATAACTCCTCAGCTTATGGAGGAGATCGTTGACCACCACTGACCACAGCAGAGGTGATAAGACTCCATCTTGTGGACAGCTCCTAACTGCAGTCACGGTGGCCGACTCGTTTCCCATATTTGTGGTAATTATTCTGCTTCTTAGCATGGATTGTATCCATTTGATTGTTGGGGACTGTATTCCCTTTTTTCCGCGGCTTTGTATGGATTCATTCATAGGTGTTGTCAAAAGCATCCTCTATAAAAGCACACAGGGCCAGTTCCTTTGCTTTAAATGTCTTTTCGATGCCTTTGACCAAGCCATGTAGAGCATTTATTGTTGATTTGCCAGGTTGATAGGCAAATTGTTTCGAGTGAAGCGGTTTTTCTGTAATGATTTCGCTTCTAATCTGTTGATCTAGTATTTTCTCCATTGTTTTAAGGAGAAAGGAGATTAAGCTGATGGGGCGATAAGATTTAGGCTCGTTTGGTGGAAGTCTGCCTATTTTGGGGATAAACGCCACCTTAACTTCCCTCCAAGCTTGGGGAATATACCGAAGAGTATAGCTTGCTATGAATATGCTTCTCGGGCTTGGGAGAAGTTCCTCGATTCCATGTTGAAGCAGGGCAGGAAAAATACCATCCCTGCCCGGTGATTTAAAGAGCTTGAAAGTCGATACCGCCCATTTAATTCTGCTAGGGGGAATATATTTCCAGCTAGCCTTTTTCCTTCTCTGGTGGGACGGCGAGCATCCTCTTCCAGGTAAGCCTGTGGAAGTTCACCTTCGATTACATGGGAGCCAGGGAACTGAGTACTTAAAAGTACTCTTTTGTTTTCTTGCTGACTCTCTGCATGTCGACCATCGGGCACTAAGGCACGTCTGGATCGCCTTTTGTTTAACAGGGCAACTTTTTTCTTAACACGAGGTCATGAGGTTTTGTAGTTGTTATGCAGTTATATCTAAATCCTCTGTTGTGTCGATGGGGTGTGCGACACCTTCGACTTCCGATTTTAAGTGTTCTTTGTAAACACTCCAGTCAGTCAGTCCTAGTATTCTACACTCCTCGAAACTTATTACAGATGCCTCCAAGTCGAACCGAATATGTCTGTGATCCGACATTGAGAGCTCATCTGTAACATGCCAGTTTTTAGTAGAATCAGTTATAAATGGATCAACAAGGGTTACGTCTAAAACCTCTTTTCTAACCACATTTATAAAGGTAAGTTCATTACCCTTATTGATAATGTCGATATTATTTGCAGACAAATATTCAAAAAGGTACTCACCTCTAGTTTTTATATCTGTGCTGCCCCACATGAGATGGTGTTCATTAGCATCGCTGCCAATAATGTAATGTTTGTTTGTCCCTCTGCACCAGTGAATGAGGCTTTTTACTTCCTCTGGAGGTGGGCTTCGTTCTTCGACGGGAAAGTAGGCAGAGGCAAATACAATTTGCCTTTTGCCTTTTTTCGTAGGTATGTCCACAACTACGGCAACTAAGTCCCTGGTTACGAACTCTGAAAGGAGAACAAAATTAATATTTTTATCAAGCAGTAAGGCTGCTCTAGGATTGTCATGCAAAGTAGAATAAATTAACTTACATGATTGTGTGGGGAGTCCTTTGATGTATCCTCTGTATACCCAGGGCTCTTGAATTAGCCCTTTGTTTATTTTCTCCCTAATAAATCTCTTGCTAAGCACGCTTGAAGCTGCTTTTACGTGGTGGAGATTTATCTCGAGAAATTTCATGTTTTGGGTCATTTTGGCTGCTTGGGGCCTTTTTTGTGGCCCTTTTTGCCCATACTCTTGCTCTTGTTTGGTCTCCATAAAGTCCCACGAGTAGCTGAGGAAAAGCAGATTACCTGAGGCAGTGCCCCACGTAGTGTCCAGTTAGAAGAACCACCATTATTACATTATTATTCTAATGGCCTTTATGTTTTAGCGTAGTAGGTCTTCCTTTTGGTCGATCGTCTTTAATGAACTCTTTGGCCTCTCTTTGTCGTTGGAAACTCTACCACAATTTCAGAGATTTCTTTTGTTCTTATTTATTAATGGGTGCTCGTGTGCATGGTTTGATCACACCGCGTCCTACGAGAATCTTGACGTACCTCTCATGGTCATCCTTTAGAGAGGTTTACGGTTAATGTAATCTGTGAATGAATAAAATAAAGAATACTTTTGGTTCTCTACAACAAAAACATTTTTATTTAAATTATTATTAAGCGACTAAAATGGGAATATTAAAAAACAATACAGGGAGAGAGCTGACGTTCAAAATTAAGTTTAGTTGTTTCTTCATTTAGTAATTTTTTGAAGTGTCCAATGATGATTATTTGGAAATTTGTCTACCCTACTATAATGCATTATTTATGCATTGTGCATATTATCGTTATACAAGTATGTTTTAAGTATACCTTTCGAAATCAATTTTTCTACTTATCTTATATTTACATTTACTTCTTTCTTATAGATACCGGTAAATACGTATGTACTTATATTATTTTTTTATTTTCAGGGATCCCTGTTCGGATATGGATATGTATAATGATATTTTTAACAACATATATCAACTATTCAACACGAGTCAATATGTCAGTCAGTATTATATCTATGACTGCTCCGAAAGCTTTGAGGAGACCGGAATGTCTTAAGGGGATTGATAATGGGACAAATACAAGTAACTTCTCAGCAGCGTTACCAAATGTAAGTTTACTTATTATATATAAAAATAAGGGCATACTTATGTTAGTTTATTTTAACATCTTCAGAAGCATAAAGAAATAGAGTTCGCGGTCTTATATAGAAAAATAGATGGCGAAACTGAAGGAGAAAGATATCGTAAGTTTTCTCTCTTTCTCTGTCGCACGGTGTCGAGAGAGAAGATAAATAAATTAATAGTTTAAAAAACTAAAAAAACATGCTTTTATAAATACTGCACCAAATAGCAAGAAATAATCATCGAACCTGTCCTCTCTCTCTACCCCATAAGGGCCTTAGTTGTAAGCCGTGTTTCTAATTAAGGCTAGGATTTTGCAGAGTGAGAGGGAAATACGCGTTTATTTTCGGTTTATTATAAATATTTAAAAAATCATAAATGATATAATCTTTAAAATAATTTCAGATACTTCCCATTGCTCTAAGGGCCAAACTAGACGAGCGTATTTGCGTCGCGTATTTGGCGCTGCCATAGATACGTTACATTGCGCTCGTTTAATTGACTACATTCAACAACGTGATTTTAATTTCGGCGTAGTATACGCGTTGAATACGCGGCGCAAACGCGACGCAAATTACGTTCGTCTAGTTTGGCCCTAAGGAATACAACCATATATAGTTTTTATCATTAATTTTGTATATAGGCAAATGTCATACTTTAATAATGAAATTAGGCACTATTTTCATTGACAAACTACGACATTTAAATATAACAGAAATTTATAATAAAAAATATATATAGTTGTATTCGTTAGATTAATAGCAAGTATCTAAAGCAGTTTTAAGATTATACTATGTGTAGTTTTTTAAATATTTACAATAAATCGAAAATAAACGCATAGTTCCCTCTCACTCTGCAAAATCCTAGCCTTAAGTTTAATATTTGAGTATAAAAATGTTGGGCGCTTTTCGAATGCTATTTTGAACAGGTTCGGTAATTAAAACTTTGAAAACATCATTAGATTAAATGAAAAGCGCCCCAGGCTTTTATACTCAAATATTATACTTAATACAAACACGGCTTACACTAAGGCCCTTACGGGGTAGACACAGGGAACAGGTTCGATGATTATTTTTTGCTTTTTAGTGTAGTATTTATAAAAGCATGTTTGTTTAGTTTTTTAAACTATTAATTTATGTTTTTACTCTTTATACTCATATTTGAGGAGATAATTTTGGCACGTTTGAAAAAACAAACAATTTGTTAAATTTGGAGTGGTTAATTGTAATCTGCAACCTCGATAACCTACAGATAGCGATTTTTAGTCGAATCCGACGATAATTGGTGAAACCTATCCGCCATGTTGACGCCGCCATTTTTAAGTCTTGATCACATATTTGCTTTCTACTTATCAAGCTCTTTCTTTTGATACCCATATCATAGGCCGTCAGAAATAATGATTTGAGGTCGATTTTCGAGAAGTTTTTTCTCCATCAGATTTTATTGGATAGAATGATAGATTTAGGTGTAAATAACAATAAAATCGTAGTGCGTACGCACAGTTTTGGCTGGAAGACATATTCAAATGCACTTTTATGCAAAAAAGTGCATTTTTTGCTATTTTTTCGGATTTTTCGATAGTTTTTCAAATGTAATCGTTTAAAAATAAATAATATTGACTAGAAACTTTTTATTTTATTATCACATAAACTTTATTGGGCATATAGAGTCATTTTTGACACTCCAGATGCAATTTTTAGCCCTTGATTGTATCCAAAACATAGTTTTACTAATGCTTTAATATTAAATATATCTCGGAAAAAATGTATACTCGAGGGTTTTCATGGACGCTGTTTACGAATCTGACATGAAAATTGGAAAATTCATGGTGATTTTTTTACATGTTGCTCTTTAGACGTCAACAAATATAAAAATACAAAAATTAAGCTGCTAAAAAAATGCGCTCATGTCTAAAAAACTCGATATAGTAAAAAAAGGGTACAATTTTACAAAAAAAGCCATTTAGACCTCAGTTTGTCGATTTTTCTCGTGCAGAAAACCTAGTCATTTTTACTTTTAATATATTGTAGCGTTAAGTTAGTGTCTTGTATTTTACTAAAATAATGAGAAATATGAAAAAAATGTAGTTAAATTTTTTGTCATATTGGGGTCAATTTTCTTAGCTTATGGACCTCTTTTTACAAGTTTTGATGGAGATTCACCATCTGAAGACTCACTGCTGTTTTCACGTACATTATTGTTGTCAATGTACTCTGGTTCATCTTCTTCTTTATTTTCTTCTACATCCCTAAAACAAGAAGATTGTACTTCAACTTCTATTATTTCAGGTTCAGCTGATTCTAGAGGTGTGAAGTCATCAATTAGTTCGCTATTTAATCAATCATTCCCCTTACATTTTTTGCAATGTTTATTGCACTTTAATCCAAGCTTCCTGCTGCCACATCTGTTTGTGCAATTATTTTTGCATGAACATATGAAGTTTTTCAGTAAACTTTTAGGAATCATTTTATATAATTTATAATTTATTTTCTTTGATTAAATAATTATAATATACAAAAATAAAAAATTATGCTACACGTAGAAATGCACAAAAAAATGGTATAGATTTGAAATTTTTTCTTACCTTTTAATAATCTTCCTTTTATAAGAAAAATTGTGTAAATTATATAGTAATTTAAATTAAATTATGCACTATTTAAATTTAAAATCATAAATTCTATAACAATTTATATTAAAAAGTTTTAAAATTATAGATCACCACATGTTTTTTTCATCTAACAACGTAAAAAGATAACCGGCGTCTGTATAACGGTATAACAGATTGCTACCTGCATGGTATTAGCGTCTGCGCCGTGGCTGCCTGTTTGTTACAAGAAGTCTCCACTTTTACCGCAGTAGACTAAAAATAGCGGGGTTTTTAAATATACACATACTTTCCGAGATATATTTAATATTAAAGCATTAGTAAAATTATTGTTTTTTATGCATGCATAAAATGCACTTTTGGATGCAATTAAGGACTAAATTTTTAGCCCTGGAGGGTCAAAAATGACTATATATGCACAATAAAGTTTATGTGATAATAAAATAAAAAGTTTCTAGTCAATATTAATTATTTTTAAACGATTATATTTGAAAAACTATCGAAAAATCCGAAAAAATAGCAAAAAATGCACTTTTTTGCATAAAAGTGCATTTCAGTTTGTCTTCCAGCCAAAACTGTGCGTACGCACTATGATTTTATTTTATTGTTATTTACACCTAAATCTATCATTCTATCCAATAAAATTTTATGGAGAAAAAACTTCTCGAAAGTCGACCTCAAATCATTATTTCTGACGGCCTATCAAGGGAATCCGACGATAATTGATAAAACCTATCCGCCATGTTAACGCCGCTATTTTGATTTTTTAAGTTTTGATCACACACTTGTTTTCTACTTATCAAACCCTTTCTTTTGATACCCGTATCAAGGGAATCCGACGATAATTGGTAAATCCTATCAGCCATGTTGACGCCACCATTTTGAATTTTTAAGTTTTGATCACATATTTGTTTTCTACATATTAAGCCCTTTCTATTTATATCCATGTCAAGGGGGATGTAAGAAAAATGACAATCCGCCATCTTGGGGCGGCGGCCATTTTGAACATATTATAATATTGAGTATACTATATTGTATTGTCATCAGAGCTACACACAATTGCCGAATTTCATGATGATGCAACAATTAGAAGCGGGTGAAGCTCAGTTCCTTAGTCCTTATTAAATAGATAGTTAGATACATAGATAGTTAATTAGATACAGGTGGACCTAATTTAAAAAAAAAAAAAAATATCGTGTCCGCTACGGCCGCCATGTTGAAAAATTACAATCAAGATAAGTTTTTCTCAATTATCTCCTTTCCTGTTAGTTCTACCCTCAAATTACCATTATTGCAGAAAATTAAAAAAGCTACAACTTTTGTTTGATCTATTTTTCCCTATTATTAATATTTTACAATTTACAGCCGTCAGAATGTTTGTGCTTCGCTGCACATTTTTACATTTATCTCTGTCCTCGTTACTCCTTTGTAGTAATCGACTATTATCAATGTTGTAATTCATAAACGTTCCCAAAACTTTTGTTTATAGAATTTTCTTCCACGGTGAACTGTTTCAAAATTACAGCAGCTCGAAATTTAAAAAAATATGAAACTTTTGAGTTGCTGTAACTTGTAAACAACTGATAGTGCAATAAATATTTTTAAACAAAATTTTTGGTAAATTTTATAATCTACAATATTGATAATAACTAATTACTACGTAAGAGCGTTGGGGACAGAGATAATTGCAATAACCTACTGTGAAACTTAAATTTTTACATTTTTCGGCTAGTGTAAATCGAAAAATATTAGCAATAAATTTTGTTCTATTGACAGATTAGTGAAAACTCAAAAAATTTGAATAAAACCCATTCTTTTAAAGAAATAACACTATCGTAAATCATTATTGAAAATTAATAATAAGTATGAATAACATCGAAACATCTGAGCAGACATTTTTCTGAAATTCAAGAATCTTTTTCATATTTCGAGCTGCTATAATTTTTTAAAAATTGACTGTGGAAGAAAATTGTTTAAACAAAAGATTCGGGAAATTTTATTATCTACAGTAATGATAATGGCCAATTACTACATAGGAGCTACGAGGAGAGAGGTAATTGCAAAAATGTGCAGCGCGGCACAAATTTTCACCAATCGGAAGGCTGTAAATCGTAAAATGTTAATATTAGAGAAAAATACTAATACTACTCTTAGCTTTTTAATTTTTTGCAATATTGGTAATGCCTAATTTGAGGGTAAAACTAACAGGAAAGGAGATAATTGAAAAAAAACTTATTTTGACTGTCTTTTTTAACATGCCAGTCGTAGCGGACACGATATTTTTGTGGAAAACATCAATTAATGGTTGGGACAAGTTCCTCTATAGTACAGAAAAAGAAAATGTCTTGTAGGAATTATTCGTGTGTCAAATGACTGATACTACATCAATTCACTGAAAATAGATAAAAATTCTATAAACCTCATTTTAGCCTTTAAAATCACATTATGGACTGTCCGAATTGCAATATTTTGTTTTAAATTATGTACAGTTTTGCAATTAGTGCGTGTTCAAGCTAGGAAAAACTAAAAAATACAGGTGGATCGATCACGTATTTATGAACGAAAAATGTTCTAACAAAATTTATTGCTAAAGTCACGGTTTTCCCGGAAAAAATAGTCAATTGTAACGTTATAACTCGGAACGATGCGCACACTTAAATACGCATGACTGTGACACCGACGCACTGAATTACGTGTCACTAAATCAGAATTTGTTCAATTTATATGAGTGTTGGTTCATTTAAAAGATGCTTTTTTGTTTTAAACAATACAAGCAAAGGCTGGATGACAAAAATATACTTATCTATATTACCATGCCCGAACTCAATCGTCGCAATAAAAAATATAGAAAAAAAAAAACCTCAAAAAAAATTCTTCTTCATTGAGAACTGTTAAAAAGTATATACATTTCATGATTATTATGATTTATTAAGTTGCAGTAACGTGGATTAAAAAAAGTACATCTCAAATCATTTTAATTTCCTTACTTGTATACATTTTTTCGATAATATGATTAATCAAATCATGATAAGAAATTGCGATTTTTACAATCTCATCCTTATAACTATGAAAATATCTTTGATTGTTTTGAATATAAATTCTGGAACTTTTCCAATACATTAACAAATGTTTAAGGAATCCATTGGATATAGCTGAAATGTGGATAGGTGCACCTGTAATAAAAGTAAAGGCACGTAAAAATTCATGCGAGCGATTCAGCGGCTATGTGTGGTGTCTGCGTATGCGTTCATAATAATTATATATTTTACCTCCAGACTCACTCTTTAGCCTCCTATTAGTCCAGTCAACGGAGCGCTAAAATGGCGAAAATCTCTAACTTGAGTGCTAATGATTTTGATGAAACCTCATGCAATGTGTTTGTAATGACGTTAATAAAAAAGTTAAAAAAATATTAGAGTTGGAAATGATCGAAAGGGGTAGAAAACACCCCTTTTATCACGGGTTCCGTAACTTGTAGAATTCGGTCCAAAATGGAAAAAATAACAATGTAGTTACCTTTTTTGGTCCAAAATAAGATGTTTTTACTCTTGTGACTTTTTTCGAAAAATGCATATTTTTCGAGATATGACCACTCGAAAATTCCTAAAAATGGGGGAGAGGAAATGTAAAAGTTGAAAAAAATCTGAAAAAATTCAGGTGAATGTATCATTGAAATGTAAGACTTTTTTTATTTGCAACTTTTCTGTAAAGTTTGTTTTCATCGAGTTTTTCCGGAAAAACATGAAAAACTACCCCCATTTTTGACATTCTAGCGTTTTAAAAATATGTACCTAATTTAAAAAGGTGTATGCATTGAGGCCTTCTAAACATTTTTTGTCTCTTGGAATTTTTTTGTAACTTGCTAATTTTCCAAGTTACAGGCAGTTTTCATGATGAATATGCATTTTTCGAAACAATTCACAAGAGTACAAACACCTTATTGGCCAAAAAAGGTAAATATATTGTTTTTTTTCATTTTTGACCTAATTCTACAAGTTACGGAACCCGTGATAAAAGGGGTGTTTTCTACCCCTTCCGATAATTTCCTATTCTATTTTTTTTTAACTTTTTTATTAACGTCCTTACAAACACATTGCACAAAATTTCATCAAAATCCATTCATTAACACTCAAGTTAGAAGTGAAACTCAGATATCTGAAAGAAAATGGGTTTCCTTCACCTTATGGTTACCATATCTCTTAAGCCTCTGTAAACTTAACTGTATGAAACATCTTTCCTCTTTTTTTATTAATTGTAATATAGACATTTAGTTAACCTCCTACAAAACCTTTGTTTTACTCCTACTTATCCCTCTGAACCGTGGCCCACCTTGTACGTTTATAAAAAAAATGCCCTGGGCGAGAAGCGTGTCCTCCTCGTCTAATTCCCTATTACCAATCCTGAGTGAGTGAGTCCGAATGGCGTTTCAGTTGTGTGTAGGAATAGTGAAATTTGTTTTTTTTCACTTCAGTAAAAATTGCACGAAATAATTTAAAAAAAATGAATCCTTAGTTGGCCAACTGGAATATTACTACAAGAAAACATTAAACAAAATATTACTAATAAATATATTTAGATATTTTATATCAATAAACAAATCTTTATATAAGAAGTAAGAGTATTTACAAACAAAATTAAATGCATGGTAGTACGATTTCTTTGATCACATGTATATTAGGGTTGGCTAACCCGAACTGGAACTGATACTTTGGAACAGGTCCGGTGGGTTGGACTAGTAGAACTGATCTCAACTAATAAATACGGCAGGTACGAATATTAGTCCGAGTACTCCGAGTCCGGCTGAACTTTTAGAGACCCGGTGCAGCGCACGCACTTTATAGACGTATGAACTGGTTGAACTAAACGAGTACAGTACAAGATTACGAGTCCCTTTGCACCAGTCCAGTCCATTGATCCAGTTTGTCTGCCGGTCCGTCCGCTCAGCCGTTCACCGTGCGAGTTGGTTAGCATGGACTAGGAACTGAAACTGATCTTTGGACTACGTTCTTCTCTGGACTGGATTAGGTCCGAACTGATCCGTAAAAATATTCGGATCAGCCATCCCTAATGTATATTGATTGTTAATATTTTACAAATCTTATCAGAACGTGTTGAAAACATTGTGAAATGACCGAGAGAAACATGTTCAAGGAATCATTTACTGTACGGGGAAACATGGTCACAATCTATCTCAAATTACAAAATGAAGAGAACTTTATGTACAGATACATGAATAGAACATAATTTAAGTTTGTGAATCAAATGC
Organism: Rutpela maculata; assembly: GCA_936432065.2. Lineage (NCBI taxonomy): Eukaryota > Metazoa > Arthropoda > Insecta > Coleoptera > Cerambycidae > Rutpela > Rutpela maculata. Next base: position 62,326,900 of record OW386290.2, read on the forward strand.
ACAAGCACCAATTATTAAATTGAAAAAACATGTATTGCTATTTTTAGTTATTTGTTAAAGAAATACCACGAAATAATTACATGTCCAACCAACGCATAAAAACATGCAAAGATATTGTTTAACCACAGACAAATTATTACTCAATGTACAGGGTGATTCTTTTGTCAAGGGAAATGCGTTTATCTTGTGAACTACCGAACAAAATTATATGTTTTATAAGGTGTTATATTTCTACTGACTGCCACTCAAAGTTAGGGTGGAATTAAAAAAAAGTATATGACGGTAAGCGTCACGACGCTTGAAACATTTTTCCCCAGCTACATATCAGCTATTAGACTATTGAAAAGATATTTTAATTTTCAGTCTTTTTTGTAAATACCATTTTTTTCTATATTTACTTTTTACAAAGTTATGTTCCAATTTATGTTATTTATATTATACGTACTGCTTTTTAAATATTTTTATTGATAAGCATCGCTTTTCTTATAAGAAGCTAAACTAAATGTTATTCTATAAAATAAAGTAGGCTTTGAACAAAATAACTCATGTTATTTGTTAATGACTTATAACTGTGACTTACATTAATCCTTGTTATTTTAAAGAATTTCAGTGTTGTAATTATTTAGTAAAAGTTAAGATCAAGTAAAGAAAATAGTAATAAAGTGTTTACACATAGTCAAAAGTGCATAAATCAAGTAAAATGAGCTTATTGCAGAAATGTTATATGCAGTTAGATATCCAGAAGGAAACCATCCAGAACGTAAAATATTTTATTCACAATCATACAAAAATAATCAAATTGAGTTCAGGCGGAGTGAATCCCATTTCACTATCGGTATTATTATCCCGCATTTTCTATAAATAGTAGTCCAGTCAACGGAGCGCTAAAATGACCAAAATCTCTAACTTGAGTGCTAATGAATGGATTCTGATCAAACCTTGTGCAATGTGTTTGTAATGACGTTAATAAAAAAGTTAAAAAAAGATTAGAGTAGGAAATGATCGGAAGGGGTTCCGTAACTTGTAGAATTAGGTCAAAAATGAAAAAAAAACAATGTGTTTACCTTTTTTGGCTTAAAATAAGATGTTTTTACTCTTGTGAATTTTTTCGAAAAATGAATATTTTTCGAGATACGGCCACTCGAAAATTCCTAAATGTGGGGGAGGGGAAATGTAAAAGTTAAAAAAATCTGAAAAAATTCAGGTGAATGTAGGTATCATCAAAATACAAGACTTTTTTTATTTGCAACTTTTCTGTAAAGTGCGTTTTCACTGAGTTTTTCCGGAAAAACATGAAATTGAAGCTTATTAAAAATACTTTATTTTTAATATTTTTTTAACTTTTTTATTAACGTCATTACAAACACATTGCACAAGGTTTCATCAAAAACCATTCATTAGCACCCAAATTAGAGGTGAAACCCCCCGTTGACTGAACTATAGACGCAAGGGACAAACACAGACGACGCGACACTAGTTTGACATTTTTGGTCGTCTGACATAAAAATTTTCTGTTAATTGCCTGCTTAATAAAAACATAAAATGCTATTTAAAAATTTAGTAAACGATTTTTTTGGCTTTTTGTTCTTTAAGGGAGATGATTGTGAATAAAATAGTGGTGGAAAGTTTCATTGCTGTCTCGAGAATTAGTTTGTTTGAAATAATTTTTTTTGTTATTGTTTATTTAGATTCCCTTTTATTCCGTTAAAGAGACATACATACAATTTTTCGTATATCTATGAAAATTCATCAACAATATTTGAAAAAAATATTTTTTTGTATCTATAGGTAAAGCCATTTAGTTCATTTACTTGTGTGCCAAATTTAACCGCTCCGGAAATAATTGGGGTTTTATATTTTAATGTAAAAACCCCAAAAAAGTTCCCCTATCCGTGAACGTATACCGATTTTATTATCATTTTAAGAGAGCTACCATAAAGTATTATAATAACCTACAACAGTTGGCTCTTACAAAACACAATAAGGCCTAACGGCAAAAAAAAATAGAAAAATGATACGTTTTAGAAAGAAAAAACGGTATCTTTACAAAATAAGACAGATATCAAAAATTTGAGATTGATCCATTTCAATTATCCAGCAATTTAGTTGTTGTTATTTCTGTAGGTTAAGTATTTAATACAATATAAAGTTATTGGAAAATAAATAATTTGGACAATTAAAACAGTGTGTCTTATTACCCGTGTAAGGGTAACACAAACTAGACAATCCGCCAGGAGCAAAGTTCCGCCACTGAAGTTGAAAGAAAAGGAGGTATTGTGGAGGCCGGTGTGATAAAGCGATAGTAGGAAGCTGCATTAGGTCAGTAGTCGAGGTGCGATCGTGTAGAGCGGATCACTGCATATACGAAAGTGTTTAATGTGATTGTTAGTTGTATAGTCGAGTATTTATTGTAGTTGTTGTTTACATAGTCATGTTAATAAACAGTTGTTATTGGAAAATAAATAGTTTGGACGACGACTCAAACAGTGTGTCCTATTACCCGTGTAGGGTACCACAGCCGGAACGTTTACTTTTTATAAAACCAACCTTCCCACATCATTTATATATATATATATATATATATATATATATATATATATATATATATATATATATGTTATATAATATTACACGCTATCTTATTGCGACTTAGCCATAATAAACCTTCACAGGTATATCGTATTTCACGATAACAGCTTCTCTTATTAATTGCTTATCTTCAAGATATCATATTACACCTTTGTTTCTCATAACTTGTGCAGACTGCAGAACTGCAATTCCTTTGTTATATATTTTGCTTACTCAGGTTCTGTATGTTATAAATATGACTAAACACGCTTTGTTGAATCAGTTATTAAACTCACTTAGAATGAAACACTTCTAATTATTATTATATTCCTTCTACAAGAGCCAACGTTGGCTCCATTTAAGTAAATAAATCTTTTTAAAAAGTCACTCATGTAAACCGTGATCTAACATTGGCGCAGTCGGTAGGATCCGTAAACATCATCAGAACAAGAAGCCTAACTGGTAGTGAAGCGCAAAAGAACAAGGACAACATCTGCAGAAGGTGCCTAACTAGTGCGTGTACATCTGCGAGAACAAGGAGACCTTCCTCACTGGTGGTGGCGGATCCCAATCCCTTGACGGACGAAGAACCTACTCATGGAGATGAAATTAACGTAAGTCATTTTAAGAATCATCTCGTTATTTTATTTCATTTTTTTTACAATTATTATTTATCACAATTATTTACGTGTATTATACCGCTAATACACTCGGCAAACAAGCCAGTTCTATTATCAAAGAAATCCTGTACAAGCTACAACGCAACAATTTTTATTAATCTTAAGTTATTTATTTTCGTATTATACTGCTAATACGGTACCATTGGGTATTATACAGTCAATACACAATTTATTAACGTACGCAACATAACAAACAATTTTAATTTAATTCTCGTATCATACTGCTGATACGCAGACAATTCTTTTAGTTCAAATAATCTCTAAATAAAAAGCAAAATGCCAGACAGAGCTCAACCAGAGACAGCTCAACCAATAGTACCGGCATCAGCCGAACAACAACAACAACTACAACAACAACAACTACAACAACAACAACTACAACAACAACAACTACAACAACAACAACTACAACAACAACAACTACAACAACAACAACTACAACAACAACTACAACAACAACAACAACCAGAGCAAATTGAGCCTTACAAGCTCTCTGAAATATTTTCTTTAATACCTGAATTTGATGGTAACGCCATCAACCTCCAAACTTTCTTAAACTCATGTCAGTGTGCCCAACGCATGGCAATTCATGACCAGAAAATCTTGTTAACAGTGCATATCAAAAATAAACTAAAAGGTAAAGCTGCCGAACTTATAAATTCGCGCAACCCTGCCCATGGCCAGAACTAAAGGCACTACTAGAAACTCATTTCGGAGACTCCTGAGATTTAACGTCCCTAATTCAGGACCTACAACGAATTCACCAATTACCTAGTGAATCCGCCTTAACATTCGTTTCGCGTTTACAAACGCACAATGCGAAAATGCACGCTGCAGTGCAAAAACAAAATTTAACTTCGAAGCAAAGAACCGCGCAAACAAACCTGATTGAAACTATGACATTAAATAATTTGTTAACGGGTCTAGAACCAAATCTAGGCAGAATAATACGTGCCAGTAACCCTCCGACTATGATGAACGCAATTATTAGAATTCGTAGAGAGCTACAACTCTCTTATTTTGAACAGCAAAAATTCCCAAAAAATAGTCCGGTCAAAAATCTAGTAATTCAACAAAAGCGACCACAAGGTCCCAATTTGCAACAAAAGTTTTGTTCCTTCTGTAAACGGAATGGACATGTAATAAGCGAATGCCGCACAAGGCAACAGTCTCAAAACTTCCAGAGACCAAGTTTCCAAGGAAACCCAAACTCATCAAAACTTCGCACAACCGAGTAATAATCAATTTAGTCAGAGGACATTCCCTCAAAATAATCAGCCAAATCAATCACAGCAAAACAGGCCCTCAGCCATAAGGCCGAACCCTAACTTTACGCAACAACGACCATCCGCTATTCAGCCTAACCCGAATTTTAACCGCTTTAATCAGCAAAAAGCTCATCATTTAAATTACGAACCTTACGATAATTATGCCGATCAATTTAACAAATACAATGACTACTCTTTCGACGATTACCAAAATTACCAAAGTCAAAATGAATCGTACGAAAATTACAATTTTGAAACCAACCAAAATTTCCAGGAGAATTATACTGCTAATTCTCAGAACGAGCAATACGAGGATTATACTGCTAATCCTCAGGATTTTCGCTTAGATCCGGAGTACCCCGCGGATACTCCAACACAACAAATAGACCAATTCGACCAAATATCAAACCAAATACAAACAATGAATCTCAACGACAGTTTCGATCCAATGCTAAACTTCCCAGAACAAACGTTCATGTAAGTACGCTTTCTCACACCTTATTAACCGTAAATTCAAAAAATCTTTATTACATCAAAGACGCAACCGGCAAATTTAAAATTTTGATAGACACAGGTGCAGGAATTTCAATTTTTAAATCTAAAACAGCTGAAAATTATAGACGTAGATCTCCTGAAAATGTAATTATACAGGGCATTACTGATCAAAAAATTTATATCAACGAATCTGTTCTCATCCCCTTTTCAGATGAGTCACACAAAGTTTATATCTATAATCTAGATATAGATTTTGACGGACTACTAGGCGCTGATTTTCTAGAACATTACGAATGCCAAGTAGACTTTAAAAACAAACAACTAGTCACGAATTTTAAAAACGTACCATTATTTAAAGTCACGGAAGAAACCACAGTAAATTTACCTGTACAACCAACTAGTAACATCAGAAACCAAAACCCAAATTTAAGCAACATCAAAAATTTAATTTCTATCGAACCTCGCATGGAAAAAATCTGTAAATTAAAATGTAATTTGCAAAATACCGAAGCTATACTGTTAGCCCAGGAAAACGAGAAAGTACGCTTACCAAATGCTATTGTCAAAATCGATAACAATGGAGAATTCTTAACCTCAATTATAAACGCGAATGCAATACCAAAAACGGTAAATTTTTCTAACATAAAACTAGAGCCAGTACAAAAATTCAAATCAATTTTCAATTTAAACACTCAAAATTCTGACTCACACCTACAGACGGACAGATCCTTCGAAATTAGGAACGAATTGCGCTTGGATCATCTAAACGAAGAAGAGGCCGAAATAGTAACGCAGCTTTGTTTAGACTTTCAAGATATATTCTATTTGGAAGGAGACAATTTAACTTTTACTAACGAAATTAAGCATTCCATTGACACGAACGATTCAAAACCGGTTTTTACAAAATCATATCGCTACCCTCATATTCATAAAGAGGAAGTCAAAACACAAGTCTCTAATATGCTTGATAAAGGCATCATTAGACCTTCGATTTCTCCCTGGTCCTCTCCAGTTTGGGTTGTACCTAAAAAACTCGACGCCTCCGGTAAACAAAAATGGCGAGTTGTAGTGGACTACAGAAAACTCAACGAACTGACTATTGACGATAAATACCCGCTACCCAATATTTCCGACCTCCTCGATCAATTAGGCAAATGTCAATATTTTACAACTTTGGACTTAGCCTCCGGATTTCACCAAATCGAGATTGATGCGAAAGATATTCAAAAAACTGCTTTCACAGTTGAAAATGGTCATTTTGAATTCGTAAGAATGCCTTTTGGACTTAAGAATGCTCCATCAACATTTCAAAGAGTGATGGATAACATTTTATTAGGTATCCAAAATGAACGATGTCTCGTCTATATGGACGATATTATTGTTTACTCCCCTACTATTCACGAGCATATTTCTCGATTAACGGAAGTTTTCAAACGATTACAGAAAGCCAATCTCAAAATTCAACCCGACAAATGCCAGTTTCTCCGCAAAGAAGTCGCTTATTTAGGACATCTCATTACAAAAGACGGCGTAAAACCGAATCCTTCGAAAGTTGACGCTATTCTAAATTTCCCTCAACCAAAAAATCAAAAAGAAATTAAATCATTTCTAGGCTTAGCCGGTTATTATAGGCGCTTTATCCCTAATTTCTCCAAGATTACCAAGCCTTTAACAAAACTCTTACAGAAAGACATACCATTTCTCTTCAACAATGATTGTATAAAATCTTTTCAAGATTTGAAACAAACATTAACGACAAATCCGAATTTTGATGAACCTTTCGTTCTAACCACTGATGCGAGCGCATTTGCCGTCGGCTCAGTGCTGAGCCAGGGGCCCATTGGCAAAGATTTACCCATTGCCTATGCTTCTAGAACCTTGTGCAGTGCAGAAACTAAATATTCAACGATTGAACGCGAGCTTTTATCCATAGTATGGAGTGTAAAGCACTTTAGACCATACCTGTACGGTAGAAAGTTCAAACTTGTCACCGACCACAGACCACTCACCTGGCTATTCTCTATAAAAGATCCAGGAAGTAGACTTGCTCGTTGGCGACTCAAATTAGAAGAGTACGATTACGAAATAATTTATAAACACGGCAAAATCAATAAGAACGCGGATGCACTTGCCAGAATCAAAATTAATCATTTTTCTGAATGTTCCAAATTCTATTCAAAGGTTCTAGCCGCGAATGACGAAGAGTCAGACGACGACGAAAACCCAGACAATAACGAGATCACTGACGAACAAATTTCCCAAGAATTCGAAACTTTCGCCAACTTATATAAGACAACATCTTTAATTGACTATTCGAAAATCAAAGCCTCGAACAAACAACTTTTGTATCGAGAACAGATATTATAGAGAAAGATATTATAACTTTCTTCCAACAATATAACCTACAAGACCTCCATCATAAAATTATCGAAGACATATTCGAAGAAAACCCCGAATTTCATAACGATAAAATCAATATTGTATCGAGCAAAACAGTCAGACATAGGAGATATTTTATCATCCCTCTACCTTTTGATATCGAATCTGTAATTGAACATCTATTTTCGGTATTATTTAAAAATCAAGACGTCCTAGATCTCTCTAAGACATACTTTGTCGAAAATAACTTAGACCTCCCCATTCTTGAAATCCTATCATTCATTTTTGCGGAAAAAGACTTAAAAGTAGTAATTTGTCAAGATATCGTCAGAACTGCCGACGAAGATGAAATTCCAATTATATTGGAGCAAAATCATTTTGATAAAAATAATCTACACCGCGGAATAAATGAAACGATTCGAAGAATTAGAGAAAAATACACTTGGCAAGGTCTAACTAAAGACGTTGAAAATTTTATAAAAAAATTGCGAAACTTGCCAAAAGACTAAAGTATGCCGGAAAAACCTTAATAACCCTCTGGTAGTCACAGAAACCCCAAGAACACCATTCGAAAGAATCAATATCGATTTATTTGAATTCCCAACTCGAAATTACGCTTTAACTATTCGAGACGAGTGAACTAAATTTACACAAGCCTATGCAGTCCCGGACAAATCCGCAAAATCCGTCGTAAATACCTTGTTGTTATACTTTCAACATTACGGTACCCCGCTAAGAATCCATTGCGATTACGGTGGCGAATTTGACAACCGTTTGCTCAAAGATCTCTGCACCCTCTACGACATAAAATTAACTTATTCAAGCGTAGGACATCCCCAATCGAACGGATCCATAGAAAGATTTCATGCTACTTTAGCCGAAATGATAAGAATCCACAAAACTGAAAACCCAAACGAACATCCTTTCACGATTTTACCATATGCAGTAATATGCTATAACAATTCGGTAAATAAAACACACGGTTTTACCCCATATGAACTTATCTTTGGTCATACATCTAACAGACCACCCGAAACTTTGTACAACCAAAAAGAATTAATAACTAAATACGTTAGAGATTTAAACAATAGGATATTCTACTACTATAAAATAGCCCGTAGTCGAACACAATCTCAAAAAGAGAAAGCAAAAGTTCGCTTCGACAGAAATATTCCCCAAAAACGACCTGAATACAAAATAGGTGACTTAGTTTATGTAAAAGAATTACAAATTAAGAACAAACTACAAAACAAATTTAACGGTCCCTTTAAAATAAAAGAAATTTTTCAAAATTCTGCTACCCTATTAAATCTCGAAACAAAACAAGAAACTAAAGTAAATTTTGATAGAATGAAACCATATACTGAAAATTAAATTTATTTTCAGGTTTCTCCTGCTGTTCGGATCAGCACTCTGTCAATACAAAATTACCCCGATCAATAACACTGTTGGTGTATACTATCACCAAGACACGGACATCGTGGTGACAAATGACAAATGGACTCTGCTAGTGCATAAAAATATTTCATCCCTTAAACTAGCTTTTGACAAAAATCAAAATAATTTAGACAGAATCTTGAACACCTTCGATGGTGCTGACCAAAAATCAATCCTGTTTAGAAGCGAAGTTAAAACAGAGTTTAACCTTTTAATGCAAATAGCTAGTTCGATAAAAACGAAATTTGACGAAGTCTTTTCAGACACAAAGAGATATAAACGCGGAATACTTAACGGTTTCGGAACAATATTCAAATCAATTACCGGAAACTTAGACGCCGAAGATGGCGAGTACTACACTAACTGTATAAACAAATTAAATAATGATGAACATCAATTAGAAAACTTAATCAAAAACCAAATCTGAGTTACAACTTCTGTTATCAAAAATTTCAACTCAACTATACAAAAATTACAAATTGATGAGGAAACATTTAACAAAGATATGAAAGAAATCGAGCACACGATTCAAACCATGACTCAACGATCCAAGCTGCCGAAATAAAACTAAAATTTCTATAAATTTCCGAACAACTAATGGCCAGCTATTTGTATATCGAAGACAATCTAAACGATATTTTAAATTCAATAACATTCGCCAGATTAGGAATTATTCATTCATCAATCATAACACGTGATCACTTAGTAACGGCGTTACAAGAGATTTCACAGAGTTTGCGAAGGAACAATTTACCTCTTCCGATTAAACTATCAGCAGTTGCTCAATATCTGGATATTATTGAACTAAAAGCTTTTCAACTAAATTCTAACTTAATATTTGTTTTAACAATACCTCTCATTGAACCTCAAAATTACAACACCTTTCGTCTGTACCCTATACCTATACTTGATAACAGAACTGGTCTACATCACTTTTTATCTATTTCACAAAAGTTTATCGCGAGAGACGATGATTCTTTAATGTACATACCTATACAAAATTTGAAAGAATGCAAACCACTTTATTTCGGAACCAAACTATGTTCGAACCTGTTTGCTTATCCTATCGACCAAAATGCCATTTGTGAAGCTAGAATATTAAAACCATTGCCGAAACTCCCAGAAAATTGTCAAACTTCCTTCATCATTAGTCAAGGATACAACGTCCAAGAACTTGAAGACAACACATGGCTAGTAATTAATTCCGAACCACTTCACATTACCATCAACTGCCCGAAGAGAGAATCCATAACAGAGCTAATTAACAAAAATTCCATCATAAAACTACAACCAGGATGTTACGCCTATGCAGGCATTACTCGAATACAAGCCAGTGCTAAAGACTTTTCCGAAATTAAGGACAATTCACATCCAATCCAAATTCCTTTTGAATGCTGCAATCACATGCCCGACAAAATCGAAATCCCAAAATTAAAACCGCTTAAATTAAACAGTCTCGACGTAGAAGATTTAGATATTGCTAAAAACAAACTAGAGCAATATTCCAAAGACCTAGACGACCTCATAAACGAACCTTTTGTGACCAAACATGTATCTTGGTTCACATACTTCATAATCACTCTCATCATCCTATTAGTTCTACTTTACATAACTTGTAAATGCAGAAGAAGAAGATGTGGAGCATTGCGAATCCAACCCTCAACGGATAACCCTTCTTCACCTCCTTCAGAGCGAAGCAGAGTATTTACCAAATTTCCTAGACTGATCCCTCCAAGAAAGCGACCCGGTATTAGACCTCAAGAAGAAGAGGACATCGAGTTAACATAGACTTTCATGTGGAGTTTTACCCTTGTCTATTAATTTAGACTATTGTATTTTATCCTTATTACGTTATGTAATGTTTTATTATCGCTTACCAATTTTAACTTTTACATTATTTTATTATTTTGCTTTGTATTCATTCAACATTGTTTCAATTTATTTTTGCATTATATTCATTTAACGTTTTAACAATTTTCAAAAGTTGCTGCATAACATCAACTTTTTTATTAAGGGGGAAGTTGTTATATAATATTACACGCTATCTTATTGCGACTTAGCCATAATAAACCTTCACAGGTATATCGTATTTCACGATAACAGCTTCTCTTATTAATTGCTTATCTTCAAGATATCATATTACACCTTTGTTTCTCATAACTTGTGCAGACTGCAGAACTGCAATTCCTTTGTTATATATTTTGCTTACTCAGGTTCTGTATGTTATAAATATGACTAAACACGCTTTGTTGAATCAGTTATTAAACTCACTTAAAATGAAACACTTCTAATTATTATTATATTCCTTCTACAAGAGCCAACGTTGGCTCCATTTAAGTAAATAAATCTTTTTAAAAAGTCACTCATGTAAACCGTGATCTAACATATATATATATATATATATATATATATATATATATATATACATATATATATATATATATATATATATATATATATATATATATATATATATATATATATATATATATATATATGTTAGATATATATATATATATATATATATATATATATAAATCTTTATTTAGCAACTTAGCTAATTTAAAATACTACAGTACAGTTGTATACACAATACTATTACAATACATTACTAATTTATAATGAAAATACAACTAAAATTTTACATAAAACATCACATATAACACATTAAGCTTCACTTAGGATAGGCACAATTACGTAGAAAAAAAATAACAAATCAAAGAACAACAAAAAAAAAAGAAAATTAACAGAAATCAAATAAAATATTGGTATTATTTACATTCATACAGTAATAAGATTTTAATTTATTTTTAAATGTATTAATAGCGACGCAGTTCTTTAAGAAACCGTCAAGGTTATTGTATCTAACGATTCCTTCATGAAAAAGAGATTTTTCCGTTAACTTTTTGTTTTTAGTTGTGACTCGTATATCTGTCCGTGTGCGTGTGTTGTAATTGTGTGTTATTTTTGATGTCAAATATGTTGGAGTCAAAGATAACTTCATTTTATGAATTAAAATAAGTGTTTGGTATTCTAAGTAAGATTGCACTGACAGCCAATTAAGGTTACTTAGCATTATTCTAATGTAAAGTATTATATATATTGATTTTTGACCATTGTGTTAAGAAAGGAGCAATCCTCGATAAATAGTTTGTGTTTTTTGACATTTTATTGATAATATAAGATACGTGTTCTTTGAATATAGCTAAGTAATTAATTTCTTCGACAACTTCAATCTTAACGCCCTTTACTGATATTCCGAAAGTACTTTTAAACTCTTGATATTTTTGATTATTACTAATTAACATAAATTTCGTTTTTGATGCGTTTAATTTTAAAAGGTTACCATTGCACCACCTAACTATATTTCTCAACTCAATATTTATATTATCTACAAGGGTTATATTATATTATTTATATTATCTACAAGGGTTGCTAAATCTTTAGAAGAGAAATATACCAGCGTATCATCAGAAAATAGATGTATTTGACAGTTTACAACGGATTTTACAATGTCGTTAATATATAATAAAAATAGCAGCGGTCCTAAAGTACTGCCTTGCGGTACTCCGTGTTCATTCAATATTTCATTAGATACTTCCCCGTTTACATTTGAGACTTGTTTTCTATTCTGTAGATAATCTACTAGCCAACTTAGTGCTACATCTGTTATACCATAACTCTAGTTTCTTAATTAATTTCTCTCTATCGATAGTTTCAGAAGCCCGTTTCATGTCTAAAAATACAGCAATATCATTAAACCTTTATCATATTGTTCTTTCCAATCGTACAAAACATTTTGTACTGCAGTTTCACAACTATGCCCTTCTCAAAATCCGGACTGGTTTAAGAATAAAATGTTGTTTTCTACTACGTATTCCGATACTTGTTTGTAAACTATTCTTTCGATCAGCTTTTCTATAGTAACTAACATATTGATGGGTCTTAAATCACTAGCGTCTTTTACATTATTTACTTTAGGGACTGGTATAACTGTAGATATTTTGAAAACTGATGGAAGCTTGCCTGTCTCTAACGAAGTATTAACTAAATTTAAGAGTGGTTTTTCAACGCTATGGTATATATTTTTTAAGAAACTCTGCCGTTATTTCGTCTGGACTACTTTTATTTGGCAAAGAAAATACAATATTTTGCAATTCGTTGTAGTTAATTAATACAAATGTACTAAGAGTATTGCCTTTTGTTCCAATTTCATCAATAAAATCAATTTGGTTAGTTGTATCTATGTCTGAAATAATATTATTTATGCTATTAATATAAAAAGAATTTAATTTATTGCTCACTTCCGTTGGATCTGATACTTCCACATCATTAATTTTAATTTTGTTAAGATCAGAACCTTTTGTCGCGGATATTTTTACAATAATCTATTTTATTTTCATAATATGGTTTTTTCTCTTCTCTTACTGTCTTTTGTGCTACATTTCTCTTATGTTTGTATATTTCCCTATTCAACTGGGTTTTATTTTGTTTATAAATTTTATAACTGAGGTCTCTGTGTGAGGTCGCGTCACGTATTTTATTGTTCCACCACTCCTGAAACCTGGCTCCGATGATTACTTCTTTTTTTGGTGCAACTTCCTCTAACTTATTTTTGATAGTAGAAATAAACGAGTCGTATTTATCGTCGATGTTTCTGTGTGTCTATTTCCAGTCTACTAAAGAGAGATTTTGATTAAGTTCAGCAAAGGAAGTAGATGTTTGTCTTATTTGTCACTTTTTCCAGTATTAAGATTAACCCAAACTATATATTGGTCAGTTATTTTAGGTGTTTGATGCACCGTTCATTTTAGGTCAACGATGTCTGAGAAGACTAAGTCGATTATGCTACCACCAGTGTCATTTGGATGAGTTATACTCCCTACCCACTGTTGAAACCCTACATCACTCATTAGGTTTATAATCTATTTTTATAAGTACTGTTTACTGTCCAGTCAATATTAGTCTCCTAAAATAATTCGAGGACAGGTGGTATATTGAATATTTTGATACAATTCTTCAAGAGTCCTTGAAAAATCTGCGTCGCTACTATTAGGTGAATGATACACACAGATGATACATAAGTATACTTAACAGTTTCTAATAAAATAATATTTTCTTTTATATACATCAGTACTCCTCCTGTATGCCGATTCTCACTATCACATCTTACAATTTTATATCCTTTAAATATTTCGTGATCCCCTATATCTGATGTGAGTCGAGTTTCACTAAGACAGGCTACCGAAGGTTTAGAAGTATATATTAATTTGGAGATTTCGTCAATTTCTGGAGTTAGACTTTGCGAGTTTATTACTAACACGGCGTTCGCAAAGGAATCTTCAAAAAAAATATATAGTCTCACTTCCAGTATTTTTGTTTTAAACTATATTTAATTCACTGATATTAGTACTATTTATTGGACCTATCGTAGGAACCGCGGTGATGTTACTAACTACTATGATTTTTTGCTGTTGTTTAGGTAATTCTTTATTGATTACTTTTTGAATATAGTCCATAATTTTAAGTTTTCCAGTGTCTTATATATATGCCTTTTCCGAATTTAATATGAAAATTATTAATAATCGCATTTATATTAATAAAATGTACAGTTTTGTGTATATTATTTAAATATATAATTGTAATAAAGTTTTTGATTTAATTCGTTAATAAACTTATTTAAGACTGGCCTATTTTTCCACAATGGTACTGATAAAATTATTATGTTGGTATTAGCACTTACGTGAATAAGCTTATCCTTTGTACTTTTTTCGAGACTACTACCATTTAAACAATTTATTAATCCACCCATAATAATCACATAATCATTATTTGAAAAGTTCTTCGCGAGAGTACTTATATTTTCTACAATTTCATCCAAACTAGCATTTATTCCAGTGTGCCTCCCTAAAAGGGAACGCATTTGTTGAAGAGTCTCTGATATTGAACTATCAGTATATTAGGATGAAGTAAATGTGTAGAAAAAGCACTATTATTTATAATAATTAAATTATTAAATTGTTATGCAGAAATTAGATGTGATTTGGATGGAATGATCTCCCTATTTTTTTTTTTTTTTTTTTAGTATGGTCCACGATACGACTGGGATCAGAGTTTACAAGGTTATATATTAGGATCCTACTTCATTGGATACATAGTTACTTCATTACCTGCAGGATGGTTTGCAGAATGGGTAGGACCATACCGTACTATTATCTGGATGCATGTAATAACATTACTGCTAAACTTGTTGTGCGTTTTTGGAACTTGGATTCACTATTCAATACTTATAATTAACCGATTTATAATAGGAGCCTGTGCGGTAAGTTTATTCCATCAATATATCATGAGCTCATTTAAATTAAAATTACTTTATTGCCTGTTCACCAAACTCTGAGACCGCGTCAAAGCAAATATGTGTGTTGTCACCGTTGTCAAAACTCGCGTTTAGACCCGAAGCCCATACAATTCCTCATTCATTTACGCATGAGCTGATAGTTGCGTTGTGAAGTGATATGGTCTGGAAGTTTGTGTTTATTTTCCGGAAAAACTTTTGTTAAAAATAAATTCACTCCTTTATCGTCACAGAAAAAGTTATTTTAATTTGTCAAGAAATTAGATCGACCTTAAAATAACCACTAAATAATATATTACCAGATTCTTAATAAATATTTCTATGAAAATTTTGTTAGGTATTAATGTTAGGTTAGGTAATATATACAAGGTCTTAAATCATTTTTTGATTTTATGTTGTTTATAAGAGTTAGTTTGAAAATCAGTAAAGTCATTCCTGTGTCATTGTATATAAAGTTACTTTAATTTATCCACCTTTAAATAACCACCAAACAATATGTTACATTATTTTTGGTAAATATTTCTACAAATAATTTTTTAACCTATAGCTATGTACCTACACCAGCAGTAGGATATTTAACAACTGTAACAACTGTAATTACTGTTTCGTTTACACAGCCTTGTAATAGTAAACTACTCGGAATTCTTCAAAGCTGGCAAATCTTTATTTCCCTGGGGGCATCGCTTTCTCTAGCCCGCACCGCCCAGGGCTTCACTTTCGACAGTGTCGTCTTACATGGTCCAATTTTCCGCAGCTATAACATGGAATACCCCCTCTTGGCTTTCCACTACTTTGTTGTTGGCTTTGTTTCCCTGAGGAACTCGTCAGCAATTGCTTTACCACTTTGCGTAAGTCTATCAGTATAGTCTCCAGATTCTTTTCGTCCCAATACGACTCTTCTACAACTATGGCACTTACCTTATCAGGGTGCAGTCAGATGTGCAACATGTTCCAGTCTCTCTATCGCAGCTTCGAATTCTTGTCAGCTTTCCTCAGCCTTTTGCGTCCGTGATTTCAGCTGGGCCCGGTATACCTGTTCGACGTGTTGGTCGCCATATCTTAAGTTTAATGCAGCTTCCAAAACCTCGAAGTCTCTTTGTTTTTCCACTGGGATAGTCTGAAGTAACTTAAAGGTTTGACTCCTTAGCGCTAAAACGAATGCCATAGCCTTTCCTAATTATCCCAGTTATTCGCAGACGAAGCTGTCTCGAACTGTCTCTTATAGATTGTCTATGAGCTTTGGCCATCAAAGGAGGGAGGTTCTAACCGAGAACCTGATGATGCTACTAGCTGGCCTCCAACGAATTAAAATATTAGAATAGCGTATTTTTGGATCTGAAATTGCTCGAAAAAGACATTCTCGATCAATTTCAGAAAAATATTATTTTTATCATCATTCTAATCCACTTTTAAAAAGCTACGATTTTAAAAAATAAAATCTTAGTGTGACCAAATGGCAGTTTTTTAAAAATCTCGTTTTTTAAGGAAAATAATAAATATTTTTATTTGTAATTTTCCATAATACTTTACACCTACAGGACCTACAGTTTTATCAAGTTTCATTAAAAAAGATGCAAAAAGCAAAGTGCCAGATCAGATTTGGACCTATGCTGATTAATTCATAATTTATTTACAAACATTTTGATTCAGGCCTAATCCGATAAATAGAACTCGATAAATTAAAAAAAAACGGGGTAAACACACGTTTTTTAAATTAAACTGAATTTCCAAGAAACGCTGACTTTCAGATTGGACAAAACTTTACACTAACTACCTGATAACAAACATATTACCTTTCCTTAAAAAATTACCACCCCCCCCCCCCAACAGTCATTGAAAAACACAGTTTTATTCGGTTACAGTAGAAGAAATGATGTGTGCAACACTTAGAAAAAGTGTTTCTATATAACGGCGTGTTGTTTTTTATCTATGCTATCGACTCGATCAAAAATCTCACGTCTAATACGGAAACAGTTCACTTCTTCTAACTCGTTCTACAAATAGCCATTTTTTCAATGTTTTCAGAGGATCTGACCACGCCAGTTTTCAAAGAAATCATTTTTATTTATTAGAAACAGTTATTTTATAATTTTCAACTTAGCTGAACGTATCAAATGAAAATTTTTTATTTCTAATAAATGTACTGGTTCAATTTTAAACCTTATATTTCAAAATGTCACAATTTTACATTTAATTTTCTGATTTTATCATAGAACTGCAAGAAATCAGTACGATGTAAAAATGAGTGTTTTTTTTTCTTTTTCATCAACTAATTGTGCAGTAATTTACAAAACATAGTTTTTGCAACTTATTGCATAAATAATTATTTTGATTTTATTGAGTAGAGGTCTCTCTCTTAGAATGTCTTCTTATTTCAAGGGACTAGTGTATCCAGCTCTACAATGTTTGATAGCTCGGTGGGCCCCGCCAGCAGAAAAAGGAAAATTCGTAAGTGCTCTTATGGGCAATACTTTGGGCACTTGCGTAACTTGGCCTATCCTTGGTGCAATCACACAAAATTTTGGATGGGACTGGGGATTTTATTTTCTCAGTATACAAATGGCAGTTTTTTGCCTAATCTTTGCATTTGTAGCGGCAGATAGTCCCGACCAGCATAGATGGATCTCTGACGAAGAAAGAGAATATATTTTAACGTCTCAAGCAGGGTCTGTCAACAAGCAGAAGGTAAGCAATTCATTATAATTTTTTTACCCACCTATATGGTCTTTAATAGATGATATAGTAAATCTTAAAAAGAATAAAACGAAAATCAATGCTCACTGGTCAATGAATTGTTTTCTTTGATCGCATCTAAAATAGGTAGAAATGCTCCACCCGAAATCCGTTAGAACGCGAATTTACTAGCAAAACTTTTAAAATAACCAATACAAAAAGAAACCTGAGCAACTAATAGTCTAAGAGCCAAACCCAAACCAATTTGCTGACTAACGGGCGTTGTCCCACAAAATGGTTGACTGACCATTTTATTTATGATTAATATATCATTTAATACCTTTACAAAGATTTTGAAGTTTAGTAAATGAATTGCACGTTATTTATTTTTTGTACATACATTGGGACTGACTGACCAGCTCCGTCCCCACATTCAACTGACTGACTGACATAACTGTTATTTATATTCAATATCTAATCTACTGTAATCAACTGGCAAAAAATCAGGCTTAGTAAATTCAGAGAATTGTTTTGGGTCTGGCTCTTTGTCTATTAGTATATATCTATAAAAACATACACTCTTATAAAAAACAAGAGGAAATTCATAACTACAATACAAGGAATCTAGATAATATTGCAATTTATTTTAATAGATTAAAATATAGTCACTGTGGTTTTAATTGTTACGGCCCCAAATTTTATAATAAAATTCCTGGCTGGGTAAAAGTCTTACCGGAGGTGAGAAATGGGCAGCTGCTGAAAGAATTTTTAATAAAGGAAGCCTTCTACAGTATAGATGAATTCTTAAAAGACATTTAATCAAAGCTGACGGAGATCAAATAATTTTACTATGTATTTTACTATTATGTCAATGTGATTAGGACAAATTTAGTCATTTACAAAATGTATATTATTAACATTGCCGTCAATTACACTTTAAAATAAAGTCAGTTAATAGTTCGTTAAGTAATAATAAGGAAAAGAGCGAGCCGCCGCCTGCCACACCGATCGCGCGCGCGAAATTTTCTTTTTATTTCGCTGACTGATAGGCGTTGTCCCACAAAATGGTTGACCGACCATTTTATTTATGATTAATATATCATTTAATACTTTTACAAAGATTTCGGAGTTTAGTAAATGAATTATACGTTATTTATTTTTTGTACATACATTGGGGCTGACTGACCAGCTCCGTCTCCACATTCAACTGACTGACTGACATAACTGTTATTTATATTCAATATCTAATTTGGATAACGATTTTCAGCCTTAGTAAATTCATTTTATTACCTCCGTAATTTGATGGCGTACCTGAGACACCTGTTCTCGATTTCGCTTGACTGATCGCAGTATGTTAGTGTATACAACTAGTGTAATCAACTGGCAAAAACCAGACTTAGTAAATTCAGAGAATTGTTTTGGGTCTGGCTCTCCGTCCATAACTTTTGTGACGACCCCCCCCCCCCCCCCCGCAGAACGTTCTAGGGAAATAAACCACATTTAAAATTAAAGTATTATCGTATCAAAAGAATTCATATTTTCAACCCCCTTTAAAATCGTGAGCCGGTGATCCTGCGATGGGTTGTTTTGTATCATTGTGTATCTAAAGAAAATATTGGACCTGTGACGGGAGCATGATTTTCGATTTTACTGTATTTTAAAAAATAAATAATATAACATTAATATAATTGCCAAGATTCTAAACACATTTCGCCCCCTGCGATGGGGTTAGTGCTTAAAAACACCAAATGTGCATTTTAATAACCTTTATGGTTAGTTAAGTATTCAAACTAAAAATTTGTTTAAACGTCAATTTTTTAACACCATATTATTTACGAAAAGTTTGTATTTTTAATCCCCTTATAGTCGAGAATCCCTCCCTAGCTATACGAGCAGTCCCCCTTCCCCCCTTATCCTTGGGGATAATATTTTTCATAGAGATTTAAGCCTAAGGAACAATTTTAGACATGTCCCCAAAAAAACACTGGCTGTACTTTCAAAATGGCGGCCATATGATAAAAAAAAACAAACTGTTGCCAATGTTGTTTTTGTAATTTAACACAAAAACTAAAAAAGATGGACAAAAACTTTTTTTACAAAAAACAACGTGCATAATATTTTCTACAATTTTGTTTCTATACAATATTTTGATAGGTGTAACCATTTTCCAGATAAATGAGTCCAAAATTAAGAAAACATGGAAATTCATATATCGGAAATAACTTTGATAATAATTATTGTAAGGCGTATAATATGACTTTATATTATTAACATAACAAAAAATAAAATAAACTGATAAAAATTAATAATGATAATATTACAATTTGCAGACTTTTATCTCGAAAACGGTAGCAACGGGTTATGAACAGATTAGGGTTAAAAGTGTTGATAGTGACATCTTTTGGATTCTGCTGGCTCATTCCAAAAAAAAAACTAAATGTAAATTACTCTTTGATCCGGATTTGGCAATAAAAGAAGGCTTATTAACATATAGTAGAAGAGTACGGACCTCAAAAATGTTCGCCATTACTGGGTCTTCATTCATTTACTGGATGCGACTCAGCGCCTTTAACGGAAAAGAAAAGATAAAAATGTTACTTTCTCCCAAATATACCAAATATATCCGAACATTTCAAGATTTGGGGAGCAGCTGGAATATTGATGATAAATTAGTCACACCATTAGAGAAGTCTACACGTGCCATATATGGATCAAATAAATGCGCCAGCGTGGACGAGCTTCGCATAATTGCCATTAGACAGAAATGTGGTGACAAAGATTTGTCTTTATCAATTGACACTAAAGTTGATTTTTCTTCGATTTCACCATCAAGAGCTTGCCTTATCTACCATATTAAAAAGAGTGTTTACCAAACGCGTATTTGACGATTAGTCGATGAAGGTATTCACAATATTCCAAAGCCTTGGAATGATTATGGATGGCAAGAAAATGGAGAACCTCTTTGGTGTTCAGCAGATAAAATACTGCCTCAATCGCTTACTGAAATTCTTCAGGAAATGATTTCAAATTAAATCATAAAAGATGAAAGGGAGGTGATAACGATATCATAAATGAAGCAATAGAGAAAGAAGACTTGGAAGAAATATTCGATATATCGGAAGACAGCGATAGTGAATATGAAAGCGAATGAGGTGTTACTTACGTTTTATATTGAATTTTATATTCTATTTTATGAGCTCCATCTGGAAAATGGTAACTCCTATCCAAATATTGTATAGGAACAAAATTGTAGAAAATTTTATTCACTTTGTTTTTTGTGCAGAAAGTTTCTCCATCTTTTTTAGTTTTTGTGTTAAATGAAAAAAACAATTTTTTTTATAAACGGACGACATTTTTAAAGTACAGCCAGTTTTTTTTGGACATGTCTAAAATTGTTCCTCAGGCTTTAATATTTATGAAAAACATTGTCCGCAAGGATGAGGGGGGGGGTGCACAACAGTCAGGGTGGGCTCTCGTAGTATTAAGACTTTCCTCTAGAGGGCTACCACTCCTAAATTTTCTGACGTGAAAAGTATATGTTCTACTTATGTCCAAGTATACAATGAACGAATTGTATTAACATTACATATACATTGTATACATTGACGAATTAGGGCCCATCTTCATTAAATGTAAACTACATATCGATTACAATATTGATAGAAGTGGTTAACAAGCAATAATACTCACAAAAGCATACAGGCAAGAATATTTTTATAACGAACCATCGACTTCCAAAGCTTCAGATATCCTTAAAACTTCCCAAATCAGGATTATGTTGTCATATTTGACACAAAACTACGATGGAATAGGCATTTTAGATAAACTTGCAGCAATTATAGTAGAGTAGAGTAGAGTAGAGTATAGTAGTGTCGAGATAGTAACTCAAAAATAGTGGACAAAAGTAAAATAAGAAAGGAGCGAAATAAAGCCAAGCACAATCTTAAAATACAATATACTGAAGCGCAAAGTTGCACTTTTCCTAGGAGCGAGCGTTTTTTTACTTTGTCGCTCACCGAGCGACAAAGTAAACGCTTAGTTACCATGGAAACCATTATAAAGAAACGTCTAGTGTATCTGCGACTTTTGACACAAAAGTAAGCATTGAGGGTATTTGACAGATGTCGACAATTTGTGACAAGCGCGTGATTTTAAGATCGTTCTCCTACAACAAAAATGTCTTTACGTGAAAATTCAATGGAAATCGATGAAATTGGTGAAAATTCGTGCATTCCGCCGGAAATTGCGCAAACTGCAAAATCAGTTGCTCTTAATTTACTGCCAGAGAAGTCGAGAAGCAAGTATGATAAACAGTATGAACTTTTTAGTAAATGGTGCGAATCAAAAGGAACGAAGAAGATATCAGAAAATATTTATTTAACAAACATTTTTATAAAAACATGTGTAGCGCAAATTAATGCTCACGTTTTGAAATCTGAACTGTCAAATTTGAGGTTATCAATAATAATTAATTTTTACCAAACATTTTTATAAAAGCACCGGTTGTAGAAAAAATCATGTGTGTAATTCGAACGCAAAGTGACATTGCCGCTCTCGCGAGATAGCCGCGCTCCGCTACGCGTCGCGCGTCAAACTTCTCGCTCAGAGCAACAATATATCACTTCGCGCTCTTAATACACAAATTGCTATTGATGTTCGCAAAAATACAATTATTATCATTCAAAAGAAAAAGGGAGAAAGCTATTATAGTGGAAGTAAGGAGTCGGGATTTTCTCGTAAAAAATCAAAATCGTGCTAAAGTTATGAAACCTATTCCCACCCCCGTTTTCGAGGGTGCTGAACATGAATAACAGGCTGAAAAACAAAATGTCCAAAAACCACACCGTTTTGGTTATTGCTCATATAACAGCTTGGCATCGACTATATTTTTGCAGGGATTCTTTATTTTGTCATGTGGATATAACAGATGGTGAAGGGTGATGTCAGGTAGCAGACTGCAACCGCCCTAGAGGTGGAATCTACTCTCTGAGGGGGTGTAAAATTGTTTCTTTTTTTTCTTGTTAAAGACGTTTACCTCCCGTTTTCGAGGATACTGATCAAGAAAAAATGGTTTTACGCTGATTCAATCCTTTCTTCATCCTTAAACTGTCGGAAACCACCCCTTTTTATAATAATAATAATTATAATAAGAGTAGGTAGCAACTTGGCTGTTATTAGAGACTCGTACTATCATTTTATTTGTTTTTTCCGCCTTTATTTTTTTCTCGAGGTATCCGTAGTCTATCAATTTCAAATTTTCAGAAGATCAATTGGTTCCTGACTTCTTTTTTAAAGGCTATAATTGTAATTGTAAGAGCAGATGTGCGAAACGATGCGGAAGTATAAAATTAGGTTTATGGTGGAGCAATTTTTGTAAGACTTGTCAAGGTAAATTTTGTGAGAATTGTGAATCAGAAGATGAGGATGATGAAGCATAGAAATAAACGAATCTAATGACAATAGTTATGATAATGCTGTAAACTTTCTAAATTTTATACCCCGGAGTGTGTATTTCCGATCATTTGGAAACGGACGATGCGTGCGATGAAGAAGGAGGCAATAGCATTGAATGTGATGTTCATTTCGAGGAATATGAACCATATAAATTTCTTCGTAAGGGCCCTAGGTTATATCTTGTAAAAAATATTATATTGTACTCAAAATCGTGTCCTGTATATATAATTTATTGAAAACAGGAATTTTTACCAATAGTATTCTCTTCTTTAGATCCCGCTTTTAGGAACATGAATTTCAAATCCTTGAGAGGATAAGTTCATTTTTGAAGAAGGTGTAAAATGGACAATGAAACCACTCCCAATCAATATACAAATTAGAAAATAAAAAAAAATCACTGTTAGTCGTGTTCGGCACCTTCGAACACGGGGGAGGGAATAGGTTTCATAACTTTAGCATGATTTTGCATACTTTCATTGGTTTTATCTCTGAACCTAACTTAACCTATATCGAGCATGTTCCTCCAGCATCTGGAAGCACCCCAAATATTGAATCAAGTATCTGGCAGTTAGTGCAGTGCAATTAGTCATTATATATGAAAAATGACGGAACCCATCTATAGTCAATGGATTCGATTGTTTTTTTTTATTGGATTTCTAATGCCGTAAACTAAAAAGTTTACGAATTGAAAAGTACCTCAATTTCGAAAATTTTTTGGAATCTCAACAAAAAAAAAAATTATCGGAAATTTTAAATATTTATTTTAAGAAAATAACGATTGTTATACTTATAAAGAATTTGTACAAAAATGAAATTTTTTAAAATTAATTTGAAGATGGCAGAAACTCCAAAAAGCGAAATAAATGAAAGAAACGTTAAATAATGCAAATACATCGATTTTTTTATAAAAAATAATTTAAACAGCTTTTTATTTATTTATTTATTTTTTAATTAAAGGTAAAGAGCCCACCTTTCGATTAAAATCGATCCGAAAAGGGCCAGGTTAATAGATCTTATTTTATTTTAGTTTAACATAGAAAATGCGCTAACAGCGGAAACGCCGTCAACGACAATTTCGCGGTAAACTTGTTAGATGTACTAGAAACTTAATTTTTTTTTTATTAAAGCTAAAGAACCCACCCTTCTATTAAAAGCGGTCTAAAATGGGCCAGGCTATTCAATTTTTATTTTATTAACATATTACTTGAGAAATTACGCTCTTGCAGTATCACACCAAATTTCAAGTGGAAATGTTTATAACAACGCCAAAAAAACAATAACAAAGTCGAAAATGAAACCGTTGACTGCTTAAGTCGATCAAGTTATAGAACAATTTTTTTAGAATGTAGATTTGTCTCCTACTCTTCAGTGGCGTTAACACATAATTTTTTTAAACTATTTAAAATTATTTTAGATTTTTTATAAAGATTTTTTGTTCTCAAAATTAAACACAATTAAAAATTATTAGAATGCTTCAAAAGATCACAAAAAAAGAAATAATTTAAAAAAAACGGCTTTTTCTACGTCAATTGGGAGCCGGGAAGCGTGAAAAAAATGCATTTGTTAAGCCTCTATCAGACAAAGCAATTCAGTCGCTGCGGTAAAATTGAGGCATAATATTCCGAGTAGTTATCAGACTATGCAATGCAGTTGCTGTCAATATTTAGTTATTATTTATATGCATTAACATAACCAAACTTTTTTATATATTGGCAATACCAAAGTTTCCACAAAAATCACTAAGTCGCGGCAATTTCTTGCGGAAAAATAGAACATGTTCTAATTTGTGCAATTCAGTTGCAGAGACAGAATCGCATAGTGTGGTAATAAAAATTGCGGCGATTCTGTTGCCGCAACCGAATTGAAGCAACTGAGTTGCATTGTCTGATAAGAGCTTTAAATAATTGCCAAAAAATGGTTTCAAATAATTTTAAAATACTTATTTGTGCACCAAGTGCATAAAGCAGTACTTTTTTCATGCATCAGCTCTAGCCAAGTGCATCAATCTTGTGAGAATCCCATGACAAAAGTACAGTTTGTTTAACAGTCATATAAACAAATTGTTAATTAACGCCACTGAAAAGTAAACAATCAACGATTCAATTTTCGAACTTGTTACTGTTTCTTAAGCTTTTTTTTATAAATATTAAATTATATTATATTGTTACATTCACCAAGAGCCATTTTATATAAGAAAATGTGCGGGGTCCTTTGCCAAGATGATTTAACTCTACCAGAAGCATATTTTTTAATATGGCAAATCTTTTTTTTTTTATCTATTTATTTACCGTCGACCTATTTCCGCTACCAGGGCCTATCACCGACGCCAGGAGACGAGCTACCCCCAACCTGGAAATTTTGCCGAAACACTTCCCTTAACATTTAATAGACAAGGGACCGCCTGCTTTATATCCACTACGTAATCCTCGTCTGAAATTACGTAGCTTCCGCGTATACACTGATATACAAGCCGCTAGAAGGTGGGACGAGAACGCTCTATTTCCCAAGATGGGTCTCATCCAAGTACTAACCGCGCTCGACGTTGCTTCAACGGAATATCGACTGACATTCACATTGAAGTCGCCTCTACGCTCACCCCTTATGGCAAATCTTAATTGTCTTAATTTATTGGAACAAAATTAACTAAAAAGGTTCAGAGAATTCTAGTTTTCTTCGTAGTTTTATAATGATCAACTTAATTTTTTTTTATGGCGATACAAGCTATATCATCATCATTAATCACAGGTCAACAAAAAAAAGGGCTGCGCTTTTGATCAGAACCATCTAATCCTGTTTTTTAACATGCTGAAACCGATTCTGATGTTAAAAAAAAATATATCAGTTTTTGGTTACCTCTAAAAAGGGCAAAAAAAAAAGGTTCGTCCTAAAGTTCTGATCTAATTTTTCTGAAGTATTTTGACGCGCTGAAGTCAATTTTGGACAAAAAAAAATTGCATTAAAATATTAGCCTACTTTACACATACAAAACCTTGAAATATATGTACAATACAATAACGAAAACCAAGTAGGTGCTATAAGAAGTCTGTAAACAATAACCATATACCTATGCAGAGTTCTTCGCAAAAGCTTTTGGTTACTATTAAGATCTTCCTTGAATTACAACTTCTTACGCTGGATTCAGCTGAACTTAATAATGTGGGAACAGCATCAACATACAGCTTTTCTGTAACAAGATCCATATAATGATGTAATTGTCTGTCGAGAATAACGATTGCCCGTGAAATAATTAACAAAAAGATTACGTTTCATTTAAATATCTTTATAAAACCCGTACCATACAAACTTACTTTTGGGTCATTCACTGGAAAATGGTGCACCTCCAACTCATGCAAGATTTGTAGAACTCTACCAATCTTGCAACTCATGTTCAGCGAATCCGCAAACAAGACACCGTTTTTCGGGCATATTTATGTTTGCACCTAACCTCTACACTAATAAAATGTCCAAATAAAATAATATTTAATAAAGTCACAACGCTTTATGGTTCACAGTTTTGCATCAAAGTTATTTATTAAAAGACATCCACAATTTTTCACAAAAATGATCAAAAAACACAAACGTTAGATTTTACATCAAAACAAGCGAACTAGCGACATGGTGCGTGACTGTTTTACGGTAAACTTCTTTGCTGGATGTACTACTACTTTTAAATTAAAACTAGAGAGCTCACCTTTCGATTAAAATTGGTCCGCAAAGGCCCAGGTTACTATTTAATACTAATACGAATTTTATCTGAGAAATACGAGTTGGTAGCCAAAATTAGTTTGACAATTAGAAGCTAATAGTCTTCTTATTAGCTCTTGGGTCATAATTTGTGGGTAAAAATGTTGATATTATCATTATCTACGAATATATGTATTCAAAAATGCAAACAAAAAATTTTTTGTTTCGCTGCTTAAATGAGTCTTGTAGGATGACTATATATAGTTCTCAATTGCATTCTTATCACCTTGCAAATTTTTGGCCTACACCAAATTTGAGGAAATGTTTCTGTTTTAAGAGCTAGATTAAAGATAGTAGACAGCGGTAACGCGAAGATAATTGCGCAGTCTCTCAGTAGAAAAGATGGAATTCCATCAGGACCAGTAGATATTCATTAGATATTAATGAATGAAATCTAAAACGTCGGAGACCATTAGTTTTCATGATTATCCTTGTAATAAAAATTTATAATTATTTATATCATTAAAATTTATAGTGATTATTATTTAGCATAAGTTGTTAATAAATTATTTTCTATAAAAAATTGATGTATTTGTATTATTTAACGTTTCTTTCATTTATTTCGCTTTTTGGAGCTTCTGCCATCTTCAAATTAATTTTAAGAAGTTTCATTTTTTACAAATTCTTTATAAACCTAGAAAACTATAACAACCATTATTTTCTTAAAATAAATATTTAAAAATTCCGATAATTTTTTTTTTTCGTTGAGATTTGAAAATGGGCAAATAGGTCCCAGTCGAATTGGATGAAAATTTAGTACAATGTTGTTTATGATGTCCTGATCAAAAGTCTTAAAGAAGCGAGATAGAAAAATGGACACTTTTCGAGTTACAGGGGGTCAAATATACAGAAAAAACGGGTTCATCGGATTATTGATTTCACATAGTTAAATATCACAAATATTATAAAACATAATAAACACACCACAGATAGTAGATAACCCCCAAATCCAAAGTCAAGGCTGTGCGGAAGGGGGTTACACATTTGGAAAAACGCAGACATACATCCACACCCACCGGTGTTGTCAATACCGGGGCTGGGGGTCGAACCCAGAGCGCGGTAGACAGTCGATCAGCATATTCGCCACTCAATACTCTTTAACCGATTGAGCTACCGCGCCGGTTAAAGTTAAAGTTATATAGTGCACAGTTTGAATAGTTTATGTATAAATTATATCGAAAGACATGTCACAGAGTTTGCCAACAAACTATATAGTCCAGAGCTACAAAATTCACGAGTAATCACATTCATTGATGTTACTTATAGCTACTTTCCGAAGAGTAGTAACTTCCGAGTTCTTCGGCAGTCGTACTGTGTGCATACAGGGCTTCACCTACTAAAACCTGTTCTTATAGTTGCACCTATCGGCTATATACTTAACATTCAAGGACCATACTTCTCTGATAGCCGAAATAATGATGCTGCTATTTTACAGAATGAATTTGATAGAAACGCAGACAGAATGAGAAGATGGTTCCAAGAAAGCGATATTGTGATAGTGGATAGAGGTTATCGAGATGCCATTGGAATTCTAGCCCACCTAGGAAAATGGCAGGGCATCTTCAACCCAATGAGCGTCAACTTTCTACAGAGGACGCTAATCATTCACGTATAATTACAAAGTCAAAGTGGACAGTTGAAAGAAGAAATGTGCATATTAAATTAATGTTTAAGTTCTTGCAGCAAATGATTCATATCTAGCATCTTCCACATCTGGGAGATTTTTACCGTATAGCTGGTGCTATTATTGATAAGTATCACACCTCCATCCTTATAAAAGGAGCCAATGTCGAGAAGGCCCAAAGTTTAATTGAAAAGGCGAAGGAACCAAATGTCATCCAAGCGCTGGTTCAGACAGAAAATGTGGATACCAGGAATGCTCAAAGATGGGTTCGTTTAGACGCTGAACAAATTGCAAGATTTTCCAATCCTGACGTTGGACGTCGTAAAAAATCTCACAATTGGAGTATATCAAGTGAAATTAGTACCATCATACATTCAAGATAAATTGCAGAGAGACGAGGAAGAAAAGTTCCAACTTGAAATGCTTAGAGGCTTTAACAGGTTACCAGAGCCAGGGCTTATGAGATTTTCTCGTTTCCGAAACGCTATTAAATATCAGCTGTGGATTTCTTACCGGCCAACTGATAATAATGAGATAGACGACGGGATGGATAACGAAGAAGTTACTCACATGCTGTTGTACGTATAAGTCCAGTGCTCGAGCGATAGACACCTGCGCCCATATTGCCAATGTCATATGGTTTTTGGGATATGCACGCCATCAAGCAAACATTCGCTATCCTTCAATGAAATTAATCGCATCCATACAGGATGCAGCGAACAGACCACAACAACAAAATATAATTCCTCTGGAAGTCATTGAAGTATTGGATTTGTGAATATCTTCCATTGTCGGTGATATGCATAAGTGGAGATAATCATTGCTTATTGATCCAGGTCATTGGGGAGCTTATAAACCAAGGTAAGTTAAGTCTACAGCATTAGGATCTTGTTCAATTGTAGCTATTTTATTGCGGGTTGATTTATTGCAGTTACTGCATATTTTCGTTAGATGGTTTACATCAAAAAGAGATCTGTGAAATTCATCTCTTCTCTGAATAGCTACTTTAAGTTTGTCGGCATTCTTATCCCTATAAGTTCTAGTATGAATAAAAAATGAAATGATCGATTTGTTTTATTTTGCTGTTACAATTTTACTTTGCAATTCTAGATAATACAATTCCTTAGGTAAATTAATCTTGTTGCTTATGTAAGGGGGGACGAGACACATATGATGTAAGTTAAAGAAAAAATAATTTTATGATATGTGCAAATGGAACGGAAATATTTACTATCTACGATCCGCAGAAAACCCCAGGATATGTATATATGTACCAAAGGGTATACAAACCAGTCTTATACTATAGTTATGCCTTACGGGATAAGACAACAGTGAGCATGTACTGTGCCATGGGCAACGGCAAAGGACAAGTTTGAAAACTTGGCCAAAACGAAAGAAATAATATCACAATCTTGTTTCCCATTTAGTTCGAAACAACTGTTATTTAAAACATTTTGTTATAGAATGCATCGTTTTCGAGATATGGCTACCTCAAGTTAAATGGAGCACCTTATACATAAACTATTCAAGCTGTGCACTATATAACTATAATATTTGTGATATTTAACTATGTGAAATCAATAATTCGATGAACCCGTTTTCCGCATGTTTGATCCCCTGTAACTCGAAAACTGTCAATTTTTTTATTTCGCTTCTTTAAGACTTTTGATCAGGACACGATAACTTACATTATACCAAATTTTCATTCAATTCGACTGGGACCCATTTTCCCTTAGGTTTAGTGCAGGTTCTTGTGGATTTTTAAAATTGCGGTAATTTTCAATGGGTAAACTTTTTAGTTTATGGCATTAGAAATCCAATAAAAAAAAATCATTCAAATCCATTCACT
Source organism: Rutpela maculata (assembly GCA_936432065.2). Taxonomy (NCBI): domain Eukaryota; kingdom Metazoa; phylum Arthropoda; class Insecta; order Coleoptera; family Cerambycidae; genus Rutpela; species Rutpela maculata. The sequence continues at coordinate 62,357,426 of OW386290.2, forward strand.
ATAACTGGGTTCCGAGGTATAAACCTAATTGCACTGAACTAAGTTATTGGAAGGTATAGGCTTATCAAAATTAGTAGTAGTTATATGTGACGAGATACAGTGTCAACGTTGGATCAAAAATCAGGATCGTGCTACTGAAACTACATTTAGGAAGACCACTATATAATGGTTCATGTGTCACTTACATGCAAATGAATTACCACTGCGTCACTTTTTAGGGCATTTCACTGACAAAACAAAAAGGCCAAAGAAATTTTCTGGGAAAATAGCAAAATTACTGGAATCTTGCGAAAATTTTCCTGTTATGGATTTTAAAAAGATAAAGTTACTGCTGTTAGTTTAGCTTCACCGAGACCAGTTCAGAAACACGGAAAGATATTTTTGGAATTGCTGAAAAATCACACTATTTATCCAGTGACCCCCATAATATAAAGAATGGTTTTTTTTTTGTGATCCCGAGAACCTCCGTGGAACCTCTTTTAGATAAATAATCAAGCATTTAGAAATATCTGAAGATACTTGTAGGGAGAAAATACAATTTTCCAGGCGTTCCATAAGTTTTGAAAAAAAAATGGAAAACTGTATCAACATTCAACACAGAGGGATCGATGGAAAATTATATGACGAGTATTTAAAAAATTAAAGATTGATTTAAACGAAGAACAAGTATTTTGCCCCACTGTGCGTCGGTGATTGGACTTAAGCGCGGAAAATTATGATGCTAAATAAATTGATTTAAATAAAGCAAGTTAAATAAAAGCTTATAAAAAATACATCAAAATGAGCTAATATTCAAAATAGCAATTCCAAAAAATGTTTATAATTACTATATTCATAAGAAGCTAACATCTAAAATTAATTATTCCTGTTTTAAAGCAATTGTTTCTTTTTAGGCTGTACCACCATACCGTGCTCTGCTACTCTCTGTTCCATTTTGGGCACTATGTGCACTACACTTTGGAAATCTGTGGGGACTTTACCTTCAACTGACTGGCGTCCCTAAGTTTATGTCTGAAGTTGTAGGATTCAATTTAAAATCGTCCGGAGGACTTGCAGCCCTGCCTCACTTAGCGAGATTGTTTCTCGGATTTGGATTTGGAGCCTTGGGTGATTATATGAAGCAACGGGAAGTTAGCTCCAAATTCATTAGGAAATTTTTCGTTTTGTTCTGTAAGTAATTTGGTTACCTAAATAATAATATTTATGTGCTTATAGTCCAATCACTGGGGGCTTAGCCCTACAAAAGGTGGAGTAGAAATAATTTTGATATATGTTGTTTAAGTCGAGACTCTATGAACAATACAAAAAAGGTGCAAAAATTTGTTTTTCAAAATAATTCCGCAACGCTCGATCCTACCAGAAAAATGTTCCAGACAAAGTTGAAGAGGGCAAAATTTCCTAGATTTTTTGTATATCGGGTGGCTCAGCCGATAGGGACACTTGTAACTTTTGAATGGGCAAGTGGATTTTTTTCAAATTTGGATGAAATTTCCAAACATATAATGTAAAGAATCAAAATGGCCGACTACCGGTTTCGATGCAATTTACATGAAAATCAAATTTTTAAATGGGACAACCGGTAATTTTTGCATATTTGGATCCTACTGATCAAAATAGATATGATCTGAATCTCAAATATTATTTTTATTTTCAAAAAATATTGATTTTTTTTTAATTTTTGTTTTAATCAAAATTATCGGTCTGCAAGCACCTTTAAAACATTATCTCTTCAGATACTAAACATTAAACACGATTTATTCTGCATTAAGTTCAACGCTATTGTTTTTTCAACGAAAACAATTTTTTTAATGTAACTCCTATGGGACAACCTGGATAATCATAAAGTCTACCTTCTCTTTGTACTAAATTTAGAATTAAATTTTAAATTAATTATTTGATTAATTTCAAACAATAAAAAGGTATTTTTAGCAATTTTGGGTTAAGTTTTCTCGAAATCTTGACGTGATGGTGCAAAACGGACTACGGCATCGTGTTCAGCACGTCAAAAACCTTCGGGGTACGGTAATGGAATAACATTGGTCGGACATTTTTTTTTTTTGTAAATCTGTGTAATGTTTTAAAGGTGCTTGCAGACCAATTTTTAACAATTTTTGCGAAATTACGGCCTTCTATTATTTTACTGGTAATTATACAAAAGAAGACATCTATATTTATTTCCTATGGAATGTCTTTTCTCACCTTATCTACCCACTTAGTGTATAGCTATCCACTTGATAAATAACCATACTTGACTTAACTTAAAAACAGATAGTATTATCAGTAATTAATCATGCGTAATTAATCTGGTCCATAAACTGCTTCGTGGCCCCCTTCAGTGAATTACGTATCGAGAAATGTTTTTGACCTTCTGCAAAACGACCTCAAGAAAGTTTATAGAAAGAGGATCAGTAAAAAATGTGAAGAGAGGGTTTAGATTTAGGAATGAAGCATAGCAAATGGCGCTTGTGGTACTATAACAATACGTAGTTTGTCATAACCATAAAAAAAATACTGAATGCGTATCAGTCTCATTAAAATTTCATTTGACAAAAATATGGACGATTTATAAATGAACTTTAGTTTAAAACGTGCTGTTTCTTAAATTATAGTTCACATAAAACGTTTTTTTGTTGCTTCTCTGAAATTCTCAATTTTAGAGTTACGATCTCCTGCGTTTAGCCATCGTCAACTGAGATACAGAAACTTCACATTTAAAATATAATACCTTAAAAGTTAAATGTTGAGTTCTGTATTATGGGTTCTTTATAAATGGAAACTTCACTAGTTTTTTTCTACCTCGAAATTTTAGAGGGGATGCGATGATCTCGTTAAAGGCGATGACAGTATAAATCAAAATATATCAATGATTTATGTAGGTTCATTTAAAAAAATGTTTATTTATCTACCATTTACCTTAAAGAATCGTTGCCATAAGTCATTTTGATAATATTCGTTGACGGTAGTTCATCCTCGTTGAACAACAAAAGGTTCGATGCTTAACTGCTCGTCAGAGAATCCTCGCCAGTTTCATCAGAAACCACTACTTAATTTAAAACTATGACTATGATATGGACCGAGATATGGACCGAGATGTGGACCGTCAGTTATTAGAATTGTTGGACCTTACTTTTTTCTTTAAGAGAATAATAATAACAGTCACTTATAAGTATAAACTCAAATCGTTATGTGAATATGTTGGAAAAAATTTTAAATATTGCAAAATCTGAGACAAGACATAATTTGGTTTCAACAGGATGGTACAACGGCCCATACAGCAAGGTGTAGCCTTACTGTTTTAAGGTAAATGTTTTCTAACAAATTGATTTCGAAATATAGGGACATACATTGGCCGCCAAGATCTCCTGATTTCCAAACGCGCGACTTTTTTGTGAGGATATCTCAAGTGAAAAGTATACCAGAGTCGGCACCAGACTATTCAAGAATTAGAAGATAGCATTTTTCGAGGAATTGAAGAGCTCCTAGTTACAGTTATTCAGAATTTCAAAAATAGATTAGCACAATGTTTAGAAGCCGATGAACGCTATTTAAAATATATTACTTTTAGTAAATAAAACTGCATAAAATGCAGATATTATTTGGTACAAGCTTGTTTTATTTCGTCCTTTATAAACTGGCGGTACATGACCAGTCAGTTGCAACGTTTTTAAAATGTATGCCAATCATATATATGAATGAAATTACCATGAATATGTCAGAAACGCAAATTTTAGGCAGTCGTCGCGTGCAGAAAGATGTGCAAATCGATTTTTTTTTTGTCTTTTTTGTAATATTAAAATGGATGCCAATAGTGCCAAACGAGAAGCCTTGAAAAAGAATCCAGCGGAAATTCATTGGCATGCAGTTTCCGCGCGTAAAACAACCTTTGGTGCTCACATTAAATCATAAAATATTTTGGTGTTCTTGATTTTGAATGATTTTGGTTTTGGATTTTTTTTCAAGGCTTTTCGTTTGGCACTATTGGCATCCATTTTAAAATTAAAAAAAAAACAAAACAAAAAACAAAAAAAATCGATTTGCACACCCTTCTGCACGCGACGACTGCCTAAAATTTGGGTTTCTGGCATATTCAAGGTAATTTCATTCATATATATATGATTGGCATGCATTTTAAAAACGTTGCACCTGACTGGTCATGCACCGCCAGTCTATTATTAATCTTTTTATAACTTCATGAAAATGTGTCCTAACAGTTGCTGAATTTATTATGCCAAAGTCATTTGACATCTGTAAAATGGAGTAAATAAAGTCTTACTTTCTAATGTTAATATAGTTGTATTTTACTTGCAATGTCAGAAAATATACCCAGTAATAGTAATTTTATTCGTTTTCAGCACATATAATACCAGGCATAGCAATGATGTGTATCACTTTAATGGGCTGTGACTGGATACCAATGGTGGCACTACTAGTCTGCAGCATGGCTATAAATGGTGCTGCTGTACTCACTAATTTGCAAAATCCTCAAGATCTAGCACCCAATTTCGCTGGTACGATATTCGGCATAATCAGTTTCGTTGGCGGCTTGACTGGATTTATAACACCAGCGATAACCGGAGCGTTAACCAAAGAAAATGTAAGTATGTACTGTATGTGAGGGGAAAGGAGGACGTTAAAAGTGGCCAATTTTGGCCTTAGCTGAGCAACGGAAAATGAACACGGTTTCTGATAGCATTTTTCCCGTAAAATGTGATGATGTATTCGGTTTTGCGAAAAAATGACGGGAAAGTGTGGAAATGTTAAGAAAATGCTTGAGAATTTACAAAGTCCTGTCCGAGATAATCACAAGTTAAACTTTTGAACGTTACATTATCGCTTTGCCGAAAAATGTCAGAAAAATGCGAAAAAATTAAGAGAATACCCAAAAATTTACAAATACGAGTCTGTAATATTCAAGATTTAAACTATTTAAGATCCAGAGCTTATTATGCGGTATTCAGGTGGTTTCTTGTTGTATTTTTCCCGTATGATACGAGGGTGAACTCTTTTTTGTGGGCAAATGTTGGAAAAAAACGTAAACATTAAAAAGATGAAAACCTTTTAAGATACAGAGTATATAACTAAAGATCGAGATGGTTTTTCATAGTATTTTTCCTTTGAAATACGATGGTCTACTCTGTTTTGCGTTAAAATGCCGGAAAAATATAGAAAAATCAAGAAAATGTCCGATGACCTGCGTCATTCCTAAATGAAATATATTAGGAATCACCGTTAATAACTTGAGATTATAGTAGTCCCGCATATGTACTTTCGTGGGCTTGGAGTGATTGAAGCAAGCGACCAATTGCACCTGTTAGTATATTTAATATTGAACATTGAACCACTTCTTGGCCGGCTCAGACACGCGTCATTTACCTCCTGCACCCCGCCGAAGGGTGAAATTTTGAAATGACTGTATCTCGGTAACCGTTTGAGATATCGCGTCCATTCAAACGTCAAACTGTTTGTATTTAAGAAGTGATTAATAATGATTTAGCGAGATATTTTTTAAAAAACTAATATTTTTAGAGCAACCCCTTTAAATATTATCGAATAACTTCAAAACGGACAGTTCTAATAGAAATATGCATCAAATAAAAATTTTTGCCTACAATTATAGCTTTATTTTGGTGTAGACATATCTGCACTTGCAGTCATCCAAGGTGGTATAAATAATATATATAACGGAAGACCGCGTGCTCGGGCGCATGTTTACAGGTCTACTAATACCGTGCGTGTAGCCGAACGCTAGGCATAGGGAGTAAAATTACAACATCGCGCGTGCCAGCTGGCTGAAATGAAATAACAGGCTGGAATGCTCCGCTCGACGGAGGAATTTATGGCAGCTATGTTGTCATATCTATCGCGCTACGTGGATGTACATGCCTAATTGGAAATTACACGCACGGTATAATATTTGTTGGAATTAAGTGTAGCTGTGTAAGTGTACGCTATAATTATTAGCTATTGAGTCGGCGCGGTCCTCCCTGGACTTGTATGAACAGTGTCAATTAATTCTTGTGGTGTATTATAACTTAATTTGTTAGAAGTGTGGTTAATTGAATTAAGTAAATATGGTAGTTAATTTTATCACGACTACGGTTTGTAATGGATGAAACGTTGCAATAAATCATACATTGTATTACAAACAGTGACGGGATTTTAATTCATTATAAATGCACCATTAAAACATTTCAAGCTGTTGAAAACTATTTTTTTTAATTTTGTCATAAGCGGTGGTTTTAACCATGAAACGTTGTAAAACATCATAAATTATATTCCAGGATATGAAATAATCTTTATTCTACATATTTAAACATGCTTTCAATCTATGTAACGCTTAAATCTATGTTTTTAAATATTTTCTCAGACAGGGTATTTTCACCCCCAAAAAACAAAAAGCACACATCAGGAACATATAACTTTTGAAGCTTAATTTCAAATTTTCATCAAAATCGATGTTGTACGAAAGAATTCTGAGGTAACACCCTATTTTTACCGTCAAAGACTGAACTAACAACTAAGTGTAGTAGGAGGTGTGCAAAATAGTGCCCCCATGACTGTAATAGACGTTGTTGATATTTCTCTCTTTATCACAATCCTTTGGTACAACCGGGACATCATATTTAGTTGTGGTCCCCAGTTCTTACTTACTATTTTTCTGCAGGACCATAAGGCCGCGAGGTTTTGGCAGCCGCTCTGTCTAGATGTGCTTTGAAGTTTAGTGTGGTATCTAGAATCAGTCACAAATTCTAATTTCATTCCTCGCCTATAATTTTTCCCCAGTGATATAAATTTTCCAGGTAGAGTTTCGTCTTTTTTGTGAAATTTATTCACAGTGTTCTTCCCTGGGTTCACGAATAGACCTCCCTGAGTACACCACGTCTATCGTACATCACTCTCTGCATCATTTCCTATGCAACGCTCAACTTTCCTACTACCTAGGATGGTGACATCGTCTGCATATTCTTGAACATGCACTCCTTGCTATTTCAATCGAGGTAAGAGTTCATCCACCACCAGCACCATAGGAGGTGATAAAACTACCCCCTGTGGCCATTCTCTGGTTACGGATATCTCCTCTGTTGTGAATCCCAGCGTGAACTGCATTTTCCCAGTTTTAAGTGCTGAATCGACTAGTCGATTCATCTTATTATTGACTTTTATACCCTGCGTCTCCAAGGTTTTCAAGAAGAATGATGTTAGGCTAGTGAGTCGGGAGTATTTGGCCTGGCCGTAAGTATTGCGCCCTGGTTTTGGTATAAATACCACCTTTACATTCCGCCAGGACCAGATTGGCCAGGAATAGTTTAAATATGTTTATTCCCTGTTGAAGTAGTGCTGGAAATATTCCATCCAGCTCTGAAAACTTGTATGGTTCAATATGATGGATTATCCATTCAAGTCTTGTTTAATTCACTGCTATTACCAAGTTTCGAATCCTCCTTTGATGCCTTTCTGTTTTGTAAGACAGTTAGACTATCTGCGAAATGTGTCTCTAGATGTAAATCAAGAGTATCTTTCTTGATGATTATGTGATTCTCTTGTTGCCTTTGCAATGATCCTGATTGGCTCTTTGCAAGATTTTCTGAAGTCTAGCAACTTCGAGAATCTCCCCTCATTACATTCTTCGTGTTTTACTCAAGTCTTTGCACCTCCAATGGCATAAACTATTTCAATTTCGCGGCTTTTTATTCGTCTCATCTGTTAGTTCTTTTGTACAGTGCAATAAGGAACAAACAAGCAAAATAACTAACAAACATATAGAAGGTTGAGAATAATGCTTATAGCCAGGGTAACTACGTTAATTTAGCTATTACTTACTTGAATAAACCAAAATTAAATTAGAAAGTAATAGCAATGAAAAGTGATACATCCTGTCTTCCAGATGTCCCAAAATTATGTTAACAGGCAATTTATCCATTGTTTGAAAAGATAAAAATATAAATAAAAAAACTCCAAAAGAAATTAAAAACTTTATCTGATAACAATCCTGGAACCGTACAGTCTGGCGTTTGAACGGACGCGCTATCTCAAATGGTTACCGAGATACAGTCATTTGAAAATTTCACCCTTCGGCGGGGTGCAGTGGGTAAACGACGCGTGTCTGAGTCGGCCAAGAAGTGGTTCAATGATCCATATTAGATGTACTAACAGATGAAATGCGTCGCTTGCTTCAATCATTCCAAGCCCACGACTGCCTTATTTTGAACATATGCGGGACTACTATTATAGTGGTTTTCGTACTTATTCAGCTAAAAGAGTAGGTTAATACAGCTATGCTGGAAAACCCCGGGAAAATTCGGAGGAATTAAAAAAGTGCATAAGAACTTACAATATTTAGCCTGTAACAACCACAAGTTAAACCCATTAAGATACAGGGCCGGTTTTATACGTTCAGATTAAACTAAAGTTTAACTTGAAGATTCACCTAGAGGTTTAAATTGTAGATTTTAGTGCTTTGTAAAATACCGTTTTATAAGAGTTTGTCAAGATCGTCAGTGTTATTGTTATAGAACCTCCCAGAATCGATCTAAATCGAAGAATAAATAAAAACTTCGACTTAGAAAAAAAATTATCAAAAGACAATTAATTTAGAGCATAACATATTTAAGGCATCAGCGCCGGAGGCTGGCACAAAAGGACTCATACACGCTCACAGAAAAGTAAGGCACAACAAGGCGCACAATTCAAAAGTATGTCAAAAAGGTGAAAAGGTGAAACTTCTAGTTAAACTCTAGTTTAATCTGTACCTATAAAACCGGCCCTCAGAGTATCTAACTTAATTTCAAGTTAATTTCTTTTAGTATTTTACCTGTAAAACACGATGCTATCGCTATGGTCGTATATTCTATTTTCTAGGAAATGCGAAGAACCGTCCGATAAGTCACAATAATGAGCTTGTTTATTTACATTGGAAATCTATTCAGGCCAAACATAGTTAACTTGATATCAAGCCGGTTTCTTGTAGTATTTTCCCGTAGAACAAAATCGTGTACTTTTTTTGCAGGAAAATGTCAGGAAGTGCACAAACAGCAAAACATGCCTAAAAATTCACAATTTCTATTCATAAGGGAGACCTACTAAGTTTCGGAATGTTTAAGTAGAATCACAGTAGTTTCTTGTTATACCTTTCCCGTAAAATGTGACTAAATGTGACGTAAAATGACCCTGGATTGATTTTATGGGTAAAAAAACACATTTTATGAATCTAAAGCTGGGTTATCCAATTTCCTCATATAGAGTACTTATACAGTTTTATGTAAAAAATACTACGAGAAAACACCGTGATTTCAAGTCAAATACGCTTGATTTAATAGATTTTACTTGTGAATATTGCGTAAAAAAAATTGTAAATTATTAGACATTCTCTTGATATTTTCAAATTTTTCCGCAAAATACACCATCGTGTATCACAGAAAAAATACTATAAGAAACCACCTTGAACTCAAGTTTAATACTTTAGATCTTAATAGGTTTCATTTATGTATATTACAAACTAGATATTGTGAGAGTTTATTCATTTTCTTGATTTAACCAGATTTTCCAGGAATTTTTCCGTAAAGCTGAGTAAACCTCCTCATTTTACTGGATAATTACTACGAGATAAAACCACGATAATCTCAAGTTAATAATGTTGATTCTTAATATGTTTCACTTGGGAATGATGGAGACTAGATTTTGTAAGTGTTCAAACATTTTCTTAATTTTTTCGCATTTTCCTAACATTTTCCTGCAAAAGAGAGTAAACCCTACGGGAAAAATACTACAGGGAAGCCACCTGAATTTCGCGTAATAAGTTCTGAATCTTAAAAAATTAAAATTTTTAATATCGTTGGTTCGAATTTGTGAATTTTTAAGGATTTTCTTAATTTTTCCGCATTTTCCCGTCATTTTTCGGCAAAGCGAAGTAGAACATCATATTCTATGATAAACATACTGAAAGAAACCAACATAATCTAGAATAAAATATTATAGATCTTAAAAGTTTAACTTGTGGAGAATGTCCTTAACTTTTCCACATTTTCCCGCCATTTTTCCGTAAAACCAAATACATTATCACATTCTACGGAAAAAATGCTATCAAAAACCATGTTCATTTTTTGTTGCCCAGCTTAAGATAAAATTAGCCACTTTTTAATATCCTCCTTTCTCACAAAAAAGTGAGTGGCGGTTTAGTCCAATTAAATAAGTCGGCAAATCAAAATTTTGAGGTAAATACTTGAATTTTTGATATAAGTTACTTTGATGTATTAGAACACGATTAATGAAAGAAATTTTTTTTTGAACCCCTGGGAAGGGGTGAAAAAAAATATAATAAACTGTTTTTTCAAAATTACTCAAAATGTGTAAAAGCTAGTAAAAAAAGTTTCAAACAAAAATTGTAAAGCATGAAATTTTATATAAAAATGATTTCTAGACTTTTTTTGGTATTAGTAAAATTAACGGAATTAGGCTGGTTAGAAATTAAGGGATGATATGTACAACTTAGGGATTGCAATTTACCGGAAGTTTTAATAACCGGTAAATCGGTAAATAAAAATATAAATAACCGGTTAACCGGTATTTACCGGTAATTTTTAGAATGGATGATTAGGGTGGCGAAAATGGCAGTTGTCTTTTTCCATGTACAAAATTATCTAAATTTAACAAAAAACATTTTTATATACGTATATTTAATATAATGAACAAACAAAAGGTTTTTTATCAACAGTAAAATCACAAGAGCTTTTTTTTATCGAATAAATTTCTCTTTGTAACGAAATCATTTAGCCAATCGGTGATTTTATAAGAAAAACAGACATGAAAAAATCGCGAGACCGGAGGTCGAGCGATTTTGTCAAATGTCAGTTTTTCGAGCACAATTACTGATTGGGAAAAATTTTGAATTAAAAAGAAATTTATCCATAAAAGAAAAGCTCGAGTGTTTTTTGGCAAGTTAAATTAACGACAGAATATGTGAACGAACAACAACAATAATTTATTAAAAATAATTATAATTTTCCCAAAAAGACTCATATTGTACAGTATAGTTTCCACAATACTTAAAAATTATAGCTGACAGTACAGATTTTAAAGTGACGTGCGACTACTAGATGTACTCTGCTTTTGAGAAACAGGCACTTTTATCGGTGATAAAAAACGATGCACCTTTTTTATCGCTATCAAAGTGACAAAAATGTGACTGTCAAATAGACTTTTTTATATAGGAGTTAATTTGTCAAAAGGAAAAAATATAAATAAAATAAATTTAAATAAATAATTATTATGTAAATAACAAAAATTATAAACATAAACTCAAATAGGGCATTTACTGAATACCTAATCTAAAAATACAATATTTTTTAAAAATAGCCTGTTAAAAGGGTTAGTTTTTCAAAGCTATATCTGTTAGTCGTCTGATATTTGTGCAATAACATACTTCTAAATGTATTCCACGAATATTTGCGGCAGTGAAATATTCAATTTTCTATCGTAAGATATTGTCAATGTCTCTCTTGTATTTCTTAGGGTTTGGTGTTTGGAGTTTACTTTTTATAATATTATTTATTTATTGTTAAAATTGCTCGGTGTTGGGACAGTCATTCTGTATTTAGTGAATACTAGTCAGTGACATAAATAGAAAATTGAATACGTGACATATCGTAAGTTCAGAGTTTACCGAAATAACCGGTAAAAAATTAAAATAACCGGTAATTATCGTCATGTGTTTTTTGTCCTGATAACCGGTTAACCGGTTAACCGGTAATGCAATCCCTAGTACAACTTTAAAAAATCATAGCGTGCTAAAAAGTTAATGAATTTATTTTTTTTTCTATTTACTCAGAAAAATATAAACATTCGTTTTAGAGAAATGGATTTTTTTTTAAATTGTTAATAAAAAAGTTATAAAAATTTTAATTTTTTTATTTTCAATTAGAACCACTTTGAACGGTGAAACGATTTTTTTTTATTTTTTTTATACCATTCTGTTCATCATTTAATATATTGAACATTTGCTTCAAGCAGGTATGAATTTATTTACCTGCTTAGTTTTTTCCAAACGTAAGACACTGCTCTTGTGACGTCATGATAACTGAAAAGAAATAAAGAATGCGTACGACAAAGATAAAATTATTTCGTAGCTGCTGCGTTGCCTACAAGACGCGCATGCGTCACATCTATAGGGCATCTGCAGCTAACCTCAAAAATATGTGTTTCTTAAGATTTAAGAGTATTACGCAGCTATTATTAAAATTTCTGCCTGGTTCCCGTATTTTCAACTAAAATCTAGTTCAATGTAATGTTTATGAAGTTCTAAACACTTTGTCCTAATAAAATAGGCCTCTTTTTGTAGGTTGGAAATCTAACCTGTAATTAGCAGTCTATTTCTATTAATCAAGAATATTGAAAAATTATTTACGTGAATTTTTAAATATTTGCTTGGAGCCAGTACCGGCTCCAAGCTAAAAATGCGTACACAAACATTAAAAATGAGAACAAACTTGAAAAACTTAAAATTTAAGGTTATGTTAGGTACATGATGCAGATGCAGACTAGTTTGCAAGTTCAAGGCCGTGTTAATGCTTGATAAAGCTAAAAATATTAGTGAGGGCTTATTGGATTCAGAATGACGTCTAGAAAAATGTGTAAAAGTTTCACACCCGCACATAAACAGTTGCAAAAGTTATAAACAAATGAATATTGAAAATATAACGAGTTTCGTCTTTTGCAAATAACTCGAAAACTATTAATATTTAAGAAAATTGAAAGAACGATCCTTAAAGAGGAATGAATTTCCAATAAAAAAGCGGAACTCCCGAAACTCTATCTCTATTATTAATAATTTTAATTTAATGTTGAAAATAGAGCTCTGCGCGGCGAACACTAAGCCTTTACGATGCTCTGAAATCGGCCGTAATAAGTAAAAATATTTTTTTATGTTATTAAATATTAATTTAAAAATTTTTAAAAATTATGGTATTATTTAGATACTTAATGGAACAATATCCCGTTGAAAAATAGTATATTGTGTATCTAGGTGTGAAAGCGATACATTCCCGGACGACGATGCAATTGTTGGCCGAGGCGCTAGCAGAGGCCAACAAGCATCGAAGTCTGGGAATGTGCTTTCACACCGAAGTACACATACTATTTTTTCTGAAATCACAATAAATACTATTTTAAACGTATAAAAATCAAAAATATAAACATTTAAAAAAAAAATTTTTCTGAAATCACAATCAATACTATTTTAAACGTATAAAAATCAAAAATATTAACGTATTAAAATATATATAAAAAACCGTACGAGAATGTTACTTCCCGGCCTAGGCCGGGAAGTAACATTCCCGTACGGCTTTGTTGATCGTTGCTTAGCAACGGATCTTTTCCGGTCTGTTTTCTGATAGTTTCCTAGCAACGGACTAAAATACTGGAATTGTGTATTTTTCGCTCTAAAATCGCGCCGAAAATGTAGACATTCCCGATCGATTTCAGAAAAAAATTGTTTCACTGATTTTTCATAAAATGAGCCCATTGTTAATTAACAATTTTTTTTAGAGTTTACGTTTATATTTTAAGTTGGATAATTGTTAAACAAAAGCCACTTTTATTTTGCTTCATGGAGACCTTATAAAATTTGTTTTGCCATTTTAGTATAAAATATTGTGAAATTTCTTAAATTTTTTTTTCAATTGTTTATAATAATGTTTTTCTTTTTTTCATTATTTGAACAAATTATTAAGAAAAAAATGTATTCTTAAAATTTATTATTTGCAATTCTCTACAAGATGAAAAACTGAAAAATTTTTGTTGTTAATTTATTTGTTTATTTAATAAACAATTTGTTATTAACAATCGCCGAATGTTTTTAGATAGAAAAAAAATAACAAAAACAACCGTATACAAAAATATGTAAAAAGAAAAATAAATTTAACATGTTTATGTATACAGTTGTTCTTGTTATTTTTTTTTCTATCTAAAAAGAATATAAACACCTTCTGCGATTGTTAATAACAAATTGTTTATTAAATAAACAAATAAATTAACAACATTTTTTTTTCTTTTTTCCATCTTATAGAGAATTGCAAATAATAAAGTTTAAGAATACATTTTTTCTTAATAATTTGTTTAAATAATGAAACAATGGAACAAAATATTATAAACAATTAAAAAAAAATGTTTAAAGAAAGTTTTTTAATTTTTAATCACAATATTTTTAGGCTATTTTCTATGTCCAAAAAAATAGGGTTGAAAGGAACTAAAATGTTAAAGGGTTTTTATTGTTTCTTATGTTCAATTGACCCCAAAATATGAGAAAACCGCTGAGTGCTACCATTTAAAGGTTTTTGAGATCGAAGTAAAAAGGTCCACTTTCACATTTTTGAGTTTTACTGGAAAACTATGCATTTTTCCTATAAACACGTCAATAGAAAAGTTGTAGAGAATTAAAGTTCCAATCGAAATGGTACCTTCAGAAGTCATTTTGTTTTTACAAAAATACGCCCAGAAAACAAAACAAAAAAAACGGAAAAATGCAATTTTTTATTTTTTTAAATTTTAGCCTGTAACTTTTTTCGGGTACATTTAGGCATAGACATGGCTGCTGGCGTTTTACCGTTAAAATGATTAGAAATGCAATAAGTTACAGAATATGTTCATCAGTTTCTAATGAACAGAATTGTATTGTGACCATGAATAAGGTAATTAAGTAATGACTCTCAACTCGTACCGTACTAAAGAACTTTTCATTGTATCAATTAAAAAAATCAATAATTGGGCATGTGTAATAATAATAATGTGCATCATGTAACTAACATAACCTCAAATTTTAAGTTTCTTCAGGTTTATTCTCATTTTTAATGTTTGTATACTCATTTCAGCTTGGACCAATACTGGCTCCAAGCAAATATTTAAAAATTCAGGCTAATAATTTTTCAATAATGGTGGTTAATAAAAATAGACTGCTAATTACAGGTTAGATTTCTAACCTACAAAAAGAGTCCTATTTTATTAGGAGAAAGTATTTAGAACTTCAAAAACATTACACTGAATTAGATTTTAGTTGAAAGTATGGAAACCAAGCTGAAATTTTAACAACAGTTACGAAATACTCATAAATCTTAAGAAATATATATTTTTGAGGTTAGCTGTGCACATGCCCTATTCATTGTATGAAAAAAAATGCATTGGCTTAAAAGCGGATTATTATGATTGAAATACGGGATATAAATATAAAAGTGTACTTCTTTTTTTGAACATTCTGCAATACACTATGACTTGGGCTCCCAACTTCATTAATACCGCATATACGTATTCCTATTCATGTACTTATCTACTAAATATAAAACAAGACAGTTTTCCCAGTGTACAGTGTATTGAACCGAAATATTGATGTATTTTTTTGTGTACATCATTTCTCTGAGTGTAGTATGGCATATCACTGTTACTTCGAGGTCACATAAATCACACACCCGATATCAAAGGTGCCGCGGCAAGCTTTCGTTTCTGTATAGTTCCTGTCTTCTGTGGTATAGGTGTGACGTATGCGCGTCTTGTAGGCAACGCAGCAGCTACGAAACCATTTTATCTTTGTCGTACGCATTCTTTATTTCTTTTCAGTTATCGTGACGTCACAAGAGCAGTGTCTTACGTTTGGAAAAAAATTAAACAGGTAAATAAATGCATACCTGCTTGAAAATGATGAGTAAAAAAAAATTTCAAAAGCAAATGTTCAATATATTAAATGATGAATAGAATGGTGTAAAAAAAATTTGTTTCACCGTTCAAAGTGGTTTTAATTGAAAATAAAAAAAAATAATATTTTTATTACATTTTTATTAATAATTTAAAAAAAAATCAATTTCTCTGAAACGAATGTTTATTTTTTTCTGAATAAATAGAAAAAAAAAATTTAAATTCATTAACTTTTCAGCACTCTATGATTTTTTAAAGTTGTACATATCATCCCTTAATTTCTACCCAAACTAACTCCGTTAATTTTAGTAATACCAAAAAAAATCTAGAGATCATTTTTATATAAAATTTCATGCTTTACAATTTTTGTTTGAAACTTTTTTTACTAGCTTTTACACAATTTGAGTAAATTTGAAAAAACACTTTATTATGTTTATTTTCACCACTTCCCTTCCCAAGGGTTAAAAAAAAAATTTCTTTCATTAATCGTGTTCTAATACATCAAAGTAACTTATATCAAAAATTCAAGTATTTACCTCAAAATGTTGACATTTAATTGGACTAGTAGCTTTCTAAAATTAATAGGTGGAGAGCGACAGAGGTTGAAGTAATGCTCAGTTGTTGCGAATCCGTTCAAAAACACATTTTTTTTTATAAAAACCATTTTTGACATAAAAATATTGCGGGATAAAGCTATGAACATTTTCTGTGCGTGGGGATACTGGGGGATACTAGAGAGAAGAAATTAGTGACCATTTGTTGTTCTTTGTTTTCTTTTTCTTTTATTTTTTCTTATATTTTTTGTATGGGTTTTAACTTTTAAACTAATAAAGCTGGAGTCAATTGAATCCAAATACAATCTCTTCAGTATTTAAAGTTCTAAAAATTGGATTCCCTGATATGTCATCGTAAATGTTGGCGTTACCCCGCTCTTTATAAATGAGCTAGAAAAACTTTCGTGCAGTTTTTAAGAAAATCAAAGTAACTTATGGAAATCTCTTTCTCCTGTCTCCAGAGTTTGGTTATTTGGAAAAATATATGTAAACAAAGTCAACTTGACTACCTCCATCTACTGCTTCACGTAGATTTTGATGTACATAAATATTAAATGGAACAGAAGTAGACCAAAAATCGCCCATTTTCTCACCCTCAAATTTTGTTTTAAACTAAGTGCTAAATTATTGTCAATAATGAGAACATTCTGAATACAAAATAATTTCAAGATGGGAATATGTTTGGTTTTTGAGATATGAGGGATTGAAGTTATGATATGCGTGATGGGAACATATCAAAAAATACACAGACCAACAAAAAAGGAATACCCAAGATATTCTTAGAATTTTTTGACGCAGAATTCAAATCTGAAATCGCAAAATCCGTATATTCATTGAATAATTCAGAAGAGCCAAAAACATCCCCTATATAAGGATGAAAATAGAGAAAATTAATGCTATTAAGTTATAGAGCTTCCATGAACAGAAATAAAATATAAGTCTATTGTCTGAATACATGAACATAGGTGTTGACGAGGACACACACAAAGAAATCGAGACACGCCATTAAGGGGGTGAAAACTACCCAAATACAATATCAAACTGCACGAAAGCTCCAATAACTGGTGAAACAGCTTGAACCCTCTAAGCTTTATTAATAGGAATGAACCATAAATCTGTTACGACCTAGTACACGGAAACAATCCATTACAGGGTAAAAAATTACCACTTATCTTGAATTATGAACTTGAGTCAGGGAAAAAATAGTGAATGTAAGTACCAAATATCGCATTTTGATTGCAGTAGGTATGAATATGGGACAATAACTAGAATTATTGTAACTATTTTATGACACACGGGACGAAAACTTATTGGTGTATTTTCACCCCCTAACCCCAGTCGGGATCATTTTGGGGATGAAAAGGAATCAAGAGGCCCTGACGTAAGAGAAAAGCACTCTTGGAAACCGCTACACCAGTAGTTATTGTATTGAATGCAGCGATTACGAGATTGCTCCGATATTCATCCTTTCACACCCTTACCCCCTCATAAAATCCACTTGAGTTTTAAGAACGGCCCTCTGGACTATGGCGCTCGGGAAAGAGATACTTACCTTTATGTCAGAATTTTTTTCCATACAATATAATGATTGTAAAATTGCTCAAATTTCCACCCTCTAACCCCCGTGAATTTCTCTAGAGCAATGAGAAAGAATCGATGACCATTCTAAAGAGCACTCTTGAGAACACTTGCTACAGAATTTTCGCTAATGTGATACGGCTATTGCGATGTCTCTGATATTCACCCCCTCCACCGCATCTTCTTATAAAATTCACTTGAAGTTTGAAAACAGAAGAATATCTTGATCGCTATGCCATAACTGATAAATATTAAATTTTTGTATGGCTTTGTATTTTTTGATATGCTCCTATATTAAATCACGCTTATCAAAACTTTAATTCCTCATCTCTCAAAAACCAAAAATATGCTCATCTTTTTATTCAGGATGTTCTCATAATTAATCATAATTTAGCAATTAGTTTGCAACAAAATTCGAGGGCGAGAAAATGGTCGATTTTTGGGGTCACTCTTTGTAGCTATAGACTTAGTTAATAGTACAGTAACTAGAGGTTTTAACTTCGGAATAATGTCATATTGAACGGATTTGGTTCATTTTTGGCAGTATAATAGTAAATGCTTCACAGAAAAGTTTCTATATTGTGCGGGGGCTTGCTAATTTATAGGGGGTGGATGCCACCCCCTCTCAGGGGGTGGCACTTAAAAAATATATATATTTATTGGAGCTGAAATAGAATCAAATTTTAAGAACAAAAGGTTCTATGTAATTTTTCACATAAATTGATAGTTTTTAAGTTATAACGCCTTCAAAATTGCGATTTTAGTTTAAAAAAAAAAAAGGTATTTTCAAACGGCTTTCGTCAAGTATCTCGAAAAGTATTACTTTGTCGAAAAAATGTTAGAGACCAATTACAGAAAGTACAAACTGGGAATTAATTATATTTTCTGTTTATTGATGTAGGATTAATAATTTCGGAGATATTTAAGTTTATATTTGGTATCGAAGTGTTTCGAAATTACTTTTAAAGTTTAAAATGCATTTTTTTTTCTAAAGCAAGTGCTTTAAATGAGCAAAACAATTTGAGCATCTAGGTAATGCTACATCTTAACGAAAAACTGTATTTGAGATATTTTTTTTAAATTACTGGCTAATTAGAGTAACAAAATGGCGACCTTTTTATATAAAAAATATAAATACGCACATTTTTCCGTCATAACTTCTTTATTTCTTATGCTACACGAACGAGTAAAAAATAATTTGAAAGTGCAATTAATTGTCTTTAATTTCATTTCTTCGCATGCGTGACGTAGGTATCACAATTTCTGAGATATTTAACATTTAAACTGCATTTTTCGTCTTATAAACGTTCGGACGCCATTTGTAAACTTTCATATTTCCGAAACTATTAAATCTATGTAAATAAATAAACAAACGAAATTCATTATCAGTTTATGAGCTTTATTTTTGATCTCTATCCATTTTTCAATAAAACTAATATTTATTGAGATATTTGGAAAAGGAAAAAAAATACGTTTTATCGAAAATACCTTTATAGTTTAAACTGTATGTTTTTCTAAAGCAAGTGCTGTATACAAACCAAAAAATTTGAACATCTACGTCATGCTATATATTATTGAGAAAAAGTGTTTGAAATTCCTTTTTTTTTAATTACTAGCTAATTACAGTAACAAAATGGCGACGTTGTTATTAAAAAAATGTGTAGACGCACATTTCTTCGGTCATAACTTCTTTGTTTTTTATGCTACAGAAACAAATAAAAAAATAGTTGAAAGCTTAATTAACAACTTATTATTGTACCTATTAGCATCCTTCACGTAGGTGTCACAGTTTCTGAGATATTTAACTCTCACTCTAAATAATTATCTTATGGACACTTGGATGCCAAATGTAAACTTAAATATCTCCGAAATTATTAATCCTACATCAATAAACAAAAAATATAATTCATTCCCAGTTTGTACTTTCTGTAATTGGTCTGTAACATTTTTTCAATAAAGTAATACTTTTCGAGATACTTGACGAAATACCTTTGTTTTAGGCTAAAATCGCAATTTTGAAGGAGTTATAACTTAAAAACTATCAATTTATGTGGAAAATTGCATAGAACCTTTTCTTCTTAAAATCCCATTCTACTTCAGCTCCAATAAATATATATACAACGTGATATACCAGGACATGCGGAAAATTTAACAGTAGGTTGTCCCCACCGAAAGGAGTAAAAAAAAATGAAAATTTTTTAAAAAATTACCTTATTTTTTTGTAGGAATGCGCCGCCAATGACTTCAACTAATCTAACGTAACGCGGTACAACCATATCACTTTATCAGACTTGGGATTGACACTACTGACAGCAAAGCTGGATAATAAGATAGAAGTGGCTTTTTGGTTTTAATCAAATCACACTACAAAAATACCGAAATAAATCGGAATAAATCGAAGACATTGATTGCTGAAATGACAAGCAGATATACAAGATATTTAGCTAAACCGGTCAATGACACGGCCGTGTAACTATTGTTCGACCGGAAGCAAAAAACGCGTCTCTCTAGGGGTCTACACACGATCCAGCGGCACAGAGCCAGCCTTGTCGGCATGCTTTGAACTCATTCGTAAAAGTGAATTGGTCCGCTGGAATTCCAATTATCTTCAAAGCATACCAACAATGTTGACTACCTGCCGCTGGATCGTGTTTTTTTGATCTCGCCGGCCGGCTTCACTTTTTGTGCCAATTAAGGAAATGTAAACAACTCGAATACGTTCTTTCACCAGTAAGTTCGTCGACCTCTTCAGAATTAGGTCAGGACTTACACAACATCAGTAGTGTATCTTCGTAAATTGACTAATAATTTAATATACTAAATTACCTCAGAATCCTCTAAAATTTTGCAGGGGCTTTCCCACATTGAAGACTAGCACACCATTTTATTTTCCGCATTTCTTGGTAGATCACGTTGTATATATTTTTTAAGTGCCACCACATGAGGAGGGGTGGCATCCACCCCCTATAAAATAGCAAGCCCCCGCACAATATAGAAACTTTTCTGTGAAACATTTACTATTATACTGCCAAAAATGAACGAAATCCGTTCAATATGACATTATTCCGAAGTTTTGCATATTATTTACCTCTAGATACTGTACTATAAGCTCTTGTTAGTCAGTTGATATTTTATTTTTCATATTAAGAAAAATATAATAATAGAGAGCAAAATTAGTTTAAAGAAATTATGAATTGTGGTAATGACTAATAATTTTTATATCTTCTTTAGAATTTACTTATGACTAAATAACGAACTATTAATATATCGCGCCAAAACTGAATACTCCAAGAAATATATCTGACGAACCAAGTAAAATGAGAGAAACTGTAAAGGGGAGAATTAAAACAGCATGCAGAGTTAGGACAACATTTCATCGAGAAAAATAAATTACCATGAAGTATGATCAAGCGGATATACATAACTATCACTCTGCAAACGGTGACAAACGGAGTTAAAAACCCGACAACTACCAAAGCCTATTGAAGAAGTCTGAAAAAAAGAGCTGATAGGGATATGATCCAACTACTAGCAAAAACAATAAAACCAAAATAACGACATAAAATGTCAATATTAATAGGAGAGTAAACAATTACAAGCTGGATAGAAACGTACGCAATGAAGTACTGATGACATATCCAAAAAAGGAACCCAACACACTTACTGAAGAAAGCGCTTATATTGAACAGCAAAAAAAACATGGACAAAAATGGGCAAATAATAAGTGACAAAAGCAAGATCACGAATAGATGGGCTGAATACTTTAATGAACATCTTAACGGAGTTGATGAGAATAATATAGGAGAGGAAGAAAACGACAATAACCCTATAACCAACCACCTCCAACAGTGGAAGAAGTAAGAAACGCAGTAATAAGAGTAAACAATAAATCACCAGGACCTGATAACATACCAGGAGAACTCATTAAATATGGCAGTGTCGAACTTACACAACATATACACAAGTTAATAGTAAATGTGTGAAACATGGAAGTGATGCCGGACGAATGGAACGTATAGTCTAAGATACGTACTAAGGTCGACCTTCACCGATCAGGTAACCGAATGAAATCTATTTTTTATGAAAAAAATATGATAACAAAAGTAACGGCGATGGGCTGCTTAACGAAATATGTTCAAGGTTCTTTTTTTTTTGTTTTTTTAAATTTTTTTAAATTTTTTTTTAATATTATTTATACTTCGTTTCGCAATAAAATTATCTTTATTTTGATACATAATTTATTTGGTTACCAGTAGTATCAATCAGTGAAGGTACCTACCACTTTGGATTCACCTATTTAAACCTAGCAACCGTACAGCCTTGAACAGAAAAATGTAAGCAACCCTGTGCTTACATATTCTATAGGTTTTTTACTTTCGATTAATGTTAAATTTTTTTGGTTAGAAGATCCGTAAAGGTATGGAAAAAAAATAATCATTAAATTTTCAATTAAAAATAGCCTTGAACATATTTCGTTAGGCAACCCATCACCGTTACTTTTGTTAGCATATTTTTTTCCATAAAAAATAGATTTTATTTGGTTACCTGATCGGTGAAGGTCGACCTTAGTACGGGTCCTGTACTAGTAGACGTAATATGCCCCCTACAGGAAACCAATTAAATTGCGAAAACTATAGAGGTATAACACTGGCTATAAGATCATATTAAACATCATACACAGCAGAATCCTAAGCCATGCTGAAGAGATAACCGGTGACTGTCAATGCAGTTTCCGCAGTGGAAGATCAACAAACTATCAAATCTTCATATTGAGACAAATTATGACTGATGCATACCACACCTTTGTTGATTTTAAAGCCGCTTATAAGAGCATAAATAGGAAAACACTATATGACGCGATGCAAGACCTAGAAATACCGCCTAAACTGATAAGTCTTACAAGACCCACAATGAAACAAGTAGTATGTTTAGTTAAGATTCAAAATGAAACATCTAAGCTATTTAAAACACAAAGAGGAGTGCAGCAAGGAGATACTCTCACATGCCTACTATTCAACATAGCACTTGAAAAAGTAGTAGGAGACTCAAAAATCGAAATGTCTGGGTCAATACTCACGAAATCGGTCCAAATTTTGGCATACGCAGACAACATCAACATTATAAGTAGAAAAAAAAGAATAACATAGAGGTTTTTAACGAACTAGGAAAAGCGGCTCAAAAAATGAGTTTGGAAATAAACGAACAAAAAGCAAAAACGATGGTCGTAGCACGAAATGCAGGCGGAAGAAATAGAGTAGATCAAAATCTTAGCATAAGCGACTATCATATACAGGGTGTCCCAGAGACAGAGGTCAAAACGAAACCTGGTGAAAGCAGACATCATTACCAACCTCCGGAACATGACATAGGGTTATCCAAAAGTCAACGGTTTAAAAATTATTCAGATTTTTTTGATTTTTGAGGAATTTACTACCTTCCTTACAAAAATTGCCACTGTGCTGAAACTAACGGTGTATTCACCTGAAATTAGGTACAGAGATACTTCGATAATGTAGCAACGATATAAAGTATTCAATTTTTATTTATGATTAATGTAAACATCTTTTTTATTTTTTTTTTCTAAAATCTCTGTTTCTGCGAAAAAAAATTCAGTTTACAAATGGCTATTGTAAAAAAAACTATTCGATGACATTAAATTTTAAAATGTTCTGCCTCCCTCCGAAATGCATAATCTACATCACATATGCCGCTTTTGCCTTATTTCATTTATCGCTACTGTAATTTTTCTTGTCAAATCTTGCTCTGTTGAGGATTATCTGGCGTACATTATTTCTTTAACATGTCCCGAAATAAAATAATCAATGGGGATTAAATCAGGACATCTCGCTGGCCACCTGATTGTACCACCGTATCAGATCCATTTATTTGGAAAGGCGTTATTCAAATATTTCCGTACTTGTATAGCATGGTAGCCGAATGCGCCGTCCTGTTAAAACCACATATTTTGTCGAATGTCTAATGGGACATCATTCTCCAATAAAATGGGCAGCTCATTTTCAAAGAAATGCTAATATCTCTCTCCATTCAAACAAGGCGGCAACTCAGAGAAATCGATGAATTCAGCGTTCAAAATTCCACTCCACATGTTTACACTAAATTGATATTGAAGGTTGGATTCCCTTGAGTTGTGGGGATTCCGAATGCAATAGTAGCACGTATTGTGGGTGTTGAATAGCACAAATCTTTTAAAATGAGATTCATCGGTCCATAAAATTTTATTGAAAAAATTAGGGTACTGCCGATTTCTTCGTAGCAAAACTGCAAAACTGTACTCTAATCGAATAATCATTGGGTAATAATGCTTGCATCTGCTGGATGTGATACGGGAGCAATCTGCACGTAAAATTCTGTGAACAGATGACTTCGGGATGCCGGTACGTCTTTCGAGTTGCCTTACACTAACCATTGGATCTTGCTTTATTTCATGCAATAATTCTTCTCGTTCCGGTTTGATCCTAGGTCCAGGCTCCTGATGTATTGCGCCAGGAATAACTCCTACTGTGTAAAAAATATGAGCTCGATACAGTCTGGCAGCTTTTGAACCTTTACCTTCTGGAACACCGTAAAAATGATGCACCATAGCATATTAACTTGGTAAGTAACTTTCATGTGTATGAGCCATCGTCCAGACAACACAAGTTAACAACCCAAATCACGAAATCACTAAATTTCAAAGTCCTTTAACATGCCAAATCGGTTTTCCAAGATAAAAGTCCAAATTACGAAAGCACATAAGTCAAGAAGCAAAAATCAAAATCGTTGGAATGCAGAAAACGGGATTCTAGAACAGCAGTAAGTGGAATCAACAAACGACTGAATACTCGCTCTGGTAACTACCTACCAATGTTATCAACTACGAACAACAAAATTACCGCAGAAACTAATTCATCTGTCAGATGGTTGCAACATCTATCGGCGGTAGATTTCATTACGAAGTGGTTATTTGAATTACCTAAATATTCACTTCTTGTTGTGTAATAAGTAATAAATAAACAAATTTTTGATTTACTAGTGAAATATTTTTGTCGAACTCCTCTATACGTTTCCTTAAATATATATAAGGAATAAAAACCAGACTGCAACCAACAGCTATTCTCCGGACTAATGTCCCGCCGAGCGCTGAATTACGAATTACAAGCCTGGCCGCGTTAAGTGCAATAACTGTGTATTGCCACAAAACGCTAAAGTTTCGATTTTAATAGACACCAGCCGAAAGACTTATTCCTACTTAAAGGAGCTCTCGTGCCAGCCACCCCATACCACTTGCAGACTGCAGTTTCGAACTATTGGCTCTCGTCAGTACAAGGTAGGTCTGAGATGGCTGGAATGAGGCATTTGTTCACTCTTGGTACATAACGAGATTTATAAAACCACGACATGCAACAAAAATGGCAGGCTCCATCTCGCGGCTAATATCCATTACAATCGAAACAGCAATAGCCCTGACATGGGCATAGTTAGTAGGTATGCTTTTAGAGGGCAGAATATTTACTAGTGAAATATTTTTATCGAACTCCTATATACGTTTCCTTAAATATATAAGGAATAAAAACCAGACTGCAACCAACAGCTATTCTCCGGACTAATGCCCCGCCGAGCGCTGAATTACGAATTACAAGCCTGGCCGCGTTAAGTGCAATAACTGTGTATTGCCACAAAACGCTAAAGTTTCGATTTTAATAGACACCAGCCGAAAGATTTTTTCCTACTTAAAGAAGCTCTCGTGCCAGCCACTCCATACCACTTGCAGACTGCAGTTTCGAGCTGTTGGCTCTCGTCAGTGCAAGGTAGCAGAGAGCCCCTTTAAGTAGGAAGAAGTCTTTCGGCTGGTGTCTATTAAAATTGAAACTTTAGCGTTTTGTGGCAATACAGAGTTATTGCACTTAACGCGGCCAGGTTTGTAATTCGTAATTCAGCGCTCGGCGGGGCATCAGTCCAGAGAATAGCTGTTGGTTGCAGTCTGGTTTTTATTCCTTATATATTTAAGGAAACGTATAGAGGAGTTCGACAAAAATATTTCACTAGTAAATATTCTGCCCTCTAAAAGCATATCTACTAAATTTTTGATTGTTTGTTATTTAATTTTAACATCACACACTTTCATTCATTATTTTGTACAGATTTGGTTAATTTAATTTTTGTCGTTCTTTTGGATTTATCACGATTAATGACTTTTTTTAAATATTTCAATTGCTGTACGAATTTGAAATTTTTTTCATGTAACTAACCTAAACCAAGGTAATTTTTAATATTATGTTCACATCGTCATCGAACTGTTTTTTTTTAGAATGCCCGTTTGTAAATTGAACTTTTTTTCTCAGAAACAGAAATTTTAGCAAAAAACATTAATCATCAATAAAACTTTAATACATTATGTGGTTACCACGTTACCAAAGTATGTCTGTGGTGAATTTCAGGCCAATACACTGATTAATTTTAACTGAGTGGTGATTTTTGCAAGAAAGGTAGTAAATTCCTCAAAAATTACAAAATCCCGAATAAATAAACCGTCGACTTTTGGATAACCCTATATTATGTTCAGGGGGTTGGTAGTGATGTCCCCTTTCACCAGGTTTCATTTTGACCACTGTCTCTGAAACACCCTGTAGAAGTAGTATGGGAGTTCATATATCTAGGCTCCCAAGTAGATAATGAAAGAAAATCCTAAGAAGAAGTAAAGCGAAGAATACTTATAGCTAATAGATGCTACTACAGAGTTGAAGAACAACTCAAGTCACCATATCTGTCACGAAGATCTAAATGTATAATATACAGGACACTAATAAGACCAGTATTAACGTATTCTTCCTAAGCAAAAGAGATGAAAACCGCCTGGGAAAATATTTGACCCCATTCAAGCAAACCAAGAATGGAGAAGCAGATACAACTACGAATTGTACAAATTATACGAAGATGCTGATATAGTAAACACGATAAAGCCAGGATGATTAAGATGGGCAGGGCATGTACTAAAAATGAACGACGAAAGGCCTACAAAACGAATACTAAGGGCAAAACCCGATGGAAATCGGGGAAGAGACAGACCAAAACTGCGATGAATAGATGGAGTAGAAAAGAACTTGAGGAACATAGGAGTGATCAATTGGAAATACCGAGCCCAAAATAAAGACGGATGGCGGAGAATCCTTGAAGAGGCCAAGACCCAGCCAGGGTTGTAGCGCCACCGATGATGATAAAACTAACCACTACACGTGGATGACAATAATTGAAAGGATCATGAACAAACTAGAAAAAGGCCAAACAGACTGGGAACGAACAGCAGGAAGAAAAAAATGAATACCATAAAGAAATGTCAATGATATACGCCCTGTCAGAATCAGAAACGACGGAAACGGCGGAAACAAAACACTCCGTATCACTATAATGTGGCAATGCATCTCACAAACATCTACACTTTCCATTAAACAGTCCTATACCATTCATCATGTGGCTCTCAGTGCTGACAACAAGCATGTCCTTAATCCAACTCAGCGTAGATGTAGCCGGTCCGGCGGTATGTTTTCCAAGAATAGCAACAATTTTTAGAGTACGCTAGTAAATCGAATCAAATCAAACCATAGGATATTTCTTAGGCATTTTTCACAGGCTGAGAAAAACACCTTTAGTTACGGGTTAGGTTTGGTTAGTAAATTAAAGATATATTGTGGACTAATACTGAAACATACTTTTTAATGAGAAAACCGGTATTCCATCTGGATCCGCTGTAAGTTTTGGCTTAGTTTTTATAGTCTAATCATTTGGTAGTTTTTACCTGGAAAGTTTTGGAGAAGTTCTGATTTTTGGCTCTTTTATGTTTTTTGGTGTGCTGATTACGAATTTCCACTTTGCCACCTCGAAAAATTTCGGAAAATGTCAAATAAAGCAAAAAAAAACAGAAAAGCTTCTTTTTCTTTTTTTCTTCTTTTGAAAACATTTTTTAAAGTTCTGATTTTTGGTTGTTGTATGTTTTTCGGGGTGTTGATTATGAATTTGTACTTTGCCAATTCGACAATTTCCGGAAAATATAAAAAAATCTCAAAGAAACATAAAAAGTTCCTTTTTTGATTTTTTTCCTTATGACATGAAAACTTATGTACTTTTCGAGATAAATTAGTACCTGCAAATACAAAATACAGAGAGTAAGCAGAGAACATTAAAATTAATAATTTTCTTAAATGTGTAGGAATATAATATACAAGAGAAATATGTACTATATAATAATTAAACAGATTATTAGAATCGTCTTGGCCCTGTATCGCAGAAGGTCCGGGCTGTCCGAAGTCCTTGTTCTCTTCATCCCAAGAATTTAGTTCTCCTAGAAAAGGCGTAAACAACTGTAATGCTAGGTCAACCTGACTGTATCAAAGCTAAGGTATAAAACCATGGCAATTAAAACATTAATTTATTATTATGTATAGTTGTGTTCGCAAATTAAATGTATCAATAAAAATACCTTCTGATTGTTTCGCCTGAAAAAGAAGAAAATATGTAGAACAGTTTTGTTAATTCAATGTAATTCTATCAAGGTGTGACTAAGGTATAAATCAATCGGAAGTAGGATATTAAAGAATGCAAAGTTGCATTCGTAAAAGTAGTATTCAAAATACCATTTTGTGCAGCCGTACGTGAAGTGAGTATTTCGCGTTCTCAAAACAGTGAAATTCAATTTTACGGCCGTTACCCTTAGTAACGGCCGAAAAACTAAAAGTCACTTTCATAATAATTGACGTTTAAGTCACTTCAAAATTGACATTTCTAAAATATGACAAACAAAAATTGTTATATTTTATGAAACAGAATTAGTACATAATTATTTCCACATTCAAAACAAATTCATAAATTATTTCATTTTTACGATTATTCCAGAACTGTCAAGTATACATTCAAAATATCGTTTCCATAGAAACGCTCTGACGTTAAGGCCACCGCGTTTATTTAGCAAAATATAGCATAAACGGTGGTGTCATTTTCACCATCTATACTAACTATAATTTACGGTTGCACAAAAAATAGTGTTTATACCATGGCCGCGAAATTTGTTAGCGCCCTCGAGATTATCTTGCCTCGGCCGCAAGCGGCCTCGGCGATAATTTTTCTCTCGGTACGTAAAAAGAAATTTCGCTGCCTTGGTATAAAAATAACTATTGGATTATTCTGCCTCAACTTTTTGATCTCATCTTCGTCCATATCGGCTTTCTCCAAGTTGTCGCAATTTCCTTCACAGTTTAAACGAACAATATAGACCTGCCTTTCTACAGCCACAATTCCCTCGGCAGCCTTTCTTACATTTGCATGAAATGTGATTTAATATAGCTTCTGGAACGTTTTCCACCCATATTCCTCGGGATTTTTTTTTATACACATGAGATGATACTGTCCATCAGCTGTTATTAAGTAAGGAACTGGCCACGTTGTAGTATGGCTCGTCCATATTCATCATTACGTTTTTCAGCGAATTGTATAACGTTTTCTCTAACTTTTAACTGCCTAACATTATACACAGGATTTCGCTTAGAAGCAGGAAGCCTTTTTTGTTCCTGTATAAAATCTGGTGTTATCACCATTCCACACAAAAAACAGTGATCTTTGAAGCCAAGAGACGAGCGTAATTAAAGCAATTGACCACTCTGTTGTGCTCTCTTCACATGGGCAGCAATTATTTTTTTCTTCAAGCGTATTAAAATGTTTAAATTATGTCACCAAAAACAGAAGTAGAAGTAGGACATTGTTTTACTAGTAACAAAATCTTAGTACCGAACGCCACCGTAGTGGACATTGTTTTACTAGTAACATAATGTTAGTTCCGAAAGCGCCGCCGTAGTGGGTATTGTTTTACTAGTAACATAATATTAATACCGAAAGCCACCGGTGGCGCGCTATCCACTAGCCACTTGTCATATTGTGTCAACATGTAAGACTGTAGTTTGAATATTTGTACATTTATGATAAATAAATGAATTTTTACATTTTAATACACTTGAAGAAAATATAGTATATATTACACGGAGTAGAACGCCTTTTTTTGTGTTTCGACCAGTTTGCGGCTTCGGCTTCGCCTCAGCCGCAAATCCTGGGCTCAACATAAAAAAAGAGTGCGTTTTACTCCTAGTAATATAATATACTATTTTATTGACGTACTGTTTTCTGCATTTTTCGTGAACTTCAATTGATCTTTTTCCATTCAAATGGACTCCTTTTTCATCCTTCCTTTGCTTATTTGCTTCACTAAATGTATTTAACCGCTTTTGTTTAACTACAGCCACTTTACTTCCATCTTCTAATATACTATCACAAATAAAAGACAGGGGGAGTAAAATGTGGGGGGTCAAATTGTAGGAAATTTTGCCTATTGATTTTCTTCCTAGTACTTTTATCAAAAAGTGCATGGTTTAAAAAAACAAAAAGATGCATTTTTCTTTTTTTTTGCTTTTTTTATATTTCCAGAAATTTTTTGAGGTGACAAAGTGGAAATTCGTAATCAGCACCTCGAAAAACATAAAAGAACCAAAAACCAGAACTTCTCCAAAACTTTCCAGGTAGAACCGATCTCGACCACTAAATGATTAGACTATTATAGTATTTAATACCTTCTCTCCATCTGAAATTGTAGACATGTACATATTTTGTGAATTGTGATTTATTTTCGCCTGATATTAGAGTTATCTCATGAAGCAGTGTATTCTGCTTGACATATTTTGCAGATGTATTTATTATCACAATTAGTTATTTTCTATTTATTTGCTTTCATCATGTTTAAATAATATTATTTAGGTATTAAGCAAATCACAACGAAGTGTGTAAGTTGTGGTTTGCGTATTTATATATTTTGTGGTTCATTACAGTGATAGGTCATACCGTTGGGTATTGAACTTATTTTCGATTTATTATTAATGTCTTTGTCTTCGTTAACGTATTAAATGTTTGGAATATTTAATAGGTTAACAAAGATACTTATTCAATCTGAAAGTTACTGGCGTGTTCCCTCGACTTATTTTTTCAAGTTTTCAAAACCATTTTTGTGACAGTATAAAGTTGATCTCAGTTGTTGATATTATTATTATAATTATTATTATTACCTATTATTATTAATAATTTTTATTATTTTAGAATGGAATAAGTGAATGGGGATGGAATTTCATACTAGGAGGAAGCGTATATACGTTATGTGGACTTGTTTTTATTTTCTTCGGATCGGTCGAACGGCAACCATGGAATGAGAAGAAAGAAGAACTAAAAGAATGATTTTAATTTAATTGTTTATGTAGACTACAACATCTGTATATAATTTGTACTTCTGTGATTGTATGAATAGGTAGATATTAAACATTATTTTTAAATAAGTTTTGGTTTCTTTTAATACATATGTGTGTATTAAACATCGGGTTTTGCTGTTGGTAAAACTACTTAGTTTTACCAACAGCTTACTCTAAATCAGGGACATACGAACCATTGGCACTTGGTATAAACAGTGGAAAGTAGAGTTTAAAACAAAATCTTTGTTGACTTCTGTGGAACACTGAAAGGTAAAATGTGCTGATTACGCCATTACATAGTACGTCTCAGTTATTAGTAATCCGATTTCAACTAAATTTGGGTAGGTTTCAAAGACCTATATTATGTCCTTCTCGAATAAAGCAAAACTTATTTTGGTCATTGGCGTGCATTTTTATTAAGAAGTTCGATTTTTCGGAAAGTCGTATTAGGCATTTTTTATTGAAAAACTATGTATGGTTTTCGAATAATGTATTTTCCTGTCGTACTGCTTGAACATGAAC
The DNA here is from genome assembly GCA_936432065.2 of Rutpela maculata. Classification (NCBI taxonomy): domain Eukaryota; kingdom Metazoa; phylum Arthropoda; class Insecta; order Coleoptera; family Cerambycidae; genus Rutpela; species Rutpela maculata. The sequence goes on from OW386290.2 coordinate 62,389,029, forward strand.
ATCCCTGGGTAGCACAAACGGTTTCACCTCGTTTATTCATCATATCCCTAATAAAAATTATTCGTTAACCCAACACACAGCACTTTCCCCCTTATAATATCTTTTCTATGCAGAGCACAACAATCCTAATGCCTAGTGAATATATACTTGGATTGTTGGATATCGTGTAACAAAATGTTATGACTGACGGAAATACCAACAATAAGATGGCGTCAGTAGGATTTTGGAGGGAAGCTTAAGTGTCGCTTCTGGTAGTTCTCTTTCTGTGGTTTGGATCATGGTCCAAATACCATGGATTTCAAGTAGAGAGGTTGGTGAATTAGTGAGTTAGTAGTTATTAGTGAATAGATTGAATTGGAAAGTTGTATTTATGGTTAGTAATTAACAATGGATCTGGCACGTTCTATATACGAAATGACTTGGTGAAACTGGCTGAATTTATAATATGTTGTAGATTTCAACTTTTTGATCAAAAGCTTTTATGGGCCCAACTCGATCTTATGTTTACTTTCCGAGATACAGCTGTAAATTCTTGTAAAATTCTGTATCTTCTCGAATTTATTGAAGGGGGTATTGGAGGTTAAAAGAGCAATTTTCTAACGTTTTTTTAATTAGGTACAGTTTTTTGATCAGGAAGACATATAATTCATGTAAAAATGTTATATAAAAGAGAAAATTTTCCCAAATTTACTTTATTTTCCTAGCGACGTTATGAAAAATAACCACCCGTTGCCAATGGCAAAAAGTATTTGGTACATAAAGCGTCACTTACGATCGACAAAACAATGGAATTAGAGTATAACATACGTGGGAGGTATGGCGAAAATATTTTTAGTGCAATATATTATAAAGGGGCTATTAGAATGTATCGCAATACAAAATATATGGAAAAAAATCGGCAGCTACTGGAAGCGGCTGGAACCTCGCCACCCGGTGAATCTTTGAAGCCGAAAAGAGCACTAAACAATATGAACGATCTCATTTAATTATATTTATTAAGTTGAAATATTTTTTTCGTATTAAATCAGAAAAAAGGTCTTGCGTTTGGTGGGATTTGGACCTAATAACTTGAGTGTTAAATTTATAGTCTGCATAACATTAATATTTTATTCAATGTTTTTAATACAAATATATGCTTCATCGGATCGTAGCCCCGGGCCAGCCAGACAACCACGGTGAACACCGCCGTGGCGAGTGTGAGGCTGGACGGGGTAGGTCCGGTTTGGCTTGGAGAAAAATAGAAAAGTAGCTCCTGTCTTCTGTAGGCAGGCTTAAAGACTAGGTTAAAATTATAATGTGTCCACTCCACATGGACCTAAAATTAATACAAAAATAAACACAATTCTATAAAAACGTTCGTAGGCAAGAGCACTTAATAATTTTGATTATTGATACGGGAAACAACTAAACGAAAAAACCTGTTCGTTGGTAATGGGGTGGACGGCAGGGATGGCCATCTTTGGAAAAAACCGTATAACTCTTGGTGGACAGCTTCCCTGCCAGATGTAGCCAGGGTAGTGTTCATGGTGGATCGTTTAAGTTTGAGTTGGTATATTTTGTTTTATCTTTTGGCCTCGACCAATTTTTCACTCGGGGAAGTGATAGCTGTCAAATTTTTGGTTCCAATGTTTCTCTGGGGAATTTGGTTTTTGAAAAATGTTTAGGTTGGTACCAATGTCTTAAATTGTTTTTAGGTTATGTAGTACTATTTTTAGGTTATGTTGCCGGAAGAATTTCCGGCGGGATGCCGGAAGTAGCGGAAATAGTTTTTAAAATATGTCACTATCACTTTTAAAGTTTTATTGGAAAAAACTCACCGAAAGCGTTCCGGTGAGGTTGCTTACACTTGTAGGGCTTGTAAGCGGTTCAGGATGACCTTTCACACCATCCGTGGGCTTTATAAACGTCGAAAAAACTTGTAATCTCTCGATGCACCTGACACGTCAAAAATACTCAGCATGCAGTCTGCACGCTTTAACACACTAGCAGAGAACTTATACCACAAATGGACCCGTAGTATTTTTTGGGAATTTTCCTTTGTCCATTTAATAAAATTTGACATATTTCTGAAAATTTGACATTTTTCTGAAAAGTGATATTTTTCCGAAAATTTTACATTTTTTGAAGTGACATTTCTCCGAAACTTTGACATTTTTTCGAAAATTTGACATTTTTTTGAAGTGACTACTCCGAAAATTTGACAATTTTTAAACATTTGACATTTTTCTGAAAGGTGACATTTCTTCGAAAATTTGACGTTTTTTCGAAAATTTGACATTTTCCTGAATTTTTGCCATTTTTCTGAAAAGTGACATTTCGCTGAAAATTCGACATTTTTCTGAAGTGGCTACTCCGAAAATTTGACAATTTTCAAACATTTGTCATTTTTCTGAAAAGTGACATTTCTTCGAAAATTTGACGTTTTTTCGAAAATTTGACATTTTTCTGAGAAGTGACATTTTTCTGAAAATTTGACAAATTTCCGAAAAGTGACATTTCCCTGAAAATTTAACATTTTTTCGAAAATTTGACATTTTTCTGAAAAGTGACATTTCTCCGAAAATTTGACGTTTTCCTGAAATTTACTTACAGCCTGACAATTTTCAAACATTTGACATTTTTCTGAAAGGTGACATTTTTCTGAAAGGTGACATTTCTTCGAAAATTTGACGTTTTTTCGAAAATTTGACATTTTCCTGAATTTTTGACATTTTTCAGAAAAGTGACATTTCTCTGAAAATTTGACATTTTTCGAAAATTTGACATTTTTCTGAAGTGACATTACTCCGAAAATTTGACAATTTTCAAACATTTGGCATTTTTCTGAAAGGTGACATTTCTTCGAAAATTTGACGTTTTTTCTGAAAATTTGACATTTTTCTGAAAAGTGACATTTTTCCGAAAATTTGACGTTTTCCTGAAAATTTGACGTTTTTCTGAAAATTCGACATTTTTTAAAAATCTGACATTTTTCTGAAAAGTGGCATTTCTCCGAAAATTTGATATTTCTTGGAAATTAAAAAAAAAAATTTCGTGACTCGTCTTGTAGAAATATTTTTATGATATCATCATCAGTTCGCCTGTTATAAGAATTTTATGCTTTTACGACGTCATCAGAATTAAAAATACACCTGTATTTTTAATTCACTCGTATTCCATCCATCTACAATATTTCCATCTACGTTTCAAACTTGAATTGGATGTTTCCAATAGTTAAGTCGATATCTGCACCAGTTTCTAAGAATTTTTCTTATTTGTGACGTCATGTGACGTAGGTGTATTATTAATTCACTCGTAATCCGTCCATCTACAATATTTATACCTACGTTTCAAATTTCAGTTCGATATCTTCCCGAGTTATCAGCCGAAATCACTGAACACCTCTGTCATTATTAGAATATCACCCTGTACATTGCACTGCTTTGAGGACAAAACAAGTGAAATTTTTGTTTTTTAATTTATTTCACGGAAACCAAATCGAAAAAGTGCAAGTGTGATATATCGTTGAAATCGGAATTTTTACTGCTTTTCAATGGTTCAATTACAAATTGTAAGTAATCATAAAATAAACAACTTGTTGTGCCAAAACGTCACTAAACGTAATCCGATCTCAACCAAAACCTTTTCAGATCTTCTGGAGCACTAAAGAAACCCTCATGCAAAGTTTCATCCAAATCCATTTAGTAGCTTCGCCGGTATCGTGCTAACATACATACACACACACACACACACACACACACACACACACACATACACACACACACAGACATTTTTTAAAAACAACTTTTTTGGGTTCCTGGGACCTCAAAACGTAAAGATTTGATGTTATCTCAATTTTCGATTTTGGACTAATTGTAGTAACCTCCCACAATTTTATTGTGGGGAGGTTAAAATCATGAATTCGAAATTTTTTAAATTGTTCAAGAGGTCATTCTTACACATTTCTTCAATTCTATTTCGAAGTCGAAATCTACAACATATTAAAAATTCAACCAACTTATCAGAAAGTAGCTTTCCATATAGAATATGCCAGGTCCTTTGTTGTGGGAGAGAAATAAAAAAATGTTGCAAAATGGACTCTAAAAAAAGTACTTTGCATGTACACTTTAATCAGAAGTAACTTCAAAATGGTCCAAGATATTAGAAAAAAAATGGATATGTCTCACTTTTTTTTCTTATTTACTTAATAGATAGTACATGTAAAAATGTAAACTCACTAAATTTTTCCGAATATTTGTATCTTCAACTCGGTAAAGGAAATAATAAACTTTGAAACTGCAGGCCTATGGCGCCATTCGCTGTTTTAAAACAAGTCGAAAATCTCAGGATTTTTAAATTAGAATCAATGTTAATTCTATAGTACGAGCATGAAACTGTTCAGGTGGTGGTAGAAATTAATAATTCTTATGATCTTATCCTAAATGCGGAACAAAACGTAATCAGTACCTAGGTAAAATTAAAGAGAATATAGAAGATATTTGTTAGACATTCTAAATTTTTACGTTGTTCTTCCGTTAAAAATTAGAAAAGGAGATTAAGGTAAAAAACAGAACAAATCTTCATTTTTTTTGCGTTACTATAGGTACTTCCACTGAATGTGGAAGTATTTATACGAGCGGTAATGTAGGTAATAACTCACGCAGATGAAAATTTACAGCACGAGCCGTAGGCGAGTGCTGTAATTCATCAAGTGAGTTATTACCATTGCCGAAAGTTGAATACTATACTTTATCTACGATTATAACAATAAATATTAAAATGAGAAAATTTTGTTTAAATTACTGAGTTTGTTTATTAATAAAATTAACTGTAAAATTTAATTTTTGTTTACCCTTTTATATTTGTTGTCTTCAAAGATTTAGCCACCTTTAAGCGGAGGTAGAATGTGATTTTTAATCGAAATAGTGCACGAACTGCTTGCAGACAAAAACTTTTGTAGATTAATATTACGCGGCGGAAAATGCAAAACTTCTCCGCGAACTGCAATAGCCCGGAGCGCATATTCGGTCAAAAGTCTTGTTTTTTTATGTTAGAGAAAAAAGCGTCGCAAAGCTCAATCAATTCTCTTTACATAAGCTGTCTACAAATTTTTCGAAAAAAACGATAGTTATCGAGATATTCGAGAAAATGTAATAAATTACACGTTTTCCTATAGAGCGTATGCAAATCTTAAAAAAATAATCTTTCTCAGAAACCTTTGTTTCGAAGGGCCAAGATTAACGAAGCGTCAAAGTAGTACATGATATTAAGTGAACATCGTATATGAGATCGATTTCAGTTATTTACCGATTAATTACGGTGACAAAATGGAGAAAATTTACCGGAAAAAAAAAGTCCCAAATCCCACCCCCTCTAATTCCTTCATTTTTGTCGGAATTCAAAAAATAAAAAAAGGAGTTTTAGCAAATTTAATTCTATTTAAGGATACTAGAGTAGTCTTTTGGCGTATAAGCCAAGATTAAAAAGTTGCCAACTGTAGAAGCTCAAAATTTGCGATTTTTTGCCGTACATGGCCAACATTTCAGTTATCTCCGAAACGAAAAAAAAATCAAAATTCTTATGGAAGCAAAAGATTCGTAGTGGAAAATACTCGTTTGACCTTATTTTTTATTTCGAGCTAACTCCCACCGTTTCGGAGATATCTACGAAAAATAGCAAAAAACAGCTTACATTTCGGAGCCGAAAAAATTGCAAAAACATGCAATCTTGACACGTTCATATTTTTCGAAAAATAATTGGGACGGCCGTACGATGTCGCGACGTAAAGAGGAAGTCTTCCAGATAAACCTGATCGTAAATTGCACGGTGAAATTCGAAAATTCGGCTCGGCACGAACGAATCAAAAGTAGCATTTTGTGACACCAGAAAATCTTAATAGATATTAACGCGAATAATCTGTCACTACTTCCCGGGCTCCACCTTCGTGGGTCGCGCGTTACGTCGATGAGACATGCTAGGCATGAAGTTAAAGGTGATTGACTCTGTACCTAGCGTGAGTTATAATAACTCACGCATTATAACTCACGCTGTTTGTTTATGGATTCTATTAATTGATCAAAAACAGTTCATTAATTAGTATATAACCTAATAAGAGTAGATCAATTATATTACCGCTTATTTACAACGTATAGTCCGGTAAACTCTAAGGTGGCGTATGTATGAGTTGGTAACACGACATACGATTTGATATGCGATGCGCATAAAGCTATAGTAGTGAAATAGAGATGATTAACTAGTTGCGTATGTCTTATTCTCTTAGTTTATATGATGAAGCGACCTTTGGACGCGTCAGCTTAGAGTTTACTCGACTATAGTACAGTAACTAGAGGTTTTAACTTCGGAATAATGTCATATGAAACGGATTTCGTTCATTTCAGGCAATTTAATCGTAAATGCATAAAAGAAAAGTTTCTGTATTATGTGTAGGCTTACTACTTTATAGGGGATGGATGCCACCCCTTTTCAGGGGGTGCCAACTAAGAAAAAAACAGAAACATTGGAGCTGGAAGAGAATGAAATTTTAAGCTCTATGCAACTTTTCATACAAATTGATAGTTTTTAAGTTACAACGACTAGAAAATTGAAATGTTAGCTTGAAAAAGAGGTATTTCAAATATGTTTTCATCAAATAATTTGAAAGGTTTTACATTGAGCGAAATCATGCTAAAGACAAATATGAAAGCTACTAAATTGAGCATGGATTTTGTTGATTTTTTTCTAATTTCTCTAGCGTTAACGGTTTCGGAGATCTGGAGGTATAAAGATGGCGCTCGAACGTTTATAAGACGAAGTATTTAGTTTGAAGTCAAATATCTCAGAAACTATAGCACTCAGGCCAAAAACGCTAAAAACCAAAATTAAAGACTACTACTAATTAGCCTTTCAAATGATTTTTGCCTATTCCTATAGCATAAAAAACAAAGAAGTCATGACAGAAAACAATGTCAGTCTTTTTGAATAACAACGTCGCCATTTTGTTAATCTAAATAGTCAGTAGTAGTCAGTAATTATATCCCATATACTGTTTCTCGTTAATATATAGTATGACCTACATGCCCAAATTTTTTCTTCCGCTAACAGCACTTGCATTAGAAAAAAATTGTATTGTAAACTGTAAAGGGATTTAAAAAAAAACGTAACATTCTTGTTTCTCTGCAGATATCTCAATAAATATTAGTTTTAGAGAAAGTATGCCGGACATCAAAAATGAAGCTTATACACTGAGAATGAATTTGTTAACCTCCCCACAATAAAATTGTGGGAGGTTACTACAATTAGTCCAAAATCGAAAATTGAGATAACATCAAATCTTTACGTTTTGAGGTCCCAGGAACCCAAAAAAATTGTTTTTGAAAAATGTCCGTGTGTGTGTATGTGTGTGTGTGTGTGTGTGTGTGTGTGTGTGTGTGTGTGTGTATGTATGTTAGCACGATAGCGGCGAAGCTACTAAACGGATTTGGATGAAACTTTGCATGAGGGTTTCTTTAGTGCTCCAGAAGATCTGAAAAGGTTTTGGTTGAGATCGGATTACGTTTAGTGCCGTTTTGGCACAACAATTTGTTTATTTTATGATTACTTGCAATTTGTAATTGAACCATTGAAAAGCAGTAAAAATTCCGATTTCAACGATATATCACACTTGCACTTTTTCGATTTGGTTTCCGTGAAAAAAATTAAAAAACAAAAATTTCACTTGTTTTGTTCTCAAAGCAGTGCAATGTACAGGGTGATATTCTAATAATGACAGAGGTGTTCAGTGATTTCGGCTGATAACTCGGGAACGGTTGAAGATAACGAACTGAAATTTGAAACGTAGGTATAAATATTGTAGACGGACGGATTACGAGTGAATTAATAATACACCTACGTCACATGACGTCACAAATAAGAAAAATTCTTAGAAACTGGTGCAGATATCGACTTAACTGGAAACATCCAATTAAAGTTTGAAACGTAGGTGGAAATATTGTAGATGGATGGAATACGAGTGAATTAAAAATACACCTACGTTCTGATGACGTCGTAAAAGCATAAAATTCTTATAACAGGCGAACTGATGATGATATCAAAAAAATATTTCTACAAGACGAGACACGAATTTTTTTTTTTTTTTTTAATTTCCAAGAAATATAAAATTTTCGGAGAAATGTCCCTTTTCAGAAAAATGTCAGATTTTTAAGAAAATGTCAAATTTTCAGGAAAACGTCAAATTTTCGGAGAAATGTCACTTTTCAGAAAAATGTCAAATTTTCGAAAAAATGTTAAATTTTCAGGGAAATGTCACTTTTCAGAAATATGTCAAATTTTCAGAAAAATGTCACTTTTCAGAAAAATGTCAAATTTTCGAAAAAACGTCAAATTTTCGAAGAAATGTCACCTTTCAGAAAAATGCCAAATGTTTGAAAATTGTCAAATTTTCGGAGTAATGTCACTTCAGAAAAATGTCAAATTTTCGAAAAAATGTCAAATTTTCAGAGAAATGTCACTTTTCAGAAAAATGTCAAAAATTCAGGAAAATGTCAAATTTTCGAAAAAACGTAAAATTTTCGAAAAAATGTTAAATTTTCAGGGAAATGTCACTTTTCAGAAATATGTCAAATTTTCAGAAAAATATCAAATTTTCGAAAAACGTCAAATTTTCGAAGAAATGTCACCTTTCAGAAAAATGCCAAATGTTTGAAAATTGTCAAATTTTCGGAGTAATGTCACTTCAGAAAAATGTCAAATTTTCGAAAAAATGTCAACTTTTCAGAGAAATGTCACTTTTCAGAAAAATGTCAAAAATTCAGGAAAATGTCAAATTTTCGGAAAAATGTCACTTTTCATAAAAATGTCAAATTTTCGAAAAAACGTCAAATTTTCGAAGAAATGTCACCTTTCAGAAAAATGTCAAATGTTTCAAAATTGTCAAATTTTCTAATGTCACTTCAGAAAAATGTCAAATTTTCGGAAAAATACGAGGGTACAACCGCGCCCAAAATTTTGTACACCAGATTTCCTCTTTGACGAAGATTACACAGATTTCCTCGGACTTCCTCCAGACTTCCTGGGATTTCCTCGGATTTCCTGGGACTTCCTCGGACTTCCTTCAGATTTCCTAAGATTTCCTGAGACTTCCCCGGACTTCCTGGGACTTCCTGGGACTTCCTCGGACTTCCTGGGACTTCCTCGGATTTCCTCCAAATTTCCTCGGATTTCCTGGAATTTCCTTGGATTTCCTTGATATTCCCAGATTTCTTCGGAAGTTCCCTGTTTCGATTTACTTCCACGTCCAGTGGAAGTATAGTAACGACAAAAAATTTTTTTTAAATTTTTATTGTTCAAATAGGCTTAGAATGTCATGAAACGTCGAGATTTTAAGTTTGAGTGAAAAAAAAATTCTGTCGGTCTGTCTGTCGGTCTTCTGTAACATTTTTTGTGTGCACGTTTACTCTGGAACCGTTTAAGATATTGACTTGAAATTTGCTACACATATGTATTTTAACGAGATCTGGAACTAGATTATATTTTCATCTTATTCCGTCGAAGGGTTGGGGGGTAAACTGGGGTAAATGAGGATAAATAGGTAAATGAAGCAGGTAAGAGTCCATAAAATTGGTATTTAGTATATACAAAAGAAGCTAAGGTCTCAAAAAATTTTTGGCATTAGCCATTATTAAAGGGGATGAGAAAAGATTGTGATTTAGTGTGTGTACTGTGTACAAGAATCTAAAACCTCAAAATATTTTTTTACGTCATCCACCCCCCACTACCCCCTATCACCACCCCCACCCCACTACCGATGTGGGGTATCGTTTTATGGGTTTTTCGGGTGGAGGATTTAAAATATTATATTATTAAAGTTCCATAAACAATTATTTCCACATACAAAATTTTTTCGTTGTGGGAGACTTGGATAGAAAATCTGGATGTGGAATTAGTGATTCCTTGGTCAGCGGTTTTTTATAATCAATTTTCTTAATGACATAATTAAATTTATTAGGTTTAAAAATTTCATAAATATATATTATAATTGAATATTTACAAAATTTACCTTTAAATTAATTAAAACTAATTTATAAAATATAAAAAAATATGTTATTAACATAATTATATTTTTAACCTCATTTTTAACTTAATGATTATAAATTCAATAAATTTGATTATTATCTCGATTATCATTATTACCACTAATCGAACCGATCTCGGAACCACTTTTCTTTGGTATATTTATTACTATCGAGATGGTTTGTCAGGAAATGTTGCTCGAAACGTTGTTATAGTGAATATGGAACGTGTAAGACAGAATAGGTCGTTATAACCCAATATAGATGTTTTTATGTTCTTGGCCGTTGATATCAAATTAACTTTATTCGATCCTTAAATTTTCGAACTTTTTAAATGCAAATTTCAAAATTACTGTGTCCTAATGTTTGTTTATTCACCGTTGTCAGAGAAATTAATTAATATTATTAATTTTGTTTCCATTATTAATATTTTAGGTGTGTTTTGGTTGAGTGTTTTAATGCAACTAAAAAACTAATAGACACCCCGAATGTAAACTAGTAGAAGCATTATACTCTTTGCCGATATATTGAGCTTTTTATATCATTGTTACACATTCTATAGGATACTCTCCGCAGTTTTCTTTCTTTTCCTAAACTTTGTTGTGGACTCGGTTGTGAAAGAAAATATATATAAAAAAAAATAAAGAGAAAACATCCAACCTGTCTGGGATTCGAACACACGATCTTTATTGTAAGGCAAAACTTTAGACACTGTATCATCACACATTACTTCAAAAATGGAATGTCTGTAATATGTACCTTTCGAGAATCATATTTCAACGCATTATACCGGGTGCCACAGGCGAGTGGCTCCCCCCCCCCCCCCTCTGTATTTCCTTTATTTTTTAACTACCTGTAAAAATAGATTTTTGGACACAAAAAACGGTATGAGACCATTTCAGGTTTACCCGGAAATTACCGTAACTTTCGATTTTTGAATGGAACAACCTGTATATATTTACTAGTGATGCAACGATTCTTACTTTTATGATTACGATTTCGATTACGATTATCATTAGTGATAATCGCCGATTACGAATACGATTACGATTGTCTAGAACTTTGTTAAATTTTATAGTATAACAATAAAAAGCAATTGTTTTTATTAAAACTATTTTATTATTAATTACTAAAAGCAACCACTTGTTATATAAAGTCAGTTTACTATTAATGTTCTCAAATTAAGGGATTAAGTTAAATGATGTAAATGAAGATGCCCCACTTAAAAATCTTGGTAGATAAAATAAAACTGAATTGGAAATTATTACCACTCAAGCCAAGATTGTGCAAAAGCCCACCTTTTTCTGGGTAATTGTGGTTTATACTGGGTTTTTATGAAAACAAATTTCCCGTCTAATTTCCCACCTTTCATTCGGCGTTGCTTTGACAATATAGCGTGTGACAACATCTGGACTGTGTTGGATATATTCTCACATTCTCAGTTATGAAAACCTAGTAAATATGTGCGGTTTTTTTTTTTAAATTGCATAGTTGCATAGTTGTCCCACTTCTAGTGCCGCAGTAGAAATAATTTTTCCTACATTCGGCCATATTTGGAGCAAACTAAGGAATAAGCTTGGAGCTGAAAAGGCGTCAAAACTATTTAAGATTTAGACATTTAAATAAAACATAAATACCTTTTCAAAAGATATTTAACTTTTACCTTTCACATTCCAGTTTGAGGAATTTTTTAAAAGTTTTTGTTATTTGTTTCATGTTTTTATTTGTCTCAAGTTTATTATTTACTTGTTTTATTGTTTACTAATATACTGACACGTTACACTTTTGTTATTGTTTTGTTCAAGTATTTGTGAGGCAAAAATATAATTTTTTATATAATTGCTTCTTTTTTCCTGCAAGAAAAAACGAAAATCAAACAAAAACCCAAATGGGTTTTTCTAAAATCAAAAACCCACAAAAACCACCCATTTTTATGCCAACCCTGGGCAAGCATGTAACCATATAAAACAAAAATCAATAATTAATTGTAGGATTGTTCGACCCAACCTATTTCTCCTAGCAGTGGCGGTCTGGCCAGGTCGGCTAGTCGGCAAATGCCGACTGGGCCCTAGGGTCGTGTCTAATGAGGGGCCATGCTTATCAAAAAAAATTTGGTACGGGAAAAATTTTTTTTAGATTTCTCTTTCTCTGCACGTAAAAAAATTTTTTTCCGGATTTCTCTCCCCCGGTCATCAAAAATTTTTTTCGGATTTCTTCCCCCTGCTCATTAGAAAAATTTTGGGACGAGCAAAATTTTTTTCGGATTTTTTTCGGATTTTTTTCCCCCGCTCATCAAAAAAATTTTGGGACGGCGACGTCTAGATACATGCGAAGCAAAAATATTCAAATCACTGACGAACTGAGTTTGAATGTTTATTGTAAAATGCTGACTAATCCCTAGACACCCAGACCGCCACTGTCTCCTAGTTGTTTGTATGAAAACAAGCAATGGAAAACAACCTCTCTGATGGAACACTGGAAGCCTTCAGTGCAAAATATTTATGTGCGATGGATTTTAAGCAAAGAAAGGTTATATTTTTCTTTCCAGTGTCGAATCGTATCTTCCATATTAGACGACGCAGCGTAGAAATTAAAAACCACAAATCGTAAATAATCGTTTGCAATAATCGGCGATTATGATTAATCGTAAAATGCCACTATCGGCAATTACGATTAATCTCAATCGTAATCGTTGCTTCACTAATATTTACATATTTGTATTCAAGACAACATTCTGAGTATACCATGAGATTTTCGCGAATTTTTAAGTCGATGTTCACTTTTTTTTAAGCGTATTAAGACATTCTTCTAGAGTGTTTTGGAATACCAAATGTTGTTCTACGGTAGGTAAAATCCAAGGGAAAAATATAATATTTCCTTTAATTTCATTAATAACTATTTACGAAGCCTCCAAAATTGAACAAATCACTTTGTTATCGAAAACTTTTTTTTTTCAACTGGGAAGATGTGGCTAATAGTATTCAATAAAGTATAGAGTTTTTTCATCGATATCCATTTCAAATCTATGCTATTTGTTTTTCTATTATATTAAATTTATTTAAAAATAAAAAATCACTTTCAAAATAATTTTTATTGATATATAGTAGATACACCGAATTGAAATTTTATAATTTGATAAATTGTAAATTACAAAATTTCAGTTCATTGTATTTCAGTTAATAATGAAAATATTTTCATAAACTCCAAAACCTATTGTTGTATTTTTATGAAAAGTAAAATATATATGGCAAAAAAAAATAAATTTTCGCAAATACTTTTTCAAAATTTTTTAGAGGTCGTTAGAGGAGTGCTTCTCTAGATGTTAGTTCCCATATTTCATATGGGTCCCATGCGCCACAGACGAGAAAAAAAATATTGAAATTTTACCAGCCGCCACTGTCCACCACTGATAATATTTAAAGCCAAAAATATCTGAAATGAGTGGCTTCCTAAAACAGAAATATTTCCAAGAAAGTCTGTGCTCCAATGACTGAATGAAGTCAGACAAATTCCGTAACTACTTTGAAAAAAAATTGATTTCTTCTCTTGGTGACAGTCGTCCAGTTATAATAATCTATGATGGCCATAGCACTCATGTGACTACCAATATCATAGAACTTGCAATCAGGGAACAAATTACCATCTTAAAACTGCCCCCGCATACAAGCCATTTGTTACAGCCACTTAACTTGGCAGTATTTAAGCCTCTAAAGGATATGTGGGATGCTAAATTGGTATCCTGACAACGTAAGAATGCGAGGTATAAAGTTCCAAAGGTGCAGTTTTCTACTATGGTGGCAGAAACTTGCATAGATTTGAAGATTGATGATATTAGTGGCTTTAAGAAAGCAGGTATGGTACCTTTCAATGATGAAGTAATTCCAGAAGATAAATTCGAACCTTCTGCGTTATTACGTTGGAAACAGCAGAAGGCAGTCATCAACCCGCAACCACCTTTTTACGATCATGGCCAACCAAATGCAGAAGGTGAGCAGCCGTTAATCAATTTAAATGAACAGCCAGTTGCCCCCGAACATATGCAGCCAAATGCAGACGGTGAACAACTATTAGTTGTTTTAAATGAACAACAACCTCCTCTCGATTATAGGCCAAATGCACAAGCTGGACAACTGCTAGAAGATTTAATTGAACAACCACCTAATCCTGTTCCATCAACTTCTTACTCTCTGCAAGTATCCTTTGAAGATCTTCTGCAGACAATTAGGCAAACAAAACAACCCCTAGCTAAAAAAAAAAACAAGAATTGCTCCTGGTGCTGAAGTCATTACGTCACCGGAAGCTGTGGCCAGAATGTAAGCAATAGAGAAAGAGACAGCTTCAAAGAAGAAGGAAAAAGCTTTGAATAAGGTGAAGAGAGATTCAAAGAAGAAGAGAACTTAAAAAAACCAAGACAGACTAAGAAACCTATGACACCACCGGCTAGTTCATCAAATGATGAAGAAGAACTTTCTTACGTTGACACTGACGATGACATGGACGCTGAAAGCGATCTTAATGAAGTTGAAGATGAAAATCAAGAACAATCAAGCACAGGAACATACATAGACAAATGGATAATTGTCAAATATAGCACCAAGAAAACAACACGACATTATGTAGGACAGGCTTCATTTAACTATTTAAGTATCAATGTCTTACTGACTTTTATCATTTTCAGGTTACCAACAAAATTAATAACGATGAATGGACAGTAAAATTCACAAAACGTAATCACGGCACACTTTTTTGGCCAGAATTGGAAGATGTAGATAATATAACTAACATAGATATTATTAAGGTTTTGCCTGATCCAAAATTAGATCGTCTTGGAGATGCTTGGACTTTCGACTTTGACTTCTATAAATTTAACATTAACCTTACTTAATCACATGAGAATATATTATGGACTTTATGTTTCTGTTATTTGAAATGTAAATATAATATTTTCAGTTTATTGAGAATGTTTAATGAAATATTTTTTTAATGTTTTGAACTTTTCTCTCGATTCCTCGTACAATATAGTTTGTAACTTTTGAACAAACCAATTAATTTCAAATCTGCAAAGTGCAAAAAATAGCAACAATTGTAATTAAAACGATCTTGCCTCCTAACAATTTCAGTAGATTTCATGATTCTTTAACAGTCAAATACGCACTTGCCCCTAAATTCGGGGTAAGTGCGCCCTCCTGTTATTTTTTTTTAAAGTGTGGTTGTAGTGCGTTAGCCGTTGATTAGGGTTTATTTATTTATAGATTTGTTCGCCCAATGTACCAACAAAGAAATACTCAAAATTTAAAAAAACTATATGATAAAACATAAATCCCACAATTGTCAACAAATAATGTCAACTGTCCAAAAACCGGTGTGCACTTGCTCCACTTTACCTACCACTTATTTAGTCCCTTCAAATTAGTCATAAAATCGTTGTTTTATGGAAAATATTTCCACAGTTATGAGACTTGTAAACAGTGAAGTATTTGGGTTGTCTGAACATGATTTTCACCCCCCCGCACTTCTAAAAAAGAAGTATATACATATATATGAATTTTAGCGTTTTTTTCGCCTTTTTATCTATTTTGAGGAAAAATTGTGCATTTTGGTCGAGATTTTGGTGAAAAATATCAAGAGAGTAAAGTTGTAGGGCATAAAATTTTCTGTAAATTTTGTCTCTACTTTTATGAGCCAAAATTATGTATTTTTATGAAAAATTACATAAAAAAAATTATTATATTATTATTGTTCTATACAGGAATAGAATGTATTTTTTTGCCAAAATTTAATTACGCATTTATAATAATAATTATTATCATAATAATTATGCTGATCAATAATATTGCATTAGTTTTTCAACAAAAAAAAAATGCCTAATATGATTTCTCGAAAAATCGACCCTTTTCTTCTTAATAAAAATACACGCCACTGACTGAAATAAGTTTTGTTTTACTGAAAAAGAAATATTAAAGATCTTTGATACCGATCCAAATTTGGTTGAAATTGGTCAATAATTGAGTTACGAAGGTGTTTCCACTTGAAATGGGCCACACTGTATATAAATATTAAAAATTTAAAGAGACTTAACATAAATACTAAAAGCAACTGGGGAACAACTAGACAAACAAAGAAACCTTATATAACATGTCTAAAGCCCATAGTTTTGGAGAGAACAAAAAATCACTGAAAGAAAGATTTCCTGAGATTTCCTCGGACTTCCTCGGATTTCCTTCAGATTTCCTAAGATTTCTTGGGATTTCCTCGGACTTCCCCGGACTTCCTCGGACTTCCTCGAACTTCCTCGGACTTCCCCGGACTTCCTCGGGACTTCCTTGGACTTCCCCGGACTTCCCCGGACTTCTCCGGACTTCCCCGGACTTCCCCGGACTTCCTTGGGACTTCCTCGGACTTCCTTCTAGATGTACACCAAATTTCCCTCGCGGTTGTCCCCTCGGAAAAATATCACTTTTCAGAAAAATGTCAAATTTTCAGAAAAATGTCAAATTTTCAGAAAAATGTCAAATTTTATTAAATGGACTCAAAGGAAAATTCCCAAAAAATACTTCGGGTCCATTTGTGTGTTAAAGCGTGCAGACTGTATGCTGAGTATTTTTGACGTGTCAAGTGCATCGAGAGATTACAAGTTTTTTCGACGTTTATAAAGCCCACGGATGGTGTGAGAGGCCATCCTGAACCGCTTACAAGCCCTGCAAGTGTAAGCAACCCCACCGGAACGCTTTCGGTGAGTTTTTTCCAATAAAACTTTAAAAGTGACAGTGACATTATATTTTAAAAACTATTTCCGCTACTTCCGGCATCCCGCCGGAAATTCTTCCGGCAACATAACCTAAAAATAGTACTACATAACCTAAAAACAATTTAAGACATTGGTACCAACCTAAACATTTTTCAAAAACCAAATTCCCCAGAGAAACATTGGAACCAAAAATTTGACAGCTATCACTTCCCCGACCGACTTAGTGAAAAATTGGTCGAGGCCAAAAGATAAAACAAAATATACCAACTCAAACTTAAACGAGCCACCATGAACGCTACCCTGGCTACATCTGGCAGGGAAGCTGTCCACCAAGAGCTATATGGTTTTTTCCAAAAATGACCATCCTTACCATCCATCCCATTACCAACGAACAGGTTTTTTCGTTTGTTTCCCGTATCAATAATGAAAATTATTAAGTGCTCTTGCCTACGAACGTTTTTATAGAATTACGTTTATTTTTATATTAATTTTAGGTCCCTGTGGACACATTATAATTTTAACCTAGTCTTTAAGCCTGCCTACAGAAGACAGGAGCTACTTTTCTATTTTTCTCCAAGCCAAACCGGACCTACCCCGTCCGGCCTCACACTCGCCACGGCGGTGTTCACCATGGTTGTCAGACTGGCCCCAGGCTAGGATCCGATGAAGCATATATTTGTATTAAAAACATTGAACAAAATATTAATGTTGTGTAGACTATAAATTTAACACTCAAGTCCTTAGGTCCAAATCCCACCGAACGCAAGACTTTTTTTCTGATTTA
Organism: Rutpela maculata; assembly: GCA_936432065.2. Lineage (NCBI taxonomy): Eukaryota > Metazoa > Arthropoda > Insecta > Coleoptera > Cerambycidae > Rutpela > Rutpela maculata. Next base: position 62,406,607 of record OW386290.2, read on the forward strand.
ATACGAAAAAAATATTTCAACTTAATAAATATAATTAAATGAGATCGTTCATATTGTTTAGTGCTCTTTTCGGCTTCAAAGATTCACCGGGTGGGGAGGTTCCAGCCGCTTCCAGTAGCTGCCGATTTTTTTGTTTATACATTTGTGTAGGGTTGACAGTTTCGAATATATTTTATTTTATAGATGGCATCCGACCGTTCTCAGGATGAAGTATTTAGTTTTAACCTAGGAAATAGCATGCAAATTCGACGACGAATGGTTGCCGTCTGCCAGTCGGTAGTCGAAGAGACCATATAAGTACAAAATTTTTTTCTCTCTGGAACTTTTTGGTATGGTGAGAAATAGGGAGGGGGGGCATTTATCTTTTAATCGAATAATTATCGATATCTGTCTGCATAGGTAGTTAGTATATGTACTTCATATACCCCAATTACGTTGGCAGACGAAACTTCCAGTCGGCGCGCGCGTTAACCGGAAATAGAAACTAAAAATTTTTCTTTCTATTTGAGGTTAACGCGCGCGCCGATCGGAAGTTTCGTCTGCCAGCGTAGTTGGGGTATGTGAAGTAAAGTACATATACTAACTAGTACTAACTACCTATGCGGACAGATATCGATAATCATTCGATTAAAAAATAAATGCCCCTATCCCCCCACCATACCAAAAAGTTCCAGAGAGAAAAAAATTTTGTACTTATATGGTCTCTTCGATTACCGACTGGCAGACGGTAACCATTCGTCGTCGAATTTGCACACTATTTCCTAGATTATTTAAAATGTTAAATATTTTAGAAACTGTGACACTTAGGTAATTTATCAATCTTTAAAATTAGTTTTGTTTGTTTCTACGTCACAAAAAATAAAAAAGTTATGGTCTATATAGTGTGTGTTTTCACATTTTTTTAAACAAAATGTCACCATTTTGTTATTGTAATTACTCAGTAATCATTATTTTTTTTTTTTTCAAAAATACTGTGTTTCCTTAATATATACACTGAGAGTATAACCCCGCCGGGGATTATACTTTGCTAGGCGGCAGCTCTCTCGTCGGAGGCATTGGGGGTGGGTAAGGATCTTTGGAAAATTTAATTCTAAAGTCTTCAATTATTTAAATAGGCGCCACTTAATCTTGTTTTAGTTAAGACCAAGAAAAAATGCCTATCCTAGCCTTTTGGGTTTGCGGGTGTTGCAAAAAAATAAAGTCAAGGTTGGGTCCTCAAATTAGATTTAATAATAAAAATGTATCACAATAAGGTATCCTTATGGGGTAAGAACGTGCTCTACGAGCATCAAAATGCTTAATACTTAATTCATTTAATTTCACAAATGGTCCGCTTTTTTGCCCCCTCAAATAGTACTATTTGCGGTTCACAGTAACTGTGGAACTTATTAAAAATCGTAATATTAACGAAATTATCTGACTTAAACTAGGTGTAAAATTAGCTTAGTAATTTAGCAAACAAATTCTTTGAAAAGATTGGTAAATTCTATAGTTCAACGCCGTCGTCTCACACGACGTTTATTGTAAAATCAGAGGCTGGAATTTCACGTCGCCGTTTCTGAGTAATTAGAAAAAACAGTCTGACCTTATTTTTAATTTGTCGACACCTCACAGTACCATGGACATCCAGGGCAATTCCTTATTTACATAACGTGTTACAACCATGTGCTACAACCATGTGTTCTCATCAGGGTAAGCGACCTAGCGGCCGGGCGGCATGCTTCACGTGCGACCGTGGTTATCCAATAGCCGGTTGAATAATCGAATCACAGCGCTTCCAACCATATAACCGTATTACAGCTCAAATTAACATGGATCCAGGATCATAAAATATTAAACAGCAAGTCTATAGGATACGAGTTATGAATGCGAAAATTCCAAGGTGTAAGTTGCAAAATGCAAGTTAGCCATGTGCAAACTAACCAAATTCAAGTTAACCAAACGTAAGTTAGGCCGGCAAATCTTCCCGCAGAATGGCCCTTCTTTTAAATATAATTTAACAAAATTCTCTAAGCCATGTGCTCGGTGCCCCAACAGCTTCTTAAATGGCCGTTACTTCCTTCCAAATCCTTTTTTCCGCAACCGAATCCATGTACGTTGGAAACCCGTAATGAAAAACAATTGGCATTTAAAATTCATACACCGCGCAATGACGCGCTCACCCTATAATACCGACAGTGCGCTTAGCCGATAATCTGATTCTAAACTAAACGTAAACATCTAACATGGCTGTTTCTGTCCGAAAATTGGCGTAAACAAGTGTTAACTGAGAACTTATGACTTTCATGTAAATATATCCCAGACATAAAGTGATTGAAAACGCACACAACGTTACGCGGCACCTACTGCCTACATTTTACAATACTGGGAAAAGGTTTCACTGCTGCTTTGCCCTGTTTTAGACGCCCGCATACACTGACAATTTATCAACAAATTAATTTAAGCACTATGAGCCATGCTAATTACCAAACAAACTCTGAAGGTTCCTAGTACCATGAGGGAGTCGAACATTCTTCCTATAGGTATAGTAATAAGGTAACATGCTACTTCCTTAAATTAACCGAATCAAACTTATACCATAAAGATATAATTATAAATGCGTTGTGTCGCTCCTATGCGCTCAATGAAGAAATGTTCCTACCACTTACGTACAGGACAAGGTAAGGTATACCAAAAAGAACCATGCATACAAAGTACTATTTACCCGTTACACAATCACCCCTGTTCAACGGTAGAAAAATAGGAATTGAAAATTACTATTTTTCATAAGGACCCTTTCCTCTATTTTAACCCAGTTAGACTGTTAGTAAACTTATCCTAAATAATCGAATCGATCGATCAACTACACCCTACCTAAACTAAGACTACAGCTCTTACTTAACGCTCCTAAGCTAACACGTCTAAGCTATCATATGTACAAGTTCCTACCTAACTATTGACTAGTATCTGCGCAGATTTAAACCTAACTTAGAACTAACATACGGTAAAATTTGCTGACTACAGCTTCCAGAAACATTTAAATATAACGGTGCGAACGTCACATATAACAAACTTCCTGCTTCGGCGCCTAATTACTCTAAAACAGGCAGACAGATTCGCATCGAAGAAAATATACTGTCCTAAAATAACCTAGGGTCCTAAAGTTTCATTAACCGGATCTGCAAAATGCATTTCTTTCACAACGGGACCCCGTACTGCGCGGAGTTAAACACAATTTAATATGGCGAAGGTGAAATCAAAACTATGTTCCCTCAAAATCGGAACAATCTAGATCATAAGTCGGATAAAAATATGGCTTGAGGTCTTTGACGTGCCAATTCCCCGCCTTTGAACCGTCTTCGTATTCCAATGTATAGACTAACTTGGAAAGTTTTTTTACGTACCGTACAAAGCACATACCGTGGAGCTAACTTCTTTGAGAAATTTTGTGCGGCGTCAGACAGCACCTTATTCCGCTTCCATACCCTGTCGCCAACAAAAAATTCCACATCGCGTTTCCTCAAATTATACGACTTTTCATTACGCTTATACGTGCATTTAATTTGTCCTGAACCTTTTTATAAATTTCCCCTAGTTTGCCTAGGCCGAGCGCATAGTGCGCAGTATCCCCAGGTTTTAACTTATCGAAACTCGAACGTCCGTAATAATCTCCAGTCGCGGGAACTACTCTTCCAAAATTTAGGAAAGCGGGACTGTACTCGGTAACCTCGTGGTTAGCAGTACGCAGTGCAAAACCAATCTTCGCAATGTTTTTGTCCCAATGTTTATGGTCTTCTCGGATATAACTACGGATGGCTGTGCCAACAGTGCGGTTATATCTCTCGACAAAATTGGCCTGTGCATGATATTTGGCGGTAAACCAAATGTTTGACTTATATTCCCTCACAAGATTTTTAAACTGGGTACCCGCAAATTGTGACCCATTGTCGCAAATGACATATTGCGGTACACCGTACACCAAGAATACCTCATTCTCTATGAAACGTACAATACCCGGGGCGGTAGCTTTTCGCAACGGGTGCAAAAGTGTATACTTTGTAAACCAATCGCTTACCACCAAAAGATATGAATGACCTGCGCTACTCCTCGGTAACGGACCCATTAAATCAACCGAAATGACCTGCCAAGGAAAACGTACTTGCTTTTCAGCCCCCATTAATCCAAACCTAGCAGTATTCGAAGCCATTTGCGCATTACACACCTTACAAGATCTGACATAACGATATATGTCTCGGCGCATTTTTGGCCAATAATACGTCAGGCCGACTCGAGCGGCAGTCTTAGAGACACCTAAATGTGCAGCCCTTTCGTCATCATGACAGGACCGCAACACAGAAAGACGTTGTGTCTTAGGAACTAAGAGTTTCCACTCAGAAATATTCGTACTTAAAGGTACCTTCGAGGGTATCAACTTATACACATATTTATTTCTTACTGTCCATTGGGGAAAGTCATCAGGCCTACTTAAAATTTTCTCGCGCATCTTTTCATAGAAAGAGTCTACATTAGTTAAATCAATATCGAGCGAGATACAATCATCAACGTTAATTGCGGCACCCTCGAGACATTCTGACTCGACGGGAGGGGGATCTACGGGACTACGAGATAAGGCGTCGGGGACGACGTTAAATTTGCCCTTTCTATGGACGATCTCAAAATCAAATTGGCTCAGCCGAACACACCAACGTGCAAGTTTCCCAGAGGGGTCGCGTAGTTTATACAACCACTTTAGGGATGCATGGTCTGTGATGACCGTGAACCTGACTCCCTCAACGTATGGCCTAAACTTTTCACAGGCGAAAATAACTGCCAAACATTCCCTCATAGTACAACTATAATTTCTTTCGCTCTTTGAGAGGCTCCTACTGGCGAAAGCTATCACCCTTTCTTCGCCCTGTTGCTCTTGTGTGAGTGAACACCCAAGACCTGTATCGCTAGCGTCACACTGTATTGAAAAAGGTAGGTTAAAATCGGGGCTAGACAGTAAAGGTGCGGAAATAAGCGCCTGCTTGACATCGCGGAACGCATTGTCAGCGGCCTCAGTCCAAATTATTGGTTGTCCCTTTTTTCTACCGGCAAGCAATTCGTTGATGGGGTTCATAAGTGTAGAAAACTGTGGTATAAAGCGCCGATACCAGCTGCACATACCAGTAAACCTTTTTACTTCGGTTGTCGTTCTTGACTGAGGAAAATTAACCATAGCCGAGACCTTCTCGGGATCGGTCCTCAGGCCTGCATTATCGACTATAAACCCGAGATATTTCAGTGAAGGACGAAAGAACTCGCACTTATCAAAATTTACCGTGAGGCTCGCGTCACAAAGACGTCGAGCCACCTCATTCAATAACCTTAAATGCTCCTCAAAAGTGGAGGACACAATTATCACGTCGTCCAAATAAACAAAAATGTTGGGTTCGAGCTCTGGACCGCAAATCGCGTCCATCAGACGTTGCTGGCACTGCGCTGCATTGCATAGCCCAAAAGGCATAACGTTAAAATGGAATAAGCCCCTACCGGATATGGCAAAGGCTGTTTTTTCTTTAGACGCTTGGTCTAAAGGAATCTGCCAAAATGCACTGCGCAAGTCGACAGATGAAATATAACGCGCGTCGCGAAGCATATTTAATATTCTATCCACGACAGGTAGTGGGTACGAGTCCCTTTTCGTCACGGCGTTTAACTTTCGCCCGTCGAAACAAAAACGAAACTCCCCATTTTGTTTCTTTACTAACAGTACAGGGGAAGACCACTCACTCATCGAGGGTTCAACAACTCCTAACTGCAACATTTTCTCGAGTTCCTTGTTAAGGTGACCCAACATGTAAGGGGATAACAAATATTGCCGCTGCTTAAACGGTCTGGCGTCGCCCGTATCAATACAGTGGATCAACTTGTTGGTGCGCCCCAGTTTCCCGTCCTTATTCAACACATTAAATTTCGAAATTATCTCTTCAGCCTGCGAGATCTGTTCATCAGTAAGGTTGACTGAAGAAAGAACCCGACCATTTGGCTTACAATTTCCCGTATCTAGGGTAGATATATCGATATTATTATCGTCACGTACATGCCACGAATTATTGCTAAAGTCTATATTAACCTTGAATTCTTTACAAAAGTCGCTACCTAAAATAAAGTCATGCTTAAGTGATGGCACAACTAGAGGTGAGATTACCTTACAAACACCGTTAACACAAAGCGGCAGGTCAACTGTACCCTGTATAGTTTGATGAGCTCCATCGGCCGTGGTAACGGACTTATGGGGAGACTTCCTAATTTTTATATTAAACATTTTCAAAATACTTAGGCCTCCTACCCCAATTATCGAGTTGGTTGCCCCGGAGTCTAACAATGCCACTAACTTCCTATCAAATAAGGTCACCATCACATAAGGTCTGTTGTCATGGTCCTTGTTCACTAAAACAGGAGAGGTATTCCTTGTCTCCGGTTTTCTGAAGTTATCAGAGAAAAACTTATTTACTTGTTCTAAAATTATATTTTGTTCACGAGTGCGCCTGCGGTTACTCTCTATTTTTTCGGCCTGCCTACTAGCGTCGGGTCGAACACGACCGTGTTGTCCTACCCCCTGTCGGCGTTTCCCGAACAGCTACTACAATTTGAGGCAGTTACGCCCTTCTTCCCACACTTAAAACAAAACTTACTACGCCTCTGTCTGCAAGTTCGGAACGTATGATTTGGTTGGTTGCAGTTCCAACAAACCGACCGTGTGGTAATATTACTACTAATATTTGCGGCAGTACCAATACTTGAACTCTGATTTACTATGTTTGCCCTTGAATTACTCCTATTATTATTCCTAGCGCTCTCACTCGCTTGAGAACTACCCACCGCGCTAACATCATTAGAACACCTGCAACTACAAGTGCAGTTACGAGGTACGGAATTGGTAGAATTACTTCCCCAGTGACTATCCCTAGCTCGACTTAAATCATTAGACGTGGACGGCTCCGCAACATATGCCAACTCTGAGTTCCGCGTACGCATTGACAGGACCTCTTCCCATCGTTTGCAGGCAATTGCAAGTTCACTAACTGACCCAAAATCTGTTAAAGCTAAGCGTTCATAATATTTAAATAGCAAGTTCTCGCGGATTCTATTTATCTTCGTAATTTCTGCTGGTGCGTTACTAAGACGCCTAAAATATGCTTCCATTTCCGCAATGAAAATAGTTACCGACTCGTTGTTACGTTGCTTGCGGTTCTTGATAGTTTTCCACAATTGTTCATCGTTGTCCTTCGGCAAAAAGTCACTCCTAAGTCTCCTGACCAGGGAATCCCAATCAGAGAGCGTTGGCTTGGCGTAGCGCCACCAGTCAAGACCCTTCCCAGTAAATAAGTCGACTGCCGAGGCAAAAAGATCTTTTTTATTAACACCCCTCGCCTCTGCTAGTTCCTCAACTCGTTCTATAAACGCTTCTACCCCCAAACGTTGGGAAAGCCCATCGAATTTCACTCCCCACTTATAAATTTGTAAAGGCTTGGACGACTGCGCAGGTATTTGTATGATGGCAGGTAATTGCGCATAGTGTTCAACAGCAGGTGTGTCTGACGTTACCCGCTCATAAAGTTCCGCTTCCAGTTGTATACACGAAGCGTAAGCTTCATCCTTGAAAAACTTATGGTCCGCGTCCTCTCCAGGTTCCATTCGCTTTACCCTACCTATGACGTGAATTAATCTGGAGCGCAGGCGTATGAACAACCCATCTGTAGCTGGCCCCTCAAAGTCACGTACTAACCCGCTTATATTTTCCACAGAATGCGTGATAGCATCCCTTTCCGTAAGAAAATCGAAATCAGGGTCCCTAATATCAAGATCTCTACCCCGCTCTTTATTTAGAAGTCGGCCTAAAATTTTTCTTTTGTCATTCATGTCACGATCTGTTACTACTCCGCGAATTCTAAGCTCATAATTAATTTCGTTTATAAGTAAATGGTTAGGTTTCATATACACGACTTCCTCCATCTTGCTTTATAAATATCCCCCAGTCTAGACCACTAAGTATCTATATAGTTTAAGCGTATCGCGTTTGAAATACTACAAACAATGCTCCACAACAGAATACTAAAACCTAAATCAGGTACTTCGAGACCGGTACTAAATTTCAAAAATCACAAACAATTCTGCCTCACAGAATACTAACGCGTTAACCAGATATATGTAAAGTGTAAATCTGGACATTCAATAGGCCAATAGGCCAAAATATCACAAACAGTTCGCCGCCACAAAATATTAATACGCTAAACAGTATAACAATTAATCTAAAAAACTCTGTAGAGCCCCGAAAAATTAATTAATTCCTGTTTACCTAAATTATCCTACTATCACCGCACTGGCCGTTACTATTAACTACCCTGTATATGAATAAATTCTAAGAAGCGTATGTTGTAATAAAGAATTGAAAAAAATATAAATAATACCGTGTATAAGACTAGCTATATTGTACACCCTGTATACGAATTATTTTAAAGGCAAAAGAAAATATCATGCAGATAAGAGACACAACACTTTTGACTTGTGGCGTAAAGTTAAAAAAAACTCCAGGTGTTTCATTACCTTATCACTAAATATAAGATTAACTACGTGTGTAAAGAACACATTTTTCAAAATCAAATAACAATCATCGGTTTTTGTATAACAAAAAGCCTGTACAAGTATATCAGAATAAAATTGATAAGCGCTAATTTTCAAAAAATTTTATCAGTTCATTCAGCGATGACTTGTGAAATTCCTTGAGCCAAAATTATCTTAGACTTTATTTTTCGCAACCATTTAATTTACCAAAATTCGAGACCCCACGTTCAGGCGTCAACTTCGTATAACCCCACCGGGGATTATACTTTGCTAGGCGGCAGCTCTCTCGTCGGAGGCATTGGGGGTGGGTAAGGATCTTTGGAAAATTTAATTCTAAAGTCTTCAATTATTTAAATAGGCGCCACTTAATCTTGTTTTAGTTAAGACCAAGAAAAAATGCCTATCCTAGCCTTTTGGGTTTGCGGGTGTTGCAAAAAAATAAAGTCAAGGTTGGGTCCTCAAATTAGATTTAATAATAAAAATGTATCACAATAAGGTATCCTTATGGGGTAAGAACGTGGTCTACGAGCATCAAAATGCTTAATACTTAATTCATTTAATTTCACAAATGGTCCGCTTTTTTGCCCCCTCAAATAGTACTATTTGCGGTTCACAGTAACTGTGGAACTTATTAAAAATCGTAATATTAACGAAATTATCTGACTTAAACTAGGTGTAAAATTGGCTTAGTAATTTAGCAAACAAATTCTTTGAAAAGATTGGTAAATTCTATAGTTCAACGCCGTCGTCTCACACGACGTTTATTGTAAAATCAGAGGCTGGAATTTCACGTCGCCGTTTCTGAGTAATTAGAAAAAACAGTCTGACCTTATTTTTAATTTGTCGACACCTCACAGTACCATGGACATCCAGGGCAATTCCTTATTTACATAACGTGTTACAACCATGTGCTACAACCATGTGTTCTCATCAGGGTAAGCGACCTAGCGGCCGGGCGGCATGCTTCACGTGCGACCGTGGTTATCCAATAGCCGGTTGAATAATCGAATCACAGCGCTTCCAGCGCTTATAACCGTATTACAGCTCAAATTAACATGGATCCAGGATCATACAATCATAAAATATTAAACAGCAAGTCTACAGGATACGAGTTATGAATGCGAAAATTCCAAGGTGTAAGTTGCAAAATGCAAGTTAGCCATGTGCAAACTAACCAAATTCAAGTTAACCAAACGTAAGTTAGGCCGGCAAATCTTCCCGCAGAATGGCCCTTCTTTTAAATATAATTTAACAAAATTCTCTAAGCCATGTGCTCGGTGCCCCAACAGCTTCTTAAATGGCCGTTACTTCCTTCCAAATCCTTTTTTCCGCAACCGAATCCATGTACGTTGGAAACCCGTAATGAAAAACAATTGGTATTTAAAATTCATACCCGCGCAATGACGCGCTCACCCTATAATACCGACAGTGCGCTTAGCCGATAATCTGATTCTAAACTAAACGTAAACATCTAACATGGCTGTTTCTGTCCGAAAATTGGCGTAAACAAGTGTTAACTGAGAACTTATGACTTTCATGTAAATATATCCCAGACATAAAGTGATTGAAAACGCACACAACGTTACGCGGCACCTACTGCCTACATTTTACAATACTGGGAAAAGGTTTCACTGCTGCTTTGCCCTGTTTTAAACGCCCGCATACACTGACAATTTATCAACAAATTAATTTAAGCACTATGAGCCATGCTAATTACCAAACAAACTCTGAAGGTTCCTAGTACCATGAGGGAGTCGAACATTCTTCCTATAGGTATAGTAATAATAAGGTAACATGCTACTTCCTTAAATTAACCGAATCAAACTTTATACCATAAAGATATAATTATAAATGCGTTGTGTCGCTCCTATGCGCTCAATGAAGAAATGTTCCTACCACTTACGTACAGGACAAGGTGAGGTATACCAAAAAGAACCATGCATACAGGGTTCGCCCCAAAAAGTACTATTTACCCGTTACAAGGGAAAAATTTAATAATGGTAAATAAAAATTTAATTGTAACAATTAAAAAGTTGTGTAGTATTTGGGATAAGAGAACACTTTAATTGTACTAGGTAAAATGGAGTTGTTGATCCTGTTTACTTGTCACAAATAAAACATGGCAATTGAAAGTTGTTTTCTATTGTAAATAAATAATTTATTAGTGACAAAAACTCTTTTTATTTATTGTAGTTAGTTACTTTACCTAAGGTTATTTAACAGCTTAATTGTTATTATTGAATCAAGAACTTGTTGGAAGTTATTTTTTTAATTACTGTAGGTAACTTTATTTTGTGTATCATTAAACAGTTTAATTGAAGGAAGTAACCGGAAATACTACTACAGATAAATATATTTACTGTGGTAGGTAAATTTACATTTACATTTACATTTACAGCAAATACAGGGTGGCGCGCGAACATTAGAACCACATTTAACTTCGTTATTTTTGGAATTACGTAAAAAAGTTCAAAGATAAAAGTTATAGAAAATCACACATATTTTTCAAAAACCATTTCATAAAAACAACTGAAAGTCTCATTTCCTTTCTTATTACACCACTTGAAATGCCATAAAAAAGCTTTTTGATGATATGTAAAATATAGTTTTAAAAAATAAATACCTAGTATTTCTGCTTAAATCATTGTTACAAAATTATTATTTTGGGTATTCAGCAGATAACTTTCAAAGAAAACATTCATTTCTTCCATATACCATTGGTGCAAGTCTGACCAAAATAAAAGATCAACAAGAGTTCCCCCTACGAAACGACTTCTTTCTTGCTATATCTAACATTCAGCATAAAGAACAATAAAACAACCACTCTTTCTATATATTGATGATTCAAGTCTGATCATGCTTTTCAATATTTTTTGGCTTTGAAATGTAATAAATGTTTGATTGTGATGTAGTATCCTCTAGGTAGGGCTAGAGATACTAGAAAGAATTCCTCGTAAAGGAGGCTTCTTATACTATATTGGCATAATCAGACTTGAATCATCAATATATAGAAAGAGTGGTTGGTTTATTGTTCTTCGTGCTGAATGTTAGATATAGCAAGGAAGAAGTCGACAAGTTGTTTCGTAGGGGGAACTCTTGTTGATCTTCTATTTTGGTCAGACTTGCACCAATGATATATGAAAGAAATGAATGTTTTCTTTGAAAGTTATCTGCTGAATACACAAAATAATAATTTTTTAATAAAATATAGTATTTATCTTAAAAAAAAAATTGTCTAATTTACCATTTTACAATTTATCAAATTAGCGGTGAAAAACAAAAGTATGTAATTTAAAGTAAACAGTACGTTTATCATGTCAAAATATTTGTTGGTAACTAATTTCACTATGTTTTAAATAAAATGGGGAATTTCAATGATTCATATATATATTTTTCGGAGTACCATGACTTAATAGTAACAAAATATAAAATTTAATATCTAGTATAATTTTTAAGAAAAACACTATGTTTTATATATCATTAAAAAGCTTTTTCATAGCCTTTCAGATGGTGTAAAAATATACGGTGTGTTCCATTTAAAAAACCAAAGTAAAGTTCTTATCTCCAAAATACATCGTTCGATTGTTTTTCTGAAATGATTTTTGAAAAATACATGTTCCTATATACTACCTCTTATTTTTTAACTTTTCTGTGTAAGTTCAAAAATAACAAAGTTAAATGGGGTTCTAACGTTCGCGTGACCACCCTGTACATAATTTAAATACTATTAGTAGTTTTACTATAAATTATTTAAAGTACTTATTTAATTCGACAACTAGCGTTAGCTGTCTACTTTGAGAAAAGTTCAAACGCAGATATCTCTCGAATCTTTTTTATTCATCAGTATGTTATATAGAAATTCCTTAACAATTTCAGTAAACTCACCGTTTATAAGTTACAGTTACAGCGCATCAAAGTTTGCAAAAAGTAGTTTTTAGTCCCCTATCAAATGTACATCCGTGGTAGTGGTCCCAATCTCTTTGTTTGACCTTGAAGAAACATACTTTCGATGTTGGCACTCTTTTTTCGTAATCCCAATGATTATTTAGATAAATTGGAAAAAGTGTTTGCGATGGCGGCTATTTTGTTTTTTGCGTGAAGTACTCATGCGCATCATTTTTGAGAGTGCCAACATCGAAATTGTGTTTCTTCAAGGCCTAACAAAGAAATTCAGACTACTACCACACTTGCATCATCAAGGAGCCCACGGGAGCCTATTTTTGTACACTTAGCAGGAGATTTAGCGAATTATTAGCTCGTCAAAAATTATACAAAATTAATTTTTTCAAAATATTTATCAACTATTCATCGTACAATCAAATGCAGCGCTCTACAAGTTTACAATTATGCATTTTATGTCCGATCAATAATTAACAAGATATTTTAAAAAAAACTATATTTTTATGACTGTTGACGGGCGATAACTCGTAAACTGTTATCTTTACAAAAGAAAGAGAAATTATAGAGAATTTAGTACTGTACAAGATTGCTATTTGACATTTAAACGTATGATCAACAGTTTACGAAATAATTCATACATAGGGAGGATTTAGCGCTGAACAAAAAAGACCCTTACAATTTTTGTCTTAGCATCAACAATTCGCAAAATATTTTTGACAACGATGGCGAGTAACGCTAAACTTCCCCCCCCCCCCCCTCCCGGACTTCAGCAACTTGATAAAACACTTTAAAAAAGAAAAATTGACTAGCTATTTTTGCATTATAGTCCACGCAAATTAGACTTTTTAGGAGAAACAATTCATGTACAAATTATATTTGAGCTATGTATAGTTCATAGGAGTAGAATTAAGGATCCGGAGAGTTCCCACCTTATCCGTTGATGGAAACACCTTTTTGGGGCGAAAAGCCACCCCCAGACGGGACTACGTCATATTCGTCATTAAATTCTACACAAAAAAAGTTCTATGGTCGATTTGCGTACTTCCCACCGTTTTCTGGCTATCGACGTTCATAGTAGGGGGTAATTTGGAGCGCTCGGCAAAAAATCGGTGGTACGCAATTTTCCACAACGAATATCTCCGAAACGGCTACTTTGACGTCAAAAATGGTTATAATGAAACTTGTAGAGCGGATTCTCCTCTACGAGATTCAACTAGTACTTTTCTTTTTTATTATTATTTTTGTTGAATTTTCTCGCTTTTTTCGAGGATACGCACTTTGTAATATGACCTCGTTTCCACACCACCCAGGAGGTAGAGGTCTCGATGCGTTTTTTTTTGTAAGTGGTTTCCCCGGTAGGCCTATTCCACTGTCGTCATTGTCGATTTCAGTCGTCGATAGGGTTTTCTTCAATCAACTCATCTTCGGTAGGTGAATTTAAGCAGCCTTGTCCGTGACAGTTGGAGCACATAGCTGAGCAGCGCAATCCTATTTTTACACACCCGCATCGTTTCCCGCAACCCATCCTGCAGTTGCAAGATATAAGTTGTAGAACGGAAGACGGAGCTGGTGCCTCAGGTGTAAAAATGGGTGAAAGTTTTCTTCCAACCCTATTGTGTCGGATCAAGGTTTATTCCTCTCCATAACTGAATTTGATAAAAAAGCCTATAAGCATGCTGATGAGAAGCGGCAGACGTTGACGGTAGTCTCGATAATAGTACAGCGTTACTTGATTTCTCAACCAATTTATTGAATGTGAGAAATCTATGTCTATTTAAAGATTTCTCTTTCTTTGGAGCTTCATATAACGCCATCGTGAAACGCTCTCCAGTAGTTGCAATTTCTTCTTTTCTTGCTTGAGGGTTGGGGATGTCACCTTAATAAAAAAACAAAAACATTGAAGCTGAAAGAGAATTAAATTTTAAGAAGAAAAGGTTCTATGCAACTTTTCATATAAATTGATAGATCTAAGTTAATTTAAATAGTAACTACTTGAAAATTTGGGATTTTAGCTTGAAAAAATGGTATTTCAAACAAGTTTTTGTCAAATAACTCGAAAGGTATTATATTGAGCAAAAATATGCCAGAGACAAATAAAAAAGCTGCCAAATTAAGGATGAATTTCGTTCTTTTTTTTTCTAATTTTTGTAAAGTTAATGGTTTCGGAGATCTGGAAGTCTAAAGGTGGCATTCACGTAGCCTTAAAAAGCCGTTCAATTAACTGCCTTTCAATTTCCGTTTTCAATTTCGCTCACTAACACGAAATAGGCACCGAGTCTAACAACGGTATTTCACAACTAAATATTCGAGCGTCGAGAATGGACAATTCATACCTGCCCCCCTTCCTCACATTCCGCAAACCGGAGTCTGTCGAGCAGCTTCGACAGAATCCAAAGGTCAAACATAACAGTGCCGTGACGTTTTCAAAGAATTTGGGCGAAAAGAAATAATAAATATTAAAATTATGAAGTACACGTTGTGGATAAAAGCGAGAAAATTCAACAAAAATAATAAAAAAAAGGAAAAGTACAAGATAAATCTTGTAGAGGAGAATCCACTCTACAAGTTTCATTATAACCATTTTTGACGTCAAAGTAGCCGTTCGGAGATATTCGCTGTGAAAAATCGCTTACCACCTATTTTTCGCCGAGCGCTCCAAACTACCCCCTACCATGAACGTCGATAGCGAGAGAACGGCGGGGAGTACGCAAATCGACAATAGAACTTTTTTTGTGTAGAATTTAATGACGATTGTTTTTCGTGGGAATGACGGATTCGAAGAAAAATGAGAATAATCGTAACTAACTCCTGTCTAAGGATGGTTTTTCGCCCCGAAAGGGTGTTTCCATCAACGGTTAAGGTGGGAACTTTTCGGATCCTTACTTGAACTATGAACTATGCATGGCCCAAATACAATTTGTATATGATTTTTTCTTCTATTCTCTATTTCTTCGTCTAATTTACGTGGACTATTAGGAATCCACTTTCTTTATCTATTTATTGGACCAAAAAGGAAATTAGTCCAGCCAATTTGAGTGCTAATTAATGGATTTTGATGAAACCTTGTACAATGTGTTTGTAATGACGTCAATAAAAAAGTTGAAAAAAAAGATTAGAGTAGGAAATAATCGGAAAGGATAGAAAACACCCCTGTTATCACTGATTCCGTAACTTGTAGAATTACGTCAAAAATAAAAAAAACAATATATTTATTTTTTTTGGACCAAAATAAGATACTTTTACTCTTGTAAATTTTTTCGAAAAATGCATATTTTTCGAAATATGGCCACTCGAAAATTCCTAAAAGTGGGAGGGTGTAAAAGTTGAAAAATAATCTGAAAAAATTCAGGTGAATGTAACATCGAAATACAAAACCTTTTTTTATTTGCAACTTTTCTGTAAGGTGCGTTTTCACCGAATTCTTCCGGAAAAACCTGAAAAACTACCCCTTTCTTTGAAATTGTAGCGCTTTAAAAATATGTAATTTAAAAATTTGAAAAAAGCCATACGTATGTACCTTCTAAACATTTTTTGTCTCTTGGAATTTTTTTGTAACTTGCTAATTTTCCGAGTTACAGGCAGTTTTTCACGATAAATAATGTACTTCATTTTATTCTCATTTTCAATTTAAGAATCATATTGAACCTTTAAAAATGGTATAACTATATAGGTTTCATATTTTTTTATAATAATATATATAAATCATGCTCATTTTTTTAATTTTCATGTATTAATGTGCAAAAAATGTAGTACATTATTGATCGTGAAAAACTACCTTAACTCGAAAAATTAGCAAGTTGCAAAAAAATTCCAAGAGACAAAAAATGTTTAGAAGGCCTCAATGCATAAATATGGATTTTCTCAAATTTTTAAATTACCTATTTTTAAAGCGCTACATTTTCAAAGAAAGAGGTAGTTTTTCATGTTTTCCCGGAAAAACTCGGTGAAAACGCACTTTACAGAAAAGTTGCAAATAAAAAAAAGTTTTGTATTTCGATGATACATTCACCTGAATTTTTCAGATTTTTTTTTCAACAGTTACATTTCGTCTCCCCCACTTTTAGGAATTTTCGAGTTTCCATATCTCGAAAAAGTCGAGAAAAATGTGAATTTTTCAAAAAAATTCACAAGAGTAAAAACATCTTATTTTGGTCCAAAAACAATAATATATTGTTTTTTTTTTCATTTTTGACCTAATTCTACAAGTTACGGAACGTGATAAGAAGGATGTTTTCTACCCTTTTCGATATTTCCTACTCTAATCTTTTTTTCAACTTTTTTATTAACGTCATTACAAACACATTGCACAAGGTTTCATCAAAATTCATTCAGAACTCAAATTAGAGATTTTGGTCATTTTAGCATTCCGTTGACAGGACTAAATGACAAATCAGGATCATCAACTTAATCGGAATCAGCTCTGCAATAAAGAGACACCAAGTTTTTCGGTAATGCAGAACTGATTACTGGTAACTTTCTCTCATCGTAATAGACGGGTCGATTTAGTAAAAAAAGCCCCTTAACCCAAGACAAATTCCGACAAAAGGTCTGTAAACAATTTTTGTCATTATAGATCATTTTCGGTCAGCTGATTTTGACGCAGCTGTCTGGAGGGCACCCGAAACCTCATCCAATAACAGGCAATGAAAATGAAAACAATTAATTAGAGATGAGTTGCTATTTAACAACCTGTCATTTTATTAAAATATAACAGCTTGTACCCATCTCTAGAAAACAAAATATCAGTTGGATACTCTCCACGCCGGCAGCGTGACGTCAACCGAAAATGATCCATTAGGTGTACTAATCGACAGAAAAAAGTCCACCAATATCTAATAACTGGAAGTTGGTTATTTTCAAGATGGCCCCTGCTAACCATTAAAATTGGCAAAACTCCTGTGACTTTGTTATTTTTAAGAGGAGACAACGCCAATCACAAAGTTTTATCGGTAAAGCTAAAGCTGAAGTGGGGCGAAGGGTAGGCAGTGTGGCTATTATAGGGCATCTATACGTGACGTCACAGCTAACCTCAGAAATATGTGTTTCTTAAAATTTAAGAGTATTACGCAGCTATTATCAAAATTTCTGCCTGGTTCCCGTATTTTCAACTAAAATCTAGTTCAGTGTAATGTTTATGAAGTTCTAAATACCTTGTCCTAATAAAATAGTACTCTTTTTGTAGGTTGGAAATCTAACCTGCAATTAGCAGTCTATTTTTATTAATCAACAATATTGAAAAATTATTTACGTAAATTTTTAAACATTTGCTTGGAGCCAGTACGGCTCCAAGCTAAAAATGCCTATACAAACATTAAAAATGAGAATAAACTTGAAAAACTTAAAATTTAAGGTTATGTTGGTTACATGATGCAGATGCCCCATAGATCATTTTCGGTCAGCTGATTTTGACGCAGCTGTCTGGAGGGCACCAATTAATTAGAGATGAGTTGCTATTTAACAACCTATCATTTTATTAAAAAATAACAGCATGTACCCATCTCAATACCAGTTGGATGCCCTCCACGCCGGCAGCGTGACATCAACCGAAAATGATCTATTGCAGTGTTGCAGGTGCTATTAAAAAGCACTGTACTAAAAATCTTGACTGAGAAAAAGCAGTTTCTAGCTAAACGGCTGGCGTCATTAAACTGAAAAATAGATATTCTTGTAAGTAAATGAATACTACATTTCTATTGAAGAAAGTTTTTAGCTAAAATTTGTTTATTACGAAGATCTCTCTTCACATTGGCTCATTGCCGCCTGCTCCCCTCTGATTTGATTGCCTTGCTCCCTCTTAAACGTAGAACAATTATTTTTTTTTTTATCAAACGTACGGTTTTTATGGTCAGGGAATTTATTTCAACTAATAAATTTGGTCCCCGGGATCAAAAATGGGGGCCAACAATGAACAATTTGTAACGGAAACAATACCAATATCACTCTCTCTCAACCAAACCGGTCGGGGAAAAGGTCTTTGAAATGAAAAGGTTTAAATTTGACGACCTGCGTCACTTTGTAATTTTTAGGTTGGAAATGGAAAAAAAATTGAATTTGAATTGATTACTAAACCCGGCTGTGTCGGGGTGCCAGAGCAGAGAACTTATACTATAAGTTATAGTATAAGTTCTCTGGCCAGACGTTCCATTCCGTGTCTAGTGTCTTAAGAAGGGCATGCCTACTCATTCTTATGACTGCTGAAATAACGTAAGCCGGCTCTTCTACTACAATACTATAATATCTAAGTAGTAAGTAACATTTTTATAATATACATAATTCAATGAGCATTTATAGCTACAATTCTATACTTTCATAGCCCATACGACTTTATTTATGTGTTTCTGACTAGATGATTCACAGTTTTAGTTTCATAGTATTTGAACGTTTGAAAATCCAACATTGAGTTTTTAAACACCACACAATATATTATTTATTTATTTATTTATTTATTTATTTATTTATTTATTTATTTATTTACATACACGAATCCTACAGAATTTACATTCCATTTACAGGGCCGGGATAATACAAATTGTTTACAAATAAGGCTTACCTACAGACGTAAGCTTATAATATATGTAGAATATAACAGAAGTACAGTTATTATATTATGTATAACCGAAATTACTATAACCTAGAACTGAACAGATACTACTCTAACTAATAATTATTATTACTAAATTAATATAATTATATATAAACATAAACTACGAGAAACTTAATTTAATTTGGCTTAATCGAGTGTTGAATATGTCAACATCGTTTTCTATGGTTTGGTAATTCCGGCAGATATTATATAGTGGGGAAAACAGTAAGGTATTCGTGTGGATATTGGGAAGGCAAAACAGTGACGTAGATCTAGTTGGCCTGGTAGGTGCTCTAAAGTTGATTTTTTCAAGTCATTCTGGACAGTCAATCATGTTGTTTAGAAGCTTGTATAAGAATATTACGCTTTGCATCTCTCTACGCTGCTTCATAGAGCTGTACATAAAACGATTCAGTAGTGAGGAATGGTCATATCCTATAGGCGGATACTGGTGATCGTTTGTAAATGCCAAGAATTTTAAAAACCGCCTTTGAATTCCTTCAATATTGTTACTGAGGGTTCCATACTACGCTTGCGTATTCTAGTCTAGGTCGTACCAGGGTATTATATAATGTTTTTAAGGTATCTATGTTTTGAAAATCACGAGCGTTGCGTATTATAAAGCCTAGCATTTTAAATGATGATGTCACTATGTTATTGGTGTGTTCTCTAAAGGATAATTGCGAGTCAAATGTTACACCTAGGTCTTTAAGACTGTCTTGGTGTGTCAGATTAACACTATTAATAGTATAATCAAATCGCAATATTGTTTAGTTTTCTTGTGAATGAGACTACATTACATTTATTTATGTTTAGAGATAGTTTAAATTTATCGCACCATTCGTGAATTAAGTTTAAATCCGCTTGTAGCTTATTGCAATCCGATAAACTATTGACCCTGAAATATATTTTCAAGTCGTCTGCATATAAGAGAGATGGACAATGGAGGTCAATGACGATGTCGTTTATGAATATATTAAACAATAAGGGTCCTAAAACCGACCCTTGAGGAACGCCTGACTGAGATATAAACTCGATAGACCTATGACCCTGATATTGCACAAACTGGCTTCTATTTAGAAGATAGGATTCAAAAAAGTTTATTAGCTTAAGGTTAAATCCAAAAGAAACCAATTTTGTTAGCAGAACACCATGGTCGAGCCTATCAAAAGCTTTAGAAAAATCCATGTAAATGACATCGACTTGACCACCGCTGTCCATAGTTTCGGCTAAGTATTGTGTTATGCAAAGTAAGTTTGTCGTTGTTGATCTCTGTGAGACGAAACCATGTTGGTTGTTGCTTATGCTCCGATGAACTTGCGGATATAGTGTGCTGTGCAGGACAATTTCAAATAACTTACTAAAATTATTTATAATTGTGATAGGGCGATAATTTTGTATATCAGAAGTAGCTTATTGAAGAATGCAAAGAATTAAAATTAATATTTTCTTAAATAGGTTTTCTGATTTTTCATACATTTTTCTATCTGCTGTTTGCAAAATCCTATAAAAATATTCTTTATTTTAACCACACAATATACTTGAAAATATCGTTTATTTCCCAGATCACTCAATGGCAGTGGTGCTTTGAATTTCCTTAATTTACGCACTTCATCAGATATCTTAATGTAGCCTGTGTATATTAATTCCTCTTGAGGTGTACCTCATTTAAAACAATTTCTGCTATTACAATTCTTTCTTTCTCGGCATCAGCCTACCTTCGGTTAACTAAAATTTAAACACAGGAAATAATTGTTAAGAATGCAGACAAACGAATATAAAGTGTCAGTTTTTTTAATTATTTATTGTTTGCTATAGCAGTAGTTATTATTATTATAAGCACTTTCGGTGACACATTTGGGTTAAGTTGCATCTCAGGTTAAAAGAGGATACCTAACTTGATGGATCATCATGGTCTTGTATTACAGCCTCCAAACTCAGATTTGTGACGTCACGCGTACACCACTTATTGCAGAAAATGAAGCATTAACAATTATAAAATTTTCACTTTGAATCTTTTCCACGTATGTTTAATATTTTCGACTTGCACCTGGCCTAATGGTAATTGTTGATTATTTTGCGTTAATAAGTCCGTTAGTGTTGATTCTATATTCTACCTATCAAGGTAGTCAGAACGTTTGACGTTTACGTTGAAGGTTATCATTTTTAATATGAGGGATTATTGAAATTATTTTAAATTGATTTATTAATGGTCTTAAATGGTGGGGTTTTTCAAATCAGATAGAATTTTTACATAAATTATGGGTAAGTCAATTTTTATTTTTCAGATTTTAAGGCATTAGTTTTGCAACTGAATTATAGTTTAATTATTGTTAGGTATAAATAATTCTGACACTATCTACATAATCGTTTTCTGCGACACATAAGAAAGTATTTTTATGTGCCTGCTTATTAAAATATATTAAAATGTTTATAGTTTGGCATAATTTTTGTTTTAAAATCCTATTTGGGACTGAACTTCAACTTTTAGTTTCATTATATCCGGTCCTACTTCTGAGTGTCGCGCAATGGGGTATATTACAGGAACCTAGCCAAAAGTCGTATTTTACGTTAAACAAGACACGATATCTCTAACTAGCTGATGCCCGCGACTTCGTCCGCGTGGAACTTCATCCGCGTGGAATTAGGAACATTGACATAGGTACTAACCTACTGCACATTGCATTTAAGGAAACCCACTGAGCATCCATAGTGCTCGGGAAAATCCACCGCATATCCATAGTACTCGAGGAAACCCACTGTGCATCATTAGTATTTGAGAAACCCACTGCACAATCCATAGTATCCGATAAAACCCACTGCGCATCCATAGTGCTCGGGGAAACCCACTGCGCATCCTTAGTACTCAGGGAGACCCACTGCACATCGCAATTTGTCCATTTTTGTATTATAGAGCGAAATAAACGAAAAAATTATTTTAACCGACAATAGAGCATATGGGCGGGTATGTGTCAAATTTCATGCTTAAAAACATCCCTCTCCCTGTTCGCCTGTTCGGGGGGGGGGGGGAATATCTACTAAAAAAACATAGAATGAAACTTGAAATTTACTCCACCGTGGTTGTAAGAAAATGTAACAAGAAGAATCACTGAAATTTTAAAGTCTCCCTATATAATCACATTGTGATGTAGAAAAACGTTAAATATAATAAAATGTAATTTGTTCATAGATAATTTACAAACAAAAATGGAGTTTGACGATTCAAAAAAACACTTCGTTAAACTTCATTTTCCCACCGCTGTATCTCGTTACATATTCGACTTGCAATAAAAATGTATATACAACAAAATGTAGGAAATTTTGTCCTCTTCAACTTTGTCTTGAACATTTTTCTCTTAGAATCAAGCGTTGCGGAATTATTTTGAAAAATCAATTATCTGCACCTTTCATTTAAATTGACGGCTCGCGCCTCCCCCTCACCCAGGTCAAAAACATATTTTTCATCTGGGCCTCGATTTAACCACATATATCACAATCATTTCTACTGCACCTCTTGTAAGGCAAAGACCATTTCTTGTCCCTACTAACTGGATTATATGAAATCTTCAATAAATTGCAATAATCCCATCGAAAAGTATACATTTCAATCTTTAATTATTAATTTAATTATTTTTAACGTTAACTTTTGAATATTTTACAGCATTTTCAATAGTTGAAAGTGACTGAAGGAATGGGGCATTTTCCATTTTTTTTTAAGTTTTGGTGATATATATCAAGCTATGTTATTATTTTAACAATTCCTGCATAATCAATTTAAACGAAAACAATAATTTCTTAAATAAAAATAAGAAATAAGAATACGCCCGTCTAGACACAGATTTCAAATGATTTTATTTGGAGGGAAATAATTTAACCAATAAGAGACAACTTTCACTTAGACTGTAACTATCTTATATGAATTCCAAATTGTGTATTTACTTTTACATTATTTTACCATAACACTTTTATTTTGCTCAATGTCTTGAAAATCAATAAATATTATATCCATGTATTTAGAAGAAATTAAAAGGTATTGTAACGTGTTTCCACCCTTAGGAAACTACCCCTTGCAAATTCCGTGGGTTCCAAAAATTATAACAAGAGATGTCCACTAACACACTTTATTAAATATTTACTGGATACTTCACAATACTATTATTTACACTTTACTGACTAAAAATTACAATGTTTATCACTTTGTTTATCTTTGAAGTCTTAACCTCACTTTCTTTACTTTCTGAACTACTCGCCGAGAATGCGGTCGGTCTTTTATACCTAAAAATGACAGATCTCGATTGTTCTGTGATGACGCCACCATTCTCTAGATAATTCCAGATGTCACTTTGGAATCTTCTGGTAGGTTCTTTTTCGAGTAGGTGCAAATACATCACACTGCCCTCTCCTTAAGCCTGAACGTCCCGGTCAGGCAATTCAGCCTACATACTTCGCCAGTCTATCCAAGTGTACGATCTTCATCTTGGACTTTTTGTTTCGTTGAATCCGATAAACGACATCATTTATTCGGGTAATAACAGTATAAGGTCCTTCCCAAGGAGGTTGAAGTTTCGGTGACTTCCCTTTCTTTCGCTGTGGGTTGTACAGCCAAACCAGATCTCCTGCCTTGAACCCTTCTGAACTACCCTTACGGTCGTATCGAGCATTCATTCGGTGACTGGCTATGGTGATTTGATCTCTAACCAGCTCATGAACATTTCTTAGCCGTTCACTCATTTCATCCACATAGCTGTTCACAGGAAGCTGTTCTCCGCCTGGTGTTCCGAAAATCAAATCACACGGCAGTCTGATCTCATGTCCAAATACTACACGGGCCGGTGTTTGTTTTGTAGACTCGTGGATAGCAGCTCTGTATGCCATGAGGAAGAACGGTATGTGGAGATCCCAATCACGTTGATTCTTATGAACCACTTTAGAGAGATGTTCTTTCATGGTCTTGTTATATCGTTCCACCATTGCATTTGATTGCGGGTGAAGGGCTGTTGTCCGTGTTTTGTGTATCCCCAATAACTTGCAGATTTGCTGAAACACCCCTGACTCAAAGTTCCTCCCTTGATCTGAGTGCAGCTCCAGGGGTACACCAAACCGACATATCAAATTATCTACCAAGACTTTGGCGACAGTGACTGCTTCTTGGTTTGGAATCGCATAGGCCTCTGGCCACATACTAAAATAGTCCATGGCAACCAGTATATACTTGCTACCATCCTTGGTTACTGGGAATGGGCCAGCTATATCGATCGCGATCCTCTCGAAAGGAGCTCCGACGTTATATTGCTTCATTGCACCGCTACTTCTAGTCTGTGGTCCCTTACTGGCTGCACAAATTTTGCAATTGCGACACCAAGCTTCCACATCTTGACGACTATTTACCCAATAAAATCGTTCCCGTACTTTATTCAGGGTCTTATTAACGCCGAAGTGCCCACTGGATGCTCCATTATGCACTTCCTGAAGTACTTTCGGTACTCGACACCTGGGAATCACTAGACGCATAACAACTTCCCTGCCATCCGGGCTTTCCCAAGCTCTCTTTAGCAGCCCGTTCATGACTTTAAGTGAATCCCATTGGACCCACAAAGCCTTCAATCCAACTGCCTTGTCCGAAACATCCTTCCACGCTGGTCGAATTCCTTTCTCCTTTGCTTTCAATATAGCCCCAATCTCTGCGTCATTCAGTTGTTCTTGTCTCAGGGCTTCGGTTGTCCAATCATCCGGAACCTCTTTTTAATAGTGTTGACAGCCACCGTACCCTGCAATTTCTCAACGTGGCGGCAGTGGTTGCAATCTTCCTTGCACGGTCTTCTAGATAAAGCGTCTGCGTTCTTATGAGATCTTCCAGGTCGATGTTCGATTTTGAAATCATACTGTTGCAGCCGTTCTATCCAACGAGCCAGTTGACCTTCAGGGGTTTTTAACTGAAACAGCCATTGTAATGCAGCATGGTCGGTCCGAATCTTGAAATGTCGTCCATAAAGATATTTATGAAAATGGTCCACTGATTTAACGATGGCCAGTAACTCTTTCCGGGTTACACAATAATTTCTTTCCGGTTTGGACAGCACCTTGCTGAAGTACTCAATCACTCTTTCCTGCCCATTCTGGATTTGGGACAGTACACAACCGACCGAAGAATTGCTGGCATCCGTGTCTAAAATAAAAAGTCCTTCCCGTTGTGGGTACGCTAGCACAGGACCAGTGCATAGAGCTGCCTTTAATTTTCTCCATGCCGTTTCACATTCCGGTGTCCATTGGTACTGCACTTTCTCTTCTGTCAGCCGGTGTAATGGCTTCGCAATTTCGGCAAACCATTCCACAAAGCGCCTATAATAAGTGTAGAGGTCAAGGAGGCTCCGTACTTCATGAACGTTAGATGGTCTTGGCCAATCTCGTACAGCAGAAATTTTGTCGGGGTCTGTTTGTATTCCATCCGAAGACACCACGTGACCAAGAAATTTGACTTCTTTCTGGAATAGCAGGCACTTCTTCGGGTTCAACTTCAGATGGGCATTCCTGACTCGCCCAAATACTTCTTGAAGATTTTTCAAATGTTCTGTAAAGTCCTGTCCCATAACAAGCACGTCGTCAAGGTAAACCAGGCACGTCCTCCAGGTTAGCCCTCGCAGTACGAATTCCATCAATCTTTCAAAGGTAGCTGGCGCATTGCAAAGTCCAAAAGGTATCACGGTAAATTGATAAAGACCACTGCCTGCTGAAAACGCTGTCTTTTCCTTATCATCCGGATGAAGCCCCACTTGCCAGTATCCACTCCTAAGGTCTAACGTAGAAAACCAACGTGAGCCTGCCAACGTGCTTAATGTGTCATCAATTCGTGGTAATGGGTAACTGTCTTTCTTCGTGACATCGTTTAATTTTCGATAATCGACACAAAATCTTACGGTTCCATCCTTCTTGCCAACCAAAACTACTGGCGATGACCAGGGACTCGTCGACTCCTCAATGACTCCATCTTGTAGCATCTTGTCTATCATTGCCGAGGCATCTTCTTGTTTCGCTAATGGAAGCCTCCTAGGTGGTTGTCGAATAGCAGGTGAGTCGCCAGTATTTATCCGATGCTGGACTATGTCTGTTTTTGTAAGGGCCTCTGTATTCTTGGCAAATACTGAACTTTCCTTTTCCAGGAACTTGATTGCCTCCCTTCGTTCATCCTCAGATAAATGTTCCAACTGGGTACTCAGCAAGGTCAAAACTTCCTGGTCTATTTTCGTAGACGAACTTCCCTCTGTTTGTTCCTCGCACCTCGCTACCCATGTGACCGGTTCATAGGAGCCAATCGGTTTGCCTTCCTTAATTGTCACCGAGTGGGAATTTAAATTAACAATTCTAATTGGGATTTTGTCTTTAGTCCGGTTTAAAGTTCTCGCCACAATAATATTGGATAGGGACTTAATCGATTCGTCATCTTCAACTAGGCCAACACGGTACCCTCCAGGATTTCCTTCTAAGGCAGTATCGATCATTTGTTCTGAATGAGCAGGAATCTTGATTGTCTGTGTTGTTAACAACCTTGCTTTATGGAATTGGTCATCTGCGGCTGCCAGAATAAATTCCTCATTTCCAATTTTTAAGACTCGCTCCCCTACGTCAACAATAAATCCCTGCTCCCCCATGATGTCCAGACCCAAAATGAAATCATCCATAATGTCAGCCACAATGACCTTGTAATTGAACCTCAACCGTCCAACCTGCAGTTCCAAGTTGACCTCTCCATGGACCGCAGCCCTGTCCCCCGTGGCTGTCCGAATGATTACTCAATTTTGCTTCTTGTCAATCTGCAAGCCTGATATAAACCCTGGCCGCACTA
This sequence comes from Rutpela maculata, assembly GCA_936432065.2. Lineage (NCBI taxonomy): Eukaryota > Metazoa > Arthropoda > Insecta > Coleoptera > Cerambycidae > Rutpela > Rutpela maculata. The sequence goes on from OW386290.2 coordinate 62,433,519, forward strand.
TTGATGACGTAGCACCGGTGTCAATCGTAAACACGCATTTTCATTCACATATCCTTGCAACAACAGACTACTTGGTATTCTTTGGAGCTGGGAAATCTTTATTTCCCTAGGGGCACCGCATTTCCTAGCCAGCACAGCCCCCTTGGTGCTGGCTATCTTTAGTTTTCCTGCTTCTCTTCTACATTCACAGCATTTACTCGACTCTCCGAGTTCTGCTGTCGACAGTCCCGTTTCATATGTCCAACCTTGCCGCAGTTGAAACATTTAATACCTCCGCTCGGCTTTCCTCTATTTTGTTGTTTTTCTTGCTTTCCGAGGCCATCCAATTTATCGCATAATTTGGTGAATATTTTCTGCATCTCAGTCAGCAAGGGGTTCTGGTTCATTTCTGGTTGCGATTCTTCGAGAGTCACAGCTCGCACTCTCGACCTTGGAGTATCCCTGTAAGCGGCTTCTACTTCGAGTGCACGCACCAAAGCTTCGCTACTACTTTGGTGTCTCGTCAGCCTCAGAACTCGCCTGACCTCTTCATCCCTTATACCATCTAAAAAGGCCCCCACGGCTAATTGTTCCTGGAATTCTTTAGGTGCACGCGGATACGCCAGGTGTACCAGTCTCTCTATCGCAGCTTCAAATTCTTGTAAACTTTCCCCAGCTTTTTGCATCCGGGATTTCAGCTGAGCCTGGTATAATTGGGCAAGGTGTTGATCGCCATACCTCAAGTCTAATGCAGCTTCCAAGACTTTAAAGTCCCTTTGTTTCTCAACTGGGATGGTTTGGAGTAACTCTGAAGCTTGGCCCCTTAGTGCTAGAACTAATGCCATGGCCTTTTCCTCATTATCCCAATTGTACGCACACGCTGCTGCCTATAACTGCCTCTTGTACGTCGTCCAGGAACTTTGGCCATCAAAAGAAGGAGGTTTTAGTTGCTGTCCTGATGATACCACCTGCTGGCTTCCTCTATCTCTCAACTGTCGTTTAAGCTGGTCTATTTCTCCTTTGACTTCTTCTTCGAACTTGTTTACTTTCTCTTTTAACTTCAGTTACTTCTCCTTTTACTTGACTGACTTCTGTCTCGACTACTCCTACTTTACCTTCGACCTTGTTTATCTCTTCTTTGACTTCACATTTTAGTACTTCATTGGCAGAAATTATAGCGTCCTGTTGTATTTTGATTTGTTCATTTAGAATTTTCCTTAATTCTTCCTGGCGTCTTTCTTGCTCCTGTTTTTCCTCTTGTTGTCGTATCTTCAGGTCTTCCATAATTTGTCTCAATTCGTCTTTCTCTTCTTGACGTCTTCTTTCTTCATCCTCTTTTTCTTTTTGACGTCTTGTTTCTTCATCCTCTTTTTCTTTCTGACGTCTTATTTCCTGATCATAATTTTCTTTAATTCGTCCCTTTCTTCTTGACGCCGTTTTTCCTCCTCTTGACGTCTTCTTTCTTGCTGTTCTTTTTCTTCCTGACGTTTTTTCTCCTGTTCTTCTTTGTCTTCCTGCCGTTGCTGCGCCATCATTTTTTGGAATTGTTCGAATAAGTCCTGTATTTGTTTATCGGATGCCATACTTCTTGTTGTTACGGGCATATGATGAAATTAAAATAAAATAAATTTAACTGTCACGTCAATATCGGTAATGGAACTTTCTAGACAAATCTCGAAATAGCACGAAAAAGTCTTATCCATAGTCTTTTGTCACTATCCAGTTCAGAGAATTTAATAATCTCCACTAATGTCCAAATAGAAAAGTTCTAGAAATTTTCACGCACTAAATGAGTCTTTTTCAGTGTCTCTATCACTTCTCAGTTCAAAGAATTTAATTATCACACTAATGTCCTAATAAAATGTTCTACAATGTCTCAAAAATGCACTCTTAACACTATTTTCCTGTTCGAAAATAACCCTCGAACAAATGTCCAGTAAATGAGTCCTCCGTGTTAGCACTAAACCTCGAGAATACTTCTTGAACACTCCAGCACAACTTCAGAGCTCCTCTTGTCATAAAATCCCGCTTTCTGACACCAATTTGTAACGTGTTTCCACCCTTAGGAAACTACCCCTTGCAAATTCCGTGGGTTCCAAAAATTATAACAAGAGATGTCCACTAACACACTTTATTAAATATTTACTGGATACTTCACAATACTATTATTTACACTTTACTGACTAAAAATCACAATGTTTATCACTTTGTTTATCTTTGAAGTCTTAACCTCACTTTCTATACTTTCTGAACTACTCGCCGAGAATGCGGTCGGTCTTTTATACCTAAAAATGACAGATCCGATTGTTCTGTGATGACGCCACCATTCTCTAGATATTTCCAGATGTCACTTTGGAATCTTCTGGTAGGTTCTTTTTCGAGTAGGTGCAAATACATCATTCTAGTAACACATTACAGTATTTATGTTTGTTATTATTTAGAAGTTATTTTAAAAATGTAAACAAAACTCGGCGAGGATTATGTAGCAATATTGTATAAAAACGGCTCTCTTCCAACTTTGCTTGCGTGCTGTCAGTTGTCACTTCTTGACATAATACAAGTGATACAGAGACATTGGTTAAATGTATTTGTTGTTTGTTTATGTGTCGTTTGATATTGTTATTTTATATTTTATGAATAAACTATTAAAATGGAGTTGAATTTTGTGAAAGGAGATTAATCCAATTTGCCCAAAATTTATTATGACATGATAAATTCTTTCCATAAACAAAATTTGTATTTTTGAAGGGATGTGATCAGAAATATTGGAAGCTTACCATCAAGTTCTATGAATATCCATTTTTCGGAACAGTTAAAAAAAAATTCTGGAGCACTTATATTTGTGTTTCCACTTTTATAAAAACACCTTTTAAATGGCATTATCTATCAACTACAGCAAATACCTCGATAAAAGAAATTAAAATGCTTCAAATCATCATGACGTTAGAACACATCTGTCATTTGACTAGCCGTTGACATTGTTGCTATATATTGCTAAATATGTTTTTAAAAATCTAATCGGCATTAATAGTTATTTTTATACCAAGGCCGCGAAATTCCTTTCTACGTACCGAGAGAAATTTTATCGCCGCGGCCGCTTGCGGCCGAGGCAAGATAATCTCGAGAGCGCTAAAAAATTTCGCGGCCATGGTATAAACACTATTTTTTGTGCAACCGTAAATTATAGTTAGTATAGATGGTGAAAGTGACATCACCGTTTATGTTATATTTTGTTAAATAAATGCGGTGGCCTTAACGTCAAAGCGTTTCTATAGAAACGGTATATTTTGAATGTCTACTTGATAGTTCTCGAATAATCGTAAACATGTCTGAGAGCGATAATGAGATTTCAATTTCTTGTACTCCTCCAGAGTTAAAAATTATTATAAAATTCGCCGCTTGTTGATTTATATTTTAGAAATGTCAATTTTGAACTTACTTAAACGTCAATTATTATGAAAGTGACTTTTAGTGAAATTGAATTTCTCGGACTGTTTTGAGAACGCGAAATACTCATTTCACGTACGGCTGCACAAAAAAGTTATTTAGAATATTTAATAATTCACGCCTGTTATTGTTATTTTTTAGATCACAAATTTAAATTTTGTGGATGAATATATTAAAATTGATGTAATAAATAAGCTTTTTGTAACGCCATATCCTAAAATGACATTATTTATTTAATGTCCTACAAGTCTGTTATTTTACAATAACCACCCCATTTTGAGATACATTAAATGAAAAATAACGCCCTAGGGCATTATGAATATCTGTAACGCCCTAGGGCATTATAAAATTATAATACAACCTAAAAGAAGCAAATTATGATAGCGTTATTGACAAACAAAATGCGTTGCTATGCAACGGCGGCGTTTACAAACAATTTTGATTTTTACTCTCTTTTAAATCAAATCGTTCTGAACATAATAGATGTCAAATTAATAAATCGTAAATGTCAAAAAAAAATTCGGATTAAATAACAGACTTGCAGGACATTAAACCTTGAAGGCACCATGGGTGTTATAGGATAATGACGCCCTCGGTCGGCGTACACTCCCTCGGGCCAGAGGCCCTCGGGATTGTACACTGCCGACCTCGGTGCGTTATTATCCTTATAACACCCTTGGTACCTTAATAACTATAACAGCTTCAATGAATCAAAGCAATGTCATTATTAAAAACTAAATAACTAAATAAAACTTATCAGTTTCTATGGAAACAGCAATAGAATTTAGTCTACTTTTACAAAATTATATTGTTTTTTAATTTCGAATGGCGATACAAAAAATTTTGTATATAACTCGAGACTAAAAATGTGTGTTTTTTTTACCCGTGTTTATAGCACTCGTCTTCGGCTCGTACTATAAACGCACAACTTGTAAAAAAAACACCATTTTAGCCACTCGTTATATAAAACACTATTATACTGTTTTCTTCATTTATCTTTACTAGAACTAGAGAAGAGATTTCAATTTGGCAACATCACACTGTTTTATATAAAACCATTCTATCAACAAATTAACACAGATTACCTACGTCATCGGCAGATTACTTACGTCACCAATTTAAAAATCTTTTCGCGCCCTTATTTTAACTTTTGTTTTCTCAAAAAATTGATAATTATTTTCGCGGAAATCTATATTTGGAGGAAATCGGAAATCTATATTTATACATATTCTATGATATGCTGTCATAAAAGAAAAATAGGAAAATACCCCACTGTAAAATTGCGAAATTAAAAGAAATTAAGTACCGTCTCATTTTATGCTGTCAAATGTAAAAGATGTTTACTTTATGCCCGAGGATTTTTTTTACGTGGCATTTTACATTTTAGATATATAATGGATAAATTTAAAAAGTCAACGTATCCAAAACAAATCTGTCACATTAAATTTTCAATAATATAAATAATATAGTAACTACTAAGAATAGTTGAAATATTTCTCTTTAAAATGCTTTTTATTTTATTTTAATTCAATGATTATTAAAGAAATTATTGCAATTTTTTTCTGAGAGCGCATGTAACTTTGCAGGCCAATGACTGGATATGCTGCTACGTCCACCCTGCGATGAACTCAGTGGGTTTCTATTATTCACTCGAAGACCACAACACCTACGAAAAAAGTGCTTAGAATATTTTTTTCGTAAATTTTCCTTATCTATCGTTTTGTTCCATACAAAAAAAATCGATTTTTTTTTCAAACTTACTGAGATATTATTAAAAAACTGAATCGGGTATTTAAATTACCCCATTATTTAGCGATTATTAGGTCAAAGCCAAAGCCTTACAATTCTCTTCTTTATCTAAAATACTACTTGTGTGCACAAAGTTTACTTAGAGTTATGTTTGGAGTGAAACCCATAGAAAATGGACTACTTGATATTCTTTTATTTTTAGGGGTCCCAGTTCGGGTTTGGATATGTGTAATGATATTTTTTACAACATATATCAACTATTCAACAAGAGTGAATATGTCAGTCAGTATTATATCTATGACGGCTCCAAAAACTGCCAAGATTCCGGAGTGTAAGAAGGAAGAGCAGGAGAAAAAAGGAAAAAGTAACGCCACGTTGGTATTACCAAATGTAAGTTTTCTTAATGTTTAAATAATGGCATATTTATAATAATGTACTGTAACATTATTTGTTTCTGGTAATCTGTGATTATATTAATCTGCCTCCAAAAAGGATTTATCAAAATATTTTAATGAAATTTAATACAGATATTAAGTTTCTGAGCTATCTCGAGCTGAGTCATTTTAATTAATATCATTCAACATATAAAAGGGCGAAAAGACAAAATAATATTAAGATAATAATAATAATAATAATAATAATAATAATAATAATAATAATAATAATAATAATAATAATAATAATAAAGCAGGAGGGGCTGACTTTCATCTATCAAGCCTTTGGTGAGTAGCGCCACCACTTACTCCAGCTGGGGGTGCAAAACCGAACCGGCAGCCCTAGTGCACCCGGGAGGGGAAAGCTCATTCCCCTCTGGTGTCGGTCGTGGGCTTGTTGGGCTAACCACCCACAAGCCCTGACTTCTGGTTCCTGTAAACCGAAGAGAGGGCCCCCACAATCGACCTCGTCCGGATAGGGGTCAAGGGCAAGGTGGTGGGGCCCAACCGGATGGAGCGCCCGTTGACGACGAACGCTATGCACAAGGACGCTTTGAGTGGACGGATGAGCTAAGGGACGACCTTCTGCAATGCTACGAAAGCAGTGAGCCCGCACGAAGGGGATACATGGGGCGGATGCATGCTCTGTGGTGTGACAGGCATCCAGAGCACGGCGCCTTCACGCCACAAAATCTGCGTGACTATGTATCCCATCTTCGTAGAAGGGGCTACGTGAGGGCTGCTCCTGAACCGGTGAATGAGGTGGCCGAAAGACCGCCGCATTCACCGGTTGAGGAAGTGGTTCTCCTTGTTCCACCAGTACCAGAGGGCCTCAGTACCAGACGGGGGCTACACCACATAAAAGCCCCCGGGCCACAAGACCTGGCCAGAGTGGATGAAGAACTTCGTGATGCGCTACCAGAACGGGCTGACATCTGGCACATTAACTGTGCCGTGTATGCCGCTGTTCAACGCTTTTCTCGGACGGAGAGGCGTAATACTGCCTCCCCACAGGAGAGGGCGGAGCGGCGCATACAAAAGATGGAAGCCAAGATCCGGTCGGCGAGGCAACACGCATCCCGTATCCAATGTGTGATGGACTACATGGCGGCCAATAGGCCATTTACGCCTAAAGTGCGTCGAATAGCCGCCAACTTAAGACGCGTCCATCACACACTCAATGAGGCAGTGCTGCGAACCACCAAACAGCACTGTCTCGACAGGATACGGATGCTAGTGGTTTGTAAAAAATCACTAGTGAGGCGGGCGAGGGGGCTAGCGGAAAATAAACTCTTCCGCCAAAAGCCCTCGCGCCTTTTCGAACCGCCTCCGCGTGTTGCAGAGAATCCGCCGACTGTAGATCAGGTGGAAAATTTCTGGAAAACGCTTTACGAGGAGAAGCTTCCACTCAACCAAGACTCTCCAGCCCTGGCACACTTTGAAGCCTTCTGTCAAAGGCTTCAACAACCAAACGAGGTGTGCCAACCGATAACTCCAGAAGAGGTTCGAAGAGCTCTTGAGGGCTCTAAGAACTTTGCTGCTCCAGGTCCCGATGGGATAAACAACTATTGGTGGAAAAAATTACCCAGTACCCACCACCATTTGGCCAGAATTTTCAATTCATGGCTAAATGGGGAGCAGCAAATTCCTTCTTGGGTTGTCGAGGGGCGGACAGTGCTGATCCCGAAGAACGGAGATTTGTCTGACCCAAAGAACTACCGGCCGATAACCTGTTTAAACGCATGCTACAAGGTGTTTACACGCATTTTGTACATGCGGGTGCTCCATGCAGTTGAACCGGTTTACGAGCGGATATATGAGCAACGAGGGTCAAAGAGAGGTGTCGCTGGCTGCAAGGAGAACCTGCTGATTGACAGGTGTGTCACGCAGGACTCCGTGCAGTATAAGCGTAACCTCTCCATGGCCTGGATCGATTACCGCAAGGCATTTGACATGACATCACACGAGCTCATTGTACACTTGCTCCAATGTCTTGCGGTGCCCGGTCCCGTAGTGAGATGTATCGAAGAACTGATGCCGCTCTGGAGGACTCGCTTTACCATAACATCGGGTAACGATAGAGTCCAGACGGAGCCGGTATATTTCAGAAGGGGAGTATTTCAGGGAGACTCCCTCAGCCCCCTTCTGTTTTGCATCTCACTACTGCCATTATCCGTTTCGCTCCGGAAAACCCGTGGCTACAACTGCGGTACCCCCGGCGACAGGAGGCATAAGGTCACCCATCTGTTTTATATGGATGACCTTAAACTTTATGCCTCCGGAGAGAGGGACCTACACCAGTCCCTCAGGGTGGTACAGGAGTACACGCAGGCTGTCGGTATGGAGTTCGGGTTAGACAAATGTGCACTGGTCCATCTCAAGAGAGGACGATGCGGGGACTACGGAGAGGACGCGCAGCTCGTGGACGGAAGCATCTTACATCATCTAGATGCCGGAGAGTCGTACACTTACTTGGGTGTCGAGCAACGCTCCACCCAAGAAGTGAGTGTAGTGAAAAACGCTCTCCGCGGCAAGTATCAGCACCGACTCCGACAGATCTGGTCTTCAGAACTGTCGGGGAAGAACAAGGTGTCTGCTACCAATATGCTTGCCGTTCCGATCCTTCTCTACTCCTTTGGGGTAGTGAAGTGGAGTCGAGAAGAGTTGCGTCAACTCGACGTAGGAACCCGCAAGAAGATGCATCTCAATAGGAGTTTGCATCCTAAATCGTCCGTTCCACGGTTATACCTCCCACGACATCGGGGAGGCCGTGGACTCTTGAGTTTGGAGAGTCTCCATAATAGGATGGTTCTGGATGGAGCCTGTAAGGTTATCAGGAGTTCGGATCCCCTCCTCTGCATGGTCCGGGACCATGAAAGTGCAGGAATAGGAGCATTTTTGTTTAAGGCAGCACAGAGAGCAGCCGATGAACTTGGTCTCTCCTTCGACGTCGAGCGGGTAAATCCCGACTCTGTCACCGAGTTGGAACCTGCTCGACGAAAAGCCCAAATTAAAGCTGCGGAACACAACATCTTTCTGCAGCTTCACACGGATAAGCCAATGCACGGAGTTTTCTATAAAAATATAGAGAACCTTGGCTTATCCGAAAGGCTGACCTTTGCCTTCTTAAGGTCAGCCGGGCTGAAGTCTGAGACCGAGGGATTCATAATGGCTTGCCAGGATGGTGTATTTAACACCCTCGTCTATCGTAGTCGTGTCATGGGTATAGAGGTCCCTGATGTCAGCTGCAGGGCCTGCCGCAGGGCGCCAGAGACTCTTATGCACTTGCTGTCGGCTTGCCCGACATATGCAGTCTCGGCCTATATCCAAAGGCACGACGGAGCATTACGAGTGCTTTATTACCATTTAAGGCACTCGTATGGGATAGACGAAACACCAGTGCTGCCTTACGCTCCGGGGGATATTGAGTCCGTTGTGGGAAATGAGAAGTGTCTAATTTATTGGAACTACTCTTTTCCCACCGTCAGGCAAATACAAGCCAACAAGCCTGACGTAGTACTCCTCGACCATCAACTCAAGACAATGTTTGTCGTGGAGTTCTCGGCTCCCGCGGAGAACAACATTGTCTTGAAGGAGGAGGAAAAACGGACAAAATATCGAGATCTGCTCTTCGAACTCCGCAGACTGTATCCAGACCATACTGTTAAGATAGTGGTACTGATTATAGGAGCCCTCGGTGGAACGAGACACACACTGCTTTCGGAACTTAAGATCATACCGGCATGCCGAAACTCGGCAGAGGTCTTAGCCGGCAGAATGCAGAAGGCCGTTATTCTCGGTTCATTACGTCTGCTCAGGGCACACGATTCACGGACCCAGTAGTCACTCACCCCACGGGCGTGGGGAGTGGCTACCGGTACTACCAGCTCCCCTCTGTGAGGGTCGGAGCCACAGAGAAGGGTGACTGGTTTTTAGCTAGCTAAAAAAAAAAAAAAAAAAAAAAAAAAAAAAAAAAAAAAAAAAAAAAATAATAATAATAATAGAGATAACGCATATCTGGGAACTTAACAGGGTGCAAATAATACCAATTATAATTTCAGTCGAAGGAGTTATGTCAAAACAACTAAAAATGAACATTAGACAATTAGACTTGCCCGAGTATTTGGCACAAGTCATTCAGAAAAGTGTTATCCTCCAAACATGCCACTTAACAAGGAAATTTTTTAACTGCCCAGGATAAGATGAAATTCTTCCCTGGAATATACAAACTGCCAGCAAAAAGCTGTGATTTAAAATAATAATAATAATAATAATAATAATAATAATAATAAGGGCAAGGTGATGGGGTCCAACAGGATCGACAGCTCGTTGATGACGACCGCGATGAACATGGACGCTTTGAGTGGACAGATGAACTGAGAGACGACCTTATGCAGTGCTACGAAAGCAGTGAGCCCGCACGAAGGGGGTACATGGGGCGAATGCATGCTCTGTGGTGTGAAAGGCACCCAGAGCACAACGCCTTCACGCCACAAAACCTGCGTGATTATGTATCCCACCTTCGTCGCAGGGGCTATGTGAGGACTGCTCCTCAGCCGGTGAATGAAGTGGCCGAACATCCACCAAATGAACCGGTTGAGGATGTAGTCCCTGCCGTTCCACCGACACCAGAGGGCCTCAGTACCAGAAGGGGGTTGCACAACTGAAAAACCCCCGAGCCACAAGATCTGGCCAAAGTGGATGCAGAATTTCGTGCAGTGCTACCAGAAGAGGCTGACATCTGGCACATAAATTGTACCGTGTATGCTGCCGCTCAACGCTTGTGTCAGGTGGAGAGGCGGAACACTACTTCTCCACAAGAGAGAGCGAAACGGCGCATACAGAAGATGGAAGCCAAGATCCGGTCGGCGAGGCAACACGCATTCCGTATTCAATGAGTCATGGACTATATGGCGGCCAATAGGCCTTTTACGCCTAAAGTGTGGCGAGTAGCTGCCAATTTAAGACGCGTCCATCACACATTCAATGGGGCAGTGCTCCAGACCACCAAACAGCACTGCCTCGACAGGATACGAATGCTAGTGTCTTGTAAGAAGTCACTAGTGTGGCGGGCGAGGGGGCTGGCGGAAAATCAACTTTTTCGTAAAAAGCCCTCGCGCCTATTCGAACCGCCTCAGCGTGTTGCTGAAAATCCGCCGACTGTAGATCAGGTGGAAAACTTCTAGAAAACGTTGTACGAACAGAAGCTTCCACTTAACAGAGACTCTCCAGCCCTGGGACACTTTGAAGCCTTCTGTCAAAGGCTTCAACAACCAAACGAGGTGTGCCAACCGATAACTCCAGAAGAGGTTCTAAGAGCTCTTGAGGGCTCTAAGAACTTTGCTGCTCCAGGTCCCGATGGGATAAACAACTATTGGTGGAAAAAGTTATCCAGTACCCACCACCATTTGGCCAGAATTTTCAGTTCATGGCTAAATGGGGAGCAGCAAATTCCTTCTTGGGTTGTCGAGGGGCGGACAGTGCTGATCCCGAAAAACGGAGATTTGTTTAACCCAAAGAATTACCAGCCGATAACCTGCTTAAACGCATGCTACAAGGTGTTTACACGCATTTTGTACATGCGGGTGCTCCACGCAGTTGAACCGGTTTACGAGCGGATATATGAGCAACGAGGGTCAAAGAGAGGTGTCGTTGGCTGCAAGGAGAACCTGCTTATTGACAGGTGTGTCACGCAGGACTCCGTGCAGTATAAGCGTAACCTTTCCATGGCCTGGATCGACTACCGCAAGGCATTTGACATGACATCTCATGAGCTTATTTTACACTTGCTCCAATATCTTGCGGTGCCCGGTCCCGTAGTGAGATGTATTGAACAACTGATGCCGCTCTGGAGGACTCGCTTTACCATAACATCGGGTAACGATAGAGTGCAGACGGAGCCGTTATCGTTCAGAAGGGGAGTATTTCAGGGAGACTCCCTCAGCCCCCTTCTGTTTTGCATCTCACTACTGCTTTTATCCGTTTCGCTGCGGAAAACCCGTGGCTACAACTGCGGTACTCCCGGCGACAGGAGGCATAAGGTCACCCATCTGTTTTATATGGATGACCTTAAACTTTATGCCTCCGGAGAGAGGGACCTACACCAGTCCCTCAGGGTGGTACAGGAGTACACGCAGGCTGTCGGTATGGAGTTCGGGTTGGACAAATGTGCACCGGTCCATCTCAAGAAAGGACGATACGGTGACTACGGAGAGGACGCGCAGCTCGTAGACGAAAGCATCTTACATCATCTAGATGCCGGAGAGCCGTACACTTACTTGGGTGTCGAGCAACGCTCCACCCAAGAAGTGAGTGTAGTGAAAAACGCTCTCCGCGGCAAGTATCAGCACCGACTCCGACAGATCTGGTCTTCAGAACTGTCGGGGAAGAACAAGGTGTCTGCTACCAATATGCTTGCCGTTCCGATCCTTCTCTACTCCTTTGAGGTAGTGAAATGCAGTCGAGAAGAGTTGCGTCAACTCGACGTAGGAACCCGCAAGAAGATGCATCTCAATAGGAGCATGCATCCTAAATCGTCCGTTCCACGGCTATACCTCCCGCGACATCGGGGAGGCCGTGGATTCTTGAGTTTGGAGAGTCTGCATGATAGGATGGTTCTGGATGGAGCCTGTAAGGTCATCAGGAGTTCGGATCCCCTCCTCTGCATGGTCCGGGACCATAAAAATTTCTGTTTAAGGCAGCACAAAGAGCAGCCGATGAACTTGGTCTCTCCTTCGACGTCGAGCGGGTAAATCGCGACCCTATCACCGAGTTGGAACCTGCTCGGCGAAAAGCCCAAATTAAAGCTGCAGAACAAAATATCTTTCTGCAGCTTCACACGGATAAGCCAATGCATGGAATTTTCTATAAAAATATAGAAAACCTTGGCTTATCCGAAAGGCTGACCTTTGCCTTGTTAAGGTCAGCCGGGCTGAAGTCTGAAACCGAGGGATTCATAATGGTTTGCCAGGACGGTGTATTTAATACCCTCGTCTATCGAAGCCGTGTCATGGGTATAGAGGTCCCTGATGTCAGCTGCAGGGCCTGCCACGGGGCTCCAGGGACTCTGATGCACTTGTTGTCGGCTTGTCCGACATATGCAGTCTCGGCCTATATCCAGAGGCACGACGGAGCATTATGAATGCTTTATTACCATCTCAGGCACTCGTATGGGATAGACGAAACACCAGTGCTGTCTTACGCTCCGGGGGATATTGAGTCCGTTGTGGGAAATGAGAAGTGTCTAATTTATTGGAACTACGCGTTTCCCACCGTCAGGCAAATACAAGCCAACAAGCCTGACATAGTCCTCCTCGACCACCAACTCAAGACAATGTTTGTCGTGGAGTTCTCAGCACCCGCGGAGAACAACATTGTCTTGAAGGAGGAGGAGAAACGAACAAAATATCGAGATTTGCTCTTCGAACTTCGCAGACTCTATCCAGACCATACTGTTAAAATAATGGTACTGATTATAGGAGCCCTCGGTGGAACGAGACACACACTGCTTTCGGAACTTAAGATCATACCGGCATGCGGAAATTCGGCAGAGATCTTAGCCGGCAGAATGCAGAAGGCCGTCATTCTTGGTTCATTACGTCTGCTCAGGGCACACGATTTCCGGACCCAGTAGTCACTTACCCCACGGGTGTGGGGAGTGGCTGCCGCTACTACCAGCTCCCCTCTGTGAGGGTCGGAGCCACAGAAAAGGGTGACTTGTTTTTAACAAAAATAATAATAATAATAATAATAATAATAATAATAATAATAATAATAATAATAATAATGGCGTGGAATTTTGGAGGACGAAGTGACTCACAATGAGAATGCTCCGTGGATCGAACAAGAGCGTAGACAGCACCGAAGGAGTGAACCCGATGCGTGGTCAGACCTAAGAATGGACGAAGTTGTGGAGATAATTCAACAGACGCACAATTGGAAAGCCCCTGGACCAGACAGAGTACAAAACTTCTGGCTAAAACAACTTAGTGCTCTGCATGAAAGCCTAACGATGGCTGTCAATCAAAGCATAAGACATCCCGATGAAGCCCCTGAATGGTTAACTGAAGGAAGCACTTTCCTCCTCTATAAAGGCAAGGACGCTAAGGATCCCAAGAACTACCGACCAATAACTTGTCTGCCAACGATATACAAAGTCATCACTGCTGCATTAGCAAATAAAATCTACAACCACCTGCTAAAGTACGAGATACTCCCAGAGGAACAGAAAGGTTGTAGAAAAGCTTCAAGAGGCTGTAAGGATCAGCTGTTAGTGAGTAAGACCATCACATCGATCGTAAAGAAGCGACACAGAAATCTCTGCATGGCATGGGTAGATTACAAAAAGGCATTTGATAGCGTTCTCCACACATGGATTGTTGAATCCCTGAAAACTTATCGTATATGCCCAACAATAACAGACTTCGTGGAAACCACGATGAAGGGATGGAAAACGGAAATGTGGCTCTACCACTCAAAAGGTCACATAAGAACAGGGAACATGCCAATCAAAAGAGGAATTTTCCAGGGAGACTCACTCTCGCCTTTACTATTTTGCCTAGCGCTCGCCCCCCCTGTCAAACCAACTAAACAAACAGAGACATGGCTTCGAAATCAGTAGTGACAATAGACTAAACCACCTCTTCTTTATGAACGACCTGAAGTTATTTGCTAAGAATGAAGCGCAATTAAGGCAAGAGCTGGATATCGTTAAATCATTTAGTGATGACATCAAGATGGAATTTGGCTTGGACAAGTGTGCTACAGTGGTCCTCCAGCGAGGTAAACATGTGAAAAGTCAAAATATCATGCTGAATGATCAATCCGCAATACAAAGTATGGATCTGGGGGAAACATACAAGTACCTGGGTGTTGAAGAATGCGCTGGAATCGATAACGATGAAATGAAAAGTAGAGTTGCCAGGGAATACTATCGTCGCATTAGGCAAGCTCTTAAGACCGAGCTAAACGCCCAGAACAAAATTACAGCAATAAATACCATTGCCGTACCCGTAGTCACCTACAGCTTTGGAATTGTCGATTGGCTTCGAAGCGACATCGTAAAAATGGATAGGAAGACAAGAAAAATCCTAACAATGGGCGGAATTCATCATCCGAAAGCAGATGTGCACAGGTTATATGTTAAGAGGAAAGATGGCGGCCGTGGATTGATAGACCTGGAATCTGCTTATGACTCCTCTATCGTGGGACTGAGCGCGTATATCGGACAGGGGAAGGACACTCGGATAGTTACAGAGCATGAGAAAGATAAGGAGTTATATTCCATCCAGAAAGAAGCTAATAAAATTCAAGCAGAATACCTGGGTACCGAGACCACTGACGAGGACGCTAAGAAGAAAATTAAAACCAGCATCCAAAAGAGGAAAATAGAAGTACTCTGCTCAAAGCCGATGCATGGACAATTCTTCTGCGACCTCGATCGATCAGCAGTGGACAAGATGGCGTCTACGAAGTGGCTGAACGGCTCAGGCCTGAAGGGGGAAACGGAAAGCCTGATAAAAGCAGCGCAGGATCAAGCGCTAAACACTAGATACCACCAGAGAATGATCTTGAAACAGCCTCTTCTCAGCAAGTGCAGAGTGTGCGGAGTAGCAGAAGAACATATCAGTCACGCTGGCACCATCAGAGTACACTCATCGACATAACAGAGTGGCCAGATATGTCCACTGGGTCATGTGCAAGCACTTTGATATACCGGTGCCGCAAAAATATTATGAATATACGCCTGAGACGGTTGTCAGTACCAACGACGTCACAATTATGTGGGACGTGCCAATTATAACAGACAGAGAAATTCGCACAAATCGACCAGACATCGTCGTACGCAATAAAAAGGAGAAGTCTTCTTTACTGATCGATGTATCCATCCTTAATGACACCAATATAATGCTCAAGGAAACAGAGAAGTTGAGCAAGTACAAAGACCTCCAAATAGAAGTTAGCAGAATGTGGAATGCAAAGACCACAGTCGTGCCAATAATTGTAGGAGCCCTTGGAACTGTCAAAGGGGGCTATGACCGGAGTCTACAACAACTGCCTGGTCAACCGAGCGCACAAAAAGTGCAGAAGATCGCACTTTTGGGTACAGCGCATATCTTAAGGAAAGTTTTGGATTAGGAGCCTCTGTGATCCCATGTTGGGATCTGGACTCTGAGCTGTTGGATCCGACATCACCAACGTCACCTGAAAGGCCCAACAACCTGGAACGGGCTCCAACAGAGCCGAATTTTAATCGCGCGCGAAGGATTCTGTGAACAATTTCCAGCTACGGCTGAGAAAGTGTGTCGCTGTTAAGTCTATAATAATAATAATAATACGCTCCGGGAGATATTGAGTCCGTTGTGGGAAATGACAAGTGTCTAATTTATTGGAACTACTCTTTTCCCACCGTCAGGCAAATACAAGCCAACAAGCCTGACGTAGTCCTCCTCGACCATCAACTCAAGACAATGTTTGTCGTGGAGTTCTCGGCTCCCGAGAAGAACAACATTGTCTTGAAGGAGGAGGAAAAACGGACAAAACATCGAGATCTGCTCTTCGAACTCCGCAGACTATCCACACCATACTATTAAGATAGTGGTACTGATTGTAGGAGACCTCGGTGGAACGAGACACACACTGCTTTCGGAACTTAAGATCATACCGGCATACCGAAATTAGGCAGAGGTCTTAGCCGGCAGAATGCAGAAGGCCGTCATCCTCGGTTCATTACGTCTGCTCAGGGCACACGATTCTCGGACCCAGTAGTCGCTTACTCCACGGGCGTGGGGAGTGGCTACCGGTACTACCACCTCCCCTCTGTGAGGATCGGAGCCACAGAGAAGGGTGATTGGTTTTTATCTAGCTAAAAAATAGTAACAATAATAATAATAACAGAAGACTGGACCCCCGCAATCGACCCCATTCGGATGGAGGTCACAGGCAAGGTAGTGGGGCCTGACAATGACGACCGCGAGCTACAAGGACGCTTCGACTGGACCGATGAGTTGAGGAATGATCTGCTATCCTATGAAAGCAGTTAGCCCGCACGAAGGGGATACATGGCGCGAATGCACGCTCTGTGGTGTGCAAGACATCCAGAGCACAGCGCCTTCATGCCGCAAAATCTGCGTGATTATGTATCCCACCTTCGTAGCAGGGGTCAGCCTTTCGGAGAGCTGTTCCTTAGCCGGTAAATGAGGCGGTTGAAGAGCCGTTGAATGAGCCTCTCTATGTGTTGGATCGACTACCGCAAGGCATTTGATATGACATCCCACGAGCTTATTGTTCACTTGCTCCAATGTCTTGCGGTGCCCGGTCCCGTAGTGAGATGTATTGAAGAAGTGATGCCGCTCTGGATGACTGGATGACTGGCTTTACCATAACATCGGGTAATGGCAGAGTCCAGACAGAGCCGGTATTATTCAGAAGGGGAGTATTTCAGGGAGATTCCCTAAGCCCCCTTCTGTTTTGCATCTCACTACTGCCATTATCCGTTTCGCTTCAAAATACCCGTGGCTACAACTGCGGTACCCCCGGCGGTAGGAGGCATCTGATTTACATGGATGACCTTAAACTGTATGCCTCCGGAGAGAGGGATTTACGCCAGTCCCTCAGGGTGCTACAGGAGCACACGCATGCTGTCGGTATGGAATTGGGGTTGGACAAGTGTGCATTAGTCCAGGCCGGAGAGTCGTACACTTACTTGGGTGTCGAGCAGCGCTCCACCCACGAAGTGAGTGTAGTAAAAAGGTTCTCCACGGCAAGTATCAGCACCGACCCCTACAGATCTGGTCTTCAGAACTGTCGGGAGAGAGCAAGGTGTCTGCTACCAATATGCTTGCAATTCTAATCCTCCTCTACTCCTTTGGAGTAATCAAATGGACTCAAGAGGAGCTGCGACAACTCGATGTAGGAACTCGCAAAAAGATTCATCTCTATAGGAGTCTGCATCCTAAGTCGTCCATTCCACGGTTATATCTCCCACGACATCGGGGAGGCCGTGGACTCTTGAGCTTGGAGAGTCTCCATAACAGGATGGTTTTGGATGGAGCCTGTAAGGTGATAAGGAGTTCGGATCCCCTCCTCTGCATGGACCGAGACCACGAAAGTGCAGGGGTAGGAACCTTTTTGTTTAAGGCAGCACGTAGATCCGCCGATGAACTCGACGCTAAGCGGGTTAATCACGACTCTGTCACCGAGTTGAAACCCGCTCAAAAAAAGCCCAAGTCAAAGCTGCAGAAATTAATCTATTTCTGCAGCTACACTCGGATAAGTTATTGCACGGAGTCTTCTATTAAAATATAGATGGCAGCAGCTTATCCGAAAGGCTGACCTTTGCTTTCTTAAGGTCAGCCGGGCTGAAGTCCGAGACCGAGGGATTCATAATGACTTGCCAGGATGTATTCAACACACTCTTCTATCGAAATCGTGTCATGGGTATAGAGGTCCCTGATGTCAGCTGTAGGGCCTGGCGCAGGGCTCCGTAGGCATTAATGCATTTGCTGTCGGTTGCTCAGTATATGCAGTCTCGGCCTCTATCCACAGGCACGACGCAGCATTACGAGTGCTTTATTATCACTTAAGGCACTCATATGGGACAGACGAGACACCACTGCGGCCTTACGCTCCGGGGAATATTGAGTCCGTTGTGGAAAACGAGAAGTGCCTAATTTACTGGAACTACTCGTTTCCAACCGTCAGGCAAATACAGGTCAATAAATCTGACGTAGTCCTCCTCGACCTCCAACTCGAGACAATGTTTGTCGTGGAGTTCTCGGCTCCCGCGGAGACTAACATTGTCTTGAAGGAGGAGGAAAAACAGACGAAATATTGAGATTTGCTCTTCGAACTCCGCAGGCTTTACCCTGACCTTACTGTTAAGCTAGTGGTCCTGATTATAGAAGCCCTCGGTGGAACGAGACACACGCTGCTTTCAGAACTAAGAGTCATACCGGCATGTCGAAATTCGGCAGAGATCTTAGCCGGCAGAATGCAGAAGACCATCATCCTCGGTTCATTACGTCTGCTCAGGGCACGCAATTCTAGGACCCAGTAGTCACTCACCCCACGGACATGGGGAGTGGCTGCCAGTACTACCAGCTCCCCTCTGTGAGTGTCGGAGCCACATAGTTTAAAGGGTAACTGGCTTTTACAAAAAAAAAAAAATAATAAAAAAATAATAATAATAATAAACCTGCTCATCATTGATATAGCAGTATCTCTGCCCGCAAACATCGATAAAACACATGCGGATGAAGCCGATGAAGTTAAAAAAATGTGACAAATGGAAAATGTCACAATAGTTCCAATTGTAATAAGTGCCACTGCCTGCAACATCAACATTGAGCGGACTCAAGAGACCGAGATGGATCCTAATGGAACTTAATTCATTGGTAAGCAATTACCCTGGATCAGTGAATAATTTCAGCATTTTGTTGAGAACTGATAATAGACCTGATATATCAATCCTAAACAAAAAGGAAAAATGTGCTCATATTATAGACGAGAACGTAAGAAAAGCGAGAAATAAAAAGATCAGTAATTACCAAGACCTGGCAAATTAACTGAAGGCTATTTACTTGAGAAGGTGTCCATAGTGCCCATAGTGATATCAGCAAATGGGTTGATAGATAAAAAGCTGCCTAGAGTGCTAAATCAACTGGATATAACTGACCATCAAAGGGTGATAGGACTTGCACAAAAAGCTACAGTCCTAGCTACGTGTAACACTGTTCGAAGGATAATTTCCCATGAGCCCATGGTCATCTAGACCTTTATTTACTATGAACCAAGAAATCCAGCACATAATTGTGAGAAAATGATAATAATAATAGTAATAGTAATAATATTAGTAATAAGAGTAATAACAATAACAATAAAATGTCAGAAATTAATCTATTTCTACAGCTATATGCAGATAAGCCATTGCACGGAGTCTTCTATAAAAATATAGAAGACCGCGGCTTATCCCAGGTCAGCCTGGCTGAAGTCTGAGAACGAGGGATTCATAATGACATGCCAGGATGGTGTATTCAACAACACACTCGTCTATCAAAGTCGTATCATGGGTATAGAGGTCCCTGATGTCAGCTGCAGGGCCTGCCATAGGGCGCCGCTTCGGGGACATTAATGCATTTACCGTCGGCTTGCCCAGCATATGCAGTATCGGCCTATATCCAGAGGCACGACGCAGCATTACGAGTGCTTTATTATTACTTAAGGCGCTTGTATAGTATAGACGAGACACCAGTGCTGCCTTAAGCACAGGGGGATATTGAAACTGTTGTGGGAAACGAGAAGTGCCTATTTTGGAACTGGAACTGGAACTGGAACTACTCGTTTCCCACCGTCAGGCAAATACAAGGTAATAAGCCTGACGTAGTCCTCCTCGATCACCAACTCAAAACAATGTTTGTCGTGAAGTTCTCGGCTCCCACGGAGAATAACGTTGTCTTAAAGGAAGAGGAAAAACGGACGAAATAACGAAACTTGCTCTTCGAACTCCGCAGGCTCTACCCTGACCATACCGTTAAGCTAGTGGTCCAGTGAAACGAGACACACACTGTTTTCAGAACTAATAATCATAGCGGCATGCCGAAACTCGACAGAGATCTTAGCCGGCAGAGTGCAGAAGGCCATCATCCTCGGCTCATTACGTTTACTCAGGGCCCACGATTCTCGAACACAGTAGTCACTAACCCTACAGGCATAGAAAGTGGCTGCTGGTATCACCAACTATCTCCTTTCAGTGGGTATCGGAGCCACAGAAAAGGGTGACTGGCAACATACAAAAAAAAATAAACCCAACTCAGATGAGAAATTAACAGCCCAACGTGTTTTTCCTCTTCAAGAAGCAACCACCAGGGCTGGATTATCCAGGCAGCGCATGCAATGGACTAATATCTTAAACACAGATTTGATGCGCTGTTATTATCGAGTCACAGAGGGAGAAACAATTACTTCTTCACGCAACGTTCAGAGTTATCACACTTAAGTGAACCAAGGTTCACAGATCAAAAACGAGTTGTTATTAACAACAAACGATTCCCCCTAGAACTTCCAGACATGATGAAAAGAGAAGCACTGCATGCACTTAATCCACCGGCCGCCTTGATATCTCAGAGGACGAGCCTGCAATTGATGATGAAACAAAACCAGCGGATCTAGAGCCAGCAACTCCAGAGAATGCAGAGACTCTCGCAGCGGATAAGGATACCAGTAATCACTTACTTGCAGAACTTCAGAATGCGTTCGATTGAATTGAATTTAACGGCATAGATCCACGTCGCAGACAATCAATATCTAAGCAGACTTCTTCAAGAAAACTGGCGGTTATGACGAGTCTTGTAGACAAGCAAATCCTAGCGCCCTACCTCCAGCTGCATCGCTCCTTTGAAAACACTTGAAGAGATGCACACGGCTGTTTCGTAGCAGACGTTGCAGTGATAAGAACACTGGGATCAGATATATTGACTAAAAGCAGAGTTAATTGCAAACCCAACCCTGGAAGCAACGCCTCAAAAACAAGGTGGATAAAATAAGAAGAGACCTGGGGCGCTTAATGGTATACCGGAAGGGCAACAAGAGCAGAAAACTGGAAAAGAACGTAGAAGACATCATGCACAGAACAGCGGTGCACTGTAATAGAGCTCATGTAAATAGAACGGTTACTGAGGTGATTGACACGCTAAAGCAGAGACTCAGTGTTGTTGCTAAAAGACTCCGCAGATACGAAGACGCCGACATTCGTAGAGAGGATAACATATTGTCTCGCAAGAACCAGAAACAGTTCTACCGAAGTCTGAAAGGAGATAACGCTACCATAGACACGAAACCCCCAATACAGTAAGAAGTTCAGGAATTTGGTCGGCAACTTGATTCATACCTGAGCAGCATAATGATGATGCCTTCTGGCTAAAAAGGGAAGCTACGAGGATGAGCAACCTCGCACCGATGGACGACTCAGATATCAATCTCCATGATGTCCAGAAAGTCATTAGGGAGCCGTTAAATTGGAAAGCAGCAGGGGTGGACAAGATTCAGACCTTCTGATAAAAAAGATTTTCCTCCGCCCACAAACATATAGTGAAGCACTTCACTAATGTTCTTCATAATCCTGGTGAAATACCAGGAAATACCATTTCTTACTATCTTCTGGCAAAAGATAAGGATACCCGTAATCCAGCAAACTATAGGCCAATCACCTGCTTACCAACAATATACAAGCTACTAATGGCCCGTATCGCTGATAGAATACACAGGCATTGCGTGCTGGCCACTGAACAAAAGAGTTGTATTAAAAAGCGCTAGGTTGTAAAGAGCAACTTACTATAAATTCTGTAATTGTGGAACAAGCAATTCATAAACAGAGGTCCCTGCACACAGCCTACATAGATTACCGTAAAGCGTTCGATTCGATGCCTCACTCTCGGTTGTTGAAAGTCTTAAGATTATATAAAGTCAATTGTCACATTGTTAGAACATCTGATGTCGATATGGAAAACGACGCTGGAGGTCACATGCATAAATGGAGGGATCACCACAGATTCCATCAAAGTCTTTAACGACAATTAAAAAAAATTATTCATCATCCTCATTTCATTACAGAGCTTTATTTGGGAATCGGTCAGTCAAGCACCGATTTAAGAAATAGAAATATTTATTCACCATGTAGAACACAATTCATGTACATATGGTAGGTCAGTTATAATGCAGTTACATATTATGTAGTAAAGGACAAGGAATTAATTAAAATACAATGTAGATCACCAATATAGTAAACACATATTGTAGAATGTATGGAATATGCGAGACTTTTTGATTTCAGGACTTTATTAGGAGTAGTTAGTAGGTAAACATACTAAAAGTTCCCGCCCCTGGGAGGTGAGCTTACGGTTGGAGGGGGGGAGGTACCATTTTTGGATTTTTCGATTATATCTCGGAAACGGTGGACTCTAGAAAAAATATGTTTTAAATAAAAATGAAAGATAATTAAATTTCCAATAAAATTGTTTCCTTGCATATTTGTCGAATTTCCACCGGTTTTCGAGATATACGTTATTGAAAATCGATAATTTTCGAAAAAATCATTTTTTAAGTGTATATCAAATTGAGGGAAATTTAATGCTCGACAACTTCGTCTCACTATCGTGGGAGGCACTAGAAGCAAATCTTTGACAAAAAGAGTTAGGTAAAAATGATTTGATGGTGGGGAAAGATACAAGAACGCCACCCTGGCGTAAAAAATCTATTGAAATAAAAACATACCATCAAAAATTTTGGATGTTGTGTGTTTTATAATGCTAAAAAGTGATAAAAAAAAAGTCAGCTGTTAAAATGGCGGTGGATAATACGTCCGCTGCTCATAAAAATATGTTGATTAAAAGTTTAAATTTTAGTAATTTCATCAAGGTTTAAATTTTGTTATATAACAATATGTATAATGTATTTAACGAAAAACTGAGCCAGCTGATGGTAAGAGGGGGGAAAGGTCGTCAGCTGACGCCATAAACATTGTAATTCGTGTCTAACGCGCAGCGCGAGGGCATAACAAAATCTGACAGCTTTTCTCTTATGACAGACCCAGCTGAGCATTATTTTTATTCAACGTACTTAATACTGTATATTTAAATAACAGTTTTTTCTTATTTAATTAATAGAAAGCTTTCGTACTTAAAAATATCTTGAATACACAGCATATGAGACAGTATACCGTTTCTTTCTTATAAGTTTACTTACTGCAGTCAAATTGTGTTTTTTACCAGGAAAGTTGTGGGGTAGTTTTGATTTCTTCCATTATACATGTTTTTTTGGGGTGCTGAATCCGAATCCGAGGTTTGCTAACAAAATTTCGTGACGCAACATTGAAAAAAATGCAAAAAAACGTAAAAAAATCTCAATTTTTGGCGTTTTCTTGCTTATAACTCGAAAACTATCAACTTTTCGTAATAACCTTTCTATTCGAAATGAAAGTACATAAAGTTTCCTACAAATTTCATTCTATAGGTTTTTTTCTCCGACGAACCGTTCGAGCACAAGCGCTAGTTGAAAATTGGCGTATTTCGGCTGTCTCAGCAAAAAAACACTTTTTCCACTTCGAAATTCAAATTTATTATTAGATTCTCTCCCGGCCTCCCAAAATAATTTTATAACTGTTTAAAAGCCCTCTATCTATGCTAATGGAAACATCTGATGATGCAAAAATTGATTCACAGCAAGCTGTGGAGGACCTAATCCTAATTATCACAACAGCTCTTATGTTGGCCTCGTCAAATAAATATGTCACAGTGGTGGGGGAAGATATCGACCTTTTGGTGATTTTGATGGCCTGTGTAGCCTTGATATAAAGAATGTTTTCTTTTTGAAACCAGGAAAAGGAAAGATGTCTTAAACCCTCTACAATCCTCATCTTGCCGCTTCAAACCATATATTGTTTCTGCACGTGATGAGTGGCTGTGACATCACTTCTGCTTTGTTTAATCAGGGAAAACTGAACTTTTTCAAATTCCTGCAGAAGAACAGTAACTTGCAACCAGTCAATGATGTTTTCAAAAATCCTCATGCACACCAGGATGAGATTGCCGAAGCAGGAAACATGGCTCTGCATGAGAAAATACATGAGACTAGCTTGAACGATTTGATATACAGGAAATACGTATCTTCATCGTACAAAAAACATATATTGCCTCACACTACCCCCCACCGAAGCTGCTTCAGGACAACATTCACTGAGAGTTTACTTTCAGGTGCAGCAGTGGTTATCCGGTCAAACCACATTCGACGAGCATCAGAGAGACCCGAACGCGTGGGGGTGGAAAAAAAACAAGGAGTGGTCTCGTACCAGTCAGTGTCAACCACTTTGAACCCTGCACCGAACTGGATACTTCGGCATATTTCTTATAAATGTGAAAAAGGCTGCCAGCCAACGCAATTGTGGATGCAGGAAGGCAGACCACCATTGCTCCCCGGTCTGCATTTTGTGTGAAGGGCTGTATGAAAACGTCGAGCCCCCGGAAGACAGCACTGACATAGATGAAGAAGAGACCGAGAACAGACTATAGAAAAACGCTTACACGATGCGGAAGGTATGTCTAATCTCACAATATATTTCGTAATCATTCATCTCTCCTTGAGGTATGATCACAAGTTGTTGTTTTCTCACCACCTTTTTCATTTTCCAGATGAACAAGCCTCGACGCTGACGACAGAATATAAACGATAATGGCTCATATAGTTGTGCTCATATAATAATATAACATATAATCATATGTAATATAATATAATAATATGTAATAATTTTTCAAGATTTTTCGTTGGAATTTCAACTTTTTTGTAAGTGAATTTGTTTACAATTTCGGACTTCATTAAATAACATGAACATTATTATATAATTTTTGAAAAAATGACCTGTACATATACGATCAATAATAGCAGAGAACTAGGAGCAATTCACTAATTGGCAGTCTTTAATAATAATATATGGATTTGGAGTGAAAAAAGTGGGTTTTTGCGGAGACAGACAAAATACGCCAATTTACAACTAGCGCTTGAGCCCGAACGGTTCGTCGGAGAAAAAAAACCTAAATAATGGAATTTGTAGGAAATTTTATGTACTTTCATTTTGAATAGAAAGGTTATTTACGAAAAGTTGGTAGTTTTCAAGTTATAAGCAAGAAACCGCAAAAAAATGAGATTCTCTACATCAGCATCCCAGAAAACATAGAATCGAAGAATTCAAAACTACCCCACAACTTTCCCGCTAGAGGCCCTTTGAGTACAAATTGACTGCATTAACTGCTTGATTATAAAATTATTATTGTGTTAAATATAAATATCTCTGGGCACATGTAAAATTCCAAGTCAATTTGTTCCGGATGAATATGGTTGGGGAGAAAAGGAAAACAAATATTTTTTCAAATGGTTCGAAGGCGAACAATTGTCATCAAGCATTTCTGAAATTACACTTGATTTAATTGCAGATAATAGTGAAGGTATTAAAAAAATTATTATTTTATGTCAATTTTATAAGTAATAATAATTTTTATACAATATTTGTATTTTATAAAACTAAAAGAAATATGTAAACTATGATACAAAATCTGTGTTCTTTAATTTCAAAAGAAATGATTTATTTTTGCTTTAGTACTACAATTTGTGCGTTTTATAAATAACTACATTAATTAACTAACGCTTCGATTTTTTATGAATATCATATTTTATTTATAGATAATGAGGAGGAAGAGGTAAAGAAGGAGATATAGGCGTTCGATTTCGATGACGTCAATGACGAGGAAGATAGCGAAGACAGCGACATTGAAAGTCTAATATCAAACGATGCACAAGAATAAACAAATTGTATTAAAGCAATGTAAATAAAAGTTCCCTTTTATTGATTTTTAAATGGTGTATTTTTCTCTCGTTATATTCATTTATATAATTCACGATATTTTTAAGGGCGAAAGTTTTCTATTAATTAAATAAGAGAAAAACAGTTTTTCAAATATATAATATAGTATTAAATACATTGCATAAAAATAATGATCGGCTGGGTCTGTCTTAACGGAAAAGCTGTCAGCTTTCGTTATGAAAACAATGCGCGCCGTGCACTAGCCGCGAATTACAATGTTTATGGCGTCAGCTGACGACCTTTCCCCTTTCCTACCATCAGCTGACTCAGTTTCTAGCCAAATACATTACACATATAATATTTTTATATAACAAAATTTGAACCTTGTTGAGATTACTAAAATTTAAACTTTGAATCATCATGTTTATATGAGCAGCGGACTTATTATCCACCGCTATTTTAACAGCTGACTATGATTTTTTATTACTTTTTAACATTATTAAACAACATACAAAGTTTCAATTTTGATGGTATGTTTTTATTTCAATAGATTTTTTAAGTATGGGAGGCGCTCCAGTACCTACCTCCACCGTTACTTGAACAAAAAACCAGCCTTAATGAAATTACTAGCTCCAAAAGGTCGCTGTCTCCAGGACTATTAAGCTTATGTGGTTTTCCAAATGAGTACGATTTTTTAGTGCGGTCGGATAGCATTAAAAATTATAAAAATATTTCAGTGCTGGATATAGATACTATATATACCAAAGATAAAAAAACGCCCCAGACCCCAAAAATTTCGCACTCCCCACCACCGGTAATGACGTCATGAAATGAGAGGTCGAGAAACTGGTTTTAGAGACTTAAACGCCATATTTTTTAATAAAACCCACTTTTAAATATGTGTTGTGTACTAGAACATTAGAACCTGATGTCTGTAACGTTTTTTTTTTAATATGGTGGCAAAAATTTGACATTTTATCTGCATATTCGTATTTGGTAACAATTTTTGTTTTTGTGGTCAATAAATTCAGTGGTTGTAGTCAAATTTTGTTGACATGCACTGTTAAGAGATAGTTACCCCTCCCTCTTAAGTCTTCCATCCTTTGAGTCAAGGAAAAAAGAAAAAAGTTTGTGTAACCATTTTAATAAAAAATTGTTTTACATCTAAAAAAGAAAATATTTACAACCAATAATTTTGAGAACAATGTCCTTCACAGGCGCACAGTTGCGTACCCTGAAGACCGTTTCTGACGCATTTGCACACAGAACACCTTTGTTTGCAGCTACAGGCAATTAGTTCTTCACAACTTTTTGCGAGACCACAATGGCTGAAACCCATCATTAGTTTTTTCCCATCCCCAAGTATCGGGCGAAGGAGTTTGATAGTCTTTTTCCAGACAGTGCTTCATTAAAGGGCTTGAAGAGTGGCTCGCTTGATATGCTGAAGCAGTGGCGTACATAGAATTCTTATTCTAGGGGGGCCTTTCCTGTAAAAGTTGTGCACACGGATGCCAAGCTGCTTGGGAATGTTGAAGGTTATTGTGATTTTTTAAGAATTTCAAATATTCGGGGGAAGCCCCCTTTTTTTTATTTCGGTGGGGGAAAATCTTTCAAAGACACCACGGCTCGTGGTAGTGTGGGATTTCCACCCCCACCTCTTCACTCTCACACCCTGGAATCGCTTTGCAGCATGCATCTGAATGTGGGAGATTCTGCCTTAATTCTCATGTCTCCTTTGCATGTCCTTCTCTACCTTTTCTTTTGATTTCATCACTTTTCTGATGTATTTCTCTATCGAGCTCCATTTTTCGCAGTTTTCCATCATTTCTTCAATGATGTTGTTCTCGTTTAATATGACTTCTAATTCCAGATTTACCCTCTGTCTTTCGGCTTCCCATCTAATGCATTCGAACATTGTATGTGCTACTGTGTCCCTGTGTTCGCAGTATGCACATATCTCCTCTTCTGCCTTGCCTATCCTATGCGTATAGACTTTGAAGGATCCGTGTCCAGTCAGCATCTGAGTTGTAAAATAGTCCGTATGTCTATGTCGGCACTTGACCCATGTCCTCACGTCGGGTATGAGAACTTTGGTTCACTGAGCTACATCAAGCGTGTCCGTCCACCGCGCCTGCCATCTCTCCAGGATGGTCTCTCTCTCTCTCTCCGTTTTCTTGGCTTGTAGCGTACCCCCGTCTTCTCTTTCATAGAGTCTTCTCCTTTCATCTATCAAAAGGTCTATGGGGAGTATCCCTGCCACTACTTAAGTTGTGCTCGCAAATATCGTCCTATACCCACTTATGACCCTTAATAGCGCTTTCCTTTGGGTGCTTATTAGCATTTGTCTATGCCGTCTTCTCTCTATAGCCGCGTGCCATATCGGAGCTCCATACGTCAGTTTCGACTGTGTCACGTTGTATAAGACCTCCCGCTTCTTGCTTCCAGGTCCTTTTATATTGGGTATAATTCTCGAAAGTGATGCTATATTCGCGTCTACTTTCTTGATCGTATGCTTGATGTGTTGGCCGAAAGTCCCCTTGTCGTCGATTATTATTCCCAGGTACTTCACGTGTTTCTTGGGGATAATTTGGACGTCTCTCAGTTGGAAGCTGATATGTCTTCTGTCCCTTTTCCCTTTGAGGATAACCGCCTCCGTTTTTTCTGGGTCGAGTTCTAAGTAATGGCGTCTCATCCATGCATCTATGATCTCCAAAGCGTCATCTGCCTTGGAGACTAATCCTTCTTCTTTGTCTGCTACTAGCACTAGAGCGATGTCGTCGGCAAATCCTACGACCCAAGTGTCCTCCGGCATTTTCTCTTTCAGAACGCCGTCGTAGAGGATATTCCATAATGTCGGACCGAGTACTGAACCCTGCGGGACTCCAGCTGTAACTTTAAAGACTTCTCCTCTTTCGATCTCCAACGATCTTTCTTCGAGGTAACTGCTCACGATGTTAACGAGGTACTGTGGGATTGCCTTCTCGTTAACTCCTTCATGATTTTTCCCCATGGTGCGGTGTTGAAGGCATTCCGAACATCAAGAGTGATTCATGCTCCCCACTTCTTTATTCCATTGTCACTGATTAGGTGTCTCACTGTTTCCACAGCGTGCAGTGTTGATTTGCCTTTTCGAAAACCATATTGATGGTCCGACAGTCTTTCTGTGTTTTCCAAAGCTTCTTCCAGTCTTCTTTTTATAATTTTTTCGTAGAGCTTGCTTATGGTAGTAAGTAAGCATATTGGTCTATATGCTACTGTGTCTATGCCGTCTTTTCTTGGTTTTGGTATAAGAACCAATCTTGCTTTCTTCCAATTCTTTGGAAAGTTTTGCTCTCTCAGTAGTCTGTTTAGAATATCTAAGAGCCAATTGGGTGCTATCTTGCCCACTACCTTAATAGCCTCTGCAGGAATACCATCGTGGCCTGGGGGCTTTCCCGACTTTTAGTTCTTGTAGGGCCTGGTTCAGTTCCTCTTGGGGAAGCCCCCTGCCCGCCCTATATGTACGCTACTGTGCTGAAGTAAAGCAATTTGCGTTGGAGGTATATTCTCAATTGGTCTACTTTCAATGAAAAGGAATCGTCTACACTCATTACCTGGGTTTAAGGGAGATGTTAGATCATACAAAATAATCACAAATCTTTGCACGGTACGCATGATATCTTGGTCTTCCCATTAGCAACTGTCTGTCTTCCAAGCTCCTTTCTTGCCTACTCCACAAAATGAAGACACGGTGTCGCAACCTGTTGCAGAATGAAATATCGACAAAAAGCTACAGATCTCCTGTGATAAATGAGAACATGGATGCCTACGATTTTTCCCAGTTCCAAAATCAATCCAAAGTTATTGAATATTTTCAAAATTTGAAAAGACAGTTACTGCAATGACCACAAGATCCGAATCTACCGTTCGAATGCTAACGCAGTTGTGGCCATTATCAGCTGCATGCTTAGCATGAAGAAGAAAGCGTCCGTCCGCTTCTTAATGCCATGAAGGTGAAATAGCTAATAGATCTAACTCTGCTTAAGACGATACTGCTCTTTCCGCAAGCATACAGATTATTGTTTTTCCTTCAAAATATTCGTTTATTCGCTGTTCTGCCAAGAAAGTAAACAACTGCTTTTTTGTTTTCATCTGCTCGTAAAAATTCATTATATTTTTGTGGAATTATTGTGCACTCCTACTCCTCTTGGTTGACGTGTGTCAGCTTTCAAGATTCAGAGCTATACCTATCAAATACTAAATCAGTTCGTTGTAAATTTTGGAATAGCCGACAAATGTACGGCTTAAATATATTGGTATAATATTCCAAAAACGTTTTCACAACATGAAACACAAATACTGACAAATACTTTGGTATTCTGTTTTTACTGCTAAACACTAAAACGCTGCAATTCCACGCTAGACTAAAAACTGTGCAGCTCTGTATGTATACGTAAACACGCTATAAATACTGCAACAGATATCCCGGTATATATTTAATTATATAAAACATATTTAATATTGAATTTTACTAAAAAATATGGTCCTTAAGTAAGTTAGTCTATGCCTATGCATAATTTTTTGTTCCTCAGTTTGATGACGTTATTACTAGTGGTGGGGGTCCGAAATGTTTGGAGTCTGGGGCGTTTTTTGATCTTTGATATAATATATCCACCTCTTACTACATATTATGTAGAAACTATATCCAAAAGGGCAAACTATATCCAAAAGAGCATGTTCGCGGCACTGAAATATTTTTATGCTATTCGATTCCACTATTTACTTTTTGTGTTAAAAACCCCGTTCTATAACCTGTATCTCCATGGCTCATGGCTTATAAACAAAAATATTGTAGAGCACTAATTGTGATTTGGATGAAATGACCACCCGATTTTTTTTAGTATGGACCACGATACGACTGGGACCAGACTTTACAAGGTCATATATTAGGATCCTACTTCACTGGATACATAGCTACTTCATTACCTGCAGGATGGTTTGCAGAATGGGTAGGACCGTACCGTACCATTCTCTTGATGCATGTCATAACGTTAGTGTGTAACGATTTGTGCGTTTTTGGAACTTCGATTCACTATTCAATACTTATACTTAACCGATTCATAATAGGAGCTTGTGGAGTAAGTCTATAATATCATTATATTTTCACAGATCATTTCAATTAAACAGGTCTACAAAAAAAGTCGTCCCAAGATTCTGATCTAACTTTTCTGACGAATCTTGACGTGTTGAAACCAATTTTGGACACAAAAAACTACCTAATGTGTCAGTTTCTCTCTGTTAGGAGACGAATGATTCAACCTTCGGTAATGTCGAGATCATCATATAGTAAACCACGGATTTAACAGACACTCAAAAAATGTCGGCGCCTTTGACCCATCAAACACGCCGCATCGCAAAGCAAAGATGTCGACATTTTTTGCGTGCCTGTTAAATCCGAGGTTTACTTACACACATAACTTTACAATATAACTAAAATAAATTTGTTGAAAATTAAATGTCGATTGATATAGGAAAATGCAGCTTAATGAGAGGTGGTAGGGGGTGGAAGATTCAAACTTTGGTAAAGTCGACATTATCATGTACTCATAACTTTACAAATAAAAAAAATATTATCTCTTAATTGTCGATATATTAAGAAAAATTTCATTTTTGGGGATAAAAGGGGGTGGTAGAGGAATACTGACAATACGTTATAATGACGTAAAAATCTGGTGATTCTGGTCAAAAAGACGTCAGTGCACTAAAAATCGACGACATAATGACGTCTTATAAATGACATTAAAATGACGTGCTACACATCGCGTCATATTGTCGTCTTTTTTCGGTGTTAAATTTATTTATATTTCATCGGATTACAAACTTACTCGCTGATGGCATTTTGTTATCGTAAGCAGGGTGTAAAAAAAAACCACTGCCAAAGGAATCACTACTTCCACATCCGGATTTTCTATCCAAGTCACTCACAACGGAAAAATTTTGTATGTGGAAATAATTGTTTATGGAACTTTAATAATATAATATTTGAATTCCTCTACCTCAAAAACCCATAAAACGATACCTCTCATCGGTAGCGGGGTGGGGGTGGTGATAGGGGGTGGCTGAAGTAAAAAAATATTTTGAGGTTTCTGGTTCTTGTACACACACTAAATCACAATTTTTTTTCATCCCCTTTAATAATGGGGTGGGGGTGGTAATGGGGGTGGCTAATGCCAAACATTTTTTTGAGACCTTAGCTTCTCTTGTATATACTAAATACCAATTTTATGGATTCTTACCTGCTTGATTTACCTATTTACCCCATATTTACCCCAAAATTACCCCAAATTTACCCCAATTTACCCCCAAACCCTTTGACGGAACAAGACGAAAATATAATCTAGTTCTAGATCTCGTTAAAGTACATATGTGTACCAAATTTCAAGTCAATATCTCAAACGGTTCCAGAGTAAACGTGGGCACAAAAAAAAGTTACAGACTGACAGACCGAGAGACAGAATTTTTTTTCTCTCAAACTTAAAATCTCGACGTTTCATGACATTCTAAGCCTATTTGAACAATAACAATTTTTTAAATTTTTTTGTCGTTACTATACTTCCACTGGATGTGGAAGTAATAAACCGAGTCGTGAGGAATAACTATTGGCGTTTTTATTCAAGGATAATGTTTTTTAACAATATCCAAAAGAATTTATATTCGAAAGAGTTTGCAAAGATTCGGCAGTTTATTTGTGAAGATATCGAGTTCTTTTAATAATAAAATTAGATTAAAATGCATTAAAAAGCAAAATCTAGCCGTTGCGTGTTCCACTATAAAGTCTTTAAGCAAGTACTCTGACAGAGATTAGTGGTCGAGTGACTTAAAGCGTCGTCTTGCAAGTCACGAGGTCGGCGCGGCGGTTCGACTTCTGCTCATCCGTCCTTTTTTTTTTTTTGTTAAAATAATTGCGAAAAAAATTTGAGTTGTTTTTTTTAAGGTAATAATTGCTTATAAAACCGATGTACGAATATACTTCTTTTCAATTTTAGGTCTGTTTTAGACCATTAAATATTCTATTTATGTTGCAGATGATATTATACCTTTACCGTTTTTTCTCCAACACGTTTTCCAGGTTTGTATAAGTACCTCAATTTAAAACTTAAATTCTTAAAATAGTTGACTCCTGGCTTCCCCCCTACCGCTAACCAAATTTGAGATGAGGAAATTTTTTTTTCCGGATTTCTCCCTCTCTGCTCTTCAATTTCGAGATCTGCGGAAAACATTTTTTTTTAACGAACCGCGACTGAATTAATGTAATAATTACGTTGTTCAACAAGTACTTGTACTTCTCAGGTGACACTGGTGACAGTTTAATTAAAGTAAATAAGTTCTTCTTCTTCACATAGGCAACCCATGTGAGAAAAAATTGGAGTGATGGTAAGCAATATTAGGTATGTTAATGTAAATAAAATATACGGATGGGCTAACAAACAAATTCATAGGACAATACTTATGTATGCATTAATTACTTCATTTTTATCAAGTAAGCTACTAACTAGTATGTAGTTTTATATGTTCCTATTACTAAAAACCTGTGGGGGAATTACCAAATATAACCTGAAAAAGACGTCAAATTAACGTCTAGCATAAAACGTCATTCGTCTGAGACATTAGGAAGTCATTTTCACGTTTCATTTACGTCATCTAACTCGTCATTTCTCGTCACTCCTGACCATTTTTTCACGTCATTTTCACGTGCCTTTGCTACCTGGGTTTTGTCCAAAATTGGCTTAAACGCATCAGAATATTTCAGAAAATTTACCTGAGAACCTTAAGAGAAGACTTTTTTTCTTCAAACGTCAGAAAAACATTAAATTTCTTAACTCATTTCATGACATTAAAGTTTGACTTTTTAGACAGCTGTGCGTTGCCATTAACAACGGAGGTATATAAAAGTACTTTTTCTTCAAGCGTATTAAAATGTTTAAATTATGTCACCAAAAACAGAAGTAGAAGTAGGACATTGTTTTACTAGTAACAAAATGTTAGTACCGAACGCCACCGTAGTGGACATTGTTTTACTAGTAACATAATGTTGATTCCGAAAGCGCCACCGCAGTGGGTATTGTTTTACTAGTAAAATAATGTTAATACCGAAAGCCACCGGTGGCGCGCTATCCCCTAGCCACTTGTCATATTGTGTCAACATGTAAGACTGTAGTTTGAATATTTGTACATTTATGATAAATAAATGAATTTTTGCATTTTAATACGCTTGAAGAAAAAATAGTATATATTACACGGAGTAGAACGCCTTTTTTTGTGTTTCGCCCAGTTTGCGGCTTCGCCTCAGCCGCAAATCCTGGGCTCAACACAAAAAAAGAGTGCGTTCTACTCCTAGTAATATAATATACTATTTTCTGAGTGGAAGAAAAAGTAGTATTCATAGCAACGCGTATTTTATTTAACACGCCACGCCGGCCATGCGATATTAATATAATGCGTTTCTGGTGGCGAAATTCGAGATTTTTATCTTTATTTTTTTTATAGCTATTCGAAGTTTGAAGAAATAATAGCACGTTAAAAAGTATTAATAGTTAAGCGAGACATTTGAAAAAATGTATTTAATTTTCTTCATAACACTCCCTACTATAATAGACCACACGGAATAGCTTTTTTGTGCGAAATGTCGTTTATCCGATTTTTTTTTACATGCAGCTTGGGATGTCCAAAAACATATGCCAACTATTTGCACGCGTAACAGGTTGGGCAACACACTTTGGAATTCAAAAAACGCCAACTTTTTGCAATTTTTCGCTTTATTTGCAATATAACTCCATTGTTCGAAAAAATATTAAGCTTTAAAAAAGTTAAGAAAAATGATTTTGAACATTCTCTTATTCTTGACCTTTTTCCCAAAAAGGTGCTTCTTTTAAGAGCTATAGACGAAAGAACAATGCTACTACTTTTCTGTTTTTTGACTTTTTTTTTAAGTGAATATAATAAATATTAATACGAAACATATGATCGGTATAATGTGAATTATGGTTAAATGTCCAATTTGCAGTTGAAATAAAATATATTTACAGAACTATATATAATTCACATGTTAAACAGAAAAAAAATAGTAATACTTTTTAGATATTAAAATGATGGGAGAATAAATAAACAAATATATATTTTCACAAACGACTATTCATTTTAGGCATATTACAGTGTACATGCATTCATGTATATATCTTCGACTTTGAATATTGCAAACATTTTCGAAAAAGCGTTAAAAAAAACATTAGTGCAATACCTCAACAAATTTAATTTATTATCAAAAAACCAGTTTGGGTTCCGAGAAAAAACATCAACAAGTGATGCTATAGCCTGCCTGTCTAAAAAAGTTATAAGTTATATAAAAAGAATATTTTTTTTTTCAGTTTAATAACATGAGACAGTTCGCTAAAAAATACTTTTTGCTGGAAATTTTTTTTAGTACAATGCTGTTTTAGTAGATGAAGTCACTTCGATATAATTAAAAATGATAGCAAAATAATTACATTTATAACCGATGCGCACTCATTTCGTGTATTTAAAGCTTGGTCTCGATGTGTTCTTGACCTTTCAGGCGTGATTGTAAGGATAGAGCAACGATAGAGGAAGTACCAACGCCAAAATAAGACAATCAACACAACAGCTTTCTGTACTTTATTGGGTCATTTCCGCCCACTCCCCTCTGATTTGATCGCATTGCTCCCTCTTAATATTAATACAAAAAATATATTTAAAGATTTTACATGGAAAACTCAACCTTTATCCTACCGAATTATTATACAAAGAGTCAGAATTATTAAATGTGCGTAAGCTATATTCTCAATGTTTATTAATGTACCAATACAAAACATACTCAGAAACAACACTCGTTGATCATAGCTACTACACAAGAGGTATAGATAAAAAACAAATAAAGGTAGTTGTTGCACAAAAGACTATAGGAACAAAATGTTTTGTCTGTACAATAAGCTCCCAGAAAATATTAAACAAACCAGATCTGTAACAAAATATAAAAAAGAAGTAAAAAAATGGCTGCTGAACATAAATTACACACAAATAGATACATTTATTAATACTGGAAATCTGTAAGCTTTCTTTAAGTTTTCTAATTCCTCAAATTTATGTTTTTTTTTTATTTGTAAATTTTCATTTTTTAAGTTAACTTCTAATATTTTAATTTTAATATTTTTCTGAATATTAATATCTAAAAATACACCCACATCAATTTCTTTTATAAATAAATGTAAATACATGTTTTATAAAATCCATCAAAACATATATTTATAACACTGGTATATTGCCTTTGTAAGGCAGGTTCCTTCGCAAAATTAACAGAACTTTAGTTGGGTATTTCGCATATGTATGCACAATCTTATCAAACTACCTATTGCTCACAGACTCTAACGAGTTTAAGCAATCACTCATTTATTTATTTATTTATTTATAGATAATAAAATTAATCATTGTATTTTCTTTTGTTAACCTATATAAATAAATAAATATTCTATTCTATTATATTCTATTCTATATAATTTAGTGTAATTTAGCCCTTTTTGTTGGAGGCGAGGCAATAATACATTCCATTTCTCTATTTTCTTCATCTTCATCAATATTATCTAATGCTAAAGCATTAGCTGATGTGTCATTTTCATTTATAGCACCAAAAAAAAAAAATCGTTTTGAAAATTACACCAATCTCGCTGTTACACATATTACAGAAAGTGTAACATTTTAGTCCCAACTTTCGACAACCACACCTCTTACAAGTACAATTTTTCATTAGAAAACATCTGCTCTCGTATTATGCCTATATACGATTTACTACATACGACGAAGTGTCGTACAAACAAGATTTTGAAAAAATTATGCAATTCTTTATATAATCCATCGATTATACATGTAGTAATATTTATGTATATTATGTAAAATTGCATATATTACTATTCTTTTAAAATTAGTTTAAAACTTTTTTTATAAATATTTTTCACACCAAAGGTTATAACAACAATATTGAATCAATACATTCATTTTTTTTTTAAGTTAAAAAATAGCATTGTTCTTTCGTCTGTAGCTCTTAAACGAATCATTTTTTGGGAAAATGTCAAGAATACGAAAATGTTCAAAATCAATTTCACAAGTTATTTTTCCGAACAATGCTCCATTTATGGTAACGAAATTTTTTTCGAAAAAAAGTTATTCTTCATTTTCTCTTTAAGTTCACCTTTTCTACTATCCCATATCATCTAAACTTTCAAATTTCGAAGGCCAAGAATTTTCATTGAAAAATTTTGGGTCATCAGACCTCTAAATTATTCGGGCATTAAGGATTATCGAATTTGAAAGTATCGATGATATGGGGTGGTAGAAAAAATTAATTTAAATAAAGAATGACTTTCTTTCGAAAAAAGTTACGTTACCAATTTATTGATTATTTAAAGTTTAAAATAGGCAATTTTAAGTGGGCCGTAATTCTAAAACCAAAAATAAAAATTTTGTTAAATTCTGATAAATTCTATAGAAAAAAGCCTAATATGATTTCTCGAAAAATCGACCCTTTTTTCTTAATAAAAATGCACGCCACTGACTGAAATAAGATTTGTTTTACTCAAAAAATAAACATTAAATATCTTTGATACCGATCCAAATTTGGTTGAAATTGGATGACCAATAACTGAGTTACGAAGGTGTTTCCACTTGAAATGGATCACACTGTATATAAAATTTTCCACATATACTATTATCCAGTTATAGTCCATTTGCTGACAACGCTTCTGTATGTCATCCATTTACCAGAGATTCACCCATTTGGGTATTGTTGGTAATCGTGTAGTGATTGAAAAGAAATTGCGTGATGGTCTGTGCGAGTGGCCATTTTGGAGAATCGACGCCTTCTTTGATGCTTATTGAAAATGCACTGTATAAGCATGTAAGGTGTTATTTTACATGTTTTTAAGGGTGCTGAATACGTTGAAGATATCAAAAAACATTTTAACAAAAATTGTCATATGTCATATATATGTATAATAATTATTAGTGGATATGGAAATCATTTCTGCTTGCATTGATTAATTTTGTGTTTCTATATTTTCATGTCTATTTTCATAACACCTATTGAAGTTTAAGGGTGATTAAAGACGAGTGGTCACAATATGGAGCCAGAAGGTATTTCGTTAATAAGAAGAAAAATTTCAGTTGATTCTGAACTATGTGTAACATGCCAAAAATTTGTTGAAGTTGAGCCAGTATCAACGGAAAATGATCGAAAACGAGTCTGTGAGGCTGGTGATACTCGTAAAGATGAAACTTCTACAGACTCACGCAAATGAGTAGAGGTAGCACCTTTAATTACCATGTAACTAATGCATGCTATAAAAACTACACTCGCAATGGTCAGCTAGAGAGGATGATCGCTAAGCGTAGAAAACTTATTAATCAAAAACCATTGCAAACAGATGATATCGCAGTAACAAGCGAAGTAAGACAAACTCGTTCGTCAATAAATCTTGTTCCTGCATAAGTATATAATCCCGATGTGCGACAAGTAAACTGTGTTATATGCGGAAGTAATACACATCAAGGAGATTATAGTAAGTACAAGATCTGCGAAACCGAGAGGGCGAAACATTTTTTTAAAGTCTCGCGCTTCTTCAAAGATGATGTGTTCACATGCACTGCGGACCTTAGTGATTATAGGAATATTCTGGCTATCACCCCGCTTGTATACGTTCACATTTTAATCACTATGAAAGTGAAATGAAAAAGTTATCAGCATTAGTAACGGAGAAGCAACAAAGTGATCTAAAGACGAAGCAATTGCGCTTGTTATAAATGAGATCACTCCACAGTTGAAATGTGGAATTGGTTTTACTTTGACTGAAATTAGTGCAAAACTTAATGAAACCCATGATGACAACGTTTCACAAACAGGAATGTGGATCAATCAACCTTTCGCTCCATTAAAAATACAACACCTATTCCTGTACAAAAAGATTTTTGGTCTTCTAGTTCCAACAAAGTTAAACTTGAAGACTGTTTTAAATCATATTTACTAGAAAAATGCAGCAATATATAGCCAAATATGCAAGTCTTCTGTAGTGCAACATCGTTTCCTAACCCAACCACATGCATGTCCACACAGCAAGCCAATTTAATGCAATCCCACGAAGAACTACAATTTTCCATGTTAGAGGAGGCAAATCTCCATATTATGCCCCATATTAAACATGCAACAAACAGAGGGTATCAGAGAGAGATGGTATTGTTGAATAATGCAGACGTTCTGGTTCTTCTGTTATATCATTGGACTACCTTCAAGAATGTTGGACTGAAGGAATTATGGATTCGTCTAGATGTTGGAGCTACAACGCAAGTTCTTCCCGTTCATATAATGGCTGAACGAATTACAATATGCCATGTACTTCCTGCTTTACACTTCCTAACTGGGTTAGAATGCACTAGCAAAGTAGGTACAAAACATGCTGGAATTGCAAGTACACCCGAAGCATTTCTCACAAACTTCGGAATTCCTGCGAGTGAAGTAATGGAGCAGTCGATACAATTGGCAGAGAAATATCTCGTGCAAGTTTTGAAAAAGAGATCAGTTTGTAAAAAAGTGGGCGAATGTTTATTCACACACATGAGAAAAACATTTCCATAGAAGACCTTCCACTAACTAATGCTTCAATGAGACCACACATTTTAAGGGCCTACTATAACATACATTTATATATAACAAATTTAAATGATAACATCACGCAACTTGATTCTATACAGTTTGGTTAAGATAATGGTACACGTACAACTTCATTGTTTCCTCCCAGCAACGAACTTGTGCCTAGTTGCCCATGTCTAAAGTGTGCAAAAGATTCATGTTTATGTTTTTCAAATGGAATATCTTGTTGGATTTACTGACATTGCAGAAGTGTAGCCATTATTGATTGTCGTAATAAGTTTTCTAATATTGCAACGTACATTATTACGTCTGCTGTTTAAAATTTTAGATATAAGGAGTCATATATTGTTTTTTTATTATATATTAATAATGTCATATATTTAAACTAGTGATGTCATTGAATTATTCATTTTATGTTACTTTGTGTTTTATAAAACAATGTAAATGTGTTCAGTATAGAAATAAAAGATATTGATTCGTATCTGCTTTACTAAATAATGATTAGTAACCACTTTTCGGTATTTATACTATCGGGAACGTGTTCACCACCCTAAAAAACATGTAAAATGACACCTCACATGCTTATACAGTGTATTTTCAATAAGCATCAAAGATGGCGTCGATTCTCCAAAATGGTCACTCGCACAGATCATCACCCAATTTTTTTTAATCACTGGACAATTACCAATAATATCCAAATGGGTGAATCTCTGGTAAATGAATGACATACAGAAGTAGGTTCAGCGGTTGTATCATTACGTTGCTGCTTTATTCGTGAAAATCACGCACAAGCTCTTCAGAGAGTTTAGGTGATTTCATAAATGTGCAGCAACAAGGGTTAAATTATATTAGCATCATGATAATGTTATAGTATACCGTGTGGCTCAGCCGATAGGGACACTCTTGTAACTTTTGGATGGGCTAATGGATTTTTTCCAAATTCAGTGTAGTGATATGGGATAAAATTTCCATGTAAAGAACCAAAATGGTCGACTTCCGGTTTCAATGCAATTTACATGAAAATCAAATTTTTAAATGGGACAACCTGTATATTTTTGCATATTTGAATCCTGCTGGCCAAAATACATATGAAATGTCGTTTATCCGATTTTTTTTTACATGCAGCTTGGGATGTCCAAAAACATATGCCAACTATTTGCACGCGTAACAGGTTGGGCAACACACTTTGGAATTCAAAAAACGCCAACTTTTTGCAATTTTTCGCTTTATTTGCAATATAACTCCATTGTTCGAAAAAATATTAAGCTTTAAAAAAGTTAAGAAAAATGATTTTGAACATTCTCTTATTCTTGACCTTTTTCCCAAAAAGGTGCTTCTTTTAAGAGCTATAGACGAAAGAACAATGCTACTACTTTTCTGTTTTTTGACTTTTTTTTTAACTGGACAATTACCAATAATATCCAAATGGGTGAATCTCTGGTAAATGAATGACATACAGAAGTAGGTTCAGCGGTTGTATCATTACGTTGCTGCTTTATTCGTGAAAATCACGCACAAGCTCTTCAGAGAGTTTAGGTGATTTCATAAATGTGCAGCAACAAGGGTTAAATTATATTAGCATCATGATAATGTTATAGTATACCGTGTGGCTCAGCCGATAGGGACACTCTTGTAACTTTTGGATGGGCTAATGGATTTTTTCCAAATTCAGTGTAGTGATATGGGATAAAATTTCCATGTAAAGAACCAAAATGGTCGACTTCCGGTTTCAATGCAATTTACATGAAAATCAAATTTTTAAATGGGACAACCTGTATATTTTTGCATATTTGAATCCTGCTGGCCAAAATACATATGAACTGACTGAAATATTATTTTGATTTTCAAAAAAATATTTTAAAAAGTATTATTATTATTATTTATTTAATTATTTAATTAAACTTAGTACAAAGAGAAGGTAGACATTATGCATATCATTTTCTTCATAATTTAAAGATCTAATTAAATAACAGGTTGTCCCACAGGAGTTCCATTAAAAAAAAATAGTTTTCGTTGAGAAACCAATATCC
Organism: Rutpela maculata; assembly: GCA_936432065.2. Lineage (NCBI taxonomy): Eukaryota > Metazoa > Arthropoda > Insecta > Coleoptera > Cerambycidae > Rutpela > Rutpela maculata. Next base: position 62,475,195 of record OW386290.2, read on the forward strand.
TTGAACTTAATGTTGAATAAATAGTATTCAATGTTAGTATCTGAAGAGATGATATTTTAAAAGAACTTTCAGACTGATTTTAAAAAATTTTGCCAAATCGCGACCATCTATGATTAACTAAGTTAAAAAAACACCTATATTTTTTGAAAATCAAAATAATATTTGAAGGTTAGATCATATGTATTTTGGCCAGAAGCATCCAAATATGCAAGAATATACAGGCTGTCCCATTGAAACATTTGATTTTCATGTCAATTGCATCGAAACCGGAAATCGGCCATTTTGGTTCATTACATCATCTAATTGGAAACTTCATCCCATACTACTCCACCCAATTTGAAAAAAATCCATTCACCCGTTCAAGAGTTACAAGAGTGTCCCTATTGGCTGAGCCACCCGGTACCTATATCAATATACAGGGTGTTTCAGCTAAAAGTCCCCTGGTCATTATCTCGTAAAATAATAAAGATACTTAAAATTTGTAAATCGCGGATAATTGACACCAAAAAAGGTCTTAAATAATTGCAGTTAGAATTGTTCCTTCGCGGTGCACAGAGATAACGCTGCGGTGAGAAATTATTTTTCGATGGCTGGAACGTTGAAACATGATTCATACGATTAATGAATAAATTGTGAATAATTTTGACTTTGTAAAAAATTTTGTAAGTACCAGCCGTTTTGGAGCTACAGGAGTTTTTTTCTCCATTTTTTTTGTCTCTGCAAATTTTGAAAACTGCTGTAACTTTTCTGTTTATCATTATTTATAACTTTTATCTTATTATATTCCATACTTCTTATATTATTACATATTTTGAAAATTTTTACTAAATTCAAATTTTAAAAATTAGTTGCATTTGAAAAATTCTGTTTTGTAGAGGATTTTGTGCAAAAAGGCCCTTACCATTTTTGCCGTAGCATCAATGGTTCGCGAGATATTTGCGTTTGACTTTTCGCAAGGATGGTTGGTTGCTAACCCCAACCACCGCCGACCCCGCCTACTTGACAAAATACTCAGAATGAACCCCAGAACACTTTAAGAAAGAAAAAATGACTTGCGCTTTACACTATGAACAAACTTTTTTTATCTATTGATTGGACTAAAGTGTCAAATAAAAAATTGATTGTATTACAAGCTGAAATTCCTAAAATGTACTTCCAAATACATTCAAGAATATTTTGAATACATTCAAGAACATTTATATTTATTCTACTTTTAATTAACTCATCTTAAAGACGATTTTTTTTCTGGCGGTTGGCCTATGCGATAGCTTTCATTGAAAAACATGTAATTACCGTTTCATTCAGTATAGCCCAGTCGATAAAGGTATTTACCCACAAAAATTTGCAAACTGAATTAATTTTTTTTTTTAATGAGTTCGTGAAAGTGTATAGAATAATATCCCGAAAAGTTTACATTTCAGAACATGCAGAACATAAAAAAAGAAGTGAGAAAAAAATTTTGTTCATCCATTTTTTCAAAATTTTGAAATTAAATTAAGCTAGAAAAAATAAAAAATACAGGTGGATCACGTATTTATGAACAAAAAATGTCCTAATAAAATTTATCGATAAAGCCACAGTTTTCCCGGAAAAAAATAGTCAAGTGTAACGTTATAACTTGGAGCAAGATCCATGCGTGCGCGTGCTTAAATACGCATGACTAACACCGACACACTGAATTACATGTCACTAAATCAGAATTTGTTCAATCTATGAGTGTTGGTTCATTTAAAAGATGGAAATTGTAGCTTTCTGGTGCTTTTTTGTTTTAAATAATACTAGCAAGGATGCATGGGAAAAATATACTTATATATATATATATATATATTATCACGCCCGAACTCAATCGTCGCAATAAAAAATATAGAAAAAAATAAAAACCCTTCAAAAAAATTCTTTCTTCATTGAGAACTGTTAAAAAGTATGTATACTTCATGATTATTATGGTTTATTAAGTTGTAGTAACGAGGATTCAAAAAAACAGTAAATCTCAAATCATTTTAATTTCCTTTTTTTGATAAATATATATATATATTGGAGGCTGCAACTTTTCGAGAAATTGACCCATTGGAAAAAATAAAATATCACTATTTCGAAAAAAATTTATACTTTTCGAATGTTCAAACACAAAATCGTTAACTTGTATGCATTTTTTCGAAAATATGATCAATCAGATCATGATAAGAAATTGTGATTTTTACGATCTTATCCTTATAACCATAAAAATATTTTTGATTATTTTGAATATAAATTCTGGAACTTTTCCAATACATTAACAAATGTATAAGGAATCCATTGGATATAGCTGAAATGTGGATAGATGTACCTGTAATAAATACAATACAGTAAAGACACGTAAAAATTCATGTGAGCGATTCAGAGGCTATCTGTGGTGTCTGTGTATGCGTTCATAATTATATATTTTCCCTCCATACTCACTATTTATCCTCCTATTCACTAAGAAAAATGTTAAAAATGAGTAATCAGAAAGAGAAAAAAGCTTCATTTTACTCGCTAGAACAGCTGAGAATTTTTAGAGATTCCATAGTATGTATTTAACCGTACGCTAGCCACGCAGAGTGACAAAATTATTTCACTATTTTTTTACAGGAATACCGTGGGTTTAGCGATAAATTGTATTACAATATTTTTTGTTCATAGACACGTGGTCTATCCACCTGCATTTTTTATTTTTTCCTGTCCTTAATTTCAAAATTTTCAAAAAATGGATACAAAAAGTTTTTTGTCATTTTTTTTATATTCTGCATCTGAGCGAAGTGTAATTATTCTATACACTTTCACGAACGCAATAAAAAGAAATTATTCAGTTTGCAAATTTTTGTGGGTTTCACTATGAAATGTTCTCTGCCGTCTGGGCTATAGAGATTCAGAATATGTTATCATTTTAAGGGACTAGTATATCCAGCTTTGCAATGTATGATAGCTCGATGGGCCCCACCAGCAGAAAAAGGAAAATTCGTAGGTGCTCTTATGGGTAATACTTTGGGCACCTGCTTAACTTGGCCCCTTGTTGGTGCAGTGACACAGTCCTTTGGATGGGCCTGGGGATTTCACTTTCTCAGTATACAAATGGCAGTATTTTGCCTTATCTTTGCACTTGTAGCTGCAGATAGTCCAGAACATCATAGATGGATCTCTGATGAAGAAAGAGAATATATTTTAGCGTCTCAAGGAGGGTCTGTCAGCAAAAAGAAGGTAAATACGTTAATTATTCTATTATAACAAGTAAATATAAATTAAATAATTTTATGTTAAATTTGTTACAACCTTAGTGTAAATTGCTCATGTGCGTTCCTAACCTATCATACCTTCCCTTGATGTAAAACGAGTGTCTCCATTACATACTGACGATAAATAGTTGTAATATTTGATACCATATAGCTTTCTTTAGGTTAATGTGCAGTGGGTAACAAAATAACAGAGAGAAACTCAGATCGCGCTGCAACAGTTTTGTTTACACGTGTCACAATTTTATTACAAACCAAGAGCTACTAGTTGATGATTCGTCCACACCCAAGGAAGAGAAAAAAGACAAGAAAATTTAAATTAAATGCTGAGTTGACTTTTCACTTGTTTTCTCTAATTGCATTCATAACATGAAGCATGATATCTCCCCAGAATTCTTTAATACATACTTCCCTACAATTGCTGAGCAATTGATTAACTTATCGCCATCTAGTGGAGGACTGTTATGGAAAAAACGCGTTATTTGGGAATAGGTCAGTAAAGCACGGATTTGACTGATTTTTTTTTACGGGCTACTAATATTGTATATAGTGGCCGCGGTACGTGAAACGATACTTCATTTAATGAACACGCGATGCCACTTGGCATGGTGTTAAATTAGATGTTGGAAAATAAATTCCGAAGGGGAGCCACCCAAAATTTCCCTTAGGATTCAAAATGGCGACCGATTTAAAAAGTAACAGTCTTAAAATATAATAAATTTTATGGTACAGTATTATTTCGAGTTTGGTATTGTTTTTGACTATTTTTGAGTTAAGGATCAAGATACCTAAGTTTGATTTGCCATTACAAAAAAACAGGGAGGTTCCAGTGAATTTATCTAAATTTTATATAATGTAGTCACATGAATATTACGTTGTTTTCTCGTATCAGATTTGTTATTTTAATTGAGTAAACTTAACACGTATATAAAACATAAACTTAATGCTTGTCATTCAGCAACAGTTACAATTTTTTGTGAAGATTACAGGTACGGAACATGTATTTTGCGACGTTTTTTATTTAGTGCATTTGTCGTTTGAAAAATCTACAAAGTGTTATTTGTAGACTTTTGATGGAAATACTTAATTAACTATGACGAAGGGACACCCTGTATGTTATCCCAACGCCATGCACGCACCGTCGTCATGACAACCGCGCACGCGTATATCCCACAGAGTTGTTCAGTTGCTCGAGAATATGGAGAAATGTAAGGAAAAAGATATGGCAAGAACCAAAACATCAATACCCACGGTTCTTATGACAACGATTTTAGCCCCATGGATGACCGCATCTCTTGTGTGCACTATAATCTGCCCATCTGCCTCCATCTGCCTCCTCAAAAGGAGTGTAAGTAAGTCCAACAAGAGATGTTGAAGCGGTTTCACAACTGACATATGTATTTCCAATGTTAGTGACGACCTTGATAGTTCGCACATTATCAACTAGATGTCTTCCTAGGAGAGACAAAATATCTTCCTTATTCTTCTTGTTTCTAAGAAATTCATGCCAATTTCGAGGAATTGGTAAGTTTGGCAAAACTTGACGTCGAATTCCTTCACTTCTAGCATTACGTAGATTGCTCTTTTGGCTTTCCGGTCAGTACATGTCCCATATTAAGCCTTGTCCCACAATGGTCTGATGGAATTCCCGAACGCAGTACTCTCCAAAGGTACGGGAAACACGTGGTTGAATTGAATGAATAAGAGCAGCTCCATCATACACAATGGCATCACATATACCAGAAAATTTACGATCATCTCTGTTCACCATTTCTTCGAAAGGACCAAGTATATCTACCTTTCCAATTACATGCCGAAGGTGACCAGCAGAAGACAGACATGGAGGATATGGACTGTTTTCATGTAAGAACTTTGCATGTCAAATTTTCTGTTCATACTAACAGAAAGACATCTCTGAAAGAGATGTACGTCAGATTCTGAATAGTACTTTTCGCAGATTCTGAATAGTACTTTTTCCAGAACTGTTAATTTTCTTAGACTTAAAAATTCTCAGTTTGTGTGCCTTCATAGGTGCAAAGATGCTCACAGTGGATCCTTGAACAAGTCTTTCAGAAACAAATGATTGGTACAGTTCAATACCTTTTCGTTCAGAATTTCTCAGCATTTTTACTGATTCCGCACCAGAAACAGTGAGATTTTCTAGTGATATTAGGTCACCTGAGGTCTTTTAAAAGGATTACCAGCACTAATACCTAAATAATGTTCTCTAATCATGATGAAAGCAAATAAATTAAAAAAAACTAATTGTTAATGAAATATAAAACTTAAACTTTGTGGAGGCCATTTTGGTCGTTATATTGAATATTTCGTTCCATGGACCTTTGGCAACGTTATAGAGCCATTTTTTTTGAATTCGGCATCCCTAGAAACATAACTAGAGTTTATTACATTAAAATAATTTTAATTTTATGGGGGCCATTTTGAGAAACATCACCGCCATTTTGTTAGGGAGATGGGTTTCAGGTAGCTCCCCTTCTTAAATATTGACAATGGGTCTGGACATGATGCACGGTAAGTTTGGTGACTTCTGCAAAAAGTGCAGTTTTTTTGTAAAATATGTTGCTTAAATAGTCGACTATACTACAGATGCACTAAAGCTGCATACACTTCGTGCGGCTTACCGAGCCAGCCATATATGGGGTCAAGCAGCCAATGCTATTGAAGAATTACCACCTCCAGTTAATTGGGGCTGGACACAGGAAGACAAAGTGTGGACCCCACAATGGACTAATTAATATGCCATATGGGAAACCTGTAGGGAACTATTAAAGTGCGGGTGTAAGCGAGTGTAAGCAGGGCTGCACTAATAGATGCAGTTGCGCTTCGGTTGCACATTAATGTGCACTACATGCCGTGGAGAGTGCATTAATTCCGAGTAAGATAATTAAATACTGTGTCGGGACATGATATTACAGTTACATTAACGTAAATGATGAAAAAGTTTTGAGTTTATTTTCAATATTAAAAAAAAAATGAATAAATCATTTATTTATTATTCCTACATTTTATGTCTTTCATTTATTTTGACTTCATGTCATGTTCCACAAGCTGAAAATATTCGAAAATGATACCAAAGGCGAAAAAATGCGTGAATGTATAAGATCTATGTGTTACTATTATTTAAAAGGGCACCATTTTGAATTCTAAGGGAAATTTTTTGTAGCTCCCCATCGGAAATCATTCTCGTATGTTATAACTATGATTGTGCCAAGATTCAACGCGTGTTCACAAAATGCAGTATATACCTAATTTTCGTTGTGTACCGCACCCACTAATACTAAAACCCCTTCAATTCAAAAAATTCCCAGAAAACTCTAAGAAAATTCGGAAAAAATCGAGAAAGAAAATTAAAATGCCAAGAACCTGATTTTTTTAAAATATACCAAAATAAAGCGGTTCTAAGATTTCTGTAGCTCTAAAACCTATACCTAATATTTATTAGAAAAAAAAACGTTTTGAAACAAATTAGGAATTAATGAAAATTTTAAAGACAAATTTCGTAAAAAGTAAAAAAAGTGAATTAAGTACAAAATAATTCAACTCTTAAAATATCTGCTCCTTTTTGTGCATATGATATATCTATTATAACTATATTTCCATCAATATCATTTTCATCGTCTTCATCAATTAGGACAGTAAGTTTACAGTTAGCACACGCCTCCCCGCTGCACCTGTACAGGCTGAGCTGCAACCCGGTTTTTCTGCATTCGCAACTTTGACCGCAACCTGTTTTCTCATTTGTAAAATATTATTTTTAATAAATTTTCAGGCGCTGGTTGTTGATTCATTGGTTTGAAAGAAATTGGTAATTTCCAGCCCCAATAATTTGATAACAAATTGATACCAAGCTATATTTGCACCTGTATGTGTACTTTCTTTTGGTGTTCTAGGGTTGTGCCAGGTGTGCTGGGCATATTTGTAAATTTGCCCTACTATCTCTAGTGTTTGTAAAGCATTATACCTATTTTTAATTAAAACAAACGTAGACATAGGAGAGCCATATAAGGCTAGAATACATTTTAAATCAGCCTTTAAAGTATAGAATCTTGATTTTGTTTCGCAAAGGCTTAGGTAGTGTCCTGTAAATCGTCACGTTTTTCAAAAATTTTAAACAGAATGACTGCTGAACTGCGATTCGCGCTGAACTTTAGTTGAGTTGAACTAATCTTGACCGTTGTATGGTATAACCGGGCCTAAGAATGTCACTAATATAATCACACTTATGCTCGCCTTATGTGAAGAGAACGTCATGAAATTGTGGCCGATTCATATCTGTGTCAGATTGACAGTTTGTGGAACTACCAACAACAGATAAATTCAATTTTACTTGGTTCAACTAAACGAGATTTGAAAATGTTTGATACAACATCAACAGAATGACTGTTGAGCTACGATCAGTTGAACTGATCCTGACCGGCCCTAAAAAGATTATAACAATCATAACAATGATCATATTCAAACGAATTCATAACGAGAATAACAACTCGTGAAATTTCATATAATAATAATTTCGTTGAAATAAATATTAACTAAAAATTCATAATTCCTCTTCTTTCAAACTGATTTTTTTAGGCTGTGCCACCATACGGTGCTCTTTTCCTTTCTATTCCGTTTTGGGCGCTATGTATTCTACATTTTGGAAATCTGTGGGGACTGTATCTTCAACTGACTGGCGTTCCTAAGTTCATGTCTGAAGTAGTAGGATTCAATTTAAAAGAGTCTGGAGGCCTTGCAGCTCTGCCTCACTTAGCAAGGTTGATTCTCGGATTTGGATTTGGTACATTGGGCGATTATATGAAGAAACGGAAAGTCAGTTCCAAATTTATTAGGAAATTTTTCGTTCTATTTTGTAAGTAATTTTTAATAATAATAATAATTAGTTTTATTATCCTAATCATCAACACGTCAACTTCCACACGGCGCGGCGCTGAGCTAATGATTAATTAATAAATCAAAGCCAAAATGGCAAGTACTACTACTATTATCCTAATTAGGTAGATTTTTCCAAGCAAAACACTAGTCCCTTCGAATTATGAAAAATTAAAGAAAATAAAGTATCGGGGTTGTCTAAATATGATTTTCACCCCCGCAGTTCTAAAAAAGGATGGTTTTTGAGATATATACATATATATGAATTTTAACGTTTTTTCGTCTTTATCTCTATTTTGAGGAAAAACTCTGCATTTTGGTGAAAAATACCAAGAGAGCAAAGTTCTCCGCATAGTTTCGCCGCTAGAGGGCGAGAAAGAAATAAATATACATATACAGGGTGTTTCAGTTAACATTCCCATAGCCGATATTTCGGAAACTAATAAATATATTTTTATGCTGTAAACGGTAATGGATTTCTATGGTTAATGCCTTCATCAGGAAGTACAATTTACTATTATAACATTATCACCAGAGATGGCGCTACAGTTTAAAAATATTTTTCGTTCAAGGGAGGTTTGAAACATGCCATTCGATTAAGAATTAAATTTTAAACAAAATTGTTCTTATTCCAAAAAGTAGGATCTGCAGTAGTTTTTGAGTTATTTTAAATTCTCATATGGTCAGATGCTACTATACGTCGGACAAATGTCACTGGCGTATAGCGACTTGCTTTTTGCAAGTACCAAGAGCGGCGACCTCTAGCCTTAGTGGGCTCTACTCACTGTTTATGAAATAGGATTTGAAGGAAACAACTACTCAGCGGGCAAATACCCCGACCTGCATTGAATTACACCATAGATGGTATATGAATGGAACGAATGGTTTCTTTGAAAGTTATCTGCTGAATACCCAAAATAATATTTTATAACAATGATGTAAGCAGAAATACAAGATATTTATTTTTAAAATCAACAATTGTCATTTAAAACATAGACAACATGGGGTCAACTCTTACTTAGGCAACCTAATATTACCGTGTACAGAAAAGAAATAGCTTTAATTTGATATATAATTTATTTGAATAACAGATGAGGGTAAATTAATAATACAATACCATCTGTTTATACTTGGCAACTTGGTAATAGGGTCAACCAAAAAATGGTCAACCTAATTTTTTTAGTTCCTCATATCAAGTATTTTCAAATGGTACTTAATTTATTTGTTTAACAAATGAGGGAAGTAAGTCAAAAAAAAAATTATTATTTTTTTCAATGTCATGGAGTCAAGATATGGTAGGCAACTTAGTTCCGACCTATTAACCTACATGTTATCTTTTATATAAGGAGTTTCTAATCCGAATAACAGATGAGGGTATTAACTTCTTAGTCCGGATCTTGTACTATAAACACAAACAAGCAGCCTACAGTAGTTTGGTACAGAGGTTAATGAGTGTCCCTATGTCTGAAGAAAACCAACGAAAAATTAAATATAATAAAGCAAATCGCTTTAAATAATGATTATAACCTTAAAATGATCAATAATATTCTTACAAAAAATGCCATTTGACCTGTACATCCTACTCCTAAAGAAACAATAAAATATAAAAGCCTCATATATAGGAAAACCGACAGAACTAATGGGCAAAAATTTTTTAAAAAACAGAACATTAACATTACCATCTAATTCTCTAGGCAAATTACTAAATACTAATATTAAGGACAAAACTAACAAAGAAAACCAATCAGGAGTCTATAAGCTAACATGCAGTTCTTGCCCTAAAGTATATATATATAGGAAAAACGGGTGGAAAATTTAAGAAAGGAATCAGTGAACATTTTAACAACAAAAAAAACTGAAATTAAAAAAAATTATATTTATTGGAATCTTTAGAAATCAATAAACTAAAAAACTCAGGAATAATTTTAAATAATCAAGAAGATACGAAAAATTTACCTCTGCTAATTGGTTTTTAAATAGAATTTTATTCTCAAAAATTCTTAGAAATACTTGTTATTATGAATAACACAGCCCCACAAAAAAAAAAAGTTTTTGATCTGGATGACTGACCATAGTATTCCTATGTATTTTTCGACGCTGAATCCGAATCAAGGTCAAGAAAATTCGTATACCCCCAAACTTTTGCGCTACAGCCAAAAACAACCCCGAAAATGGGGTAAAACCGTCCCATACATCAGGATTCAATGAATGGATGTAAATGAATGGTGAAAAACATGGGAAGGGAAAATGTTTTATATTCAGCAGTCACTTACTTGAATATTGACTGGAAAACTACCCTTATAATATGCTGAAAACTCCGCCTGTACAAGCGTAGAGTATATAAATGTCAATAAATCGCGAGAAATGTTAAAGTTTTTATAGTTTAGAATACAGTACATGAATCTTACGCGTGTCTCAAAACCACCCCTATAACAGGATGGAAACCACCCTTATATAAAAATAGACTGCGTGAATACCAATAGATTGTGGGAAATGGAGGAGTTTTCGATGTTTTAATTCCAGAATAGAATCTTGGGTGACCCTGGAAATAATAAATCACGGGAAATAACTTTTTTATAGTTTAAGTACAGAACATGAATCTGGAGTGACTCCCAGGGCACCTCGCTTACTCGTGACCCAAAATCTCTTCTATAAAGGGTGCTAGCCACCCTTATATAAGAATAAATTGCATGAATACCAATAAATCGTGGGAAATGTTGGAGTTCTCATTGTTTCAGTTCCAGAATAGATTCTTGAGTGACGTTGATCTACCCTCTTCTCACTTGGTACCCAAAATGATCCCTAAAAAACCTCCCCTAGATAATAAAATGTACATATGCCAGTTTTTCAATTTTTCTTCACAGAATACCTTTTCTTCTCATTTTCAAATGATCTCCTCACTGGCTCTCTTTTATGTTCTTCGTGCGTGTCTCTTTTCATAGACCAACAGTAGTCGGCCATCATGTGGACATCCCACCTTCCTTGATACCCATCTCCGAAATATCCTGGTGAAAGCGTTCGCCTTGCTCTTCATTGTATTCACCCAAATTTTCTGGATGGCGGACAACTGTTGGTCCATAAAAAGAGACACACACGAAGAACACAATAGGTAGCTAATGAGAAGATCATTTGAAAATAATAAAAAAGTTATTCTAGGAAAAAAAAGATTAAAAAAATGTTCATATTCTTAAGTCAAGCTGCATTTATTGCACGAAAAGGTTAATGCAGCTTGACTGAAGAATATGAACATTTTTTTAATCCTTTTTTCCTAGAATACCTTTTTTCTTATTTTCAAATGATCTTCTCATTGGCTCCCTATTGTTTTCTTCGTGTGTGTCTCTTTTTATGGACCAAAAGTTGTCCGCCATCCAGAAAATTTGGGTGAATACAATGAAGAGCAAGGCGAACGCTTTCATCAGGATATTTCGCAGATGGAGAAGCGGTATCAAGGAAGGTGGGATGTTCACATGATGGCCGACTACTGTTGGTCTATGAAAAGAGACACGCACGAAGAACATAAAAGAGAGCCAGTGAGGAGATCATTTGAAAATGAGAAGAAAAGGTATTCTGAGAAGAAAAATTGAAAAACTGGCATATGTACATTTTATTATGTAGAGGTGCTTTTTTAGGGATGACTTTGGGTACCAAATGAGAATAGGGTAGATCAACGTCACTCAAGAATCTATTCTGGAACTGAAACAATGAAAACACCAACATTTCCCACGATTTATTGGTATTCATGCAATTTATTCTTATATAAGAGTGGCTACCACCCTTTATAGAAGATATTTTGGGTCACGAGTAAGCGAGGTGCCCAGATTCATGTTCTGTACGTAAACTCTAAAAAAGTTATTTCCCGTGATTTATTGGCATTTGTGCTTTATTCTGTAATAAGGGTGGTTTTCACCCTATTATAGGGGTAGTTTTTGTACAGACTAAGAATAAGGTAGAACAGGGTCACCCAAGATTCTATTCTGGAATTAAAACATCGAAAACTTCTCCATTTCCCACAATCTATTGGTATTGACGCAGTCTATTTTTATATAAAGGTGGTTTCCAACCTATTATAGGGGTGGTTTTGAGACACGCGTAAGATTCATGTATTGTATTCTAAACTATAAAAACTTTAACATTTCTCGCGATTTATTGACATTTATATATTCTACGCTTGTACAGGGGGAGTTTTTAGCATACTATAAGGGTAGTTTTCCAGTCAATATTCAAGTAAGTGACTGCTGAATATAAAACATTTTCCCTTCCCATGTTTTTCACCATTCATTTACATCCATTCATTGAATCCTGATGTATGGGACGGTTTTACCCCATTTTCGGGTTGTTTTTGGCTGTAGCGCAAAAGTTTGGGGGTATACGAATTTTTTTGACCTCGGATTCGGATTCAGCGTCGAAAAATACATAGGAATACTATGGTCAGTCATCCAGATCAAAAACTTTTTTTTTGTGGGGCTTTGTAATTTGTTATAAGTTTCCTAGTAATAATTTATACCGTAATCCTTTGTTAAGTTATTGTGTTTGTTATATTATTATATAATACATTGTAATATTTACTACCGTAATATATTGTCGAACTCCTCTATACATTTCCTTAAATATATAAACAATAAAAAACCAGACTGCAACCAACAGCTATTCTCCGGACTAAAGCCCCACCGAGCGCTGGATTACCAATTACAAGCCTAGCCGCGTTAAGTGCAATAACTATGTATCGCCACATAATGCTAATGCTTCGATTACAACAAATACCAGCCGAAGGATTTATCCCTACTTTAAGGAGCTCTCGTGCCAGCAACTTCACACCAATTTCAGACTGCAGTTTCAAGCTGCTGGCTCTCATCATTGCATGGTGGGTCCGGAATGGCTGTATCGAGACCCTTGTTCACTCTTGGTACATAACTAAATTTATAAAACCACGACATGCAACAAAAATGGTAGACTCCATCTAGCGGCCGATGTCCATTGCAATCGATGTAGCAGTAGCTCTGACATGAGCATAGTTAGTAGGTATGCTTTTAGAGAGCAGAATACTTACTGACGCAATATTTTGTCGAACTCCTCTACATATTTCCTTAAATATATAAGGAACAAAAAACAGATTGAAACCAACAGCTATTCTCCGGACTAATGTCTGGCCGAGTGCTGGATTACAAATTACAAGCCTGACCGCGTTAAGTGCTATAACTATTGTATTGCCACAAAATGCTGAAGCCTTGATTGCAACAAACACCAGCCGAAAGACTTATTTCTACTCAAAGGAGCTCTCGTGCGCCACCTCACGCTACCTGCAGACTGCAGTTTCGAGCTAGTGGCTACCGTCAGTGCAGTGCAGAACGGCTGTTCACTCTTGGTAAGTGACGAGATTTATAAAACCACGACATCCCAAACAGCACTTCCAATTGGGATTACGTCTCTACAAAAGATACACGTGAGAAACAAAATATGTTAAGGTGGATCTAATTGTTGAACTAGTACTGACGTACATATATGAGATACACCTATGGTTATATTGATAGAATTATGTGATACAATGTTCAATAATTGTATACCGTATGCACTCAAGATTCTAAACATTTTTATATAACGTAAAGAAGGATCATTAGAATGTTGAAATTTGACGTCCGTACAAGATGCCTACAAGGTTTAAGTCATATGTATGTGTGATGCTTTATATAATACTTGTGCCTACTGCATACACCACGTAAAAGTGCGATATATACATTTGATACAAAGAACTATATATACACTTTTTAGTTGTGTCTTGTCGTGTCTACATTCGACCATTCGAGCATGGAACAGTGTGTTCTCCGTGCACTTTGAAACTAAAAAAAGAAAATTTTGAAAAAACGAAGAATGGCTGAAAAGAGAGCTGCAGTAAAGGCTGGCAATGTATAGTATAAGATATATTTGCGTTTTTACTAATGTATGTATACTTATAAGTTTTTAATACGTTTTAATATTCTTGTAAAAGTTCTGTTATTTTCTAGTGTTTTCCTACTTCTGTTTCCTGTTGCACCAATTCAAAGCAACTTTTCATGAGATAGATACTTCAGGAAAATAAAAATTTCGCCGCCCGACCTTTCGTTCTCAAGAAAACCATAATATTAATGAATTTTTTAAAATACCTGTTTTGAGAACGAAAGGTCGATCAGGTGGAAAAATTTTTATTTTGCTGAAGTATCTCATGAAAAGTTTTATTTTGGACAGGGTGTATACAAGGGGTGACAGAGCAACATATACACGGAATAGTACGGACAAATGCCACGTGTAAGCAGAGTTTAAGCATAATACACAATCACTATGCATCCGATAACACACTGTGGATCACATTATTTGTGTATATGTAAATGGTATACTGTGGCTACATTGTGAGGCTGACGTTTAACCTGTGTGCATACGTGTGTGCCTACAACGTGTAAACGTCGCACATTTACAACGTAGAATTGTGTAACCCTGTGTCCGCATCTAGATACATCGACACAATGCGAACACATCGTAATCGTTATTTGGTGTGCTGTATGGGATGCAACAAAAATGACTTGCACTGACGAAAGCCAGCAGCTCGAAACTGCAGTCTGCAAGTGGTGTGGAGTAGCTAACACGAGAGCTTCTTTGAGTGGGAATAAGTCTTTCGGATGGTGTTTGTTATAATCGAAGCTTTAGCGTTTTGTGGCAAAATATAGCTATTGCAGTTAACGCGGTCAGGCTTGTAATTTGTAATCCAGCGCTCGGCGGGGAATTAGTCCGGAGAATATGCTGTTGGTTGCAGTCTGGTTTTTATTTCTTATACATTTATAGATGAGTTCGATAAAATAATACGTTAGTAAATATTCTGCTCTCTAAAAGCATACCTACTAACAGTGTAATGTTAGCTTAATACTCACATCAGAAGAAGCCACCGTGTATCGAAACAATTGTCATGTACTTATATATTTATTAAAAATTATATAGTTTTGTGGAAATCGTAAAACAACAAATTTTATTTATTCGTCATTATCAATATCGTAGATTGTAAGAATTCCCTTTAAAATTCTGTTTAAAAAATTTCCTCCCACCCCAAAGAGCAAAATGTGCCTGGACCAGGGCACAATATATTGTGCGTCTACCCTGTGTCGACACAAAGCTCAAAATTTGAATCAGGATGGACACTGCATCCAAATGGTAACATTTTATGGGTCA
This sequence comes from Rutpela maculata, assembly GCA_936432065.2. Classification (NCBI taxonomy): domain Eukaryota; kingdom Metazoa; phylum Arthropoda; class Insecta; order Coleoptera; family Cerambycidae; genus Rutpela; species Rutpela maculata. The sequence goes on from OW386290.2 coordinate 62,490,524, forward strand.
TGTGTCGACACATTAATGAAATATTGTTTCAAAATAGGCACTGCGTCCAAATTGAAACATTTTTTTTGCGCCCAAAATGTTTCTATGTTGAGCCTATTTGGAAACATTGGACACAATTTTGATATAAAACCAAGGGAATAACAAATTATAGATATTAATGTTTGATAAATAAAAATGACTGAAAATCAATTAAAAATTGGCAGTTTAAATATAAGGTCACTCGTACCATCAATTCTAGAATTAAGGACACTGATGATGGAACATTCATTTGATATTTTTTTAATAACAGAAACATGGTTACATGAGGGAATTTCAAATGATCTGATTCATTTGGAGGGATTTAGATTATATAGGCGTGATAGAAAAACAAGAGGGGGTGGTTTGTGTATTTATGCCAGCAATAGAATAAATACTAAAGTCATTCAAACGGGTGATGTCATTGAACAACTATGGTTAGAAATTAAAACAGACAAAGAAAAAACTGCTGTAGGTGTAGTATACAAACCGCCAACATTTAATACCGATTTATTTTTAAATGAGTTAGAAGATACCCTTATTTCGATAACTCCATCTGTAAAAAATATTTTAATCACCGGGGACTTTAACATTAATTTATTAAACATAGAAAATGCTGGTGTTGATAATTTTTATTCTGTTTTAGAAACGTTTAATTTAAAACAAATTATTGAAGTGCCAACAAGGGTCACAGAAACATCTGAATCGCTGTTAGATTTGATTATCGTGTCCACGGAGGAAGATATTGTAGAAAAAGGTGTAACTGAAAACGATTTATCAGATCACCATTTAACACATTGTACATTACAGGTATGTGGTGTGAGAAGCGGCCCGAGAATATTTACGTATCGAAATTTTAAACATTTTGAATATGAAATGTTTCAGATTGATTTATTTCAGATACCGTGGTATGTAATTTTCGATTTAAACAGTGTAGACGAGAAGCTAGACTATCTTGTAAATAATTTGACGTATTTATTTGACATACATGCACCCATGACAACATCCAGATTTACACGACCATATGCACCCTGGATAACAGATAATATAAAAATAATGATTTCTATACGAGATAAGGCCCTTAAAAGATTTAAAAATACAAACAATATTGCTCATAAAAACTTTTATAAAGAGATTCGCAACTACACAACTCTAGCCATAAAACGAGAAAAAAAAGCCTACTTTGAACATAAAATAAAAAATGGGACCCCAAAACAGAATTGGAAATTTCTTAAGGAAAATAATTGCATGCCCGTAAAAAAAAATAAAGATATACCTGTACATCTAAGTGACGTAAACGTAATTAATGATTTCTTTGTTAACGGTGTACCTAAAACGTCTCTTTCAGATGAAGTAAAAAATTTCTATACCAACAATAATATCAACAACAATAATTTTAAATTTAAACGTGTTACTGATAACTGTGTATACGAAATCTTAAATCACATAACAACCACTGCTACAGGGTGCGACGGAATTAATATAACCATGTTAAAATTATGTTGTCCTCACATAATCCCATACTTAACACATATTGTTAATCACTGTTTAAATGAAAATACTTTTCCTGCAATGTGGAAGAGAGCTGTTGTCACTGTGTTACCAAAAAAAGCTAATCCTGAAAGTCTAAAAGATTTGAGATGTATCAGTATATTACCAACTTTGTCTAAAATTATTGAAAAAATTATGGAAATACAATTAAGAGAACACTTAGACCAGAATTCACTGATACCTATAATTCAATCTGGTTTTAGGCCAGGACACAGCTGCACTACGGCTCTGTTGCACATTGTTGATGAGGTTATTACCGCCACTGATAAAGGACTCTGTACTGTACTCGTTTCACTAGACTTCAGCAGAGCCTTCGATACTATAAATTATGACCTACTTCTAGAGATTTTACATTATATCGGGCTCTCTGAAGACGCAGTAAAATTATTTAGCAATTATTTAAGGAACCGTGAACAGTGTGTGCGTTTAAATAACAATGAATCAAGTTACATAAATTTAAGAACAGGTGTCCCACAAGGGTCTATTCTCGGTCCGTTGCTTTTCACCATATACACAAGTAATTTAACTGATTTAAACTACTCAAAAATTCATTTATATGCCGACGATACAGAAATCTATCAGTCTTTTTCCGCTATTGATACAGACGCAGCTTGTGTACGTATTAATGATGATCTTGATAATTTCTTAAAAGTGGCAAAAGACCACTGCCTAGTTATTAATCCATCCAAATCCAACTTTATTGTTTTTGGCCCCAAAATCCAACGAAATAGCATTATAGGTAATATAAATATACAAATAGAAAACAATGCATTAGAAAGAAAAGATAAAGTTAAAAGTCTAGGAGTAATAATTGACACAGATCTAAGATTCAAAGAAAATACCAACAAATTATTACAGAAAGGTTATTGTTCTCTAAAATTAATATATAGTAATAGGCATTTTCTTCCTCAAAAAACAAAAATTTTACTATGTGAAACATTAGTTCTGTCAACATTAAATTATGCAGATAGTTTGTATGGCCCTTGTTTGGATTCAATTTATATCAACAAACTACAAAAATTACAAAATTCCTGTTTGAGACTTATTTATGGAATACGTCGCAACCAGAGAATAACTCATAAATTAAAAGAAATAAATTGGCTAAACATGAAAAATAGACGACTTCATCACTCAGCATGTCTCTTTCATAACATATTAATACATAAATCCCCAGTTTACTTATATCAGAAAATAAAATTTAGGACAGATGTCCATACACTAAATCTTAGATTTAAGGGTCTTCTAACTCCACCAATCCATAGAACAGAACTATTTAAACGAAGTTTTAGCTATCAAATTTGCAACGTTTATAATAATATTGATAATACCTTCAAAAACTCTAGTAAACATCAATTTAAAAAAATATATAAATTACATCTATTCAAAACTCAGTGTCTTCAAAATAATAAGTAATATTTAATATAATTTTATGCCTTTAATCTTTGACCCTTTAATATAATCTTTGTTTCATTTTCAGCCTCCCAATTATTACTGTGTTCTATAGAAATTAGAAAATATTAATTACCTACGAATACAAAAATAAAAACATTAGCCCGTTATATATTTGTACTTATACTTAAGTTATTATCTTTTTTTTCCCTCCCCTTGGTAAATCTCTTATTGTGTCTATTATTATTTAGATAATTTGGTTAGTCTTAGCGTCAAAAATATGTATCTTGTAGCATACTATGTTATATGGTTAAGTGGAAGAACAGACCGGGCAGTTTTGCCTACAGCTTAATTACCCGGAACTGAACTTCGCCATTTGTTTCCGCAAACACATTTCACATAATATATATGAATGTATTACCTTTAATGTTGGAAATAAAGAAGACGTTTATTATTATTATTATTATTATTATACATCATGTCGACACCCCTTGGTCAAAATGTATTTAAAATGTGTCTAAAAATCGTGTACCCATCATGTTGCTGAAATTTGGACAGGAGGACACTTATATCTCCACATGTTTATATTTTAGGCACACATTTCTTTTCATACCTGCGTCTCCACCAACACACGTTTCCATAAAGTAGAATTTACGACAATTTTTTCCTCCGTTTTATGCATACATTGTGAGTGCACACTACCACCTGTTAGCAGAGATCATTTTTGACAACAGTGTACTCTAGTTACATAAAGTATTTTTTTTAAATCCCAAAAGTAGTTAACAAGCTAAAAATTACATTTTGATATGCTTTTTGTCCCTGTTTGGATGATTCAGTACCTTTTCAGCAGAGGGTCGTAGGATGACTCAGTACATTTTGACATGTTTTATTTTCCTTTTTTTTTGCATTGACTAAAGTAAAGGCTAACTACACTTTGAAATACAGAAAGGGCATCGGTTATATTGTTATTTAGTAAATGAAAATCGGTCAAATATTTATAGAGATAGAATTTTCCCCGGTATGATCTTTTTTTTTGTGGACACCTATAGATAATTTCGTGTATTACCAGAATAGAGACTTTTTTGAGAAGGCACGATATCAAAATCTGTTTCATAGTAAAGCCTGTTTTGTTTTGCATTCGTATGTTTCTTTTACAATGGGTGCAATACAGGAATTGAAAACAATGCTTCCACACATCTCAATCCTTTACCAAATTTTAATTTCATCGAACAGGTCAAGATTATAAGTAAATTCTTAAATTAATACCATTACTTAATTAAATATTGAAACGAATGATGATATTTTAAGTATAACGTTACATTATTTTTTTGCACGGAGAATTTATCAATTTGTATTTTTTTTTTATATAATTCTATGGACAATTATATATTATTTATATTTTTATTACTTAATTTTCCAAAATTTCAGTCAAGATTATAGCAATAGAAAATTATAAAATGCAGAAACATCAGCGAAGTGATTTTAGAATTACGATTTTATTTTCGGGCGGATTGCCACTCTGATATACCGGACGTGGTCATGCATCTTTGTAAATAACTCGTTTATTTTTAATTTTTCGAAAAAACTCTATTTCAGATTTTTTTGTCCAAAAAGGTCCGTGCCTTATACTGGTTATAGAGATTGATCGACGGAATACTTAATTTTTGTTCGGTATTTGTAGAGTTTATCAAAAAAATCAAGTTTTCCAGGATTTGTAGATTTGCTTTTGTTTTGTCAAATTTCTCACAAACGTCACCTAATAGACTTAGGGCCGGTTTATCAGTGCGCGGTTATCCTACAGCTAAATTAACTAGAAGTTTAAAGTGTGAAGTTGCAATATTGAAATGTTTAATAGAAGTACATTCTAAACTTCTAGTTAATTTAGCTGTAGGATAAAGTGCTTAACCGCGCACTGATAAACCGATCCTTAATCGCCATTTTTGAAAATCAAAATCGGACCTTCGGCTCGGAAGTTATTAATTTCTTTGGAAAATCATACTAGGCCTTGGAAAAAATACTTACGGTTAACGGATTCGGGCCGCCAGCAATAGGCTTCATTTGTGGTCGTGTACCTTCGATGCCACCAAGTCTCGTCGAAATCGATCAATATCCTGGACAGATATCGTGCTTCCTATCCCAGTTTTTTGCAACAAAATTCAATTTCCATTTGTTTTTCGACATAATCTCCGGTATACTTATCTGTAGATCGTTGCCGGCGGCACCATTCCTTTTTTGAAATATCTCGATCCGACTGCCCATAACCGAATTATTCAATTTTTTCCGAAAAACTTGAAACGTCTATATCGGGTACTTCCGGTTTCCGAACGGAGCCGAGCTTCCAGCGTTAAGGTTTCATCGAAATCCGAAAACGGATTAGGGTGTCTGAGCGTGACAGACAGACAGACAGATAGACAGATAGACAGAACGACGGACCGACGGACGGAATTTTCTAAATTCGCTCTCGAGTCGACTTTCATTTCGATCCGACGTTTTTCCCGGGTTTCGATGGTCCACCGGAAAAATGCAAAACCTATACATTTGTTTTTCAAAATGTAGTAACAAGCAATCGAAATTTTTTTTATACAACATACTATAGAAATGTAAAAAAATGTGTACAAGAAAATCAAGCGAAGTTGTTAACTTATATGAAAGAGGTGAAGCAAAGGCCATTTATGTCTTTATTATCATTAAAAGTACCATCAAATAGCAAGAAATCTGCTATTTACTCTGACCTAGTAACCTGTTTCGTAAAGGTAATATTTTGGGAACAATTTGTACCAGTAATGAACACAAGACTTTAAAGTGTGTCAAATAGGTGAGTATGTATCAATATACACACATTTTAGTACACATTTAATGAAATAGTCGAAATTTGAGTCTGATTATTGTCTAGTATGTAGCTGTGTGTCCATACAGGCAAATTTTGGGTGAAATTCGCTCCAAATGAGAATGTGTGGTTCCATTTAGACACATTATACAAATCCACCATATTTTCTTCAGATCATAGAGAAATAGATTCTATGCTTCAGATAAATGGGCATCCATGTTGAAAAACAGAACTCAAAGAAAAATAGTTATTTTAAAAATTAACGATTTATATATTTTTACACAAAAATGTTATAAAAATACACTTAACTTGGTGTCTTGTAACATACAAAATACATTAGAAATAATTTTATCTCCAAAAATTACAATTATCTTATTTATTAATTACCATCATTAATTAAATATGCAAAATAAATTTTACAATTTTTTAAGGGCTTCTATTTTTTATGAGTAATCTGATCACACTTCACAGAGAAAATGGGGTTGTTTTAATTTTTTAGGTTGCATACTTTACCTATTTATTCACACGTGAAAACTTATTCCTTATCTAAAGTAATTTTTGTAAGAAGATAATATCATTGCATGCCAACTGTGTCCATTGTTTGTCCAAATTTTTAGAGAATAGTGTATTATGTCGACTTTAAGTCTATTTTTTAAATATTCGGTCACCAAAATGTGGTTCTCGGCACAATTTAGATTTATTTGTGTCAATTTTGTAAGTACATATAGTAAGGCGTATTACAAAAACATATTGGAAAAAATAAGAAACATGTCAGTCACATATTGGCTTCATTACAGTAACATTTCGTAAACATGCGACACATCTTAGATTATGTGTATCTATACACTAGGGTGGTCCTTAAAAACTAACAAATACCCCGACCTGCATTGAATTACACCTTCAAATCGTGATCAGTAACCAACTATCATTTGTCTGCTCCTAACCATACATAGACCGGTTTCGAATTTATTATGTTCTCCTCAGTATGCCATAGGTCATGGAACAGACAAATGATAGTGGTCAACTTGCTAGTCTTATACAAACTGAATCAAATGAAGTATAGTAGCATCTGACCATATGAGAGTTTACCTCTCACCGTCACTTCATTTGATTCAGTTTGTATAAGACTAGCAAGTTGACCACTATCATTTGTCTGTTCCATGACCTATGGCATACTGAGGAGAACATAATAAGTTCGAAACCGGTCTATGTCTGGTTAGGAGCAGACAAATGATAGTTGGTTACTGATCACGATTTGAAGGTGTAATTCAATGCAGGTCGGGATATTTGCCCGCTGAGTAGTTGTTTCCTTCAAATCCTATTTCATAAACAGTGAGTATAGCCCACTAAGGCTAGAGGTCGCCGCTATTGGTACTTGCAAAAAAGCAAGTCGCTATACGCCAGTCACATTTGTCCGACGTATAGTAGCATCTGACCATATGAGAGTTTACCTCTCACCGTCACTTCATATATATATATATATATATTTAACTTCGAGCTGATGTAATTTAAGGATCACCCTAATATACACATAGTGGTCTCATCAGAGTAAAATTTTGGAAAGCAGTTACAGGCTTAAGTCACATACAAGCCATATTTTGGAAACAGTTATGGGCACATTTTGAAATCAAGTTAGTACACATTTTCATCACCACTTTGGGCATATATCCTACACAGTGTGGACTCTGTTTCGAAACTGTGCCTATAAAATGTGTCGTGTCCAAAAACATGTTTCGACACAGTGTCAACACATTGCCTAAAATGTGCCTTTCAATGCTCCTTGGGACGGTGAACTGTTTTAAAATTACATCAGCTCGAAGTTAAAAAAATAATTAACTGCTGTAATTTGTAAACAATTGATAGTGGAAGAAATTGTTTATACAAACCTTCTAGGAAATTTTATGATCTACAATGTTGATAATAGCTAATTACTACGTAGGAGCAATGGGGGACAGAGATAATTGCAAAATTCTGCAGTGAAGTTTTCTACATTTTTGGGCGAGTGTAAATCGTAAATTAGTATTAGTATATTATTAGTAGCAATGGAGAAAAATTGTTGTCACTGATCTGTCAGATTAGCACTTCGAGCTGCTGTAATTTTTAAATTGACAGTGGAAGAAAATTGTTTAAACAAAAGTTTTGGGAAATTTTATGATATAAAATATAAATAATAACTAATTACTATGTATGAGCAATGGGGGCAGAAATAACTAACTGTAAGAATCTGCAATGAAGCACAAATTTTCACCATTCTGTAAATCGTAAAATATTAGCAATAGAGAAAAATAGTTCAAATAAAAGTTGTAGCTTTCTTCATTTTCTACAATGTTGTTCTATTTTTTTTGTAAAATTAACAGGAATGGTCATAATTGAGACGAACCTGTTTTGACCGTCATTTTTCCAACATGGCAGCCATAGCGGCAACGAAATTATTATGGAAAACACAAATAAATGATTGTGGCATTATACAAACAAAAGTAGGAATTATTTATGGGTCAAATAACAGATTGTCTGTAATAACACAGGCACACAGAATAAAAAAAAAAGTCGAAACCCTGAAGGTAGACCTCCCTACCCCCGTGTACTTTGGGACGATGAAACCGAATATGACAATGAAAAAAGGTTTTAATTATCCAATTTTCCCATAGCACCCCCTTACAACCATCCAGGACCTCTATTCTGTAAAAGCGTGAAAGCACATTCCCGTGAGAAGTGGGCGGAGTTCACTTGAAAATGTATAGAAGTCTATTCTGTAACTACGGGAGTGATCACCTCGTGCGAAAAATGCGTGAACTTACTTCTACTGGTAAATCGTGAGGGAATCCGTTAGTTCCCCGGGTTAACGGAGATCCTAACCGTACTTTTATGACAGTTTGCGTAGTCCAAAAATTATTGTTGTTAAATCTGTGAATCAGAATGGACATTGCGGATATACTTATCGCCAATATGGTAATAATAATATAATTCTGAGCAAATATTATAATTACTCATATATTACAAAATAACGAGGGTATATCCTTACGTAATTTTTGGTCAATAAATAAATTCTAGGTATAACGAGATCTTCGTGATGTCGATGAGCATTTGGAAGGGGAACGGCAAGTTCTTCATAAGATTAACCCTTAAAAAAATAACAAGTGAACACTGAACAGCTGATGCTTTTGCGCCAACCTAATTGGTTGTAAATTCAGCACCTATTCCCTGCATTTCCGGAATGCAGTCTAGGACGGTCGGGTGAGATGCGTGTGATGGCAGCTCTCGCTTCGCACGATGAATGCTCACTCTTCCCATAATTACAGAATGGGATTGAAACTACACTTGTTCTAAAAAATTGAAAAGCAGGTGTTTTTGTGCGCTGAAACCGAATGGGATTATTTCATAATTTTTATTTACATTGAATTTGGATTCTAGGACTAGTAATAACTAAGTATATGTAATGGCAATTTTTTTTACGGACGTTAAATAATTTTAAATTTAATTTCTAATTTGAAAATGGTTGTTCCCGCCGAAAGCCATGACGTCAATGGTTACGCATGCGCAGTATAGTTCAAACAGTAAATTTGTATAACAGCCATGAAATACAAACCTCACCATTACCCATATTGATGTGTGACTGACATTTTGTTTTGCTGTTTTTGCTAAATGTCAAAAAATACCAGTTTTGATTCGTTCGTGCCGAGCCGAATTTTCGATTTGCCTTGTGTAATATACGATGCGGATCAACTATAACTCTTCCTCTTTGCGCCGCGACATCATTTGGCTCTCCCGAACGTTTTAAGATTGCATGTTTTTGTGCTATTTTCGGTTCCGAATGCAATAGGCCTGTCCAACACGCTGTCACTTTGCTTTGTTTGTACTACAGCAGCCACCTTTTGTTGGTAAGTTAGGGTTTTCGACAGGCCTAAAGGGCACCATACACGTTCAGTAACCTCATTACCTGAATTTTCGCGTTTTTCCAATCATACTTAAGTCAATAATTATAGCTAGATATGCTTTTTTCTTAAATAATGGACATGTAAGGTGTGAAAAATAATGACAGGGAATGATGGGGAAATTTTTAGTAATGATGTTTCTGTAATGATCTGCTGGAATGACATTATTGCTGAACGTGTATGGTGCCATTTAAGCCTGACAAAAACCCTAACTTACCAACAAAAGGTGGCTGCTGTAGTACAAACAAAGCAAAGTGACAGCGTGTTGGACTGGTCTATTTTACATCCACCTATAAACATACATTCAAATTATAAGAGTCAAAAATCTTAACAAAAACAAATATTCCTAAATTTAGTTGTAAACCGTGACGTGACGTCAGAAGTTAATAAAATTTGAAATTATTGACGATATTTCTTATTGATTTATGAATATTGAATATAAATAATAAAGAAATAGTATTTACCAATACATTATTCTTGTATATTCTACTATTCAAATTGATAGATATTTTTAAGTTTTTCTTTAACATGAAATAACCCCAATCACCCCCTTACAACACCCCAGGGGGGAGGGGGTTAAAATTTCATTTCTTATGAAAATTGAAAATGTTATTCTTAAGTATTTTGGTGCGGTGAAACCAAATATGACGATAGCAAATGATTTTAACCACCCAGTCACCCTCTAGCATCCCCTTACATTTTTTATCGTCATATTCGGTTTTAGCGCACTAAAAGACCTAAAAATAAACATGCTTTTCAAATGTTTAGAACAAGTGGAATTTCAACCCCTCCTGGGGCTTGTCGAGGGTGCTACTGGATGAGTGGGTGGTTCAAATCAGTTTTTATCGTCATATTCGGTTTCAGCGCACCAAAAAATCTGCTTTTCAAATTTTTAGAACAAGTGTGATTTCAATCCCCCAGGAGGGTTGTAAGAGGGTGCTAGGGGAAAATTGGATAATTAAAACCTTTTTTCATTGTCATATTCGGTTTCAGCGTCCCAAAATACATGGGGGTAGTGAGGAAGTGTGGTAGTGAGAAATCCTCTGGGTTTCAACTTTTTTTTTATTTTGTGTGCCTATGCAATTAGGTATTAGTGGTAACAATGGTAATAATGATTTTATTCATTTTCAGCACATATTATACCAGGTATAGCAATGGTTGGCATCGCTGCGATAATGAGCTGTAAATGGATACCAACATTAGTACTACTAATAATAAGCATGTCTGTAAATGGAGCGGCCGTGCTTACTAATTTGCAAAATGCTCAAGATCTAGCTCCAAATTTCGCTGGTACTATATTCGGCATAATTAGTTTCGTTGGCGGAATATCTGGATTTATAACACCAGCGATAACCGGAGCGTTAACCAAAGAAAACGTAAGTTTATGTAGTATCTGAAATAGAGGAAAATTGGTTCATATTAGTGAAGTTAATCTAGATTCAAAAAAAATGTGCTAAATCTCAAAGGCTGAGTAAAACATCTGCATTAGTCTGTTTACTGTTTTTAAATATTTCATATCACTCTCGTATTATTATACTGTTCGCAAATACGGAAACAAAGAGTATATTGCATTTGATTGGCACATTTCTAAAACAGTGAATATCGCTCGCAGACAAAAAAAAATTCTTATCATTGTATTAGTGAACGAATTCTGAACAACTTTCAAAATGTCCGTCTGTCCGTCCGTCACGTTTCTTGTAAGCATGTAAGTAAGTAAGTAACTTAAAAAAGAAAAGTCCTATTGCATTGGCAATTGGATAGTAAGTTAGTGTTAGCTAGACGGTGCCCCTTATTATTATATGACCACATTTTGGGGAGTGCCGGGCATAATTTTATTCCAATGGATGTAAAGATAGGTCCTACCAAATTTTAGCTCGATCGAACACTGTTAAGCCGTCGCGCTTGGCGTCTAACGTAATGAGAATCTATGCGCAAGTGTATTCGCAATGCTTTTCTATCGCAGAATCCACAGAACCTATTAATTAGCTGTGATCTTGTAGTATATCGAAGGAATAAAAGGGACATAAAAAATTATCAGTGAAAGCCGCCAAATGACATAACCCGGGTAGCTAGGAGTGACTGGAGAAAACGATTACAGAATTCTCTTAGTTGAAATTAAACAAGTAATTAATAAATAGCATCGATTATGTATGCATTCATGTGACTACGTATTTATTAAAATCATTATTCCCACTTATATTCAGTAAGATTTAGACAAATAATCACTGTGAAAAATAATTTAAAGAAATATTTGCCCCACTTACCCTCAATGCGCATTTGTTTACTGCCTAGTTTTGTCAGTACTAAAAGAGACGCTCTTTTTTGTCAGATTATTTATTTCTCCTAGATCTCTTCGATTTACTTATACTGCATATAGTTGTGTCAGATATTCCAGATTCCACCGGTGCTGAAATGGCTTCGGCGATTTATGAAACGTTGGGAAATTGGGATTTAATAGAAAAGGTACAAGCATTAACTTTTGACACCATTTCTTCAAACACGGGTAGAATTAAAGGCGCTTGAAAGCTGTTAGAACAAAAACTTGTTTTTTGGTTGCCGTCGCCATGTCGCCATGTTTTCGAACTTATTTTGGCAGCAGTTTTCGAAAAAAACAAATTTACTATTTCAGAATCAGATATTCCATTATTTAAAAGGTTTAAAAATTATTGGTCTAGAATCAACGTTCAAAGTTTCGTTCCAAATAAATTTTTAGCGATCATACTGAAACTATTCTAGAAGGTATAAATGATGCAATTTCTAAAAAGTTTCCACGAGGAGACTATCGTGAACTATTGAATTTCATAATAATACTCGTAGGAGGCGTTCCTCCCGGTGGAATAAAATTTAGAAAGCCGGGTGCTTACCATATGGCCAGGTGGATGGCAAAAGCCATACATTTTCCATAAGGAGAAATCACTTCGCCAAACAACATGCTTCATTGTAAAATGCTACGTAAAATGCTGGATTTATGAGTCAGAAGCAATGTCTGCTCCACTAATGGATATCAAATTCTTGCGAGAATTAGATCAGTAAAAAGAAATTGATAAAAATATCGCCGAAGTAGCTACTGGGAAATTTGTGAACCATTTGTATTATTTGACTGATGAATTTATCGCCTTCGCACTATTTGAAGATTCGATTACTGAAATAAAGTTGGCACAAACAATTTTAGAAATTGCCAATGAGGAAAGAAGAATTTTTAAAACTGTCTGATGAAGTTTCAATAAAATTACTTAGTAATAAGTCAATAGATTTATTTCACAGATTTAAAATAGACAATTTTTGCACTTGCATCCATCCGAATGGAAAAATTCTAATGAGTATAAACAAGGACAGCTAGTCATTAGAGAAATGACTCCGCCGAACGGGGAATAAAATTCCTTCAAGATTTTAACGAAAAAATCCGAGGATCAAAAACAATTTTTATTGCAGGTGGGTCATTTTTTCATTGATATTTTCAAACTCTCTACAAGATTCATTTTCTTAATATATTTGTCCCTTTGGTTTTCTTTTTAGACTGTCCAAGATTACCGCCGTAAATATCCTCAGGCGACCAAAGAAGTATTGCAGAAAACTTTCGAAATGTAGAGCTTTAGATTATGGACTAGTTTTAAAACTTTGTAATCTCAAATCAAACAATAAATAAATTAATAAATTAACATATATTTATGATTTCCAAATATTAAACCAATTTTAAAAAACGATGTAGGGCTAAAAATAAAATAAAATTGATAAAAAGTAAATTTTTGATTTTTGAAAATTTTAGGCCACGAGCGCGACGTGTTACTTATATTTCATTAAGCTAAAAATTGGTGGGGATTGTTTTTAAACATAATGGAACAAAATTCCACCCGGCACTCCTCAAAAATCAAAACTTCTAAAATAAGGGGCACCCTAAGCTAGAGGAAGAAACCTATTGTTTTAGAACGAAAAAAATCGATCAGTAAATAAAAATGTTGCATACAAAGCAGTTGCATACCTGCATATCGGATGGCACAACCCATACGGACACTCTTGTTACTTTCAAATTTAAGAAACGATTATTTTCAAGTTGTAGTGATATCAGGCAAAATTTCCAATGAATTAGGTAAAGAGGCAAAATCGATTTCCAGTTGCAATGCAATTTACATGATAATCAAATTTTTAAATGGGACTACCTGCATATTTTTACATATGTGAATTCTGCTTGCCAAAATAGATATGATTCAGCACTGAAACATATTGAACATATTTTTTCTAAAAATGTTTAGTTTTAATTATAGACGACACCGGACTTTGTAAAAATTGTTAAATATCATTCTGCAAACACCTGTAAAATATTACCTCTTCAAGTACTAAAATTAAACACGATTTACTCTTTTTTAAGTGGGTTTGATAAATCAAAGCTGCTCAGGGCCAACTTATTCAAAATAATAATTGAAATCGATTATCAGAACAACTTCTTTTTTTCTAATTTTGACAGCGTCCTACTTTCCATAACCAGTTATGAAATGTAAAATTTTACCTAATTGGAGAGGAAAAGTTCGTTATATCATCAATTAGGAAAGATAAACAACTCTCAAAAAAAGAAATAAACAATATTTGTTCAACACAAAATTGAATACTGAGTCCATAAAGTGGAAGCTTTTAAATTCTCGTTTCCTTCAAAATATGCTAAAAAAACTTTTTCATTAACACGATTTTAGGATTTCAAATAATATTAAAATTTGGCTAAATAACGTCTGTCAATTTTGACATTAAAATTATAGGCTACATTCGACATCTGACCGATGTGGTTCGCCCACTGTGGTCGAACCGAACTTGCGGTCGAACGCGTCAGAATTTTAGATATTTTTCAAATCTCCATAAACGTTAACCCTAACCTCAAAAACCGATATTTTGACTTTTTTTATCAGTGATTTATCATGGATTTGAATAGTAATTAGATTGACTACATTCGACATCTGACCGATGTGGTTCGCCCACTGTGGTCGAACCGAACTTGCGGTCGAACCCCTGTCAAAAAATCCTATTTCAAACTTATAGATAATTATACATTTTTTATGGGTAATCATAAGAGCCTATCTGGTTTATAAGGTTTTATACAGTACATTAATTTTGCCATATAGAAATTATATTGGGATGAATAAGTATATAAAGGAGTCTTAATTGAGTTGGAATACCCATGTTGTTATTGGTATGTTTCCATAAGTATTAATAATAAAAACAGTTTTTATATGGCATTACAACTTTTAATTTGATAAGTTCTCATGGGATCTGAATAGTGTTGAAACTGAAAAAGTTTCATCAGTAAAATCAAATACGAGGTATGTAATCTTTTATAAGAAACAATTAGTATATGGTTTTTGTAAGAGGGGTTGTTATCAGTTTTAGTTTATATAATAATTTAATGAGGATTTATAAGGATACGTATTAAAAAGTATTAACAAGGAATTACATCGCATCATTTTGTTACTTTTTTTGGGATCTGAAGAGTAATGAAATTGAAAAGATATACTAAGGAGTTCCTAGTAGACATTTTATACATTTTTATAAGGATATATTTGTACCATCCTGGTTAAGTGGTAGAATAGCATTAGCTAAACTTCGGTAGGACATTAATATAAATAAGGCATTAAAAAAATAATGGAAACGTGTAAGGATGCACGTTAAAAAGTATGAATAAGGTATTATCGAATACTTCTCTGAGTTTTTTTTGGAATCTGAAGAGTAATGGAATTGAAAAGATATACCAAGGAGTTCCTAATAGGCATTTTATACACTTTTATAAGGATATATTTGTACTTATTTTTATAAGACTTCATAGGTCCATATCAGTTTAGTTTATATAAGAATTTAATAAGGATTTATAGGGACATCTATTATAAAGTATTAATAATGATTTACAACTATTAATTTGATAAGTGTTCATGGGGTTCCAATAGTGGTAAAGCTAATAATGTTTCATCAGGAAACCAGGGACGAATTTTATAACATTTAATAAGAAATAATTAGTACATGGTTTTTATAAGATTTGAAGGGTTATTATTAGTTTATTTTTATATAAGAATTCTATAAGGATTTCTCAGTGCACCCATTGAAAAGTATTATATACAACTATTAATTTGAAAAGTTTCCATAGGAATAGTAGTCAACCTAAAAAAGTTACAATACTTACTAAACTAAACTTACTAATAAGCTAGATTTCATATAATTTACATTAAAATCCATTGTAAGTATATACACATTGTATTTTAGAAAACCCTTTTATTCCCATAAAAGCATAAAAGTCTTACAATAGGCCTCAAGCGAGGAATATACGTTAAAAACTCACAAAATCTATAAAATTTTCGTGTTTCAAACGCCATAAAAACTTGTAAATACTTATACCTCGTACTGAGAATTTACATTAATATCTTTCTCATATAAAAACCTATAAAATTTCGCAATTTAATTACCATAAATACTTATAAATACTGATAGACTTCATTCAGGGAATTTACTTTAAAACCCCATTGCATATCCTCATAGAATTTTATAAAAACTTCGTGGTTTATTATTAAGACGTGTAAGTGTTGATAGACTTCAGGCAAGGAATTTACATTCAAAATACATTTTAAATACTTCAAAAACTTAGACACTTCTGAACCTATAAAATCTTCGTATTTCAAACACCATATAAGAACTTACAAATACTGATAGGCCTCGTATGGAGAATTATTTTCATTAAAAATACTTTTCAAATAATAAAATATCTATAACACTTCATATTTCAATTACCGTGAAAACGTATAACTACTGATAGACTCCATATATGGAATTTACATTGTAGGCAGCAAATCTTATAAAAACTTCGTATTTCCTATTAATATATGCAAATGATGATAGACCTCAGGCAAGGAATTTACATTAATAACACATCTCAAATAGCCACATCAAACCACATTCAGAACTTATAAAAAACTTTGTATACAAAAACTTAAATATACTAATACATATAACTACTGACAGACTCCATATACGTAATTTATCTTAAAAGCCCATTGTACGCAGCAAATATTATAAAAACTTCGCATTTCCTATTAATATATGCAAATGCTGATAGACCTCAGGCAAGGAATTTACATTAAAAACACATCTCAAATAGCCACATCAAACCACATTCAGAACTTATAAAAAAAACTTTGTATTTCAAATACTATAAAAACTTACGTATACTAATAGGTTTTATACGAGGAATGTACATTTAAAACACACATAGTTAAAATTTATAAAAGTTTAGTGTTACATACCATAGCCTCCAGTAGAGGGAGCTGTTATATATGTCACTAATTCATATCTAATCTAATGTGACCTAAGAAACTAGTGTGGGCTTGTTAAATTCAAACTAAAGCAGTCTCTTTTACTGCTAACTTATTAACTGCGTTTAGGCTAGAACGCTATAGGAAACAAGGACTTTTGCAGTATTTAGTGTTTACCACTATATTACTATTGATATTTGAAATATTAATAGTAAGTAAATAACATTTACTCACCTACGTAAGTTTATGTGATTTGGCATTAAAATACACAACCAAAATCTGTAAAAAAACCTATCAATACTAATAGAATTTCTATGGGAAATTTACATCCAGAACACTATACAAACTTACAAAAACCTATAGAAACTTTTAATTACATGTACTTTAAAAACTCATCAATATTCTAATAGATATGTGGGAATTTACATTCAAAACACTAGAAAAACCTATAAAAATTTTGAATTACATATACTATAAAAACTTATAAATACTTGTAGACACCATTTGAGAATTTACAATTAAAACACATTTCAAATACACACATCAAAAATTATAAAAACCTATACATTTTTTTTTATAAGGTTTTATAAGGATTTTTTGACAGGGACGCGTCAGAATTTTAGGTATTTTTCAAATCTCCATAAACGTTAACCATAACCTCAAAAACCGATATTTTGACTTTTTTATCAGTGATTTATCACGGATTTGAATAGTAATTAGCTCGTTGAATTTCATATTTACTTAATCGGACCTTAAATTTTACTCCGGTATGATGTGTAATTTCCAGAAATATATATTGTCCTTTATTTACCACAGATTTATTTACTGTCGCCATTTTAAGAAAGAAATTCACACGGGTCGAACGATTCTGACCACACAAGTCAAGTTTTAAAATGTGATCACATCGTCCACTCAGCTCAGCTGATCAAGTCGGACCATACAGTCCGAACGCTTTTGACAGGTCCGACCGTGGTAAACCCGCCTATCGAATGTAGCCATAATGATGTGTGATAATATCAGCAAAGGTAAAAAGGATTACTTAATTTTTAAGATCTTTAAATACACCTATTTTATTTATGTTCAAAGGGTTTTAGACTTTTAAAATTAGAAAAAATCTTGTATATAACACGGTTCCGAAAGACAATTTTGTGTAACTCGTGTTATTTTGCGGGATCTCGCTTCGCTCGCCACGCAAGCATCCACTCCTTACACAAAATAAAGTCTTTCGTAACTGGTTACATAAATAGCCATTACTTTACTCGCTTACCGAAGAGAAGTACCTGTAATCGTGAAAAAACCCTCCGAGATTTTCCGAATTTTCACATTTCAGAGTATGTAGATTCCGAAAATTAAAGCCATTTGATTCCGTCAGTCTGTCTGTCGTTCTGGTGTATGTCTGTCTGTTGACGCTATATCTACAAAACCGCTTGACGCAGAACAATAATATTTGGTAGGTAGTTGACGCTACTACCAACTACTACTAAGAACTGGGTTATATTTCCGTTCAAAAATATACAAGGTGGGCCCCATCAAAATATAATTAAGGAGAAAATGTGACTGAAAGCATTTGGCATGTAGTTATAGAGCGGGAGCTAGGTGGCTTTTTCGGCACATCATCGTTTTATGAACTTTGAGATATTCTTGTGGTTTAATGGATGATAACAATTCATAAAATCGACTTCTGGCGAGGCACCTCCTGTCAGATGCGTCACGAACACTGTCTAAGAATCAGTGAAATTATATCATCGTTACAAGGCTCATTTTTTTTTCGTGTGTACACATTTTATGTGTGGAAAGAATAAAATAAGATCGCCACAAAGTATGGGCCATCAGGAGGCGCAGCCAGAAAGGTAATAATGATACAATACATCTGAGGCACGGTAGGAAGTCAAGTTAGCCGAAAGTGTTAAATTCCTGTATATTTTAGAGCCTATGGTATTTTTGTTAACACTAAGAACTTTCTGGGGAGGCTATTCTGTTGTTGAAGGAGCTTATATTTACGTTTTAAAAAGGAGCCGCAACTTGTAACGATGAGTTTAGAGTTCCGAGATGAAACATGCGAAAAAAAATCCAATTTTCTTCAAATTTTCTTTCTGGCTAACCTTACTGACGAGAGTTCTTTTCTGGGATTTTTTTCTGTGTTCAAAACATTTAAATAAACATGCTCAGCCTAAAAAAAGCTTTTAACGATCATGTTATATAACTCCGTTTTCTTACATCTTTGACCTTTCTGGCTGCGCCCCTGACGGCCCACACTTTCTGGAGATCTTATTTTATTCATTCTAAACATAAAATGTGTATATACAAAAAAATTTAGCCTTGTAACGATGATACAATTTCACTGATTTTTATATCTTGAACCATGGCCAACTCGACGGGCAGACATATGCCAGAAGTCTATTCTGTCACTATTTAAGTTCGATAGAATTAATCAACGCATAGAAAACGCTTGTAACGATGAGTTTCCGAAAAATCCACGTAGCTCCCGCGCCATTAACACAACTGTTGAGGAATAAAATTATTTAAAAAATTATACAGGATGGTCACTCAACAAAAACTTAATAAAAAAAATGTGACAAATGTGCCTGTAGTTAACACATTTGTCAAAGAAAAATATGAAATTTGAAAAAATATACAGGGTGGTCACCCAAAAAATAATAACAAAAAAAATGTGAAGGAGGACGGTAACAATTTCTCTTCCTTAATAGTTGTGTTAACTACATGCGAAAGCATGTAGTTGACACAACTGTGAAAGAAAAATACTTAAAAAATATCCAGGGTAGTGACCCAAAAAAAAATAATTAAAAAATGTGATGTAGAACGATAATATTTCGCATGCAGTCAATGCAACTTTTAAGGAAGAAAAGTATAAAAAATATACAGAGTGGTCATCCTAAAGAAAAATAATAAAAAATGTGACGTAGGACTATAATGTTTAGCACTATCAAAAAAAAAAAAATATATGAAAAATATACAGAGTGGTAACCCTACAGAATTAATAAAAAATATGACGGAGGACGATAATATTTAGCATGCAGTTAACACAACTTTCAAGAAAAAATCCTACAAAAATATGATGGAAGACGACAATATTTCTCATGCAGTAAACACAACTGTCGGTAAGGAAGATAATATTTCGCATTTGGTTAACGCAACTATCAACGAAGTAAAATATATACCGTATACCGGGCGGTCACTTAAAAAAAATAATAAAGAAATGTGATGGAGAACGATAATATTTCCCATGTAGTTAGCACAAAAGTCAAAGAATTTAAAAAATATACAGGGTGGTCATCTAAAAAAGATAATTAAAGATATCTCACGGAAAACGATAATACTTCACAAGAAGTTAACACAAATGTCAAGGAAAAATATGAATGAATTAAACAGGGTCATCACCCTAAAAAGATTAATGAAAAAATGTGATGAATGATAATATTTCACATGTAGTTAACAGAACTGTCATTGAAATAAAATATGAAAAATATACAGGACGGTCACTATAAAAAATAATTATGGAGGAAACAATATTTGGACTGTAGTTGGCACAATTACCGAGGATGAAACCTGACATACTTTTAGTATAGTTTAGTATACAGAGTGTCAAATAGAGAGGGAAGTTTTGCGTAAATACTTTTATAGATTTTTTTAAATGCAAATTCATTTCAAGGAGAACGTAGACATTAGGCATATTATTTTTTAGGTAATTTAAGGGCCTAATTGTCACACAGCAGTTCCATTTAAAATAATATATAGTTTTCGATGAAAAACTATTATCGCTGAACTGGATGACCAGAAAATCGTGTTTAATCTTAGTAATTAAAGAAATAATAGTTTACAGGTATTTACGTAATGATTTTCAATGATTTTGACCTAGTTGCAGCTTTCTGTGATACAAAATATCTATCATGTGACTAGAAGTGGAGCTTATACAGGGTGTCCTACCAGGAACTGCATCGATTGATAAAGGGAATTACTAATGTCAGTATAGCCAATCCAAAGAAAATAATTACAAGCATTTGTCACTTATCGGAAGTCGATACCAACTTGCTTATTTTAAATGGAACACCCTATAAATTTCGAAGTTTTAGAAAAGAGCAAACATTCTGTGTCGAAAAAAAGTAGCATATTCTATCCCTAAACAGAGATATTTGACATTTTATAAAAAATTTAACAGGTGTAACGGTTTGCAAAAACCTTTATAACTTTTTTCGCGTAAAAAAACTTCATTTGCTTTTTGGCATGCAGAAAGGCCATAATGTGGGCTACACTCTACAGTTTAAAGAAATTCAGTAATAATATACCAAGTGTTCAATTTTTACGTTACATTTTGCCAATTTCAAACAGCGAAAACTTGTTTAAATCAAATGGAACACCCTATATTTTTTTTGCATTAAACTATGTAAAATTAAATTCCTCTTTTTCCCATGTAGATATTGCAGGGGTTTAACTTACGACTTTTTGAATTATTTGCTATTAGGAATTCTTAGTAAAAATTATATCACATTAGCCATGATTAGAAACACTCACAAATGTCAGTCATTCTCTTATGTTAAAAAATGTCACCGCGTTTAAATTAAACCCGCGAAGACTTTTTAAACCTGTTTATTATTTATAGAGAATGTAATAAAGTAATATCAATTTTACATGTATTTGACATTACTTATTACAGAAGCATTTTCATTACTAAAAAGATACTTTAATCTATAAAATCACTGGCATCAAAAAGAGACAGTACAGGTTGATCTTCATTGCTTTTACTATTATTATTAATAATTTTTATTATTTTAGAATGGAATGAAAGAGTGGGGATGGAATTTCATAATAGGAGGAAGCGTATACATGTTCTGCGGGGTTGCCTTTATTTTCTTCGGATCAGTCGAACGACAACCATGGAACGAAAAGAAAGAGGAAACAGTTGAATAATTTTAAATTTAACTATTTTATGTGAACCAAAATATCTGTATTATCTGTATTATTATATATAATTTGTACATCTCTGATTGTGTGAATAGATAGATATTAAACATTATTTTTAAATTATTATTGTTATTGATTTATTTTATTACAAATCTATACTACAGTGGGTAAAAATAAACTTTATGAAAACGTGTTTGTAGAACATTTTTTTTGCTGGATCCTGAAGTACCTAGACATATAAAGAAGTGTAGTTACTGTATTTTTTAACATAAAGAAAATTGTTTTGAACTTGAAAATTGTTTGTTTTAATAAAAATTTGATTAAACCTAAGATATGTGACTTTTTTTAGAATATGTACATACTTACTCTCAAATAGGACAAAAAGTTCTTTTTTAAACAATTTAATATAGCTCAAATAATAATGTATCGATTCAGATTAATTTTCGGAAAAATATGCACTTTATGTATGTTAATCATCACAGAAAATTTCAAATCAAAACATTTGTTTAAATAGCCAAAAAAACAATTCTTCAAGACTCTGTGGCCTTAAAATTATGTCATAATGTCATCAAATCGTAGAAAAATATATTTTAAAACTCTAGATCTTAAAGCACTGATTGATGTGAACGAACCATTCATAAGAAAAAAAATTAGTTACAATTAGTTTAGTGCAGCCGTACGTGAAATGAGTATTTGGCCTTCTCAAAACAGTCCGAGAAATTTAATTTCACGGCCGTTACCCTTAGTAACGGCCGAAAAACTAAAAGTCACTTTCATAATAATTGACGTTTGTCACTTCAAAATTGACATTTCTAAAATATGACACACAAAAATTGTTATATTTTATTAAACAGACTGTCAAGTATACATCCAAAATATACCGTTTCCATAGAACCGCTCTGACGTTAAGGCTACCGCGTTTATTTACCAAAATATAGCATAAACGGTGGTGTCATTTTCATCATCTATACTAACTATAATTTACTGTTGCACAAAAAATAGTGTTTATACCATGGCCGCGAAATTTTTTAGCGCCCTCGAGATTATCTTGCCTCGGCCGCAAGCGGCCTCGGCGATAATTTTTCTCTCGGTACGTAAAAAGGAATTTCGCGGCCTTGGTATAAAAATAACTATTTTGTGCAGCCGTGCGTGAAATGAGTATTTCGCGTTCTCAAAACAGTCCGAGAAATTCAATTTCACGGCCGTTACCCTTAGTAACGGCCGAAAAACCAAAAGTCACTCATAATAATTAACGTTTGTCACTTCAAAATTGACATTTCTAAAATATGACAAACAAAAATTGTTATATTTTATTAAACAGAATTAATACATAACTATTTCCAAATTCACAACAAATACATAAATTATTTAGGAAAAATATTAACATAGCCCAGTCAATGAACGTTCAATAAGGGGGTCTAGAGGGAAATGCCGAGATCACAATTTTTGACTTGGGGGCTGTGTTTGGATTATTTAGGAGGTAAACATACCAAAAGTCCCCGAACGTAGGAAGTGGGGGGATGCAGGGGGGCACGAAGAAGGTCCCGGTATTTGCTTTTTCGCTCATATCTCGAAAACGGTTAGCTCTAAGCAAAAAGTGGCTATATGTAAAATTAAAGCTGACTAAATTTTCTATAATAATGTCTCTATTAATTTTTTTTGTATCTGTTATGGTTCAGTAATGAATTGTATATCTTTTGACTGTATTCTAACTTTATTACAAATTTATTATAAATTGAAAATAAATTTTAATAATCATCGTAGAAAAAAATTTCTTGTACAGATATCCGTTTCACAGCAGACCGAACTGAAATATCGAATAAAAAATGTCTTTGCATCTGTAAGTGTGTGTGTGCGTATATATCTGTGTGCGTGTATACCGTTTCTTGTAAAAACGATAACTTCTGTTAAACTTTAAAATATTTGATTTCAATTTGGAACATATGTAAAACAGCATATTACCATAATCCCTATTGAAATTGGGCCATATCTGTAATACATGGTGATAATCAGAAGCCTACAAACTCTCATACGTAAAATACGTTTTAGGGGCGAGCGTAGAGGCGACTTCAATGTGAATATCAGTCGATATTCCGTTGAAGCAACGTCGAGCGCGGTTAGTACTTGGATGGGTGACTCCACCTATCTTGGGAAATACAGCGTTCTCGTCCCACCTTCTAGCGGCTTGTATATCAGTGTATACGCTGAAGTTACGTAATTTCAGACGAGGATTACGTAGTGGATATACCATCCTTCGGAGGGGATGTAAAGCAGGCGGTCCGTTGTCTATTAAATGTTAGGCAAGTAAAAGATCCCTACTCTTCTTAAGGGAAGAGGTTCGGTAAAATTTCCAGGTTGGAGGTAGCTCGTCTCCTGGCGTCGGTGATAGGCCCTGGTAGCGGAAATAGGCCGACGTTAAATAGTTAAAAAAAAAGAATACGTTTTATTTTAATTTCATAGCAAAATATTACAAAGCATACAAAAATAAGATATATAAGATTTCTAAACCGCAATATACCGGGTGTATGTTAGGCAAACCAACTTTATTTAAATTAGATGATATATCAGTGTTATCCTAAAATATGGAACATGGTATTTTTAATAACATTATTATGAAGTGAGAATTGTAGGCCTCTGATTATCACCATGTATTACAGATATGGCCAAATTTCAATAGGGATTATTGTAATATGTTGTTTTACATATGTTCCAGATTGTAATCAAATATTTTAAGTCTAACAGAAGTTATCATGTTTACAAGAAGCGGTATACACGCACACACAGATATACATGCACACACACACTTACAGACGCAAAAGCATTTTTTATTCGATATTTCAGTTCAGTCTGCTGTGAAACGGATATTTGTGCAAGAAATTTTTTTCTACTATGATTATTTTCAATTTGTAATAAATTTATAATAAAGTTAGAATACAGTCAAAAGATATACAATTCATTACTGAACCATAGCAGATACGAAAAAATTAATATAAACGTTATTGTAGAAAATGTATTCAGCTTTAATTTTGCATATAGCCACTTTTTCGAGATATGAGCGAAAAACCAAAAACCAGGACCTTCTTCGTGCCCTCCTGCATCCCCCCCACCTCCTACGTTCGGGGACTTTTGGGTATGTTTACTTACTAAATAGTCCAAACACAGCCTTCTAGTCAAAAATTGTGATCTCAGCATTTCCCTCTAGAGACCATTCATTTACTGAACTAACATTAATTGTACAATTTGTAGAAGTACAAGAAATTGAAATCTCATTATCGCTCTCAGACATTTTTACGATTATTCGAGAACTGTCAAGTATATATTCAAAATATACCGTTTCCATAGAAACGCTCTGACGTTAAGGCCCCCACGTTTATTTAGCAAAATATAGCATAAACGGTGGTGTCATTTTCACCATCTATACTAACTATAATTTACGGTTGCACAAAAAATAGTGTTTATACCATGGCCGCGAAATTTTTTAGCGCCCTCGAGATTATCTTGCCTCGGCCGCAAGCGGCCTCGACGATAATTTTGCTCTCGGTACGTAAAAAGGAATTTCGCGGCCTTGGTATAAAAATAACTATTAGAGCACAGTGAGTACTTCATTGCTACTTTCATTGTATCGGTATATTTTTGTATGACGTTTCATTCTTCAACTGTAGAGCCCAAATGTTAAACAATGTATCCGTGATCCTTGAAATAATATACTGCAGGATCAAAAGAGCAAGACAAAAAACACGTCTGTTATTCGCATCGCAAATTATATAGTTATAGTTCCAAATTTCCGATCCCTTTTATTCTAAGATCCGGCATAAGGAATTAATACCCTCATCTGTTATTCAGATAAGAAATAGTTTATATAAAAGATAACATGTAGGCTAATAGATCGCGATTAGGTTGCTTAGCCATATCTTGACCCGATGCCATTTAATTTGATTATTTCACTCATTAACGCTATAGCCAATGAGAGCCCGTTTTTTCAAAACATTGCACCAATCAAACGTCATTATTAGTGGTAATTCAAGCTAGATCGGCTTTTGACAGGACCAACATGCAAAATTTATCGCTTTAATTTTTTAGGTCGCTGCAGCGGCAAATATGCGAAAATTTTTTGACGTTTTTTGTCGAGCTTTTAAGTTTTATCTATAAATATCTTCTCTAGCTTATTACTAAGTAATTGTTAACGTACTTACCTTGTAAATTGTAATATTGCATTATGTAGTAGCAAACAAAAACACACCTCAATTCCAAAGCGAATCTTGTCTGAAATATATAGGCTGTAACTTTTGCCTATCTGTAACTATGTCAGTTTTCCTAGTGTTCAATCAGGTAACAATTACACACAAAGATTGTACTTAATATAGCTCATAATACAGGAACAAGTCAAGCACAGCTTTCAATAGCTCGATAACGTAGTTACAAAGGTAAGCAAATCATTTATTTTAAATGTCAAGTACACATTCGCTCTGGAACAAATTAAAAATGTATAGTACTTACATATGATAAACTACCAAAAAGTAACTAGTTGAATCAAAGCTGTGCATCAAACATTATAATTTGTTGTATTTAAAATTCTCTTTGCTTAACAAAGCAAACCTCAACATAATTCATAAATTTCGTAAGTTAAAAGTAAGGATTAAATTAAATACGTAAATATGAGTCGATGAACATTTATTTATTATGGAATATAACTTGTAGCGCTAGATGGCGCTCTCTATGTCAATCTCGGAACCATGGGTGTACATTTTATTTGGGCGAGACATCGGTACTAAAGTAGTGCTCTCTCTATCGTTCCTCGTCGGATTGCACCTCAGAAACGCCTGAAAGGTGTTAAGCCAGTCTATATATTATAATATCTAAGGTTTCAACTCGTTTTATTTACTAGTTGCCATGGAAACGTCACTAGATTATTTTAAAATATAGCGAATCTCCATTGTTTCTACTGCGTTTGTTTCAGATTTGCTGTTTTGACAATATGAGTCGGTTTGGAAATATTTCTGTATATCAAATTAGTGATGAAATTGAAAATAAAGGTCAGTAAACTCCAAAAAGTGACAAGAAAACGTCTGAAGGCAGTTAATGAGAAAACATAATATTGAAGATGTACTTAATGAATTATTTATTCGTGAAATATTCTCCTCAAATACCACTCGTGCTTTAAATATTATCTAAAAATTTTTTCTCAAGCTAAGTCGCTCCTAGTTAATATAACTCGTGCAAATTGGCAGTTTATTATCAAAGATTAAATAAATCCCTCCCGCTAAAGCGGTCGGGATTTAATCAGATAATAAACTGCCAATTTGCACTCTTTATATTACCAGGCAACACGCTTTCGAAAAAATTTTCGATAAAATTTTAAGCACTAGTGATATTACATACGAAAATTGTTGTCAGGCGAAATCGAAATTTTGTCTTTAAACGTATAAATATAGCAGCGAAACGATTAATCCTACAGGAAGCAAATTCATCATAATTTTATAATCTTTCTAACAGATCTCTACCAGTTTTTTCCTAGAACCAATGTTTATCTAGATATTCGCAAGAGATGAGAAAAAAACACTTTTCCTTGGAAAATGAAAATTTCCAGTTGTATCGCTCCTAGCGTCCTTATTTTTTGTCGTAGGGCAAAAAAATAAAAGATAGCTCGACTGTTGTAACGGGTTTTTGAAGTAAAATTCTACATGTCTGTACCCTTTACTCTTTGCGAATTTGCATTAACAAAGGCTTTTTTTAACATATCTGACGGGATCGGGACAGGTGCAGGTCGATTTAGAATTAAGTTCAACGTCTGTTAGGTTATCTTCCGTTATTGTATTATTTAGGGTTGATTAGTTATTAACAGGGGAAGGTCGACTATCTCTTTTTTTTTATGCGACGGAAAGAAATGGGCGAAAGACACTTTTCTAACACAAAGTCGCGATCGAGAAACGTCAAACGAAAAATGCCAAAAATGTCAATTTTGATTCGTTTGTGTCGGGCCGGATTTTCGAATTTCGTCGAGCGATTTACGATGCGGATCAACTACAAGTCTTCCTCTTTCCGTATCGACATGGTACGGGCGTCGCGGTATCGTATTTTTGAAAGTATGAGTATATTTAGATGTCGGGTTTTCGACGAAAATTTCCCTTCGGAGGGCGCATCTCTGAAAACGGTTTTTCGCCCGTAACTCGGAATCCGTGAGAGATAACTAAAAATAAAAACTCTCAAAGAAAACTACATAATGTGAGGAACGTTTTGCTGTGTTCCAAATTTTACTGTGACTCTTGGTTTGGGTCCTGCGGGCCTTTTAAGATGGCAGTGTCTTGCACTTTTTTGCTTAAAACGCCCATAACTCCTAAACGGTGGCTCCTACGGAAAAAAACTATGACCTAACGAATTTGTGGAGAATTTAATAAACCACAAGTCTCTCTTCTATTTTTTGCCCTACGACAAAAAGTAAGGACGCTAGGAGCCAAACAACTGGAAATTTAGATTTTCCGGGGAAACGTGTTTTTTTCTCCTCATCTCTTGCGAATATCTAGATAAACATTGGTTCTAGGAAAAAACTGGTAGGGATCTATTAGAAATATTATAAAATGATGATGAATTTGCCTCGTTGAAAAATTCCTGTAGGATTAATGGTTTCGCTGCTATATACGTTTAAAGACAAAATTTCGATTTCGCCTGACAAAAAAAAGAAAAAAAATCAATTAATTTTTTTTCAAATTAAATGGCATCGGGTCAAGATATGGCTAGGCAACCTAATCGCGATCTATTAGCCTACATGTTATCTTTCATAAAAACTATTTCTTATCTGAATAACAGATGAGGGTATTAATTCCTTATGCCGGATCTTGTACTATTTCAAAAACTCTGTTTCTCCCTCGCTTCAATGTGGCATTTTCCTTGTAGTTAACAAATGTCTAATAGATAGCAATAGAAGCCAACCCGAGTTATCCGCAAGGAAATTAAGTATTTCCAGTCTTTAGGAATTGTAAAAATGTTTGTGGTTCTTGAGAATCATTATTTATTGCATAAACTGAGAGAAACTATTTTTTTTATCTATTTATTTAACGTCGGCCTATTTCCGCTACCAGGGCCTATCATCGACGCCAGGAGACGAGCTAAAACCCGAACCTGGAAATTTTGCCGAACCTCTTCTCGTAAGAAGAGTAGGGATCTTTTACTTGGCTAACATTCAATGGACAAGGAACCGCCTGCTTTACATCCCCTCCGAAGGATGGTATATCCACTACGTAATCCTCGTCTTGAAATTACATAGCTTCCGCGTATACACTGATATACAAGCCGCTAGAAGGTGGGACGAGATCGCTGTGTTTCCCAAGATGAGTCCAAGGGTCCATGGATCCAAGTACTAACCGCGCTGCACGTTGCTTCACTGGAGTATCGAGATGCATACACAGATAAGACGCATCTACGCTCTCCCCGAGACAAACTTATAAATGTGATCGCAGACCAATGAATATACCTCACATAGTACTGTTCTTTGCTGTACAGTTCAAGTGAATAAAGCGAACATATTTTTTATACACAAACAAATAAAAGAGTTCTGGATCGGATCTGGTTTTGAAATTGAAACCAACCTTTTTTTAATTTCTGTTTTTTTTTGTCAGTTCGGTTACACGCGTTCTCTTTTATGATGTTATCAAGTTAGTTCAGCTTAATCACACGAAGTGGGGCAGGAATTCGCATTTAAAATTCGCAAAAACACGTTTTTTCACGATTATTTTGTTATTATTGACTCGACGAAAAAAAAGTTAAATTAAAAATTGAAGACTTCGCAGAAGCGCATAATCTGAAAAAATTTTAAAATCAGACGGTCACTTTTCGTGATTTTTTTTTTAAATACACGTTTTTTGCCGTAACACTAATACACAAAAAAGTAATTCCTTAATTTTTTCACGAAAAAATGGAGTTAGGGGGCTGAGATTTTTTTGAGGTAGGTGAAATAGATAAGAATTGATGGAGACGGAGGATGGAGGTGGGGGGCCAATTAGGGGAGGGGGAGGAGGTAGAGAAAGAAAAATTATTCAACCCCTTTTTCCCTTTTTCCCTGTCGTGCAGTTTTGAAAAATCAAAATGGAATTTGTTCGCTGTTATCTCTAGTATTTGACTGATTCATTTTTTATATTTTTTTCAAATAAACAAATTTGCGGGAGGGGAAAAAGCATTTTTTTTTCAAATACGTTTTTTTTTAAGTAGGAAAAGGTTCAGAGGAGAAACTTTTTTACAGGGATTTTTTTATCTTTTTTCAAAAAAAAATATCGTAATCCAAGCAATAGAGGGGGAGGGAGGGGGCATAATGCATTTGCGGGAATAAAGGGTTAAGGAAAAAGGATAGGGACTTCGGACCCTGATATTCGGCAATATAAATCTTTTTCCATCTTAATATTTTATCAATCTACCTTTATCAAATATTAAACTTATTATAAATAACTATTTAACGCCGTTACGAGTTTTCGCGGCCCATTTCTCTAGTTTTAGGCGTCTATTGGATATATAAAACAATTATTTTTCCGTTTGACTCGCTTTAACTCAAAAATGGCAATATGGATTACTCTCAAATTTTTATCGTATTATCACTATATATTTGTTAATAAAATGTGTTAATATGTAGTAAGTAACTTAGGTGTTTGATATTTCCACCTTTGAGTAATAGCAAATCCTTTTAACCATGAATGGAACTAGTCAAAATAAGTAGATTTTCGAACAGACCCACCTCGAGAAATCATGCCTGCTCCCCCTGCACCCCTAAAGAGGCTATCTGTATCTGCTTATACATACAGGGTGTAACGCAACTTACCTGAAAAATTTTAACCAAACATGCACCTTTAAATAAGAAGTCGACTTCTTAAAAAAAAATTTAATAAAAGTCCAACACAGAAAAAAATACATATTGTTAAAGTTACAAATTAATGGAAATGTTAAAATAACCATTTAAAAATAAATAACTATTTAAAATTAAAAATTTTAATTTAAATTTTTTTTTAATTTTTTTTAAACTTTTTTTTACAACAGTCCTTCAATTAAGTAGAGTTCAATAAATTACCATTTTCATCAATTTGTAACTTTAACAATGTGTATCTTTTTCTGTGTTGGACTTTTATTAAATTTTTTTTTAGAAGTCGACTTCTTATTTGAAGTGCATGTATGGTTAAAATTTTTCGGGTAAGTTGCGTTACACCCTGTATATATATATATATATATATATATATATATATATATATATATATATATATATATATATATATATATATATTTTTTTTTTTTTTCTCAAAAATGGTAGGAGCTCGAGGAATGATCTTGACGCCATTCGATAGAGTATAAAATTTTGCATAAGACCTTTATTTTGCTTTTTGCTATTTTCTATTTTTTAAGGTCCCACAGCAAAAAAAGGGAGGAGCCTTCCAATAACGATACATGTTTGGCTATATCTCTAAAACAGCCCAATAAATCAATATTCCACAAGACCATTATTTTTTCTATCGATTGGTATATTATTTGCATATGTTATTTGTTTAAATAAAGCCGTCAGTGGCGTACAAAGAGAACACTGCACGTGTGCATAATGAATTTATTTAAAATAATTTATTATTGCGAAAATATTGATTGTACTTTTCACATTATTTGTTCTACTATTTCTTTTATACAAAACCCCTTAGCAAAAAAATATAGTGAGGGCATTCTAGCTATAACAAGTTTTTGGCTGTCATGCAAACGACCCAATGAATTAGGCACTAGCTAAAAAAAGCTGCATTATTACCTTTTCTGTCAATTGTTATGTAATTTAAAAATATTATTTATTTAAATAAAGTGGCCAGTGGCGTGCATAGACAAAACAATGCATATAATTGCATTATAACTTATTTTTAATAATATTATATTGAAAACCCAATATTTTCACTATTTTTTATTCTATAACACATTAACAAAAAAAAATATATAAATAATGGTAAAATTAACAAAAAACATTTAATACAAAATAAAATAACTAAATTATAGTACCTACTTAATGAAAGTAAATTAAATAACTTAATTGCAACATTCTACAAATGAACATAATTTTGTACTTACATTTTAAATTTTTTAGAAAACATTTGCACTTAGGCCCACAAATTTTGCACTTACATTTTAACAATACATTTGATAAAATGTTTTCATTTTTGGAAGTAGTCCAGAGGGGCATCCATTTATCATTATCCGTAGTCCATCGCCATTTGGATGGACATGGGAGTTCTATGATCGATTGACTGAGCTTACCCCAAACAGATCCTGCTTGATTAAATAAATCTGTTGATATGAATTGACAAAGCATTCATTGTAGGGGGTAAGTTCTCAACAGTACGGCTTTTTTGTGAAAATAATTGCATTCGACATGGGTCGATATCAGCTGTGTCGGAATACTTATCATAGATTATTATGACAAATTTTGACAGCATTTTTAATTGATCATTATTTGGCTGCTTTGTAGTCTATTGTCTATGTATTGTAGAAAGGAACTAAAACGTTAAAGGATGTTTATTGTTTCTTATGTTCAATTTACCCCAAAATATGAGAAAACCGCGGAATGCTACCATTTAAAGGGTGCGTTATTGAGATCGAAGTAAAAAAAAAAAGGTCCACCTTTCACATTTTTGAGTTTTGCTCGAAAACTATACATTTTTCCTATAAACACATCAATAGAAAAGTTGTATGGAATTAAATTTCCAATCGAAATGACACCTTCAGAAGTCAATTTTTTTTTTTACAAAAATACGTCTAAAAAACAAAACAAAAAAAAGAAAAAATGCAATTTTTTATTTTATTTTTTTTTAGCCTGTAACTTTTTTTCGGGTACATTTAGGCATAGACATTGCTGCATAAAAAAAGCTGGCGTTTTACCCGTTAAAATGAAATTTTGTAAAAATTTTTACGATTAATAGTGACCGAGATATAGCGGTTCGAAGTTTGCAATTTTTAACTTTTTTTGCTAATTTTTACTACTTTTTTCAAATTTCGTCCTGTAACTTTTTTCTGAGTTAATATCTCCGCCTGGAGCGAGTCCTGTCCTGTCGCGAGGTCTGCCCTTTTGTAGGTCTCATCTCCCTCTAGTCCTTTGGCCGACGAACCGGCGATACCGGTTTAACGTCTGAGCTGCCTGTGACTGAGCTACCTGTGACATTTGCGATTTGCCTTTTGCCTTTTTTGTGATAAAATTTTTTTAATGCCATATATTTGTTTTGGGGTTGGGTGGCCTTTAGTTCCTTGCCGGCTGTTTCCAACTTCTTGGCCGTTTTTACCATTTCTGTTAGATTAGGCCCAAACAATAATTCGGAGGAGGGTTGGGTAGTATCGGCCATTTCTTTTACAGTTTTACTTAGTAGAGAGGTAATAAGAGCTCGTCTCGCTTTTGAAATGTCGTTAAATAGATTGGCCAGGATGCGACCGGAGTCAGAAAGATGAGCCAATAATTTTTCCCTAATATGTTTCGGGAAGCTTTCTTCCTTCAAGACCAAATTTAGACCTTGGTTTATTTCAGCCATATCCAGACCTAGTTTGTTTTGATAATTTGAGTGTGAGCCGTCTCTAGTTTGGTTTGGTTTAGAAAGGATGGTAATTATTTCCGGATTTACGGCGGGTGCCTGTAAGCCCAGGTTAGACGGTTTTAATATGCGCGATTTAACATTTTCTAGTTCGTTTTCTGACAAGCCTTGTGCTAGAATATGGCTCCACCTAGACCTCTTATTGCGTCGTGTAATATATAACCATCTTGTGAAATCTCGTTTGGGTTGGCTCCCAAAATATTGAGAATTTCGTCCAGCAAATCTTCATCATTAATGATGAGACATGGCTCACCGTCGTCGCCAAATTCCATCGGTACCAGTGCGGACGGTGACACCTCCCTCGGAGACTGTGCACCGCTGTCTATGGCAATCGCCGTCCCCAAAGGGAAAGCGCGATTTGATGCCGCTTCGCTCGGAAGAAGGCCATCCGTTGGCGAAATAGCTCTAGATTGAGAGCGGCTTCTAACAACATGTGATGAACGGGATCTTGACTTTCCGTGCCCACTCGAAGTACGTGAATGGTGGTCCCTCAATCGACCTCGCTCTCTTTTTTAGATTTATGCACCTCTTTCTCAAGTCTATGAATTCTTTTTATCAGGTTCCTGCTCGAGACATGCTCCGAATCAGAGCTACTAGACGATGAACAACGTCTTTTTTTTCCCCTAAAAGAGAGGTGTAACTGTTTTGTTCCACTTACTTTTGTTGCCACCGGGAAAAACACTCAGAGCTATATGCGCGCGTGTCAAGCGCAACAAGACGAATGGCTCGCGGAACGAAGGAACGGAAGTGGGTAAAAGCAGGGGACAGAGAGGGATAGATTTTTTAAAAGTTGTTTTGCGTAGTGCGACAAGGCGGACTACAGATTATTAGTGATATCGCGGACTGGGTGTGAAATATAATTAATAACACAGCCCCACAAAAAAAAAATAAAGTTCAGACCAGCGAACCAGACCCATGTATCCCTATGTATTTTCGGTCGCTGAATCCAAATCCGAGGTTAAAAAAATTCGTACACCCCCAAAATCTTTAGCTAGAGCCAAGAAACACCCCTGGACTGGGGTAAAAAGAATATTAAACTACGAGAATAGTTGTTACATTCTAGTCGATTGAATTATACAAATTAAGGTTAAACAGCAGCGTACATACAATAGATATGAAACACACCCCCAGTGAGGGGCAAAAACTAGCCCCCATTTATAAAAATCGATCCAAAACAGTAATGACTGCTGAAAAAGCTCAAAATGTCTAAGTTTTGTTAAAGTGATAAAAAACTGCATCAAGTCCGACGTAATCTTCATAAACTGCCCCTATAGGGTTGAGAACAACCACCCTTGAGTTTAAAGAACCCAAAACAAGAGAAAACGTAAAATCCAACAGGATTTCTATTTTGCGTAGTACTCTAAAAGAGAACTAGAAACTTACATACCATCAATGTCCTACAGTGTTAACCCTCAGATGGTGTGAAAACTACCCCCCATGTAAGATTTATCTATAAAAAGTTACAGGGACTTCTATAAAAATTCGAAACACCTGCGTTGTGTGGAAGTGAGACTATGTTCGACGCTGTGCTTGAAAACCACCCCCACGGGGGCGAGATGCCATCCCTATATCCGTAGGATGCTGGAAAAGCAGATAGAAACTAACCGGATTTACATTTTTATGGATACTATGATTAGCAAAAATCGTGATGCACACTTCCTGCGTCCTACGGATATAGGGATGCATCTCGCAACCCCATGGGGATGGTTTTCAAGCACAGCATCGAACATAGTCTAGTTTCTTCTCACTTCCACACAACGCAGGTGTTTCGAATTTTTATAGAAGTCACTGTAACTTTTTATAGAAAAATCTTACATGGGGGTAGTTTTCACACCATCTGAGGGTTAACACTGTAGGACGTTGATGGTATGTAAGTTTCTAGTTATATTTTAGAGTACTACGCAAAATATAAATCCTGTTGGATTTTACGTTTTCTCTTGTTTTGTGTCTTTAAACTTTGGGGTGGTTGTCCTCAACCCTATAGGGGCAGTTTATGAAGATTATGTCTGATCTGATACAGTTTCTTATCACTTTAACAAAACTTAGACATTCGAGCTTTTTCAGCAGTCATTACTGTTTTGGATCGATTTTTTTATAAATGGGGGCTAGTTTTCGCCCCTCACTGGGGGTGTGTTTCATATTTATTATATTTACGCTGCTTAATTTGTATGATTCGATGGATTAGGATGTAACAACTATTCTAGTAGCTTAATATTATTTTTACCCCAGTCCAGGGATGTTTTTTGGCTCTAGCTAAAGATTTTGGGGGTGTACGAATTTTTTTGACCTCGGATTCGGATTCAGCGACCGAAAATACATAGGGATACATGGGTCTGGTTCGCTGGTCTGAACTTTATTTTTTTTTTTTGTGGGGCTGTGTAATTAGATATCTGTAAACCAGTTATATAGTACTCTATCTTTGGCCTTAGCAGAGCAACAAAGAAATATTAAATCAACAAGGGGAATGCCCCTACATTATATCGTCTTATATAATATATATACAAAGTTGTCAGGGTGAGGGAGGAATGGGGTATTTTCCTATTTTTTTTTATTGAATAATATCATAGAATGTGTACAAACAAGCCTTCCAATGCACCCATATTTCGCATCTCCGCGAAAATAATTATCAATTTTTTGAGAAAGCAGAAATTAAAATAAGTGGAGCAACAGGTGTTTTAAATTGGTGACGTAGGTATTTTGTATGGATTTGTTGATAGAATGGTTTTATACAAAACAATGTGGTGTTGCCAAGTTAAAATTCCTTCTCTAGTTCTAGTAAGGATAATTTAAGAAAACAGGAGTATAATAGTATATTATTCAACGAACAGTAATGTAGGTAATAACTCAAGCAGATGAAGTTTGCATCAATTAAGTGAGTTATTACCATTACCGCAAGTTGAATACTATACTTTATCTACGATTATAACAATAAACATTAAATCGCTAATAGTGGCAAGGATTCCCTCCCCTCCCCCGTCGACCTTCTAGCAAAGGAAAGGTGAGAGATATACGAGGGAATTGGCAGGAAGGAGGCCAACGACAGACTCTGTGAGAGGTGGCAGGAGAGATGAAATATCTAGTAATGGCAGATGGACGAGGAGACTCATTACAGATATTAAAATATGGGTGGATAAAGGACGTGGGGAGGTTGGGTACTACCTTACACAGGGCATGGATGCTTCGCAGAGTACGTCTACGACATAAGGAAGAAGGAAGATCGAGAATATATGTACTCTGGGGAGATAGACGACGTGGGGCATAGCGTATTCTGGTGTAGCAGGTGGAGAGAAGAAAGGCTACGCATCATAGATAGGCTAGGTGGCCCAGTTACACCAGACGACATGGTGTTGAGAATGTTGAGGAAGAATCAGAGGAAAACTGCCAACTCTTGGTGGACATGATAATATCAGTCAGTTATGAAAATCAAGGAAGTAGACGAAATAAATTTAGATCTCTAATCGTTTCAACGAAGTAGGGAAGTAAGGGAAGGACATCTTTGCGGAGGCAGATCATTTCTAACACCTAACACTAAGATTGACCTGACATTCTGACGGTAAGCGAGAGTGGTCCCAGGATATGAGGAAACAGTGAAGACAGGCAGGAGGGCACTGTTCCGGAGGGGTTTTAGCTCGGTTAGAGTCCGGCACTATCCAGCGTGATAGATCCAAGGCGCTGGGTGTCCATGATGGATTTCTCCTCCTTGTCCCCCGCAAAAAAAAATATATTCTCGACGGGATTAACAAGGGCGGCTTGACCAATTACAACAACGAATATCCCCGTAACACAGGTAGTTGGGAACAAAATAATACGAGAGAAATTATCTATCCAAAAATTCACTTCCCACAACTATGAAATACTCTTCACAGGCTAAATCCCACAGAAGTAATCAGGTAATGCAACTGATTATTCGATTATTCACACCTTCGTAAAGTTATTGTTTATTGTTAGTGAACCTCTGACAAGCTACACCAAAATTCTAGAATCGACCATTTTCTTGGAATATCTTAACAAAAACCGCGAAGCCTGTCACTGGACTATGAACGCCCTCCTTTTATTATCAATGATACTAACGAAATCAATCTAAATATTAAAGAAGCGAACTACTTACTAACAGCTAATTAAAATTAATGTTCAGTAAGTGGGCAACCTATAATACACTAATTGCTAAATAATATCTTACAGGTATTAATATCTTACAGGTAACATGTCTAAGCATATCCTGGCGGAAAGCTTTTAATTAAGCTTATTATGGATCATAAGAAGGTATTTTTCTTTCGTTACAAAACATCCGACTAAAATTTTTATGGAATAGAGAAACATTAATTGTTCAAAGTTACCTTAATCTGAATTGCCTCAGTTTTGACAAAGTGCATGGCAGACTGCCTCATAAGGATACTAGCCCAGTTAATGAAGGTATTTACCCACAAAAATTTGCAAACTAAATATATTTTTTTGATGAGTTCGTGAAAGTGTATAGAATAATATCCTGAAAATTTTACATTTCGCTCGGATGCAGAACATAAAAAAGAGAGAAAAATATTTTTCATCCATTTTTTCAAAATTTTGAAATTAAATCCAGCTAGAAAAAATACAGATAGATAGACCACGTATTTATCCTAACAAAATTTATCGTTAAAGCCGCGGTTTTCCCGAAAAAAAATAGTCAAGTGTAACGTTATAACTCGGAGAGAGATCCATGTGTGCGCGCTTGAATATGCACGCCTGTGATTCCGACGCACTGAATTACATGTCACTAAATCAGAATGTGTTTAATCTATATATGAATGTCGGCTCATTTAAAAGATGGAAATTGTAGCTTTCTGATGCTTTTTTGTTTTAAACAATACAAGCGAAGGGTGGATGGGAAAAATATACTTATATATATTACCACGCCCGAACTGAATCGTCGCAATAAAAAATAATTTTTTCGAAAATAAGATCAGATCATGATAAGAAATTGCGATGTTCACGATCTGATCCTTATAACTATGAAAATATCTTTGATTGTTTTGAATATAAATTCTGGAATTTTTCCAATACATTAACAAATGTATAAGGAATCCATTGGATATAGCTGAAATGTGGATAGATGTACCTGTAATAAATACAATGCAGTAAAGGCACGTAAAAATTCATGCGAGCGACTCAGCGGCTATGTGTGGAGTCTGTGTATGCGTTCATAATTATATATTTTCCCTCCATACTCACTATTTATCCTCCTACTCATTAAGAAAAATGTTAAAAATGCGTAATCAGAAAAAGAAAAAAGCATTATTTTACTCGATAGAACAGCTAAGAATTTTTAGAGGTTCCATTTAACCGTGCGCTGGCCGCGCAGAGTGACAAAGTTACTTCACTATTTTTTCCAGGAATACTGTGGCATTAGCGATACATTTTATTAGAATATTTTTTGTTCAGAACCAAGTGGTCTATCCATCTGTATTTTTTATTTTTCCCACCTCGACTTAATTTCAAAATTTTGTAAAAATGGATAAAAAAAAATTTTCTTTCACTTTTTTTTATGTTCTGCATCCGAGCGAAATATAAACTTTTCCGGATATATTCTATATACATTCACGAACTCATTATTTTTTTTAATTTAATGCTTAAGCTATCTTTTAAATGAATATGTTGGTCTGCCTAAGCAAAGACTGGCCACTGGCCCATATACTAGTGGCAGACCAAATTTTCATGAGCATTTTTCCCCTAGCAAAAAATCTCGGAACACAGTTATGTTGACTTTTATATTGCCATATTACGTTATTACTAACAACATAACAGTTTTTTTATCAGCTCGTAATTATACATGTTATCACGGCAATCACAGATTATCAGAGACTCTAACCTGATGAATATGTATGGTGTTTGCGTTAGTCAATTGTTTGCCGCACAGCTGTTCGTAGTGCATCATCATACCTTGTAAACCGAGCAACTAAAATGGAGGACATAGATGGAAATAATGTCTTGGCACAAGCTCTTAAGAAGCAGGTACGTATTTACTTCCCAATTTATTTATTAGGGTTATTCTACTCCGGCCCATAAATAAATGATTTAGAATATCTACATCAAGTTTTATTTGTTGTGGGGCAGTTCAATGTTCCATAGTCTAAACATTTACGATGTTGCCAAGTGTATGTCAGTAATGCCCGGTAAGTTTAAACGAAAGTAAGGAATGTTAAAAATCAAGGAAAAAGACAATTGTATGTCTACTAATAGCACAAAAATATTTCCCTCTGATTATACTTGTACCTCACAGTCAAAAGAACGAACAATATAAAACAAAAAAATCGGTCTTCTGTAATTATTAGTAATACTTACAAACATCTAATAATACGTAATATGAAAATGTTTGATTTTCTGTTTAATTTTTATACTTTTATTTTTTAAATACATACTACAAAATATTTCGAAAGTAACTTCAAAAACAAGACAACATTTGACGTATTATTTATCTACGTAAATATATTATTAAGGTAAGCTCAATCTTGTTGAAAGAGCCATAAGTACCATTATTAAATGTACCTTCAAGTTTGCGTCTATTTCTTAAAATGTTGAAATAAAAATGTATTTCATTTTTATTTTTAGTTTCCAGACGTATTTTGTACAATATTAGAAAAGCATAATGTAAAATATTGAGAACGTTGCTCTTCTACACCATATTATTGATAATAATTTTTTAATTACCAATTAATTATATTATCTTCGGAGTTTTGGTCCTATCTGGCAACAATGTCCATGATAGATTCCTAACAAGTTAGACGCTTATAAATATTATTCCAACCACAGAACATCGTTACAACTGCTTCTACACGATAGATAGAGCCTCTGACAAATTTTATTATTTTGAAAATAAAGAAGTTTCCATCCGAAGGTAAAGTACAGGTGTTATTTAAAATTCAAAACGCAATACATATCTGGTTAAAGCATTAAAGATCTAAATTATGCTATCTCCGGCCTCCCGGCAGAGCATCGATCGTCCTCCAGTAGCGTTCCTACAGGTATTCTACTGGGTAATAGAATAGATAACTCCTTCCTCATAAAAATGGAAAACAAGAGACGATGATTTTCTACGTAATTGTTCTTCGACTTGCAGTTGTCTCTTTCGTCTGCATTCTTGTGCTAGCGTGGATATCATTTTGTTGCAAAATAGAAAGAAATTGCGGAATGTCAATTATATCAGGCATATTATTACGCAGGTAGACGTACCGGTTCGGTTCGTTGAATCTAGTGCTTCAAAATTTAGTTTGTCGTTAACCTTTAATTTAGAAATGTTTTCTAGGCTTTACTTCCCATAAGTGTAATGGTTGAATCGAGCTACCCTCAGTAATAGGTAATCAATTTGCGGCAAATAGCACTGGATTCGATTCGTCCAGTGTTTTTATGTTTGTCCATCTATTTGTATAAAGCATTTTCCTGTATACTAGAACCTAGCAGCTGTGTAATATTCAAATTATTGTAACTCATTTTTTGTGATATTCATCTTGAGCCACTTTGCAGTTTTTTTGTTATACGGGCATGAGAGGTACCACCCCTAAAACCAAACTTATGCGCGGGGATCAAATTTTTCTTCCCCACGAACCGGTCTATAATGTTCAATATAATTCTTTCTGTGATTTTAGACATAGTGTTCAGCAGTGAAATGGGTCTATAGCTGCTAGGTTCGCGGGGAGATTTTCCCGGTATAACAATGTCAGTGTTTCATTTAATAGGAAATACTACAATCTCAGGATGGAGTTGATTAGGGATTAGTTGTACTCTGGATTTTTTCTGGAGATTTTTTAAGACTATATTTGGTATCGAATCGATGCCCGGAGCTTTGTTGTTTGGAGTTTTTTTTATAATTTTTGGATATTATTAGGGGTGGTCAGCAGTATGGAAAGTTTATTTGGAGCGATAGGGTAATGAT
Organism: Rutpela maculata; assembly: GCA_936432065.2. NCBI lineage: Eukaryota > Metazoa > Arthropoda > Insecta > Coleoptera > Cerambycidae > Rutpela > Rutpela maculata. Next base: position 62,531,926 of record OW386290.2, read on the forward strand.
GGTGTGGGAGATGACCTGTTCCTGGAAAGGGGTAGAATTTGGAGAGGTAGCATTGGACTGTTATCAGCTAAACAGAGTGTTAGCAGGCTGACCGAGAATAGAACTCACACCCTACAGGGTGTGTAATAAGTAGAATTCACTTATCTAGTAATAGAACCTGCAGCGTGTCCTCCGATTGAGTTCGCTATAGGTGAAATGGACTTAAGAATTTTCGATTTTTTTTTTTTTCATATTTGAAAATTCACCCCCGATTATCTAAAAAGTAATTTTGGGTGTACTTTTGTTTTTTTTAAATCATGTAGGCCATGACAGTTAAGCAAAAACAAATTTCATGTTGGGTAAAGTACCTTTTCTGAAAAAGATACAGCAAAATGTCCTTTGCAAAATTTGAAGAATATGGCGTATTTTGATGATTTTGATTTTTTTAATATAATTGCATTTTACAAAAAAAAAATGTTGCCGGTTTATCAAAGTGTTTGCTCCATTATGTACTTGATCAAACACTTTAGTAAACTGGCATACTATTTTTTTTCTTTCGTAAAATGCAATTATATTGAAAAAATCAAAATAATCAAAGTAGGCGTATGTTCTTGAAACTTTGCATAGGACTATAACTTTTAATCTGAATAACTTTCCCTAATGACATTTTCCTATATCTTTTACAGAAAAGGTACTTTACCTAACATGAAATTCGTTTTGCTTAACTGTCATGGCCTACATGATTTAAAAAAAAAACAAAAGTACACCCAAAATTACTTTTTAGATAAGCAGGGGTGAACCTCCAAATATGAAAAAAGAAACTCGAAATTTTTTTGTCCATTTCACCTATAGCGAACTCAATCGGAGGACACGCAAGTACCAAAAAATAATAATTCTTTGTTTGCTTATAGTAATGAATATTTTTTATAGGATTTCGCAAAAAGCAGAAAAAGTAATCTAAGTAACTCAAAAAGGATAATCTATCTACGAAAATAATAGTTTTGTTTATCATTTCATTCATTTTAGAGCTTCTTAAACTCTAGTATAACTAGAAGTAGTTTATCAAAAGAATGTAAAGATTTGAAATTAATATTTTTATAGATAGATTTTTGATTTTCCATAGATTATATTTTCTGCTGTTTGCGAAATCATATTAAAATATTATTTATTATAAGGCAAGATTTCTTCGATATTGTCATGGAATTATTAGTCGGAATAAGAATAGGAAATAAATGGAACAGATTGATTGATAATATATAGCCAAATTGTACTAAAAACGATTTTGTCTTTTTATAAAAATACTTGAGTTGTTGCTTTATCATGATGAGATAAGATATTGTTGAGTATATGTATACTAGTCCTGGGAATGGTCTATTTCTAATCAGCCCCCTCACATCAAATCGTGGACCCCGGTACCAAATTCACTGGCGGGCCCTCGTGTCTAATAATTGATGAGCGGGAAAATGTTTTTTGAAAAAAATGTCAAGTGCTAGAAGGCAGACCATGTATTCCCATGCATTTCGACCCTCTGAACACGAATCCGATGTCCGTTTTGCCGGATTGGCTCTTGCGTTTTTCCTAACCCCAAAAAACACCCTGAGACTGCCCGGAAAATCACAAACAAGTATATTAAAACCTTAAATGAGCTGACCACCATTTCCATACGTATTTTGGGGCGCTTATATCTATACGTAATCTCGGGCGCTGAAACTGAATATGAAGAATTAGCCGCTCAGTTAGGAATTTTGACATAACCTCAGAAAACACCTAAAAAATGCCCGAAAAATCCCAAACAAGTAAATAAAAAGCTTACATGAACTGATCGCTATATCTATACGTAATTTGGGGCACTGAAACCGAATCCAAGGTCAGAATTTATGTCCGACGATCGAATATCTTGTAAAATCCGTATTTAGGATGAAAACGTACCCAAATATGACTGAATCATAGCCTGAAATTTACTTTGCTCTACATAATATTTATACATATAATTTCCGATGTATTTTCACGAGGTGAACACAATACCGTAGTGAGAATTAAAGCGCAATCTGCAAACATCTTAGAGATATATCATTTCAGCATATATTCTCATCAATCCTAGTAAGCAGATATGGTAACTTTTAAATTAAGTATCTAAAGGAAAATATTACTGAATAGTGACATTTTTAGGAAAAATTTTTCGGACACAGTTTACTCTGTTGAGAGAGGAATATCATTTGGCCTTAACATTTACCTACACCCTCCCTTGATGATTTTTTACTTTTTTTTGTTAGAGCTGTTTAGAATTGTATAGTTTTCTTTATTATGTTTGATTGTCATAATATGCCATTTGTTTCTTTTTCTATTTTTGCGACTAGGACACCTCCACGTGGTGACGGCGGGCAACGATTTATTTCGTTCCTAAGTAAAAAAAATGCCGTCATGGCAAAAATAGAGAAAGAGTTTACGATGAAGGGGAGGGAAACCCCAGTACCTTCGACTGGTCAGGTTGGGAAAGCGGGACCGCGGGCGTCGTCATCACAACCGCAGCTCTAGTGAAGCGGGAAACTTGGCTTCCTATTAGTATAGGGCTACAAAAAATTTGCACAACTGTGTAAATAATGCGAATTCCTTCTGTTTTGTTTGTATGTTTGTAGTAAATTAAATGGCATATGACAATCAAACAGAATAAAGAAAACTATACAAATCTAAACAGCTCTAAGAAAAAAAAAATAAAAAATCATCAAGGGAGGGTGTAGGTAAATGTTAATTTCAAACGATATTCCTTTCTTAACAGAGCAAACTTTGTCCGAAAAATTTTTCCTAAAAATGTCGCTGTTGAGTAATATTTTCCTTTAGGTACTTGAAAATTTAAAAATTACTCATCTCCGCCTACTAGGGTTGATCAGAATATATGCTGAAATGATATTTCTCTATGAAGTTTGCAGATTGCGCTTGAATTCTAACTACGGTATTGTGTTAAGCTCGTGAAAATACGTGGGAAATTATATTTTCAGATATTATGTAGAGCAAGTCAATTCAGTCATTTTATGTACGTTTTCATCCTAAATATGAATTTTACAAGACATTCGATCGTCGCACATAAATTCTGATCTTGGATTCGGTTTCAGTGCCCCGAATTACGTATAGATATAGTGATCAGTAGGGGCTAATTCTGACCTCATATTCAGTTTCAGCGCCCCAAAGGGTATAGCAGAATAAGCATGGTAAAATGGCCCCAGAAGCGTTTGGGCCTAATTCGGTGTCAGTAGATCGACAATAGGAAAAGAAATGTTTTCCTCGAGTTTTAGCCCCCCGTCGCCACGGGTAATCCCTGTATCCTAATAAACATGACATTTCGTTTTCATTTTTTATCTCTGCAAGTTGTGCGTTAATTATTATGAAAAAAATAGACGATGTACATGTAATTTAGATGCATCTTAGGAAAACAAATCAGCTGATTTTGCTGCCTCCTTCGAATAGAAAAAAATATTTAAAAATTCGAATATTTATTTTTTCATGAAAATATTGATTCGCATACACAAAACTTTTACCAAAAATACATTGTTATAAGTAGTGTATTGTAGATTTTTTTCAAATTTTTTGAAGCGGTGCGCCATAATTAAAAAAAAATAAAAACTGTTACGACGCATTGTTTCGTGGTGCTTAACCATTGAAACTGTCCGGCGGACCAGATCACTATCCGACGGACCAGACCAGTATATTCTTATGTATTTGGACCTACTGAAACCGAATCCGAAGTTAGAATTGTCAGATTGGTTCGTTTTTCACTCCAACCCCAAAAAACACCCCCAAAACAAAAAACAAAAACAAAGTGGTCTGTCCGGTGGTGTATCCTCATGTATTTTGATCTGCTGAACTTAGAATTGACAGATTGGCTCGTTTTTCACCCTTAACCTCGAAAAACACCCCCCCCCCCCCCAAAAAAAAAAATGGTCTGTCCGGGACCATGCCAGTGTATCGTTATGTATTTAAATCCGCTAAAACCGAATCCGAAATCAGAATTGTCAGGTTGGCTCGTTTTTCACTCCTAACTCCAAAAAACACCCCCAAAATAAAAAAAGTGGTCTGTCCTGCGACCATACCAGTGTATTCTTACCAAATACTTAAGGATACAGTGGTATGGTCCGCCGGGGTGACCATTTTGTGGGGGGGGAGGTGTTTTTTGGAGGTTGGGGGTGAACACGAGCCAATCTGACAATTCTAACTTCGGATTTGGTTTCAGCGGTCCAAATATATAAAGATACACTGGTATGGTCCGCCGGACAGACCACTTTTTTTGTTTTGGGGGTGTTTTTCAGGGTTCCTTGTGAAATACGAGTAAATATGACACTTTTGACTTCAAATTCGTATTCAGCAGGTCAAATTACATAAGGATCCACTGGTATAGTCCGCCGGACATACCATTTTCTTTTTGTTTTGGGGTTGTTTTTTGGGGTTAGGAGTGAAAAAAAACACACACCACAGACACACACACACACCAGAAAAAGGATTCGGAAAGTCAAAATACATGTTATGTTATGTTCTGTTAAACAGTCTTTATTAAGTTTTGTCCAGGTTACATTATATATACATATAAACATTGCATTCTATAATTATTATTTTTATTATTTTCTTTAGCGATAAAGAGAAGAACAAATGTAAATGCATACACATAACACCCTGTACGACAATATTACATTCCATGACACTCATTTGCCACGTAAGCTCAGAAAGAGTTTGTCTGTGGCAAATATACATACATTTTTAATATAAATATAAATTAGGTGTGTGCTATATCTAAAATTTACTGCAATATTTATTCAAATTATAATTAATTACAAAATAATTTTCAAATACTTAACAAAACAAAACTATAGAAAAAAGACTATATAGAAAAAAGAATCATCAGAAAAAAAAAATAATCAGAATAATCAGAATCGCCAGAACCTTCTGCAAATCATTAAATATTAATAAATAGTCTGTCTATTGTATTTCTATTTTCCTTTACCCATATTTTTATTTTCCAAATAAATTGTTTATATGTAAAATTACTGTAATTTTTTAGATTTTGTGGTAGTATATTATGAATTTTGGCAGAAAAATAGATAAAGTTCTTTTGTACGTGTGCTGTCCGCATTCGTGGAATATTACAACCCCCATATGTGGTTGCCCTTGTTCCGTAGCCATGGTCTGGTAATAGTAATGGTCGCTTTTTAAATAAATGTTTTAAATTTTCAATTACATACAGATCTTGAAGATCTTTTAACCCACATTCTCTGTAAAGAAGTTCTGTTGGATAACGAATTGGTTTTTTCATAATAATTTTTATAAGAATAAAGATACACTGGTATAGTCCGCCAGACAGACCACTTTGTTTTTTTTTTTGGGTGTTTTTTGAGGTTGGGGGTGAAAAACGAGCCAGTCTGACAATCTGACATCGGATTCGGTTTCACCAGATCCAAATACATAAGAATGCACTAGTCTGGTCCGTCGGACAAACCGTTTTTAACTTCGAATTTAGATTCAGCAGGTCAAAATACATAAGGATACACTGGTATCGTCAGCCGGACAGACCACATTGTTTTTGTTTTGGGGGTGTTTTTTGGGGTAGGGGGTGAAAAACGAGCCAATCTGACAGTTCTGACATTCGGTTTCAGCAGGTCCAAATACATAGTAATATAATGGTCTGGTCCGCCGGACAGACAATTTTTTTGGAGGGGGGGTGTTTTTTGGGGTTGAGGGTGAAAAACGAGCCAATCTGTCAATTCTAACTTCGAATCTAGATTCAGCAGGTCAAAATACATAAGGATACACTGGTATCGTCAGCCGAACCGACCACTTTGTTTTTGTTTTGAGGGGTGTTTTTTGGGGTAGGGGGTGAAAAACGAGCCAATCTGACAATTCTGACTTCGGATTCGGTTTCGGCAGGTCCAAATACATAGGAATATAATGGTCTGGTCCGCCTAACAAGCAATTTTTTTGGAGGGGGGGGTGTTTTTTGGGATTGGGGGTGAAAAACGAGCCAATCTGACAATTCTGACTTTGGATCCAAATACATATGGATACACTGGTCTAGTTTGCCGGATAGACCACTTATTTTTTGTGTGAATTAAAGTTTCAATGGTTAAGCACCACTAAACAATGCGTCGTAACAGTTTTTATTTTTTTTTTAATTATGGCGCACCGCTTCAAAAAATTTGAAAAAAATCTACAATAAACTACTCATAACAATGTATTTTTGGTAAAAGTTTTGTGTATGCGAATCATTATTTTCATGAAGAAATAAATATTCTACTATTTAAATATTTCTTTTTTATTCGAAGAAGGCAGCAAAATCAGCTGATTTTTTTTCCTAACATGCATTTAAATTACATGTACATCTTCTATTTTTTTCATGATAATTAACGCACAACTTGCAGAGATAAAAAATGAAAACGAGATGTCATGTTTATTAGGCTACAGGGGTTACCCGTGGCGACGGGGGGCCAAAACTCGAGGAAAACATTTCTTTTCCTATTGTCGGTCTACTGATACCGAATTAGGCCCAAACGCTATTTTACCATGCTTATTCTGCTATACCCTTTCGTATAGTTATAGTGATCAGCTCATTTAATCTTTTTATTTACTTGTTGAGGATTTTCGGGCACTTTTAAGATGTTTGTTGAGATTAGCAAAAATGTAAGAGCCAATCGGGCAAAACAGACATCGGATTCCTATTCAGTGGGTCAAAATGCATGGGAGTACATAGGTCTGCCCTCTAGCACTCGACATTTTTTTGTGTGCCTGTGTAATTGATGAGAAATTAAAAGAAAAAAAAAAAAAACGGCTAGAGAGCGCAAATCTTGTCGAAGATGAAAAATAATTTTTTTTAATTAAAGCTTAGGTACCGAAATTCCAACAGATCCTCGGAGCCCGAATTTTGAAATAAAATTTTCCTTTTTTATTATATTAAGTTAAAGGACATACCATCTTTTTTCTCGGTAAGCTTTAATTAAAAAAAATCGTTAATTTTCGACAAAATTTGTGCTCTCTAGCCATTTTTGAACCAAGAAACTCAATTTGGAACCATTGTGCCCCGCTACGGGAAGCCTCGCGCTTAATAATTGATAAACGGGTGGGAGAAATTTGAAAAAAAATTCTGTCAAGATCCCTGGCGGGCCCCTAAATTCAATACACAGGCAGTAAATAGCAGTAAACAGGCGCCATACGGGAGGTTGCCTATTTCTAATTATTATATTAATACAAACATCGGCATCGCGCTGTGTGACAGGGACAACAGAAGTATGCAAAGTTCCTAGTCCAGCAAGAACTATGAAAAGCCATGGCAGGTTAAGATAAGTGTCCGTGCCTTTACAACCTTTTTGCGTGTGGTTCCTTCCAGTAATGTATCTTTGCGTAAGATACTACCACAAAAAGTTTTCACCTCAAAAACTTCATAATATCTGGGGAACAATTTTTTTTCGAAAATCCGATAAAAAAATTTTTTTCTTAATCAAGTGAACCAATTTGTTTGTATTTCACTTATAATTGTAAATATACTCAAGACAATTTATTAACAATATTTTCAGGAAATATTTTCCTGAATATAATAAAAATGTATGCTTTTGAATTTTTTGAAAAATTTGTATACGTACTTACACGTTAGCGACCACCTCCATTTTTTTTACTAATTATACACCATACAATAAGCTATAACGTATATTTTTCACAAAACTCTATCGGAGTTAAATTGGCAAAGATAATGTTACCCCCCTTAGTAAACACCCTGTATCATGGGTTCGGAAATTATAACATCAGGATGACACTAAACAATAATGTATTTACTTACCTAATAATTACAGCAAATAAAGAAAAAGATATAAATTTGTTAGAAACTCGATATATTAATAAATATAAAAATAAACAACAACTGCTTGGATTCACGTATTGAAAATTTTTTGGAGCGGTCCATGTATTTTTTTGAAATAACTAGATATATTTTTCACAATACATATATTTTCTACAAAGCTCCATTCAAACGGTAATACATAAAAAAAAATTATGTGTTTAATAATAAGAATACATAATAAAAAAAAACAAGTTATGCTAATGATATATGATGATATTAGTCGTCTTTATCATTGTCCTCATTTATTGTAACACTGATATCTTCTGCGAATAATTCAGACAGTTTTACTGATGGTTTCGGAATATCGTCGAAAAACCTTGCATTCATATGATAAATCCATCTACAAGAAACAGAAAACTAATTTATTTTTTTTATCTTATATATTAATTTATCATATGCAAAGTTTTTCGACGATATTCCGAAACCATCGCTCTGCGATAAAAATTGGCCAAGTTATGACTATTTGCTGTTAAAAAAATGCGTTATTATGAAATTGGAAATTGCGAATGTATTTCCTTAAATTGCGTTCTAACAAGAAAGTTCATTTATACTTTTTTTGTGCTTTTTAAACAATGAACCAAATGACATATATTGTTGTCCTTAAAAATAATGTATAACCTAAAAAATCTTTTTTGTAAAAAAACGTGCTCTTATCCGAATTTGTGATAAACAATCATCTTTAAACAAACAAAATATCACAAATTTCTGTTGAAAAATAAAACTTATTCAATTATATTTCACAATTTTCTCCTTCAACAATTACATAAATACAGGTAGTTTCTGTCTCTTGGGTGATTGAGTCACAATGTTTAAAGTGAGTTTTATCCTCCTATCCCCTCTCTGACCGTTACTAGTCGATCCGTCAGATATCAATTCATTTTCGTGTCGTGCGAGTTAGACGTGTATCAGTAGTTCAGTTAATGTGTTAATGTTGTGTAATCTGTGAAGTGATTCATAGATAGATAGATAGATGTTTATTTGACTACTTTACGTATACAAATACATCTGAGCCAGGCTTTACTATGTTATTATGTGTTATTATCTATAATAAAGAGAATGAACATATAATAAAAAGAATGAAGTGTACAATATAATACAAGTTTATAAAACAGACATAAAATGTAAAAAACAAGGATAATATACTAAATAAAAAACTGTCCTAAAACATACGACGTCAGTTACTCAATATATTACATAACAGTCATGGGGGTAGTCATAAAATCGTAATTGTATAGAAACAAAATTTCAAGATATGGTTTCTAATGATAGTTTTAAATTTGCGAAAATTTTGTTGTTTTACATTTTCAAGCTCGTTTTCAAGTAATTTATTATATAATTTCAAGTTTCATGAGTTTTTAATTCATTTTGTTAAGGGATATTTAGGAGGTTTTAACAAATTGGTCGACCTTGTTTTGTAGTTATGTAGCTCAGATGCAGTTATTACATACATATTTTTATTTTTGTGAATCTCTAAAAGAGAGTAGTAAATGTATAGGGAAGGAATGGGCATTATACCACAATAATAGTTGACAGTGTTCTCTGCAACATGTTCTTGTTACGCACAGCAACTCCCGGAAGAAACCGCTTCATTGGACAATGGCCGTGAAAGCTTGCATTCAACCAATATTTTTGTTACTACATCCATGAGGAAAATAATTTGTAAAGACTTCAGACATTTGTTTATTATCAGTGACAATGTGATTATTATTCATGATCGAGATGCTATTTTTCTGATTTCCATAATTATTTTATTTTATATTTTACTTGCTGCCACTGCATTTCTTTCTAAGATTTGACACAGGCACAGTGAGAATATAAAACAGAGTTAGGTTTAGATACGAAAAGACACCATGGGCGTACTCGATAATTGTTTGCAATATTCAAAATTTATTTTCTCGGTTATTTTCGGGCATTTTGACAAATACATATTTTTGCGTATTTCAGAATGTGAGTGTTCGTAAATCCGAATATGTGGATGTATTTAAAAGACACCCTCTATTTTGATTTTATAACCATTTATTTTGATTATTTTGCAATAGTAATATGGCTTTATCGGCATGTTTTAAGAATTTCTATATATCAAGTGGTGTGTCTAAGTTAGCTATGTTATTCTTATCAATAATTCTGTTTATGCATTCTATTTCAAATGTAACGTTAGAAATCGTTGGTTTTAATTTATGAATATCTGTATAATGTATAAACCTAACCAAAGGTATTTCGTTATCAGAAACAATACGAAGGGCACAGTTGTGATAGGGTGACCATACGTCGGGAATTTCGCTGGAAAGTCCAGCATTTTGGAGTACTATCCAGCATTTACAATTGTAAATGCTGGACAGTACTCCAAAAGATAAAAAATACTATGTTTTATATATCATTAAAAAAATGTTTTTGGCCTTTTAGATAATATAAAGATATAAAAAAATAATGTAAAGTTCATATCTCCGAAATGGGACTTTCAATTGTTTTCCTAAAATGATTTTTGAAAAATACATGTGATTTTCTGTAACTTTCATTTTTAAACTTTTTACCTACGATCACTACTGTAAATAGTAAAAAACACACTACCTGCCATCTATGTAAGTTGGATTTTACATATTTTAAACAAAACGCACTGTAAACAAATCGCATGGTAAACAAAACGCATGGGACACGCAATTATAGGTGGCCTTTATCGCTGACGCGGGGTTTAAAAAAACAAATGCGCCTACTTAATTTTCAAACGCTGTCAAAACTGACATAATATTTGTTGAATAATATTGTTGACAAGTAAACTAAATCCAGATTTTACTAAATAACTAAATAAATATTATCGTAGGTAAAGTTTAGTACGTAATTCGAGTTGTAAGGCAATTACGCACTCATGAAAATACGCACTCGCCGCTACACAGCATCGTGCGTAACTTTTCCATTCGTGCGTAATATGCTTCTTACATCACTCATTACGTAATATACTATTACGTAACTCCAAAAGTAACGAAGTTAAATAAATCATCCCATGCAGAAAAGGCACATGTCACAAAATGCAAATTTTGGGAAATCGAAAAAAACTTAATAACTTTCAACTTTATTCTTACTTTTAACTGAAAATTTCGTTAATTATTCTTCGTGGTTTAACTAATTGACTAATTAAGTCATTTATCCTAACCAAAGTATTTTTGAACTTTGGGAAATTTTTAAAAATTTTGGACGTGTGCCCTTTTAGAAAAAATATTTTCAAAATTTGGATTTCTAGTATGCTTTATTTGGAAAAGTGAACTACAATTTAAAAAGAATATCAAACTAAGCTTATTTATATTACAAAAACCATAAACAAGTTCATCAACAAATTCGGCACACTTTTTGATATCTGCCATTTTTTTAACTTTTATTGGTACTTTGCCTGTAGGATATACTTGCTCAGTCGGTAAAGTCGGCTGTCTTAGTCTGAAACTGTGTGTTACAAATCCATCGATATATTCCCTCACCTGTATACAGCCGGGATTTTTCGAGTCGTATGTAAAACATGAATAAGTAGAAATGGCGAAATGAATTTTATTTTCTTTAGGTATGTTTCTTGACCTGCTCTCCTCTGATACACATGTTCTTTTATATATCTTCGGCCACCACCTTTTGAAATCTAATATTTTGTCCGTTGCCACTTCCTCCACTATAAATTTATTTTTTTTGCTGCTTGTGATTATCAGCTCCGTTATTTGATGAAGAGAAAAAATTCTATCAGTCTTCCAACAAGAATGAACAAATTTCGTCCGGAGCTTTTTTGCTTGTCTCTCATGATATATATGTATATATTTTTGTCTTATTTTCTTTTAAATTGTGAATACAAAATACAGAAACTGTTAGTTGGTTGTAATAAAACACTTCACCAACAGGTGTTTTGGGCAACTGCATGTTCTGCATGAAATCAAACGAAAGAGCTAAAACTTTGTCGGCGTTGTTTTTCTCTTCAGCATCTGTCTTCAATTTTGTGTAAAATTTCTTGGCTTTACGCTTGTGAACCATTAATTCAGCAACTGCCACTCTTTTTGCGGTTTCGTTTAGATTTCGGTCTTTAATTTTAAAGTTTAGAAGTTCACATTGAGAACAAACATCCACTTGGGGTCGACCAAATGTTAAATTATAATTTTCCCTAAAATGCTTTGCATAGTATTGATAACTGACATGTTTGAAATTCAGTTATTTCGCACCAAATAACTCTACCATGGTTTTATATTCAGTTTACTGTCAAGGTATCTCACATCTCGACCAGAATAATGACTAATCTTTACTGGAAAAGAATCAATGTGCTCTCGAATCGCGTGTTTTATATCCTCTGAAAATGCATTCACTCTTGGCTGTTTTCCCCGTTGGTCTCTTGGAGACATACCCAATGTAGAAAGACCTTTTATTCTCCTTACACGTTTGTGAGAGATCGCATGTAGAGACATAAACGCTTGTAAACAAACTGCAATCGTTTCAGGTCCATTATAAACAAAATACCTACATATATTAGATTTTGTCTTGTTATTATCAGCTCTTCTAGGGCGCCGACGTTTAATGTCGTGAAGAGTAATAAGACCTTGCAGGAAAATGTCTTGCTCGTCTTTTGTTTGCAAAGAATAAAATCTATTGAAAATACTAAGTTGTTCGTCTTCATTCAATTTTTCGAAACACTTTAGCCTGCATCTATAAATAAACAAAGCTTCATTGTAAATAAAAAATAACAAATGAATTCATTTCTACCTGCAAGGTGGTCCAATCTGCTTGGCGGCAATTTTCTTCCATTTGTAATTTGTGCAGGATTTTCCTTCAACACGGGATTTTTACTTCCACATCCAGTGGAAGTATAGTAACGACAAAAAAATTTTTAAAAATTTTTATTGTTCAAATAGGCTTAGAATGTCATGAAACGTCGAGATTTTAAGTTTGAGCGAAAACAAATTTTCTGTCTGTCGGTCTGTCTGTCTGTAACTTTTTTTTGTGCGCACGTTTACTCTGGAACCGTTTGAGATATTGACTTAAAATTTGGTACACATATGTACTTTAACGAGATCTAGAAATAGATTACATTTTCATCTTGTTCCGTCGAAGGGTTGGGGGGTAAATTTGGGGTAAATAGGTAGATCAAGCAGGTAAGAGTCCATAAAATTGGTATTTAGTATATATAAGAGAAGCTAAGGTCTCAAAAAAAAATTTGGCATTAGCCACCCCCATTACCACCCCCACCCCATTATTAAAGGGGATGAAAAAAAAATGTGATTTAGTGTGTGTAAAAGAACCAGAAACCTCAAAATATTCTTTTACTTCATCCACCCCCACTACCACCCCCTTCACCACCCTCACCCCACTACCGATGTTGGGTATCGTTTTATGGGTTTTTGGGGTAGAGGATTTCAAATATTATATTATTAAAGTTCCATAAACAATTATTTCCACATAAGAAATTTTTTCGTTGTGAAAGTGGATGTGGAAGTAGTGATTCTTTGGGCAGCGGTTTTTAATAACGTTTCTCTGTATTTCGCAGCCTTTTTTTTCCATTTCTTTACAGATATTTCCTCCATTTTCGAGCATTTACTGCACACACAACTTTTATAACAGTATATAAACATAACCCTATTTTATGCTGTCAGAAAATTGTTAAATTCAGTACAAGTGAACTGCGTATTTTGCAGAGAGGGCATACATCCCGGACATATGCTCTTTCTGCATAGAACGGTATTTTTCGTGCACTATTGCACCGAACCAGTATGCCGGACATTTGCCCGTTTTACGTAGTTCGATGCGGCTACCTACCAGGAAGTCTTTTCTGCAAGAAAGTGATTTTTGGCCAAAATGGACATTTGCCTTTCTGCATGGGATGATTCAAATGAGATTCTAACGTTCGCTTGCTCACCATGTACAAACATCGTATATTTCACTTGTAATTTTACATCGTATTATTACAATAAGAATTTAAACAATATATCAAAATTACATCGGAATTTTAATACGTAACATTACATCGTAATATCACATTGAATTTTACCTCTAATATAGTGTAATTTTGCAGATTATATTTTCACAACTAATAAATAAATTTACACATGAAAATTCCATTCAAAATTTAGTAATTTTGCGCAACGGATGAAGGGTAAACGAATTGCCACCTATTCGTAGCGGAAAAAATTTTCCCAGTGTAGAATTTCACAGACTGGATGTACAATTAAACTACTAAAAATTTGAACGAGAGTAAATTTGCGCTCAGTGTGGATAATTACATTGTAATTTAACAGAACGGTTGACGTAAAATCACATTAGGAGAGGAACAAATTCGAAAGTTATATATATTTCTATGTGGCATGTATTTTTACATATATTTGTCTCTAGCGATTTCTTATTACATGTAAAAATACATGCCTCATGAAAATATACATATCATTCGAATTTATTCCTGTCCTAATGTGATTTTACATCAATTGTTCTATTAAATTACAATGTAATTATCCACACTCAGTGCAAATTTACTAGCCACATGGAAATATACATAACTTTCGAATTTATTCCTGTCCTAATGTGATTTTACGTCAACTGTTCTGTTAAATTACAATGTAATTATCCACACTGAGTGCAAATTTATTAGCCCTCGTGTAAATTTACAGACAACAGTGGTGTAAATTTACATCCAGTCTGTGAAATTTTAGTCATTATCACTGGTCACAGAACTACACGAAGAAGCAAGTAAAATTACAGAAGAACTTTTTTCAGTGTAGGTAAAGCAAGCACGTAAGAGTTCATAAAATTGTATGTGCGAGAAGCCAAGTTTTCAGTTTTTTTTTGCATCAGCCACTTTCACTATCACCCCCATTACCACCCTCAGCTCATCATTAAAGGGGATAAAAAAAAACTTTGATTTAGTGCGTGTACAAACATAAACGTAACTTAAAACATAAATACACTATATATAGCAGACAATGCTTTCCAGGAAGCGGCTACATATTTGGAAAAACGCAGATATACATCGATACCCATCGGCATTGTCAGTGCCGGGGCTGGGGCTCGAATCCAGCACACGATAGACAGTATGACCAGCATATTCGCCACACACTATGCTTTAGCCGCTAGCTCAGAGAACGAAAGAATCAAAGGCCAACCGAATCCCGAAGCATGATACTATCTCTTTCATAGTATCATGATCTCGAAGTAGAACTTATTTAATCATTACTATATTACTTTTTTTTATTGTTCACATAAAAATGATACGACAATTTTGGTTAGGTGAGACAAAACATACAGAGGAAAACGATGGAAAAAATGTTTTTGAAGTTTACCCTACCAATAAATAGTAATAGATTGACGTTGAACATCTCATTAATTTAATTCACATGTTCCATAAATCATAAGTGGATATTCAATTTAAAGAGACAGTTTTACGTGATTTCCTTCGACTTATCGAACTTTGTTCTACTTTAATAAAAAACTCACTCGCGATAAGTTCATAGTTCAATGTTAATATGCCGACTTATATATTTTTTAAGTAAACTACCTAGAAAATACACATTTGCTTTCCACTTTTTAATGTATTTACAGGTGTAACTTACGTACAACAAGTTAACACAGTACCTAAATCATTAATATCCCCTTTGAAAATTTTTGATTCTAATATCTCCACAACGACCTTGAAAATTCGAAAAATTCGAGAAATTCAAAAAAGGCAGTTTAAAATGTTTAATAGTGGACAATAAAAGGACAACTCTTTTATGCTAGTGTAAATCTATCTGTATTTGAACATGTAGTAAGAATAAGAAATAGAAACATAAATGGGAACAATTTTATTTTTTAATTTAATAATGAGGATATTATGGTAGTCATAAACTGTAATTAATTCCTAACAAATACAATAATTTACTAATTAAAATTAACAGTAACTGTTAATGCATGGGTATTGCTCCATTTCTGTTTATTACTTCTATTAGTCTGTTTGGAGTATAATTAAATAGACTCGTGCGATAATCATCCCATTTTCCCATTCATTACACAGCCACACAAAAAAAATAAAGTGTCTTGACCCCAGAGACTGACTAGGTAGACTTTATGTTTTTCGGGTCGCTGAATCCGAATCCGGGGTTTACTTGATCCCATGTCATCAGGTTTAAGGTCATTTGAAGGTCAAATTGAGATATGATTATGAAAAATTCCGTATAAAAATTATGTTTATGTTTTTGAAGTTGCTGAATCGGAATCCGGGGTTTATTTGATCCCATGTCATCAGGTTTAAGGTCATTTGAAAGTCAAATTGAGATATGACAGTGAAAAATTCCGTAAAAAATTTATGTTTATGTTTTTGAGATTGCTGAATCCGAATCCGGGGTTTATTTGATCGCATGTCATCAGGTTTAAGGTCATTTGAAGGTCAAATTGAGATATGACCGTGAAAAATTCCGTAAAAAATTTATGTTTATGTTTTTGAGGTTGCTGAATCCGAATCCGGCGTTTATTTGATACCGTCATGTCAGAATCAAGGTCAAATGAACGTCAAACACATGAAATTCAATAATACAATCTTTTTTGGCCCCGGATTCTGAAAAAGCAGAAAATTTTACGTCCAAATACATCCTGAACGGTTTATGGAACCGATTTCTTAGGTCATTTGTTGGTTATCAAGCGGTCAAATGCTTATTTTCCATTTCGTAGCTGATATATCGATTGTAAATCGAAAAATTGCGTCTATGACTAGTGACCTTTAAGTTTTTGTGGTCGCTTATCACGATCCCGGTATCCATTTGATACCATGATGTATAAACTGAAGCCAAACGCTATAATTCGAATGATATAATTTTTTGGACCCTGAAAGATCATCTGCAGGTCAAATAAAGATTTCTTTTGAATCTTTCAACTGAATTGTGAAACCGTCAGCATTAGCGTTACCCAATGTACACCACGAGGAGGTTGCGTGAACGGATTTTTGTACATCATAACGGGCTTACTCCGTTGCCCGACGTCACCGCGAGGAGGTGCCCTGGATGCAGACACAAGTGCTATGCTGATTTGGGTGTAAAGGTTGTTCCATGCAAAGAAATTTCATGATAAGTTGCAGAGCGAGAAAATGAGTTCCATAATTACAATGGCATGGTTTGGAGTTGTGAAGCTCAACAACTTTAATTATAAAGAACAGAATTTTTGCTATGAGAGACTAAGTAATAAAATTATGGGGTTACTCGGTTATGGGATTATTGAGCAATGTGGTCATTTGAGTAAATGGATTCATCAGCTTTCATCGTCTGTAATCCCCATTTTATAGCTACGGGATCAGGGGTTATTGGGTTATTGAATTTTGAGGCTATTGAATTCAGCAGATTTGGATTTAGGTCTTTAGACTTAAAAATGTAGTTTAAAACATCTCAAAATAGTTTAATACCTCCATATGAAACTCAAAGTTCGGCTCGACTCAGATCAAGACGTATTTGGACGTAAGATATTTTGTTCTTTGAGAATACGGGGTTAAAAAATTTATGTCATTCGAATTATGGCGTTTGACTTTCGATTGACCTTGGTTTATACGTCATGGTATCAAATGGATACCGGGATCGTGATAAGCGACCACAAAAACTTGAAGGTCACTAGTCATAGACGCAAGTTTTCGATTTACAATCGATATATCAGCTAAGAAATGGAAAATAAGCATTTGACCGCTTAATAACCAACAAATGACCTAAGAAAGCGGTTCCATGAACCGTTCAGGATGTATTTGGACGTAAAATTTTCTGCTTTTTCAGAATCCGGGGTCAAAAAAGATTGTATTATTGAATTTCATGTGTTTGACCTTCATTTGACCATGATTCTGACATGATGGTATCAAATAAACCCCGGATTCGGATTCAGCAACCTCAAAAACATAAACATAATTTTTTTGCGGAATTTTTCACGGTCCTATCTCAATTTGACCTTCAAATGAACTTAAACCTGATGACATGGAATCAAATAAATCCCGGATTCGGATTCAGCAACCTCAAAAACATGAACATACATTTTTTATGGAATTTTTCACGGTCATATCTCAATTTGACCTTCAAATGACCTTAAACCTGATGACATGGGAGTAAATGGACCCCAGATTCGGATTCAGGGACCCGAAAAATATAAAGTCTACCTAGTCAGTCTCTGGGGTCAAGACACTTTATTTTTTTTGTGTGGCTGTGTTATTTATTATTTCCAATAAATATTGGGCATTCCGTGGTCTGATTATTCGTTTTTTAGATATTTCTTACAGGTACCTTCCACATATTTTGGTATAGTGGAGACAATCGCAATAGTGATCGACGTACCGCCTATCTCTCCAGTCGAGAGAATGGTCATTTCGGGAGAAAGGAAAGAGAAAGAAATAGGAAACATAATGAAGTAAAAAGAGAAAAAATAACCCGATTCACTTCTCCTAAGCTGGAGAATAGGACCCCTGGGCAGTGTTGTTGACACGCAATAGTTGCAGAACGCAGAGCCGGATTTAACTATATTGTTCGCTCGTTTACTTTTTCAATGTTTCGTTTACTTTTTCAATTTACTTTTTCAATGTAGGCATTTGCGGCTTGTAAAATTTAGATTGGCCATATCTTCTTAGTATTGAGTCATGGGGCCCAAGCCATATTTTGTGAGTACCAAGATAAAATAAAACAGTTTTGCGAAAAAGAAAATTACATCGAAATTTGCGAAAGAAAGTTTTAAAAACAATATTTAATAGAATTTAAATAAGTCTTTTTACAACAACCCATTTGTTGTGTGGTGTTCAATTCATTTTTAAAACTTTTCTTTTTGCAAAATTCGATGATTTTTTTTTTTTGCAAAACTGCTTCAATGTACAAAAAAACGTATTAACTTGAAATAAAAGTAGTGACTACACCTATAGTAGTTACAGTATCTACAGTTCGCTTAATATAAATTGCTACTACCAAACAAGAACCGCGAGGAGGTATGCGCATTTCTCGCCAGGAATAGGTATAGAATATTAATATAGAATAAAGGGATTATTTAAAAAATAACAAGAAACCTTTAAAAACAAAATAAAAAGAAAAAATATACTCTAAAAATCGTAACACAAACAAATATTTCTCTCAATAAATAAACTAAAAATAAACTGTAAGAGTAAAGTCATTACTACAGTAAAAACAGAAAGATGAATCATTGTAAAAATAAAAAGAAAATAACATTAATAAATAATAACATACTGAAAAATAATATTTCTGAAGCACTGAACTACGAAAGCACAAAAACGGAAACAAATAATACAGCGGATGTCACAAAATTCACTTCACATCATTTCACTTTACCTCACCTCACTGCACTATGAAAACACAAAAACGGAAATAAATAATACAGTGGATGTCATAAAATTCACTTCTTCACTTCACATCACTTCACTTTACCTCATCTCTCTTTATCTCACCTCACATCTCATCTTCCTCTGAATCCTCACCCTTTTCACCCTCTTCTTCATTTTCAGATGAGCTACTATCTTTGTTAATTTAAAATAAATGTATTTCCACCGCTTATATGAAGTTGACCAATTTTTGAATATTCATCTTCAATTTTAATTACTTTCGTAATTCTTTTTTCTCAATCTTCCTTGTTAATTTTCGACACTTCATTTTGAATTAACTCTACGACTTTTTTTGTCGAATATCGGAAAGGCATTTCCTTTTCTGACATTTTTCTTTAATTTACACCAGATTAGTTCAATCGGATTGAAAATGCAGAGATATGGCGGTAATTTCAACGCTTTGTGGCTATATCTCTCCGTTACAGCCTATAACATACTTCTTCTCAAATTTTTTCGTTCGCAGGACTTCCAAGAGTTGTGCTTTATTATAATTTTCCTCATAATAGAGATCATGTTCCATTAAAAAATTGTAACTCCGCCTTTGTAGAACTCTTGTTAGGAATTTTTTAGACTTGTCTCGAATGGTATTTCGCATTATCAAGAACAATAACGCTGTCCGGTTTTAATTTTGGAATTAGGGTCCTTTCAAACCATTAATCGAATATTTTTCACTCCATGTTCTTGTGGTATTCCACATTACAGTTTTCCATGTTTTTTCCGCAGAGTTTCAATGCACCATCAACCCATTCATCAACATCCACAGTATAATATAATCAATCGAGTCCCTTTATTAGGGGGCAATGATATTGGTTGACATTTCTTAGAGTCCATCTTTTTTTTTACAGTGTCATGAGTATCATACCAAGTTTCATTTAGATAATAAATGGGTCTATGCTCCCTGAGTTGTTTTATCTCTTCTAGATATGAATTTCGCCAATCTACTATTCGTCTGCTTTCCATAATCGTCATTCGTTTATTAATAGTTTGATATTTAAATCCATTTTTTTTTCATTCAATTTCCTAAAGTTCTTTTAGTATATTTTAGAGGATAATTTCCTTTAGTTTTCTGTCTATCACATCAAGAGCTGGAATTTCATTTTTCTGATATGCGTCGTAAACTATACAGTTTACGATGAGTTTTCGATTTACCGGCGTCGGATCGTTGTTTTCTTGGGAGGACACATTCTTTCACCAGTTTGTGTATTGTCGAACGGGGAACTCTTGTCAGAGATACTGTTTCACCTATTACATCTAAATCATTCAAATTAGGGTCATTAGCTTTTCATTCCAAAATACCATCGTAAACATTTAAGCAAATTTGTTTTCCGTCCACGTCCAAATGTACTCGTTCTTTTTTTACTGAAAATACCGATGGATTTTAATTTTCTTTATCACTGTAATCACTATCACTTTCATTTTCACAAACACGATTAGATGTAGACGTAGATGCCTCACACGGTCGAAAAGTTTTGTATAAAATATACTTTATATTAAAAAATAAATAGATATAAAATAATAATAATTCATAATATTGCACTTACAATATCCCCTCAAAGCACTGCTATGAATTGGTAACAAAACTTACTAAAATTATTTTCAAAAACACATTACCAAATACAGAAATATTAAGTAATTATCGAATTATATCTTCACCCTGACAGTATAAACTCGACTACGGTATCTCTAAATGCGGTCCTGAATTAAAAATAACAGTCTAACGGTTTACGCCTACACGCCTCGTCAGATGCCGATATCGATATCATCTCTCTCATATTAATGTAAGTGGAGTAAAGACTGGAGATCTACTTGCCCGGCCTATTCATTCCTCTCCCCTCATAACCCCTCACACTATTAAAAACACTTCAACATAACCGCAGGTGGCATTGACTTTGTAGCTGGCGAATATTTTTCTGATCATAAGTAGATCCTAATTTGTTCTATACTTGAGTAAAATTTGCTTCAAATCGCAAACAAAATAAAAAAAGTTATAAGTGTCTTCATTTTAAGTAATTCACCCTGTATATTTAAGGAAATTTATAGATTTCGACAAAATATTACGTCAAGTGTTGTAAAATAAAGATTGTTTTGTGACTGTGATTTATTGGCAGACCACGGTAAACCGCTTTGATAGAAATATTCAAGGTACCTAAATAATTAATTTATTAATTATCTATTTTGGCTAGCGAATATCTCGTAAACTATAACACATATAGAGCAGCGATTTCGTAAGTCTATCGTGTCGTTTTTTTTTTTGGCGTAGAACCAGGTCAAACATGTTAGGTTCCTTTGAGTATGTCACCGGGCATATGAAATCATATTTTACATTTTTTTGTGGTCTCGAACTTTTTAAATCAATAAAAAGTGAAAAAAATGTATTTTTAAAGAAAATTGTTTTTTAAAACTATTAAAGGTACCGAAATTTGTTTTGTACCAAATTAAAGGTCACACTGAGGCGCTTTTACCAATACAAACGGTTTGGATACAATTCGCACTTTCATTTCTCTAAAAATCAGATAAACTAAAAATATATATTTTATGTATTGAAATCTTCACCAATCGATAAACTTTTTTATTTTTGAAAATATTTACATACATGCAGCGAAGAAAGTAAAGCCTAATAATCACAAAAGTTTTTGAAACAATATATTTTTTCCTAAAGTGTACCGTTTGGCAACAGCGATTTTTTTTATCAGCGCTAAATGCGAAATTGGGACGCAATTAATACACCTCGCATGCTAGTTACAGTAACTAGAGGTTTTAACTTCGGAATAATGTCATATTGAATGGATTTCGTTCATTTTTGGCAGTATAATAGTAAATGCTCCACAGAAAAGTTTCTATATTGTGCGGGGGCTTGCTAATTTATAGGGGGTGGATTCCACCCCCTCTCAGGGGGTGGCACTTAAAAAATAAATATGTTTATTGGAGCTGAAATAGATCAAATTTTAAGAAGAAAAGGTTCTATGCAATTTTTCACATAAATTGATAGTTTTCAAGTTATAACGACTTCAAAATGGCGATTTTAGCTTAAAAAAAAAGTATTTCCAAACGGCTTTCGTCAAGTTTCTCGAAAAGTATTACTTTACCGAAAAAATGTTACAGACCAATTACAGAAAGTACAAACTGGGAATTAATTATATTTTTTGTTTATTGAAGTAGGATTAATAATTTCGGAGATATTTAAGTTTATATTTGGTAGTGTTCCGAAATTAAATTTAAAGTTTAAAATGCACTTTTTTCTAAAGAAAGTGCTTTAAATGAGCAAAAAAATTTGAGCATCTAAGTAATGATACATCTTAACGAAAAACTGTATTTGAGATAATTTTTCTAAATTACTGGCTAATTAGATTAACAAAATGGCGACCTTTTTATATAAAAAAAGTGTAAATACGCACATTTTTCCGTCATAACTTATTTACTTCTTATGCTACAAGAACGAGTAAAAACTAATTTGAAATCGCAATTAATTGTGTTTAATTTCATTTCTTAGCATGCGTGACGTAGGTGTCACAATTTCTGAAATATTTTACATTTAAACTGCATTTTTCGTCTTACAAACGTCCGGACGCCATTTGTAAACTTTCATATCTCCGAAACTATTAAATCTATGTAAATAAATTAACAAGCGAAATTCATTATCAGTTTATGAGCTTTATTTTTTCAATAAAACTAATATTTATTGAGATATTTGGAAAAGAAAAAAAAAAGTTTCATCGAAAATACCTTTATAGTTTAAACTGTATTTTTTTCTAAAGCAAGTGCTGTATACAAACCAAAAAATTTGAGCATCTACGTCATGCTATATATTAATGAGGAACAGTGTTTGAAATTCCTTTTTTTAATTACTGGCTAATTACAGTAACAAAATGACGACGTTGTTATTAAAAAAATGTGTAGACGCACATTGCTTCGGTCATAACTTCTTTGTTTTTTATGCTACAGAAACAAATTAAAAAACAGTTGAAAGCTTAATTAATAACATATTATTCTACCTATTAGCACCCTTAACGTAGGTGTCACAGTTTCTGCGATATTTAACTCTCACTCTAAATAATTATCTTATGAACATCAATAAACAAAAAATATAATTAATTCCCAGTTTGTACTTTCTGTAATTGGTCTGCAACATTTTTTCGATAAAGTAATACTTTTCGAGATACTTGACGAAAGCCATTTGGAAATACCTTTTTTTTTTTAGCTGAAATCGCAATTTTGAAGTCGTTATAACTTAAAAACTATCAATTTATGTGAAAAATTGCATAGAACCTTTTCTTCTTAAAATTTGATTGTACTTCAGTTCCAATAAATATATATATTTTTTAAGTGCCACACCCTGAGGGGGTGGCATCCACCTCCTATAAATTAGCAAGCCTCCGCACAATATAGAAACTTTTCTGTGAAGCATTTACTATTATACTGCCAAAAATGAACGAAATCCGTTCAATATGACATTTTTCCGAAGTGGCGGTTGTCGAAAATCATTGTTCGGATAAAAGTTGTGACAATCGAAAATGTGCTTGTTTTAAGGAAGGCCTAAAATGTTGCAACGAGTGCAAATGTCGTTCCTGTAACAACATTATTAAATATTTCGAGGCCTACATAAACTACATACTACATATTTATCTATCCAAATAGAAAATTTATTTAAACAATAAAACTCATTGTATGCGTACGTTTTTACTTTCATTCATTTAAAAATGTCTAATAAACTTACTAATTAGATGGGTAGTTAGTAACACTGATTGATATTTGTAGATTAGGTATTTATATCTACCTACGTCTTTTTATTATTAAAAGGAGACTATTTAATATTTTTTGTACAATTTCTTAATATTAACAACATATGATCAATACTACTGTACAATATATGAAATATTGAACAATAATATTGATCCCCTAGATCTTTTGATCACTACTGGTTTTGTACCTATTGATATAAGTTAAACTACTACATACACCCCGACCGGAACCGTCAGATCGTTGCAGTCGGCAGGCTTGCTACAGCCGAGCGCGCAAGAATATGACTTTGGCCCGTTAAAAAAAAATCGCTGACTCAATACTATCAACGGGACTTGAAAAATTTTTATCCTAAAAACTTTTTTCAACTATTGGCTTCAATTTGTACGCAGCATGTATATACAAATTTTCATAAATAAATGTTTTTCTCGATTGCCTAAAATTACGCTACTGAAAATAACAAGTTTGAGTTTCCTATTATTTTACCAACTAAAAAAAAAATAAATCGGGTTCACGTGGGACGTTGTTCGAAGCGCTATTGTGTCTACTTTAATCTAAAAAAAAAAAAATAGCTTGATAGCACAAATATTTTCAGAGATATAGCGGTGGAGACGTTAAAAAACATATTTCATTAAAAATCTGTTTTTTTGAGTTTTTCTGAAATAAAAAAGTTCTCGACCACCAAAAAATGTCGTAAAAAATGATTTCGTGTACACGATTATCTTACTAAAGAATCCCACTAAGTCTGGTTTGGTTCTACGCAGGTTTTTTTTTTCTCGAAAACTAAGCGACTTTACTTCCAGATTTTACTCTACTAATAGGAATAAAATGAATATAGACATTCTTGTACGAAATTTAATTATGTTTAATTTCGCATAGATTACCTTTTTCAGTACGCGACGCATTGTTTTCGCGTTATAAGCGAAGAATCGAAAAAAGGAACCTTTCCAATAAACCCTCACCTTCAACACATTTCTGAATAAGAAAATTCTCACCTCCTCCATTTTCTTTACAATTCCCTTTTGGGCATTCATTAATTGGACTATTAGTTAAAACTGCCCGGATGAAATAATATTTATATTTATGTGTTTTTATACCAACAGGGCATCGAATTTGTATTCGGTATCATCGGCTATCCAGTAATAGAACTTAGCATGGCTCTGCAAATGGCTGACATCCATTACATAGGTATGAGAAACGAGCAAGCGGCATGCTATGCGGCTCAAGCTATCGGCTACTTAACTGGCACCCCAGGGGCCGTTTTGGTGGTGTCTGGGCCTGGACTTCTTCACACTTTTGGAGGTTTGGCCAATGCACAAATCAACTGCTGGCCAGTTCTAGTTATTGGAGGATCAGCTCCGCAGGACCACGAAGGCATCGGTGGTTTTCAAGAGTGTAATCAGGTGAAAAAAAAAAAAAAATATATATATATATATATATATATATATATATATATATATATATATATATATATATATATATATATATATATATATATATATATATATATATATATATATATATATCGGTGGTTTTCAAGAGTGTAATCAGGTGAAAAAAAAAAAAAAATATATATATATATATATATATATAAATTTATTTTATTTTAGGTTATTATTCATTTCAATAATATTCTGCTTAGATTTTTATTGGTAATATTCTTTCGAGAACGTAATTATCTAGTATAAAGAGTGTAAATTGACAGTTTATTATCTGAAAAAAGTTCTTTAGAGCGAGGGATTTAATCTCTGACAATAAACGGTATAGTTTACATGAGTTATACTATTTTGGGCCGCATACCGTGATAACAACAATTTAAAAGAACGAATGGTATTTGCAGAGAATATTTCACGAAATAAATGGTCGTTGAAGGTATTTATTTACCTTCAAAAACTTGCAAAATGAACAATTTTTTTATTGAGTTCGTGAAAGTGTATAGAATAATATCCTGAAAAGTTTACATTTCGTATCGGATGCAGAACATAAAAAAAAAGTGAAAAAAAAATGTTTTTCAAAATGTTGAAATTAAGTCAAGGTAGAAAAAAATAAAAAATACAGATGCATAGATCACGTATTTATGAACAAAAAATGTCCTAATATAATTTATCGCTAAAGCCACGGTATTCCCGGAAAAAAAATAGTCAAGTAACGTTCTTACTCGGAGCGAGATCCATGCATGCACGCGCTTTAATACGAATGACTGACACCGGCGCGCGATGTACTGAATTGCATGTCACTAAATCATAATTCGTCCAATCCATATTGAGTGTTGGTTCATTTCGTCCCTCGAAACACGTAGTGGCGTATCTCAAAAAAATGCAAAATTGAGATATTCCACGTACTGACTAAACTTTATATTTTCATCGATATTACGTATAAGCAAAACCCGAGACAGCATTATTTTACGAGTATTTCCTATTACTTGCTTGACATATCTCAATTGTAATGAATTTTATCACGAATAGACGTATGTCGACCTTTTTGTACCCTCACAACTGCATACTGTTTTCAAATTGGCCAGGCGTCAAAATCCATACGCCTTAAAATTCAATGATTTTTACGATTTCAAAAAATTGTCCCAAGACTTGTGGATCTTACAAAGCAGCAAGGATGCTGTTAAATGGAATGCAATAATGGAGATCAAAGTATGTAAGCTGAATCCAGATACAATATTTTTTAAGACTAGTCATCTTCAAGAACATTATAGATCAATAAAACCGAAAAGACAAAAGGTAAATTTCGAGACAGTCACGCTGCATTCTCTGAATCCAGAACCAAACAAGATAACAAAAAAAAAGTATAAGAACCTGATGGCTCTATGTCAAGGAAAAACCCCAGTTATCAAACTAACCGAACACAAAATTTTTGATGAATCTCTTTCACATTATTAGAGATGGTAATGATTAAGTTATTTTTGGAATAGATTTCCTTTTCCTCTCTTTTTTATTGATTTTCAATATTCAGTAACTTTGTTTGATTTCTATTATGCAGTTTATGTTATGTTTTTGCAAATAAAGGTTTTTATTCAATTCAACATTTTTTTTGTACTTAATTGAAAATTATCCATATGGCGTAAGTGGTCTTTTGTATCCTAAAATTAAAAACACAAATTTCACAAACTGACGTAGCTCATTTAACATAACTTTTTTCATAATCTGAGAGGCAGCCGCCTTGCAATCATTAGCTCACATCAATTGATTATGCCACAAGTATTTGTCTACAAAGGAAAAATTACACTAATTGCTCTAACTATTACCCTAAAAGACTTACAAGCTCACTCTAAAACTTTAAATGCTCCTGAAAAATCAGAAACACTGAGATAAGCCACTACATGTTTCGAGGGACGATTTAAAAGATGGAATTTGTAGCTTTTTTGTTTCAAACAATACAAGCAAAGGATGGATGGGAAACATAACTTATATTATCACGCCCGAACTCAATCGTCGCAATAAAAAATATAGGAAAAATAAAAGCCCTTCAAAAAAATTCTTTCTTCATTGAGAACTGTTAAAAAATATGTACACTTCATGATTATTATGGTTTATTAAGTTGTAGTAACGTGGATTCAAATCATTTTAATTTCCTTGCTTGATGATTTTTTTGATAAATATATATATAATATAACTTGACCTCATTGGAAAAAATAAAATCACTATTTCGAAAAAAAATGTATACTTTTCAAATGTTCAAACACAAATTCGTTTACTTGTATGCATTTTTTCGAAAATGTGATCAATCCCATCATGATCAGAAATAGCGATTTTCACGATCTTATCCTCATAACTCTCTATAGTTTTGAATATAAATTCTGAAACTTTTCCAATACATTAAGAAATGTATAAGGAATCCATTGGATATAGTTAAAATGTGGATAGGTACTAGTCAACCGTCCTAGGATGACTTCTCAAGTTAGCTAGCTTAAGACGCTTAAACATCTTGTTTGTCTCTGTCCAACAGTGACGATATTTCTTCTCTCTCTGCGCGTCTACTTGCCATCCTAGAATGACTGACTAGTATACCTGTAATAAATACAATGCAGTAAAGGCAAGTAAAAATTCATGCGAGCGACGGCGCGGCAGATCTGCTTTGATCCAGCGGCTATGTGAGGTGTCTATGTATGCGTTCATAATTATATATTTTCCCTCCATACTCACTATTTATCTTCCTGTTCACTAAGAAAAATGTTAAAAATGTGGAATCAGAAAGAGAAAAAAAGCTCTATTTTACTCGTTAGAACTGCTAAGAATTTTAAGAGGTTCAATAGTATGCATTTAACCGTGTGCTTGGCCACGCAGAGTGACAAAGTTACTTCACTATTTTTTTCCAAGAATACCGCAGCTTTAGCGATAAATTTTATTAGAACATTTTTTGTTCAGAAATACGTGGTCTATCCACATGTATTTTTTATTTTTTCCTATCCTTCCTTAATTTCAAAATTTAGAAAAATGGGTAAAAGAAATTTTTTTCGCTTTTTTTTTATGTACTACATCCGAGCGGAATATAAACTGTTCAGGATATTATTCTATACACTTTCACGAACTCATTGAAAAAAAAATTATTAATTTTGCAAGTTTTTGGAGACTTCACTATAAAATTTCCTCTGTCGTCTGGGCAATGATGGATATACAGTAGTGGCATGTTAAAATATTGAGTCGATGCCAATGTAAGGTAGAAGAGAACAGAAATGGACAAATAATATGCTGAAAAGAAACAGATTTAACCTACGCTGTTGCCACTTTTTTCTTTAGCTACTTTTAGTCGTCGGCGGAACTCTTAACTTGCCCGGCATCAGTGTTAATATATCGCTTTCTTTCGCATACATTATTTTGCTATTTATATTTCACTCTATCTTATTTCTAGCTGCCAATAGTGTATGTGGATGGATAGGCACAACGCGGTTTACTGCGATAAAACTGTCTGCAGTTGCGTGTAGGTGCTGTCAAAGCACGTCGAAATGCATGCGTCAGATGTGCGACACCGCTTAAAGCCAATTACATATTGCTGATTTCCTATACATGCATATAAACGCGTGCGTTTGCGTCAATCCTATACGGTTACATTTTGAGCGCTCCAAGAGGAGTCATAGACGCAGGCGCAAAATCGACAACCACAGACCAAAAATGTCACCATTTTCCGTGAAACATGATGAGTTACTTATAAAAAATGATGCTGAACATCCTGATAACCCTGAACTTTAAGTCAAAGTAATTTTACAATACAATTGCTGACACAATTTAGTACAGAAAATCTAAATGTATGATTGTTTTAACTTAAGTAAACTCTCTTAACAAACTTGCATATTCTTCGGTATTTCTCTTTTTAAATAATTCTCTGTCAGGTTTTCTTTTTTCTTTTATTTCGAAATTCCATCCTCTTCTTCTTCAAGCAGTAACAATTTCAACTAGGTGTTTCCCATTTTGGAACCTTCTGAACACTCTCATACTTCACTATCAAACACTTTAGTGAATATAAAACACATACGTGAACTGAGATGCAAGCGAAATGCACACTTCCACGAACCACAGTGTGGCATTTACGAGTTTTTTAGGTCAAAATTCGCCTCCTCCTATGTAATTCAACCAAAAGCAATCTATTTGGGCTAAAAATGTTTGTAATATTGAGCACTTTAATGAAAAACTGCGAAAATTTCAGTCCAGCTTATTTTTGACACATGACAGATATCAAAACTATTAGATAACGTTCCTTTTAAATCGGAAGAAAAACCGGTAATAAGCTGGCCCAAATAAGTCAAAAGTACATTCGTTGTGAAGTGAAAAATTGTGCATGCGGTGGTAGTGTCCGAATAGCAACAATTAAGTGATAAGTGCTAATATTTAATTAATACGAGTGATTAGATCTTTCAGTGCAGCGTAAAAAGTGAAAACAGTCGACAGATATCGAGTAGGTACCCGACCCGAAGGAAGGAAAGGCCATAAATCAATCAAGATAAGTCCACTTTACCCTTAAAATATTTATGTCTTAAGTACTCCTAGACAATTTAAAGAATTTCATAAACAGACCTGAAATGCAATAAATTAGAAATAAGTTAATAAACAATTCTCTTCCAGCAAATACTACCAGGGGCGTACCATTAGAGTAACAGTACACAGCGCCAAATTAAATCAATTCAAAAATAATAAAAACTTGGATAAAATTATTGCCCATTATTAGCTTGGTTTCAGTGCCATTAAAATTTAAAAAACCTCATGCATGCTAGAAGAACATACTGACTGTCTACACTTCACATCTGGTACGGCTCTGGTAAGGTTAAGGAATTTTATTAAAAACATCTAGGTCCGTAAGAATACGCAAAAAGTAAGCAAGAAATAATAACTCTGCAGTGAACACAAAAATAATGTATCCACTACAAAACGTAACAACGAAGACACATCAGCTACTGGTACAAAAATCGAGCACTAAGTCATCAGTTAGAAGGAGAAAACATAACAACCTCGGCACACGCCAACTCTATGAAAAGACCAGTAGAGGAGTTGCATAGGTAACCAGACGAGAGAGATCCATCGAAATAAGGACGGAAAATATATACGAAAACATAGCCACGGCAATAATACAAAATGATCAAGATCATTGATCATTAATCAATCAGACAAGACAGCAGGAAGGGCATTCATGCAACTGACTCAAGAAACCAGAAGAAACGAAAAAAGAAAAAATGGGGAAACCGGGTTGCACGTGGAAAACAACAACTAAGAGGATCATGAACAAACTGAGAAGCGACCAAACATACTGGAAAAGAAAGCGAGTGGAAAAAATGGACTCCACAAATAAATCACAGCGATATACCCTACCAGAACCAGAAACCGAGGCACCAGAAATCTCAGAAGGAGAAGAAGAAAATTTGTAGAAACAGAAACACAAAAATAGCCATAAACATTAAATAACGAACACAATGCGACAACACATTGGACTTGTCATCTTGCTGTCGAGGCGACCAGACCTGCTTTATAATGCTCTGTCACCAATGGATACCCATAAAAGTTTATAAAAGGTAAATAGTGACAACGTCTAAAAAATATAGTTAAAGAAAGTATAAATGGATGTGTTTGTAAAATAATACATATCTCGGAACATTTTCAGTAATTGATAAGAAATATTAGTTAGTGTTTAATTAGGTATACAAACCAAAACTTTACACAGTGCTTCCCCTCTAACGCATTAAATAATGGTATATATAGTGCAGTGAAATCGTGCCAAGCGGCAAAGAGGAGAAAGAAATCAGTAATAACCGGAGAGAGGACTGTCTATATGGAGCACTAAGCCATCAATTAGAAAAAGAAAACCGGCACATACTAACGCTATGAAAAATCAAGAAAAATGTCCATTATACTATTAGGAGACTTCAATGCACATATACTCCACACATGGCCTAACGAAAATGGAAACACGCTGAAAAGCCTAGCACACATGTTTGACTTAACAATAAGAAATACATGGAGCAAAAGTCAAACCTGCATTGACACCTGGAGCAATGGAAGCTCACACAAATAGACCATACCCTGGTAAGCAGAGAGATAAGGGCAAGGATCAAGAAGGTCAAAGCAAAAAGGACAGCAGAAGAAAGCGCTAACACTGAACGCAGCTAACTAAAAATACGGAGACCATGTTATACGTGGAAAACAACAATCGAGAGGATAAAAAAAAACTAGGAAAGAAAAGCGAGGAAAAAACATGCGTCATGTGGCTCTCGCTGCTGACAACAAGCATGA
Organism: Rutpela maculata; assembly: GCA_936432065.2. Lineage (NCBI taxonomy): Eukaryota > Metazoa > Arthropoda > Insecta > Coleoptera > Cerambycidae > Rutpela > Rutpela maculata. The sequence continues at coordinate 62,563,565 of OW386290.2, forward strand.
CCCAAATCCAACCCAGCATCGGAAACCGAGTAATCAGAAGACTCAGCAAAAGCAGATTTGAAGAAGCAGAAACACAAAAAGAGGAGCATAAACACTCCTTATCAAGACACAGCACATATTTCACACGAAGATTCAGAAGAGGCAGATGCCCAGAACCAAAAACACAAAAAAAGGGAGCTTAAACGCTCCCTCACGACACAATGCGGTAACGCATCTCATAAATACCTACATCTCCCATCCCATGTTCCTTTACCATGCGCCATGTGGCTCTCGCTGCTGGCAACAAGCACGACCTTAGTCCAACCCAGCGTGGACGTAGCAGGCCCAGCTGTATAACCCTGGGAGTGGCAGCAATGCCTACCGCACGCTGGTAAATCAATCAATCAGTCAATGACAGATGTCAAAAGCCTGTATAAAATGTGAAAACCCTATGAAGGTAGAATCTAGACACTGTTATTGTCTATATAACTCATTGGAAGTCCATCAATTTCATATTTTATCATGATTTTTGACTTGTAGAATCTGAATTTCAAGGGTCCGAAACCATATACCTAAATAATAACAGTTATTATAGCCTTACGTGAATTAATATAATTAAAGGTGGTTAGTTATACTAGTATACTATTTATTTTAATATTTTCCTTCTAATTACTGTTTTTATATTTCAATATTTTTAAAAGCTATAGAAGTTCAAAGAAAAGCACAATTTATAAAAAATTATGTTTTTTCTTAAAAAGAAAAAAGCAATATTTAATTACGTTTAGTCAAGGTCTTTTTATTTATAAAATACATTTATAAAAAATTGTACTAGATTCTAAGATTTTTTTTGTTTTGACTTTCGATTCAAATATAACGATAACTAATTGAAGTCGTTTAAAAAAAATCTTATACTGCAAATATTTGTTTATTATTTTGGCACTTTTGATTTTATTATACATAAAAAAGACCCGAGAATTACCAATATTAGCCAAAAATTGGCCGATTCTAAAATTATTTAGACTATTAGGTTTCAGAACCATGAAATTTAAATCCTATATGTGCAAAAACATTTCAAAACGTGACATACATAGTTACTTATTTAGCAAAAATAACCGTTCACAAGCAGATATATGGCCAAAAATATCCAAAAAATAGTCGCAGTTCATAGCCTGTTGACCTTTTGTTTTGTGATAATTGTATTTAAATTCTGCTGATAAAAGAACTTAAAATACATGGGTTTTGGTACTTTAGATTTTGTTACACACAAAATAGGACCCGAAAAATATCAATATTGGCAAAAAAAGGCTAAAATTATTTGGACTATTAGGTTTCAGAACCATGAATTTCGAATCATATATGTCAAAGAGAAATTACAGAATGTGACATAACATGGATACTTATTTAGTTCACGCACAATTAATCGTTCACAAGCAGATAAGTGGCTAAAAAATGACCAAAAATAACCAAAAAATGGTCGTAGTTCGTAGCCCTTTGACCTTCTCGTTTGTGATACTTATATACAAATTCTGCGAATAAAAGAACTTAAAATAACGGAGTATTTGGTACTTTAGATTTTGTTACATACATGAAAGGGCCCAAAAATTATCAATTTCGACTAAAAAATGGTCGTTTCTAAAATTATTTATGGTTTAGGACTCTTGAAATTCAGATTTTGCAAGTCAACAATCATGATAAAATATGATATTGAAGGACTTCCAAGGAGTTATATAGGAAATAGCAGTGTCTAGATTCTGCCTTTATAGGGTTTTCACATTTTTTACAGGTTTTTGACAGCTGCCAATTGTCAAAAATAAGCTGGATTGCAACTTTCGCAGTTCTTCATTAAAGTGCTAAGTATTATGAAAGTTTTGAGCCCAAATAGTTTGATTTTAAATGAATTGCAATAGAGGAGTCGAATTTTGACCTAGAAATCTCGTAAATGCTACACTGGGCGCCGCACAGTGGGAAATTTTTCAATTTTTTTAGACAAAAATCCCTCTACAATGCAATTATTTATTAATGGATTTGAATTTTTTTTTTTTAATAATTGTTAGGTATCACCCGATGTTTGAGCACTGCCCAAATTTTAAAAACGTTCAACATAACCTCAAAAAATCCTATAAATATATGAAATTCGTGTATTTTACTAAAGTAAAAATGCGAATTTCTGTTTTTTAAAAGAAAATATCCTTTACTACATATTTTTTGGGTCGCTGATTAAGAAAAATTGGATCCCGCTAACCAGAAATTGATATAACACCCTTAAAATGCCGAAATGGGGATTTTTTCGAAATATTCTTATTAAAAATGTAAAATAGTCTGGTAAAGTGTATTTTTTATATGATGAATATAAAACCTTAGTTATTCAAATAATAATTCAGTAAACATTTACCCTAAGGGTTAATTAGAGGGGTTGAAACCACCGCCATTTCGACAAAAAATACAAAAAATATAGTTACAATGGTTATATTTTAGTTTTTGCTTCAAAATAGGGTAAGAGAGTACATTGTGACTATGAGAGTGTATCTCAACCCCCTTTAAGGGTGAAAACTACCCTTAAATGGCTGTAGAATTTGAAAATAGGTTTCGAAATGTTTTGAAATTTGGAATCTTCTTCGATATTTTCACTAAAATCAGTCTCCGAACCTTGTTTGATAAATAAAAATTATTTTAAAGGTTAAATTAATCATTTCTTATATACTTTGATAATGTGAATAAACAACAATTCAATGTGAGTATAAACAAATTCTAAGTTCTAAAAAATTGAAAAATTTCCCACTGTGCGCCGCTTGGAAATCATCCACTATCACTCGCGTTAAAACGGCTGCGTCTGACGCATGCATCTCGACGCTGCTAGGAAATCCTTCCTTAAAATAAAATAAATAATCGAAATCGTAAGCTCTCAAATACAATTGTGGTTTAATTACCTATTTTCTTATCAATATTTGAACATTTACAGGTTGAACTCGCTAGGCCTTATTGCAAATATTCGGCACGACCGCCAAGTATATCGTTAATTCCTCTGCACGTTGAAAAGGCCATTCGCTTAGCTAAAAATGGGAGGCCTGGAGCAGCGTATTTGGACTTTCCAGCAAATATTCTAGCAGGTAATTAAAAACAATTGAAAATTAATAATAATTAATGTATCCAATTAAAGCATATGCACAAGGCTACAGTTTCATGTTATCGAATATTTTAATGTTATAGGAAATATCCGATTATTTCCTGCAATATTAAAATATTAGTTGAGGCAATAATAGTGGCAGTAGTAAATGAATTATTGATAACACAGGCACACAAAATAAAAAAAAGTGGTATTTTTCTGGTACTCCATTGGGTAACCCATATGTATTTCGACGTGCTGCATGCGAATCAGGTGTCGGTTTAGCTTCATTGGCCACCATTTTTTTGTAAACCGCGAATATAACTTAAAAAAAAACTCATAATTTAGGTTATTTTCGCGATTTACTAAAAATTAATTATGTCAAATTTGACACTTTCATTTTCACTTCTAGAGACGTCCCTACAAGTCTTTTTATGTTTTGTATATGTATGTTATAATGAGGAGACTAAATAATTGACGAATATTTCAATTTGGATGGAACAAAAAAATTGATATAGTAGTTTCAGTTAATGTTAAAATCGTGAGAACGCCGCGCCGTGTTATAAATCCCAATGTTGTAAACCCATCATTGGCGATGGTGCTGATATGACAATTAAATTCGACATATTATCTTTATTAGTAAAAAAGTAAACATTACTCTTCCTTATGTTCAACTGTAATTTGTTTACATTACACCCAATTTTTTTTTAAATCTAACATTTTAAGAAAGCATTTTTGGATTACGATATGTTTGGTTTAATCAGCCCCATTTGACGCCAGGAGGCCATATTTAAGGCGGGTCCTTTTACTTTTCGGATTCCCTGTATATAAAAAATGCTAGTTATGTTTTGTCTTCATCAACGAAAAAAACAAGCTAATTCATATTTATCGATTAAATGTACAGGTCGGGTACCAGTTGAGTCAATTCCTGCCCAGTATGGACCTACATCTATACCAACCATTTACCCAAATCCAAAAGATATCGAGGAAGCTATTGCAGTTTTATCTAAAGCAAAGAGGCCGCTAGTTATTGTTGGAAAAGGAGCCGCTTATTCTAGAGCTGAAAAGGAAATAAACGAGCTGATAGACTTTACGAATTTACCATTTTTAGCTACTCCAATGGGAAAAGGAGTGGTTTCAGACACGTCTCCAAAGTCGATTGCTCCTGCAAGGTAAGAAAATACCATCATTAGTATTTTTCTTATACTTTACTCCCTTGGTCAAGAGACAATTAGGAAGTTTCCATTTTTCTCATGTTCTCGTAATAAATAGTCGTAAAAATCTAAAAAATATCTGTAATTTTTTTTTAATTATCTCTATAAATAAAAAAGTTGACGTCACAGTACATGATTCCGTCAACAGCGAGCGGGCGCGGGCAACGGAAGAATAGTTCATTCAGTGTTATTCTTATCGGACACAGATATTTTTGTAGTTGTAGGAGACCGAGCAATGTCTATAACACTCGCGAACAACCACCTAAAAAAAAATTGATTCTTATGTAAATCGACCTGGCGGATCCGATTTTGGAGTTCGCCAGGCAATCCGGAATTGCGAAATTTTATGGAAATTTTTTTATTTTTACTCATCACCCTATATCTCCCTTAGTTTAAGTCCGATTAAATTGAAATTTTTAGGAGAGCCAACTTAGACCTTTGCTCTCATGACTGGCGTGACAGAAATGAAAAAAAAATACGTGTCACCAGTAATTTTTTTTTTTAATGTTGGTGACACGAAATTTGTTAAAAATGCAGCAACAAATACTCGATTGAGAAAACTTCTTTGTTTTTAAAGATATATGTATATAGTAAACTACAAAGTTGTAGCCAAAGAACCAAAGAAACTTTTTTATTTTGGTGATTTTTTTGATAACTTATTTAGTTTTCAAGAAAACGGTGCTGTAATATAACACTGACCGCCGCGTCGCGTCGCAAGATAAAAGATTGGGTAGTTCTCGTCTGTCTGATTTATGACGTTTATTCTTATTGAAAATTGATGAGTTGCAGCTATAATAATAATTATTATTATTGCGTTAGGAAAGTGCTATAGAGGGTAAAGTGCATATTAAAATAACGGAATTTCTATTCCAGACATTTTAAACTAGTTTTAATATTTAATTTGAACAAAGAACAACCTTTAAGCAATTTTTTTAACGTCAGCAGTTTTGTGCGCGTTTTGAACTTTTTTTTAAGAATAGCTTCCCAGTTAAACCCAGAGTTAAGCTTTATGAAATGCATATTTTGCCAACAAAATAGTGATGAAACTGTTACAGAAGAAGCACTGGACTATGTATTTAAAGCAGTTTCTATAAAGTCGGATTATATCTCTCTAAAGTTGAAATATTACACCGAAAAAAGGAATTTATTTTTGCCAAAATGTCCTGTCTATCATGCAAGATGCAGATGAAATTACACCCGAAAAGCTTATAAACAAAAAACTTTCATTTAATGTTAAAGTTACCAATTTATTGGGTGTAGCCTTTATTTTTAAATAATTTAAAATACACACATTGTGATAAGAATTTTTATTAGCAATCATGTCGATACAAGAGTCTCCAAAACCTTGTATTGTATACAAAAGGTCTTCATCATTTTTTTCCTTGGCTTTCGCCCAAATTTCATTTTGCATATTAAATGTTGTCACTTTCTTTAATTTTCTGAACCCTTTAGTATCCCGATTTTTATTGCAAATTATACAACGTTTTGGGCTTTCAAGGGTCTTCTTTTTTTTGTCACCAGTATTAGCCACATCTGTGCTTTCTGCTGTTTGTTTTTAAGCTTTTCGGGTGTAATTTCTTTTCCATTTTGCATGATAGACAGGAAATTTTGACAAAAATAAATCCCCTTTTCCGGTGTAATATTTCAACTTAAAAGAGATATCATCCGACTTTATAGAAACTACTTTAAATACATAGTCCAGTGCTTATTCTGTAACACCCTGTAGAGTTTCTTCACTATTTTGTTGGCAAAATATGCATTTCATAAAGTTGAACTCTGGGTTTAACTGGGAAGTCACTGTTAAAAAAAAAAGTTAAAAACGCGCACAAAACTGCTGATGTTAAAAAATTGCTTAAAAGTTCTTTGTTCAAATTAAATATTAAAACTAATTTAAAATGTCTGAAAAAGAAATTCCTTTACTTTATAATAATAATAAATATAATAATAAACTTTATTTTCCTTTTATGACAATATGATACATTATTGTATAGGAATAGTCAGTCTTAATATCTAAAAGAGAGAAGAAGAAGAAAGAAAAAAAGAAGTAAATCACAGAGCACTTTACATATTAAAATATTCTTCTAGTTTGTAGAAGGTTTTGCTAATTAAAAATATTTTAAGTTTCTTTCTAAATAATTCAAGTTTATTGCAATGTTTTATTTCCACAGGGAGGTGATTAAAAACCCTAGGTCCTAGACAAGTGGGTGAATTTACAGAGACATTTAATTTACTGAAGGGCACATAAAGATCGTGTTTTTGCCTGGTATTTACATTATGTAGATGATTGTTAGAAACAAATTTACTCTTGTTTTTAAAGACGAATAAACATAGTTCAAAAATGAAAATTGACGGAAGTGTCAAGATATTATAGTCCTTAAATATATTTTTACAGGTCTCTCTTGTGGATAAGCCTACCATACATCTTATCACACGCTTTTGGGCTAAAAATACATTATTTGATAGGGTGGAAATCCCCCAAAAACAAACACCATATCTTAACCGAGAATCAACCTCGGCAAAATATAAATTCCTTAGTTGAGCCATGTTTAGAACATTTTTTACATTTTTGAACTGATAAACTACAGAATGTAATTTGGCTATCAGTAATTCACAATGGCTTTTCCAGTTCAAGCAACTGTCAATATTTATACCTAAAAATTTTACATTGGACGTCCTTGTTGATATTGACGTATTATCAAGTTGAATATTTGGATAATCACATTTCTTTTGTCTATTGTGAAACACTAATGCCTGTGTTTTCTCAACATTAAAATAAAGAGAATTTTCACTAAACCAATTACTAAGGTTTTCCAATAAAACATCACATTTCATCTCTAAAATATCAACATTTTTATCTGATAGTATAATGGATGTGTCATCTGCATAAAAAGTAAAATCTGCTAAAGCACTCAAACCATCCAGATCATTAATATATAATAAAAATAATATGGAACCTAATACCGACCCTTGTGGCACGCCCATATTAATTTCTACAGATGCCGAGTTAACAGAATCAATTGTATTGTGCGTAATATTGGTAACTGACACATACTGTTTGCGACATGACAAATAACTTTCAACCCAGTCTAAGGCTAGGCCCCTTACCCCGTACTTAGAAAGTTTGGAGATAAGTTTTTTATGATTAACGCAGTCAAATGCCCTGCTTAAATCGCAAAAGATACCAACAGGACATTCACCTGCTTCGACATACGTTATTATCTTTTCATAAAACGATTGCATTGCACTATGAGTTGATTTATTATTTAAGAATCCGTGCTGGTTATGTGAAAGTGTATTATTTTTATTCAAAAAAATCAGTAATCGGTTTAAAAAGCAATATTCAATAACTTTTGAAAACCCTGAAGGTATGGTAACTGGTCTATAATTTTGTAACTCTTGTATATTATTTTTTTTATGAACAGGAATAACTTTCCCAATTTTTAAAATTTCTGGAAAAGCTCCAGCAGAAAATGATAGGTTTACAATATAAACTAAGGGTTTGATTATTTCCATCATTACTCTTTTAATGAGAAATGAGGGTACATCGTCATGTCCTGATGAGTGTTTATTTTTTAGTTTATATCTTATTATATTACACATTTCTGGTTCTGAATATGGTTCTAAAAATATTGTGCTATGCTGATTATTTATATTATTACTAAAGCAAGCATTTTCATTATCCTTATGTGGTATTTTGTTGATAATATCAAGTGGAGCGTTTTTGAAGAAAATGTTAAATGCGTTAGCAACATCAGATTGATTATCGACTATTTCACTATTTTCTTTAATTATAATGTTCTTGTTTTGTTTAAATTTATTAGACAATTCAGAAACAATATTCCACGCCGCTTTTGTGGGGTTGTCAGAGTTATCAATTTTACTTTGATAATATCTTTTTTTTGTATTTTTAACTAAAGTATTGTGTTTTTTCTTTTCTTTTTTGTAAAAAGAAGTCAATTCGGGGTATACATTTTTTAAAACGTACAAGTCCTTCAGTTTGAGGCTCGAAATCTGAACTTCGTTATCAACCCATTTTTTATTTTTGCTTTTATTCACATAATACTTACGTTTAGGAAAATGTTTATTGAAATAAAACAGAAATATATTTAGAAAATAATCAAACGCCAAGTTTACATCGTTAATGTGATAAATTTCATACCACTTCTCTTTTTGAATATCAGACTGAAAGTTACATAGACTTTAATATGCACTTCTATAGCATTTTCCTAACGCAATAATAATTATTACTACAGCTGCAACTCATCAATTTTCAATAAGAATAAGCGTCATAAACCACACAGATGAGTAGCCAACCCAATCTTTTATCTTGCGAAGCGACGCGGCGGTCAAAGTGTTATATTGCAGCACCGTTTTCTTGAAAACTAAGTAAGTTATCAAAAAAATCACTGAAATAAAACAGTTTCTCTGGTTCTTTGGCTACAACTTTGTAGCTTACTATATACATCTATCTTTAAAAACAAAAAAGTTTTCTCGATCGAGTATTTGTTGCTGCATTTTTAACAAATTTCGTGTCACCAACTTTTTAAAAAAATATTACTGGTGACACGTAATTTTTTTTGCATCAGTCATAACAATGGTCTAAATTGGCTCTCCTAAAAATTTCAATTTAATCGGACTTAAACTATAATAGGGTGATAAGTAAAAATTAAAAAACTTCCATAAAATTTGAGATTTTTCGGAAGTTTCCGATTTTGACCAGTTTCGCAATTCCGGATTGTCTGCAAAATCGGATCCGCCAGGTCGATTTATATAAGAATCAATTTTTGTTAGGTGGTTGTTCGCGAGTGTTATAGGGGCCTTAAAATGCATCATTCTCTGACTATTGGGCTTGTTTAACATTTTAATTTGAAAACAACAGCGAGTTGTGTGCTGTGACGTCACAGTCTAGTGCGAAGTATTCAAATAAGAAATTAAATAAGTTCGTGAGTTTTTCCGATATCGAGATGATTTTTTTTTTGTTTGACTAGTTAACTGAAAGACTACTAAATGAGGTTGAATGTACAATATGTACATGATATTTCTAAAATAGGAAACTTCCTAATTGCTTGTATACTAATCGTAATTTCAAGCAACGTTTGATTATGAATTTAAATTACAATTATTATATTGATATGGTGATCAATGGAAGGCAATTTTTTGACATAATTGCATCAATTAAATGTCATTGTTGATAGTAAAACTACCAGATCGGCTTTTAGTACAGTAAGCGAAGCATTAAAAATGGTAAAATTCACGGCCCGAAAACGATGAAAGGAATTTTCTTAATTTTTTTTTTGCAATATGCTTTATAAAATACGTACATTAAATTCTGCATTGCCGCATTACCTGCTTTTTATTTTTAAGGGTGGAAACTACCTCTAAAAACTGAAAAATTAGTAGCTCTTCTAATTTTACGAATAAATTAACGAAAATCCATATACTTATGTTTTTGAGGTCGCTGAATATGACTGTGACGTCAAAACTTATTTGACGAAAATATTAAGAGTTGAAATCACCCTTAAATACTGAAAAATTAATGTCTTCTAATTTTACGAATAAAGTCACGAAAATCCACAAACTTATGTTTTTGAGGTCGCTGAATATGATTATGAGGTCAAAACATAGGAAAGGAAAATATTAAGGCTTGAAACCACCCTTAATTATTGAAAAACCGCTGCCCAAGGAATCATTATTTCCACATCCAGATTTTCTATCCAAGTCACTCAAAACGAAAAAAATTTCTATGTGGAAATAATTGTTTATGGAACTTTAATAATATAATATTTGAAATCCTCTACCCCAAAAACCCATAAAACGATCATCGGCAGTTGGGTGAGGTGGATAAAGTAAAAAAATGTTTTGAGGTTTCTGGTTCTTGTACAGACACTAAATCACATTTTTTTTTCATCCCCTTTAACAATTAGGTGCGGGTGGTAATGGGGGTGGCTAATTCCAAAATTTTTTTGAGACCTTAGCTTCTCTTGTATTTACTAAATACCAATTTTATGAACTCTTACCTGCTTGATTTACCTATTTACCTCAATTTACCCTTCGACGGAACAAGATGAAAATATAATCTAGTTCTAGATCTCGTTACATATGTGTACCAAATTTCAAGTCAATCTCAAACGGTTCCAGAGTAAACGTGCGCACAAAAAAAAAGTTACAGATCGACAGACAGATAGACAGAAATTTTTTTTCGCTCAAACTTAAAATCTCGACGTTTCATGACATTCTATGCCTATTTGAGCAATAAAAAATTTTTTAAATTTTTTTGTCGTTACTATACTTCCACTGGATGTGGGAGTAAAACTAATAATTCTTCTAATGATACAAGTAAATTCACGAAAATCCACATACTTATGTTTCTTAGGTCGCTGAACATGATTGTGAGGTCTAAATTTATAAAATAAAAAATGGTGAATTAAAAATAGTCACAAAAGAGTATAGAAATATGTCTAATTTTATTAACAATACAGATTGTTATAAATAACATGCTAAAGTGCAATGCAACCCGCTTTTTGTGCGTATTCTCCGAAAAAATAGACGGCTATTGCTCGTTTCTCTATCTACTATAGACATTTAAAATGCGCGTACAAATCGAAAAGTTTCAATATTATTTCAAACTGTCATATCTCTGGAACAGTTTGTAGTGGGAATATCATGTTTTTATCAACCTAGTTTTTGAGATATTTCAATTTTAAATACATAATTTTCTTGCGTATGCGCTCAAGCACCATCTTTAAACTTTTATATCTCTGGAACAGTTTGTCGTAGAAAATTAAAAAATAACCAAACTATTCGTTTTTTTATAAGCTTCATTTTTGTACTCTTCCCATTTTTCATAAAAAAAAATATTTTTTCAGCAATTTAGAAAAACACGATTCTTTTCAAAAAATTATGAAAATTTTCATTATTGAAAATGGGTACAGAATGAAAAATAATCATTTTAAAAATTCTGAAAAATGTGAGCATGTTCGTAATAATATGCATTAACAATATCTAGGATTTTGAAAAAATTTCAATTAATAAGAAATTAGAGCAATAAGACTAACAAAAAATGGCACATGAATTTTTAAATGTGCTACTTTTTTGTTTGTAACTTTTTTAATTTTCATTATAAAAGGTGATAATACGTCTCAATCGAAAGAAAATTTTAATACATTTACTTCTAACAAGAATAAAAATCTTTTCTCATAGTTGTAGATTTTGAGTCATTTTTGAGTTTTAATGTCGTATATTTTTTCTGAACGTTTCGGCGCCATTTTGAAAATTGTATATTTCCAAAACTAAACATCGGAGAAAAAAAAAGAAGAAACCATTCGATTTGTTTTCGTAAAACCTTGCATTTTTTTTATTAAAGTCCACATTTTTCGAGTAATTTAAAAAAAAAAACGTCTAGGAATACTGATTTTAGAGGGTGAAAATTGCAATTTTCAGTTCGCAATATCTCGAAAAATATCCATTTTAGCAAAAAAGTGTATAAGAACTTTCTTTCTTATAATTTGATTCTCTATCAGATTATATGTGTTTTTTATTTTTTTTTACGACCACACCTAAGAAGTAGTTGTGGGAATCACCGCCTAATCAAAAAGCAAAATTACAGTATAGATTCTTAAGTGCATACTTTATTAAGCATGTAAACTGGCGGTACATGACCAGCCAGGTGCAACGTTTTTAAAGTGCATGTCAATCATATATATGAATGTAATTACCATGAATATGCCAGAAACGCAAATTTTAGGCAGTCGTCGCGTGCAGAAGGGTGTGCAAATCGATTTTTTTGTGTTTTTTTTTAATTTTAAAATGGATGCCAATAGTGCCAAACGAAAAGCCGTGAAAAAAAATCCAGCGGAAATTCATTGGCATGCAGTTTCCGCGCGCAAAACAAATTTTGGTGCGCACATTAAATCGTGGTTGTTGGTATTTTTTATTTTGGATGATTTTGATTTTGGATTTTTTCCACGGCTTTTCATTTGGCACTATTGGCATCCATTTTAAGATAAAAAAAAAACAACAAAAAATCGATTTGCACACCCTTCTGCACGCGACGACTGCCTAAAATTTGCGTTTCTGGCATATTCATGGTAATTACATTCATATATATATGATTGGCATGCATTTTAAAAACGTTGCAACTGACATGTACCGCCGCACAGTGGCGAGAAATGCCAGTGTTCCACCCAAATTACTCTAGAGGTCGTAAATTTTGAGTTATTGAGACATTCTTTTTTTTTAAATGTTCATCTTGAATTTACCTATCGATCCCTCTAGCCGGATTTTGAAATTTCATTTTTCATTTTTTTTAATTTTTAATAGAAAATCATATTTTTACAAAAATATACTGTTTTTTCTATTAAATTTATTCTAACGGGCCGTAAATTTGAGTTTTCGTAACAAATTTTTTTTTCAAATCTTCGTCTTTTAATCAGCTATTGATCTGTCTAGATGAATTTTTGATTTAGTTGTTGACAACTGTCAAAATTACTGTCAAATATAAAAAAAAACGATTTTTAGATAAATAATTCATACAATAACAGGTTGGTGTTCAGAAAAATATATATAGTGTCTTCAATGTACCTTGACAGGAAAATATGTATTTCTAAATTTGGCAGCTGCCATAATTGTTGTCAAATTTCCAAAGATAGATGGAAGAGCTTATTAATTTTAAAAATACCCTGTAAATGTATAGAAAAATAGATATATTTTGTTTTTGATCCGTTTGATTTAGTAATTGACAGGAAAATATGAGTTTTAAATTTGGCAGCTGTCATAATTGCTGTCAGTTTTCAAAATACAGTACTTATTAATTTTAAAGATGCTCTATAAATGTATAGAAAAATAGATATATATTGTTTTTAAACTGCCAGATTTAGTAGCTGACAGGGAAATATGGTTTTTTAAATTTGGCAGCTGCCATAATTGCTGTCAAATTTCAAAAAATAGAAGTTAGAGCTTATTAACTTTGAAAATACCCTGTGAATATATAGCAAGACGGATACAGATTGTTTTTAATGTACCTGGTTCCGAAGTTGACAGGAAAATGTCATTTCTAAATTTGGCAGCTGCCAAATTTAAAAATAATATTTTCCTGTGAGTTCATAAATCAGGAAGAGAAAAAATAATATATATCTATTTGTCTATGCATTCAAAGGGTATTTTTGAAATTAATAACTTCTAATCTGCACACCTTAAAGCTTGACAGCAATTGTGGCAGCTGCCAAATTTAAAAATTATATTTTCCCATTACTTACGAAATCAGATAGATCAAAAATAATATACATCAATTTTTCTATACATTTGTAAGGTATTTTTAAAGTTAATAAGCTCTTACCTCCATGTTTTGAAATTCGACAGCAATTACGTCAGCTGCCAAATTTAAAAATGATATTTTCCTATCAGTTACGAAATCAGATAGATCAAAAATAACATATATCTATTTTTCTATACATTTATAGGGTGTTTTTAAAATTTATAAGTCTTACCTCTATATTTTGAAATGAGACAGCAATTATGACAGCTGCCAAATTCAGAAATCATATTTTAATGTCAACTTCGGAACCAGGTACATTAAAAACAATTTTTATCCGTTTTGCTACATATTCACAGGGTATTTTTAAAGTTAATAAGCTCTAACTTCTATTTTTTGAAATTTGACAGAAATTATGGTAGCTGCCAAATTTAAAAACCTGTCAACTGTTAAATCTGGCAGTTTAAAAACAATATATATCTATTTTTCTATACATTTATAGAGCATCTTTAAAATTAATAAGTACTGTATTTTGAAAACTGACAGCAATTATGACAGCTGCCAAATTTAAAACTCATATTTTCCTGTCAATTACTAAATCAAATGGATCAAAAACAAAATATATCTATTTTTCTATACATTTACAGGGTATTTTTAAAATTAATAAGCTCTTCCATCTATCTTTGGAAATTTGACAACAATTATGGCAGATGCCAAATTTAGAAATACATATTTTCCTGTCAAGGTACATTGAAGACACTATATATATTTTTCTGAACACCAACCTGTTATTGTATGAATTATTTATCTAAAAATCGTATTTTTTTATATCTAAGAGTAATTTTGACAGTTGTCAACAACTAAATCAAAAATTCATCTAGACCGATCAATAGCTGATTAAAAGACGAAGATTTGAAAAAAAAAATTTGTTACGAAAACTCAAATTTACGGCCCGTTAGAATAAATTTAATAGAAAAAACAGTATATTTTTGTCAAAATATGATTTTCTATTAAAAATTAAAAAAAATGAAAAATGAAATTTCAAAATCCGGCTAGAGGGATCGATAGGTAAATTCAAGATGAACATTTAAAAAAAAAGAATGTCTCAATAACTCAAAATTTACGACCTCTAGAGTAATTTGGGTGGAACACTAGCATTTCTCGCCACTGTGCGCCGGTCTAATGTTGAAGGAAAAAAATTTGGAAATTCATTACATCGTTTTCGGGCTGGGATTTAAAAGCTGTACTTAGTGTACTATTTTAACAGCATGAGCATATAGTTTTATCACTGCAAAACGCGTAGCAGCCATTGACATATGTCATGTTTTGTTTCGTGAACTATTTTCCTGGATTACCGCTTGTGCTTTTAAATTTCATCTATATATTTTTTCTCGAGTTTGTTGTCCAAAGTTAATTATTAGAAATGTTAACGTTGTATGTGCCAATGCACACAATACTTTTGACAATTAACTATTCTAATTTTGACACACTATAGAATTAAAGTACAAATGATGAATGAAATTTTATTTGAGAAGCAAACGAAGAGAATAACACAGGTCTACAAAAAAAAATGTCTTGTCCTAAGGTTCTAATCTAACTTTTCTGAAGTATTTTGACGCTTGAAGCCAATTTTGGACAAAAAAAATGTTTCTACCTTCTCAGTTTCCCTCTACCACCCCCTTCATCCCTTAACAGGGGCAAAAAAAGTATTGTCCTAAGGTTCTCATCTAACCTTTCTTAAGTAATTTGACGCGCTGAAAATAATTTTGGACAAACAAATTTAGGGGATGAAGGGGGTGGTAGAGGGAAACTGAGCCGGTAGAAAATTTTTTTTTTGTCCAAAATTGGCTTCAGCGGGTCAAAATAAAAGTTAGGTCAGAACCTTCGGACGAGACCTATTTTTTTCCCCTTTTTTAGAGGACAATAGGGGTGGTAGAGGGAAACTAACACGGTAGAAAAAATATTTTGTCCAAAAATGGCTTCAGCGCGTCAAAATACTTTGAAAAAGTTAAATCAGAACCTTGGAACAAGCAAGACCTCATTTTTGCCTATTTTAGGGGATAAGAGAGAAACTCATAGAGTGAAATTAATTAGAGAAGATAACATCCGCACAAACCGATATCGCTAGCGCGTGCCGATTGTCTAGTTCGTGTTCGGTATTTATTATATATTTATAGTGAATATTCAACCGTTTTTATGAATAAAACAGATGAAATGAAATTTATTTCAATTGCCACTGTCCAATAATATTAATAAACGAAAATAGTAAACTTAGTAGTTTTAGTATGTTATCTTCTTTAAGTAATTTCACTCTACGATATAATTTTTTTTTATCTAAAATTGACTCCAGCGCATCAAAATACTTCGGAAAAGTTACATCAGAACCTTAGGACCAAACCTTTTTTTTTGCCCTTTTTAGGGGATAAAAGGGGGTGGTAGAGAAAAAATGAGACGGTAGAATTTTTTTCCCCCAAAATTGGCTTCAGCGCTTCAAGATACTTCTAAAAAGTTAAATGACAACCTTAAGACCAGACTTTTTTTTGTAGACCTGTGTAATTAAACAAATTCATGGTATAAACAATGGTTCAGCAAATAAAGAACAGAATGTGTAAGAAAACTTAAAAAAAGAAATATTATTTCATATTAAATGTTTAATATATCCACAATTCACCTCGATACGCTTATCCATACAATTCATGAAAGATCGCCTCATATTAAATAATAAATACCATTGGATAAAGAGAGACTGCTGCTGCACTGACTTATTGCTAAAGTTGGGCGCGAGTATTTATAGTATTTTTGTAAACAAGTTCTTTCATACCGAAATTTAAAGGGTTAGAATCTGGACTACGTGGCGGTCAAGGAAACAAGCTATCACGACACCAATCCAGCGTTCATGAAAATGGGTGTTTAAATAATTGTTAAAATGTAACGAAGCACCACCCTGCACGAACAACACTCTGCCTCAAATTAAGTGGTAATGCATCCAGCACATCAATATATATTTTTTTATGTAAATAACTGTTACTATTTAGTTTTTTACCAACTCATGTGATCCTAGAAAATAGTTCTCAATGATGATCCCACGCACTAAACACTGATTTTGGAAATGTCGTACCCGCGTTACATGCGGATTTTCAACTTCCCAAAAATGATTATTTCTTAAATTTCAGATATCTGTGCGGGTAAATGTAATGTCATCCGTAAATAATATTCTGTTGACGAATGCGTGATCAATATTTTATCTATTCCGAATATTACTTGTAAACTGATATAATGAAAGATCGGCAGGCAATAAATTTTGCAAAGGTATAAAATTGTATGGCTGGTATTTTTCTGCATACAACATTCTTAGATTGGAAGTCTTACTGATTCCTGTAACTGCAGGTAAACGTCTTTATAGTTTGTGGATCATCTGCAATGCGAACGAATATTTCGTCTTTCGGGTCAGGCGCAATAATTTTCGGTCGACCTAAATTATCGCGTTTAGGATGAAATGAAATTCCTTAGCAGATTTTAAAATAGTCGATGACCAGGTTGCAACCTGTTTGAAAATCTTCTCAAATATTCACGTTGCGCAGCACGTCCATTGTAATTAAGCTGACAATAAATAAGAGGCTAATATTTCTGGGTGTGATTCCTTAGGTCATTTTATGAAAAAAAAGTTCATATTAACATATCTGGTTTAAATTTTTTGCCCCGAGTGTTGAATTTTTTTTTTGTTTCTTTACTATATCAGAAAGTACTTTAGATATTATTTTGGGCACAAAATAATACAATACTGAATAGTTATTTAAGAAAAGATCAAACTGATATTTTTCGTAGGTCATTGGCATTACAAAAAGCAGATGTAATTCTGCTTCTAGGTGCCCGCTTGAATTGGATACTACATTTTGGGCGCCCTCAGAGATTCGCACCTGACGTAAAAATAATTCAAATCGATATATCTGCCGAAGAACTTCATAACAGTGTCAAAGCTGAAGTTGCCATCCAAAGCGATATTAGAACAGCAGTAACTCAACTCGTACAGGGATTAAAGAGAAATAAATTCGCATACAGTAGTCAAAATGAGTGGTGGAGGATCTTGGAGTCGAAATGCCAAGCTAATAGAAAAGGTGTCCAGGTATGTTAGTATAAAATATATAAGTTAAGAGTACTTTTAAGATGTCACCGCCATTTTCGCGGCATATTCAAATAGTCGAAGTTGAATAATTTCTCATAATATGTAGCGTTTCGAATTTCTCTTCTGAATAAAGCGCTAGTCTTGACCGGCAACAAACTAAAAATAGAAAGACCATACTACAAGTGAAGAATAACAATCATCAGGATCATGAACAAACTAGGAAAGAAGCAAGCATACTAGGAAAGAAAAGCGAGGGAAAAAGTTAATATCACAAAAAAATCGCAACGATAGTCCCTATGTTCTGCCAGAATCAGAAAAGTAGGAACTGGAAAACTTAGAAGAAGAAGAAAATTTGTAGAAACAAAAACACAAAGGAGCCTAAACACTCCATATCACGACACACAGTATGGCAAAACGGTCAAAAATATCTCTGAAAGTCGACTTTTGAGCTATCAAGGTTTTTTTTAAATACTTGCAAAGGAGTCTGAAATAGTAAGTCACTGGCGCTTTAACGAATGTTACTTCCACATCCACGTATAGTCCAATAATTATAAAAATTTCCATGACAAAAAAATGTTATCTGAGATTTTCCTTCAGTAACTGTTAGTGGAGAGGTTATACACCACAAAACCACAAAAACCCGTTCTGGGGGTGCCGCAACCCCCCCAAAAAACCACCCCTTCGGTGAAATAAGCCTTATTTTACTGATAACTCGTTAACCGTTGAAGATATAAAAATATTGCTCATCATAAAAAAGAAAGCTTGACTAATTTCCTAAAAAAAAGTCCTATTGTAATTTTGTTGTACCTATATGCCATGGTTTTCGAGAAAATCGATATTGAAAAAAATTTCAAAATTTGTATTTTTAATGCGCATGGGGTCATTTCCGATAATTCTATATTGCGACTTTTTCAACATTATCATAATTTGTTTAATACAAAAACTAGTCATACGAAATTTCACGTCTTTATCTATGATAGTTTTCAAAATATTAAGCCTTAAAGTTGCCGCGGACGGGAAAAGAAACTCGTGCCCGCGTGACGTCATTAGGCTTAAACAGACAGCAGTAGCAGCTTGACGGTCCGCGCCGCGCCGTCTTCTCAGTGAAATTGCATGTATGTATGTAATGTGTAATTATATATGTAAAGAGACGTGTAGGTGATTTTTTTTATATACTTTGTGCTTTTTAAAAACAAAAAATGTGCGAAAGGGGCTTTGTAAAAGCAGATTCTTCCGATCTTGCGGAGGTAGACTTGCTAATGGTTATGGAATATTTTAATTCCAATCACGAATATTTAAGTGCAGAAATGAGAGGAAGTAAGTGCAAAGGTAAATAAGATCTTATTTAATGATGCACATAAAAATTACTTCATTGTACAGGATTTTCAAAATAAAACTAAATATGTGTCTAGCATGAAATTTACTACTTTATTTTACAAAAAAAGTTCTTATTTAACAGTTTGCCGACAACAAGCACCTGGACAGTAAACAACCATTTTAAGGGCGAGTGGGGCAAATATTTTTCTTAGTTATTTATGTGGAAAACGTTATTACCTGCTTAATTCCTACTAAATATTGGTGAGAATAATTATTGTATTAATTAAATATATTTTTACGCGAATTCTTATAAATTATAATTATGTTTTACACGCTTTCTAACTAAATGTTTTAAAATTTTGTTTGCTTTTTGTTTTTCTATTTTCTATTTTCCAAAATAATCCCGGAGTATAAAATAAATGCAAAAAATTATAAAGTTTGATGTGGCATAAATGAAACAGGACATAATATTGTAGAGGTAAAGTGCGAGCTTGTGATGGTGGTTGTAACCATGCAATAGCTTTTGTAATGTGGTTATATCGCCGAAGTGAAGAACCCTTGCCAACCAATACAGTTTGCTAAGGGAAAAATCTAGCATGCTTTATTTTTCTACAATATATTAAATAATAAAATATAATGTATTACTTAATAGATAAAACATCTTTATTCTCATGTAAACTCTATGTTCTGGAATGATTAATTAAGATTTCTAACTCTTGTGGTAATTTTACGCGAGACGTTTGTCGCCCCTAGGCGAAATAGGTAAGAAACCTTTTTGTGCAACCGTACGTGAAGTGAGTATTTCGCGTTCTCAAAACAGTCCGTGAAATTCAATTTCACGACCGTTACCCTTAGTAACGGCCGAAAAACTAATAGTCACTTTCATAATAATTGACGTTTAAGTCACTTCAAAATTGATATTTCTAAAATATGACAAACAAAAATTGTTATATCTTATTAAACAGAATTAGTACAAATTCACAACAAATACATAAATTATTTTAATGTCCTACAAGTCTGTTATTTTACAATAACCACCCTATTTTGAGATACATTAAATGAAAAATAACGCCCTAGGGCGTTATGAATATCTATAACGCCCTAGGGCATTATAAAATTATAATACAACCCAAAACAAGCAAATTATGATAGCGTTATTGACAAACAAAATGCATTGCTATGCAACGGCGGCATTTACAAACAATTTTGATTTTTACCCTCTTTTAAATCAAATCGTTCTGAACATAATGGATGTCAAATTAATAAATCGTAAATGTCAAAAAAAAAATTCGAATTAAATAACAGACTTGCAGGACATTAAACGTTGAAGGCACCACGGGTGTTATAGGATAATGACGCCCTCGGTCGACGTACACTCCCTCGGGCCAGAGGCCCTCGGGATTGTACACTGCCGACCTCGGTGCGTTATTATCCTTATAACACCCTTGGTACCTTAATAACTATATTTTTACGATTATTCGAGAACTGTCAAGTATACATTCAAAATACCGTTTCCATAGAAACGCTCTGACATTAAGGCCACCGCGTTTATTTAGCAAAATATAGCATAAACGGTGGAGTCATTTTCATCTATACTAACTATAATTTACGGTTGCACAAAAAATAGTGTTTATACCATGGCCACGAAATTTTTTAGCGTCCTCGAGATTATCTTGCCTCGGCCGCAAGCGGCCTCGGCGATAATTTTTCTCTCGGTACGTAAAAAGGAATTTCGCGGCCTTGGTATAAAAATAACTATTTCGGCTTTTATGTCCCCTTCTAGTCGTGGCCGACGAACTTCGAATTTATCGGTCAGTGTTTCGAACGCGAAGGACAGTTATGTAGTGGTATTATTATTCTAGATTTAGATTAGGAATTTTCGCTAGTTCAACGTTGTGTACAGTTTGTGTTTTCCATGGTTTTTACATTACATTTTAGCGTTAAATCTCTCATATTATTATTTTCATTGTAATACAAAAGAAATTGAAGTACGGCTCTGGACAGCGGTGACTAACTCTAGCCAGCATGTAAATGACTTCCACTGTGATATTTTTTTGGCTTTTTTTATTCCTACTAAACTTCTGACGTAATTTATACTTACTTATTTATTTAAAAAATATATCTCTCTTCTAAATTTTGTGTTTATTGGTATTTACCTTTATTTTTTATTAACCTAATTAACTTACATTAAAATGAGCAACAGGCTCCTGTTTTTTCATTTAAGAGAACAGCCCGACGCATTACTTGTTGCCAAAGAACTGTTTTCTTTTTGTCTGTCGGCAAACGAATAAAATATTTGTCTGGTGTTGACGCCGTCGCGCGTCGTGCTTTTGCATTCAGGAACAATACAATATTTATATTTATTTTTGGTGCGGTATGATGACATTTTTATTCAAATCACAAAACAAAACAGTTTCGAAGTTTAACAATGTCTTTATCCGATGATTAACAACGTTGAACTAACCTAATGAGAGCAATATAACGCGCTCCCTGTGTATTGTACGGGAGTCGTCTCACACCTTTAAGCCTAATGACGTCATTCGGCTCGGTCGGATTTAGATGTGGCGCGCGACTTTAATAATTTTTTTTAACATGATCGGATTGACAGAATTTGATAATTTTTGGTGGATCATCTTTTTGAAAGTAGTTTTACAAGAAAATAATATTTTTGGAATAGGTCGAAATGATCATTTTCGTTTATTTGAAATTTGTTTCGCGCGGCCTATAGAAAAAATTGAATTGCTCGAAAACCATACAAGCTAGGAATAAAATTCAAAATGGGTTTTAAAGGGGATATAAAATACTCTCTTGTGTTGTTATTGTTATTTATTAGTATATGAAAATAACAATACAATATAGTTATCTCTTAATTTTTTGCGCCTCTAACTATTCACAGGCCCATAAAAAATAACTGACTTTAATATAAGTTATAAATGCATTATCTCTTAGTTCGAGGTAGTACTTCAATGCAGAAAAAGTTAGGAACAAAAATATTCACATTTACAAATTTACCAGCATGTTGAAGTTAACCAAATTTTGGTCAATTTTTTATTGCTTTCTAAAAATTAAAAAAAGACCCAAACATCTTGAAAATTTAGCTCAAAAAATTATTCAATAAAATGGAGGAAATTGAAAAGAGTGGAAAAACGACCAAACTTTGGATTACCTATATGAAAATGGTTATATTGGCAAAATCAAAATAAAAAATAAAAAATAAAAAATAAAAAATTGGCAAAAATTTGGCTTCAACATGCTGGTAAATTTGTAAATTTGAATATTTTTATTCCTAACTTTTTCTGCATTGAAGTACTACCTTGAACTAACAGATAATGCATTTATAACTTATATTAAAGTCAGTTATTTTTTATAGGCCTGTGAATAGTTAGAGACGCAAAAAAATAAAAGATAACTATATTATATTGTTATTTTTATATACTAATAAATATCAATAGCCATCAAAAATGGCAAAACAAGAGAGTATTTTATTTCCCCTTTAAAACCCATTTTGATATTCCTTCCTAGCTTGTATGGTTTTCCAGCAATTTAATTTTTTCTATAGGCCGCACGCAATAAATAAAATTTCAAATAAACGAAAATTCACGCGCATTAAAAATACAAATTTTGGAATTTTTTTCAATATCGATTTTCTCGAGAACCATGGTATATACGACAAAATTACAATAGGACTTTTTTTAGGAAATTAGTCAAGCTTTCTTTTTTATAATAAGCAATTTTTTTATATCTTCAACGGTTAACGAGTTATCAGTAAAATAAGGCTTTTTTCACCGAAGGGGGGTTGCGGCACCTCCACAGAACGGATTATCGTGGTTTTATGATGTATAACTCCTCCACTAACAGTTACTGAAGGAAAATCTCAGATAACATTTTTTGCGAGCTTCTGGTGCATTTTTTACTTTACCGACTGGAGTAGTAGTGGAGTGAAAGTATAATAACGCAAAAAAGTTTTTTTTTTGTTTTTTTTTTGTTGAAATAGGCTTAGAATGTCATGAATCGTTGAGATTTTAAGTTTGAGCAAAAGAAATATTTCTGTCAGCCTGTTTGTCGGTCTGTCTCTCTGTAACTTTTTTTGTGCGCACGTTTAATCTGGAACCGTTTATTATATTGACTTGAAACTTGGTACACTTATTATAACTGGAGGAATCCATGCTGAACTTATCAGGTATGTTCCACCGAAACTCAAAATTATTAAAAAATATCTACGAAAGGTGCTTGAATGGGGAAAATATCCCTATATAACCACCCATATAAGCAGTAGGAAGAACAGGCGGGGTTTCGAGCCGACCGATCCACAACGGATAACATCTTTACCCGAAAAACAGCTCTCGAAAAACGGACTCAAAGGAAACACATATTGCTCTCATCGATCTTGAAAAAGCATATGATACCGTCCCCGTAACACAACTTTGGAAAGCTATGGAACAATTTACCATAAGACTCTAATAAACGCCACCAGAGAGTACTACACAAATAATTCCGCTAAAATAAAAATTGGCAACACACTAACAGAAGCATTTATCACAACTGAAGGCCTAAGGCAAGGATGCTGTTTGTCACCCTGTTTAAAATTTATCTAGACAGAGCCCTACAAAGCTGGACGAAGAAGTGTAAGAATATGGGACTAAGAGTGGGAGATGAGATACTATATAGCCTATATTTCGCAGACGACTAAGTTGTAATAGCGGAGGACGGGGACAATTTAGGTTACATGATTAGAAAACTCCAGGAAGAATATGAAAAAGCTGGACTGACCATGAATATGAGTAAAAAGAGAATATACAAAAGCATAGTGGAGAGCGTGATGGTTTATGGGGCAGAAGTGTGGGATGTGAGCAAAAATAATAAACAAAAATTACTAGCAACTGAAATGGATTTCTTAAGAAGGAGTTGTCGAAAATCCAGACTGGAGAGGGAAATTATGTGTAAGGAACAGACGGTAGCGGACGAAATCGAAAGACGACAATTAGTATGGTTTGGACATACGAAACGAATGGAGAATAGATGGCTCAAGAAAGTTCTGGAATGGATACCGTCAGAAGAAGAGAGGACTGGCGAGACGACATAAAAGAAGCAATGGACACCAGAAATTTAGAAGAAGAAACTTATTACGATAGACAAAATGCAGACTGGGGACTGAGAAGCGGCGACAGCCGTAGAAATCTGTTGTATATGTATCATAACGAGATCTGGAACTAGATTATAATTATAAATAGGCAAAGCAAGCAAGCAGGGGTTCATAAAATTGAGATTTAGAGCATGTAGGAGATTCTAAGGTCCCAGAATATTTTTTTGGCATCAGCCACCCCCATTATAACCCCCATTACCACCTCCTCACTATTATTAAAGGGGATAAGAAAAAATTAAATTCGTCAAAGCGGCAATGGCTCACTATTCCAGACTCCTTTGCAAGTATTTTTTAAAAAGAAAACGTTGATAGCTCAAAAGTTGACTCTCAGAGCGATTTTTTCCGTTTTGTCACACTGTGGTAACAATACGGCAACATATTTCACAAACACCTGCACTGCCCATTCCACACTCAAGTATCATGCGTCATGTAGCTCTCGCTGCTGACAACAAGCATGACATGAATCCAACCCAGAGTGGACGTAGTCGGTCCAGAGGTATATCTTGGGAGTGGCAACAATACCTATCAATCCTGTTACACTTGCCAGATATCTTCTTTAACAGATTCAAATTTCGTTACACAGAACAGTACAGTCTGCTAAATTAGATAATTTAAAACTTCGATTGACATTTTTCTCTATTTTCTATTCGCGAAAAATCATTTTCGTGTAACCTTTGACTGAATCTGATGGCTGACGCTCACGTCCTACCAGCAGAGGTCTGATGATAAATTAGAAGCGTTCTCAAAAATGTTGTTTATTGGTACTTTTTCCAACAGAAATACTGTCGTGCGCAAAGAAAATGGGACAAGTCTGATAACGTATTTTTGCTAAAGTCTAGTTGTGTACATCTAACTTTAATTTTTGTGACATTGTCAGTTATTTGTCAAAATTCATTGCAAGTGTGCAAATAGAGACAGATTTACATTAGAAAAAGGACCCCGCAGAATCCTTAAGGGAAATGGCTCTTTGAAACTCTGAATTCTGGTAGTTCTTGATGTGTGGAACAAAAGTTCTCAAGGGCACTAAGCCATAAAAACTCATTATTTTGAGATATTAACTCTCTAGAGTTGGACTTTACGTGCATTCCACAACATAGTTAAATCTTTACGGGAAATGGCTTTCGGCCAAACTCTTTGAAACTATGGATTCTGGTAATTCTTGATATGAGCCCGTTAGGGTACAAAACTCGCTTTTCGACAAAAAATCCAGAAATGAGTTAAATACACCATTGCATTGATCTGTTTATACCGTTTGAATAATTGTGGATGGTTCAAATATCTCTTTATAACGTTGAAAATCTTATCTAAAGTATACATTTCGTTGCAAAACTCGCTTTACGAAGAACAAATTTAGATGCAAAACTCTCTGCATGCTGGCCAATGGCGACGCTTTATGCAGGTCACGTTTGTTAGTCATATGTTCAATACTAACAAAACCTTATTCTTTTTGTCATAACTGTTTGTTCAAATATAATTATTATCTTAATGTTTCAATTATTATTATTATTATTATTATTAGCAATACAAAATAATGTATTTTATAATTTGTTATTTTATTCCGCAATACTCTCTTTTTAGTACAGTACCTAGAGGTAAAAAATATGCAAAACTTCGGAATAATGTCATATTGAAAATATATATTTATTGGAGCTGAAGTGGAATCAAATTTTAAGAAGAAAAGGTTCTATGCATTTTTTCATATAAATTGATAGTTTTTAAGTTATAATGACTTCAAAATTGCGATTTTAGCTTAAAAAAAAGGTATTTCCAAACGGCTTTCGTCAAGTATCTCGAAAGGTATTACTTTATCGGAAAAATGTTACGGACCAATTACAGAAAGTACAAACTGGGAATTAATTATATTTTTTGTTTATTGATGTAGGATTAATAATTTCGGAGATATTTAAGTTTACATTTGGCATCCAAGAGTTCATAAGATAATTATTTAGAGTGAGAGTTAAATATCTCAGAAACTGTGACACCTACGTCAAAGATGCTAATAGGTAGGATAATAGGTTATTAATTAAGCTTTCAACTGTTTTTTATTTGTTTCTGTAGCATAAAAAATAAAGTTATGACCAAAGCAATGTGCATCTACACATTTTTTTAATAACAGCGTCGCCATTTTGTTACTGTAATTAAAAAAAAAGAACTTCAAACACTGTTTCTCATTAACATATAGCATGATGTAGAAGCTCAAATTTTCTGGTTTGTATACAGCACTTGCTTTAGAAAGAAAATACCGTTTAAACTATGAAGGTATTTTCGATAAAACATAATTTTTTTTCCTTTTCCAAATATCTTGATAAATATTAGTTTTATTGAAATATGGATAGAGACCAAAAATAAAGCTCATAAACTGATAATGAATTTCGCTTGTTTATTTATTTACATAGATTTAATAGTTTCGGAGATATGAAAGTTTACAAATGGCGTCCGAACGTTTATAAGACGAAAAATGCAGTTTAAATGTTAAATATCTCAGAAACTGTGACACCTACGTCACGCATGCTGAGAAATGAAATTAAAGACAATTAATTGCGCTTTCAAATTATTTTTCACTCGTTCCTGTAGTATAAGAAATAAAGAAGTTATGACGGAAAAATGTGCGTATTTATATTTTTATATTTTTTTATATAAAAAGGACGCCATTTTGTTACTCTAATTAGCCAGTAATTTAAAAAAAAATTATCTCAAATACAGTTTTTTGTTAAGATGATCACCTAGATGCTCAATTTTTTTTGCTCATTTAAAGCACTTGCTTTAGAAAAAAATGCATTTTAAACTTTAAAGGTAATTTCGAAACACTTGGATACCAAATATAAACTTAAATATCTCCGAAATTATTAATCCTACATCAATAAACAAAAATTATAATTAATTCCTGTAATTGGTCTGTAATATTTTTTCGATAAAGTAATACTTTTCGAGATACTTGACGAAAGCCGTTTGGAAATACCATTTTTTAAGCTAAAATCGCAATTTTGAAGTCGTTATAACTTAAAAACTATCAATTTATGTGAAAAATTGCATAGAACCTTTTCTTCTTAAAATTTGATTCTATTTCAGCTCCAATAAATATATATATATTTTTTAAGTGCCACCCCCTGAGAAGGGGTGGCATCCACTCCCCTATAAATTAGCAAGCCCCCGCACAATATAGAAACTTTCCTGTGAAGCATTTACTATTATACTGCCAAAAATGAACGAAATCCGTTCAATATGACATTATTCCGAAGTTAAAACCTCCAGTTAGGTACTGTACTATTTTGTGTGCATACGACAGTTCAAAACTCACTTTCTGCATAAGCCCGGTGCAAAACTCACTATATGATTTTTTTTTATCTAAAATTAAAACTAAACTATAATAAATTTGATTAAAATTATTTTAAGACTATTAAGTTTATGTATGATACAATAAACAGAAAAATATATTGAATCAATTGGTCCAATATATAGGCAAAAATGTGTTTTTCCTATTTATCTCAAAAGTAACCTACGCGCATATAGAGAGTTTTGCACCTAATGGACTCCATATGTAGAACAAAAGTTCTCAAGGGCACTAAGTCCTAAAAACTTTTGAGATATAGTCCTCTGAAGTTGGACTTTATGCGTATTCTACAGCATAGTTAAGAGGGCTATATCTTAAAACCATGAGTTTTTAAGACTTAGTGCCCTGAAGAAACTTTATTCTACACATTAAGAACTACCAGAATCCAAAGTTTCAACGAGTTTGACCGAAAGCCATTCCCCATAAAGATTTAACTATGTTGCGGAATGCTCGTAAAGTCCAACTTCAGAGGACTATATCTCAAAACCATGAGTTTTTAGGACTTAGTGCCCTCGAGAACTTTTGTTGTACACATCAAAATTTACCAGAATTCCAATTAGGATTTAATTGTGCTGCAAAATGCACGTAAAGTCCAACTTCAGAGGGCTATATCTCAAAACCACGAGTTTTTAGGACTTTGTACCCTTGAGAACTTTTGTTCTACACATCAAAAACAACCGAACAACCATTTGATCGAAAGCCATTTCCCATAAGGGTTCTGCGGTGTCCTTGTTATATCGTGGAGCAAAAGAGTTTTAAATACATTTTTATTGGAATTTTGTTTCTATTTATTTATACATATTTTTGGTTTTAGGCTATGTCGGCAGATGTATCAGTACCACTAAGTTATTATGCTGTTTTCCACAATTTGTACAAATCGTTACCGGAAAACTGTATCATTGTCAGTGAAGGTGCTAATACTATGGACATAGGACGAACCATGTTATTCAATAAGCTACCTCGTCATAGATTAGATGCTGGAACCTTTGGCACCATGGGTGTAAGTATCTTAGTAACACGTTAAGTGCATTCATTTTTATGTAGAACTGAGTGGCTTCGATAGCATTTTCCACATTGCTATTAGAGTATCCATACGCAAATAAATAAAGCTTAGTAAAGGACAGAACTGAGAACAGAATGTAATTTATTTTACTTCCACATCCAGTGGAAGTAATTTAACGACAAAAAAATTTTTTTAAATTTTTATTGTTCAAATAGGCTTAAAATGTCATGAAACGTCGAGATTTTAAGTTTGAGAGAAAAAAAATTTCTGTCTGTCGCTCTGTCTGTAACTTTTTTTGTGCGCACGTTTACTCTGGAATCGTTTAAGATATTGACTTGAAATTTGCTACACATATGTACTTTAACGAGTTCTGGAACTAGATTATATTTTCATCTTGTTCCGTCCAAGGGTTGGGGGGTAAATTGGGGTAAATTTGGGGTAAATGGGTAAATCAAGCAAGTAAGAGTTCATAAAATTGGTATTTAGTATATAAGCTAAGGTCTCAAATAAATTTTTGACATTAGCCACCCCCATTACCACCCCCACCCCATTATTATTATTTAAGGGGATGAAAAAAAAATGTGATTTAGTGTATGTACAAGAACCAGAAACCTCAAAATATTTTTTTACTTCATCCACCCCCACTACCACCCCTCATTACCACCTCCACCCCACTACCCATGTGGGGTATCATTTTATGGGTTTTTGGGGTAGAGGATTTCAAATATTATATTATTAAAGTTTATGGAACTTATTTCGAAATACAAAGTTTTTTCGTTGTGAGTGACTTCGATAGAGAATCTGGATGTGGAAGTAGTGATTCCTTGGGCAGCGGTTTTTTAACCTCCGACCCCAAAAGAAGAGTGTTATAAGTTTGACGCGTATGTTTGTATGTTTGTTTGTCTGTCTGTCTGTGGCTTCATATCTCTTCAACGGGTGATCCGACTTTAATGTAATTTTTTTTATTTGAAAGAGTATTTTGTCAAGAATGTTATAGGCCATATTAGATTTTGATATTTGGTCGCCATCTTGAATTCGCCATGTTGAACTTCTCTAGAAATTGTCCGATTGAAGTAAAATTGAAAATGTGGAGACAATTATGGTAGCCGAACATGATTTAGGCCTCATTTTGATTCAGTCATATGAAACTGGTACGATTAGATACATTGATCGGGGGTTTTTAAAAATTTTCAATTTTACGTATTGCACAATATTATAGAAACTACTTTCCTCGAAGTCAAAGATCTTTATACAAAATGGATACTGGTTACAGACTAAGTTAGAATGAATTAGAAAATCCCGTCTCTGTGCGGCTTGACAATATATGTTAGATTTTTAAGTTACCTACATTAATCTATGTAGTTTCCACATTGTTTATTAAGAAAAAAATTAAATCTAAATTCATGTTTGACGACTCACTGAACTTTTCTTTCTTATATATTTTATGGCATTATTGTAGCAATTTGTTTCCATTTTTGACCTTCGCTGTACCTTCTTATTTATCGTCTTTATCGTAAACATTTTTGTTTAGAGAACAATAATAAATATTATCAACATAAACATTTTTTATCAATTTGCCCTGAGATATCGAAAACAAGTGGATAGTTGATTGTCGTGGACTAAATTAATTAACATACCGGGTGTCAACGGAATCATTAGGCAATCCATAGTTTCCAGAGTTTTCAAGATATTAGCCTTAAATTTGGCATATATCAAAAACGAAAAATTTTTCATAATTTGCCACTTTTCCATCACTTCCGGTTTCCCCGGAATTGACCTAAACTTTGGAATTTTAAATGGAACACCCTGTATGTTTTTACATTTTTAGATTCCGGAGACGATTTTAAGTACGACTGAATAGTTTTAAAAATGTTATGAGTTTACTTGATTTTTTTAGGGTTATTTTTATTTTTGCATCAGGACAGTGAATGCACTCAAATCAATCAAATGGACCAAAACAATAAGAGAAAAATGTAAACGTGAGATTTTTCGAATTGGTTTAGTAGCTACGGCAAACCAAAATTTCCGAAATCACTAATTTGTAATTATGTCAACTTTTTCAAATGGCAACATCTTTTAGACACCCATTAGTTGCAAACTAATTTTCACGACAAATCCATTGATACCTTCACATCGAAAATAGGTTTAATATTAACCCAAATAAATACACAAGTTTTTTGGTGGATAATCATTAAAATATCGAAAAGTACGCTTATCATGCTGTGGAAATTAAATAAAACTAGATTCAAAACATTCAATTTGTCAACAAAACAACGCTGCAAATAAAAGAAGTGTACTGTCCGAAATGATTTATTTTAACAATAAAGAACATCAAAAGATTAACTAAATGGCAGCAAAGGTCCCCCCTTCTTCTTGACATTTTTTGGCTCGGTCAATGGTGTTTTTGCATAACATTTCGCAACATATGCAGGAGTTATACTTGCAAAAAATTTGCGATACGGTTTTGTAAAATTTGAAGTGTTTCGTGTTTCGTTCTTTCACATAACCCCACACAAAAAAAATCTAAAATTCTTAGATCTGGTGAGCGACATTATGAGGTAAAGCCACATCTTGTTGGAAATACATTTGCTCAAAAACTGCAAGGTGTAAGTCCACCAACATTTCTTCAATATCATTTTGTAGGAATTCGAAATATATCTCCTCTGCCAAAGGTCCTTGAAAGACAATAGGTCCAATAATTCTTGTTACAATCACCCCAGCCCACACATTTTCAAATCTCCGAATGTGTCCTGAAAATTACTTTGCCTCATTAAATGTTGATTTTCCTGTGCCCAATATCTATTATTTTGTCGATTGAACATTCCATTATTGGTGCTGGTGCACTTGATATTTAAACGAGCGGTAACCATATTTTTTGAGAATCTTTCTTGCTGATTCATGACTAATTTGCACCTCGTGGCCAATTTCTCTAGTAGAAACAGTAGGATTCACTTTAACAAAAGCCAACACGTTAATTTCTGTCGCTTTATCAACGATAAATGCTGCATAGTGGAGCACCTGGAGCGTTAAAAACATGAAAACCTCGGATTTCAGTTACAGTAAATGAATTTTAAAAATTCAAAATGGAATATTTAGCTAATAATATATATAAAAAAGTTTACCTATTAAAAAATTGTGATCTTGATTTGAATGAAAAAAAATTGATAATTGCAACAATTCAAATAGTATAATATATATTAGGCTGTAGGATATTTTTGTATAACGAAATTAAGTTAACGTATCTATTTATATAGAGACAGTAATCGGGGAAAAGAAGTAAATTAAGGGAAATTAAATAAAAAACAAAATTATTAATAAAATATTTGTTTATTTAAACAATTTACATTTTTGTCCATATCAAATATTTTCTTCGACTTCATTTATTTGAATGATAGGAGGAGTATTAAAACAACTATTTTCGCTGCACTGTAGACATGCTACACTACAATATAAGCCACTCTTCCGACATCCACAAGCAGCTCCACATCCCTTTTTGCAATTACAAAATAACATTTGCAATAGATTATTCGGAGCCGGCCATTGATTCATTGTTATTAGGATGAACATGTTATTGGAATACTTCCATCCCGAATTTTCAATATCTACGTAATTTCCTAGCCATATCTGGATTTGCAGGTACACTCTCTTTAGGTGTTCAAATGCTGCATCAGTTGTAGGAGGTAATGACGACAAAAGAACACTTGTATTTTTGGCTGTTGTTTTTGTGAAAGAATTGAACCTCAACATATTCAAATCTTTAATTTTTGCAGGAGCTCCATATAAACCCAAAATACATGCTACATC
Organism: Rutpela maculata; assembly: GCA_936432065.2. Lineage (NCBI taxonomy): Eukaryota > Metazoa > Arthropoda > Insecta > Coleoptera > Cerambycidae > Rutpela > Rutpela maculata. The sequence continues at coordinate 62,595,832 of OW386290.2, forward strand.
CTCTTGAAATATATTATTGGAGTCTTCGTTGACATTTTTAAATACTTTTGCTGATTCGTGTAAATCATGACGTTTCTCAAAATTTTTGGTAAACTTAATTTTGCCTTTATGTTCTTTACATCTCGGAAGCGATCTTTCTAAACTTTTCGATGAAAATATTTTTTGTTGGACTTTGCCTCGGGATGGTTTTAGAAAATATATTTCACGATCCTCCTCCACTAATGCCGTTAATATAACCAAGACGTCAATATCTTCTGAAACTAAAACAACATTTTTTGTTTCTAAATTAATTGCTGTATCAACAATTAATTTGTCTACATCGCTTTCCGCTTGGCATGTAAAAATATTGTTGTCAGCTAATGTAATTCTCAACAGTTCTATCAAGCGGCTTTTATTTTTGTTATTTGACAAAAATTTCTCTTGAGCTACTTTCAAAGGCAAATTTTCATCGAATTCAATATCTGCACATTTATTTTTCAATGCACGACGATTTCTTTCTACTGATTTAATACTGTCTTTCTTATACCCATCAAATAACACGTACGTGTTACTATTATAATTATTCTTTAAATATCTTACATAATGCTCACATATTATTTTAAAGGTTTCATTCAATTGCCATTTGCAACGATGTAATAACATGCTTCCATCAATGACTTAATGAACATTGTCTAGACTTTTTAAATTAATGGAGATTTCCGGAAATAACTCGTAAAAAGTTGATTTTTTGTCTTTCGCAGTTCGCCATTTTCAAATAGAACAAGCGGATATAGTGCGAGTTCATAATTCATATAATTTTTAAGCTCTTCATCGTTTTTTTAAAATTGTTATTTTTCGCCAATAAAAAAAAATATTATTTAAAATAAAATTATATGCTAAAATATTAATTTTTTATAGTTTTTTGTTCAAATAATGATAAAATCAAAAGCACAAAACAATTTTTAGTAAACTTTGAAATTTATAGTATAAAAAACAAAATCTCACCTCGACCATATAAATTCATTCACTGTAACAGAAGTCCGAGGTCAAAACCCCCAGGCGCTCCACTAGCAGGATTGTTGTCAATTCTTCTCCTGATTTGCTTCTCCACAAATGGAACTTATTAAAGGCATGGATGATGTCTGTTCCGATACCTTTAGGCATACAAATCTGCGGCGTTTCTGGAATTTTTGCGGCATATTCCAAAAATTAATAACATGTCCACTTTTTCATCCCTTGTATACATGTTAAACAATAATAACAATAATTAACAAACAACAACAAATTAATTTAAAGATAAAGAGCAAACTTATTAAGAGTACAATACACACGTATTATTGCCATTTGAAAAAGTTAACATAATTAGAAATTATTGATTTCAGAAATTTTGGTTTGTCGTAGCTAATAAGTCAATTCGAAAAATCTCACGTTTACATTTTTCTCTTATTGTTTTTGGTCCATTTGATTGATTTAAGTACCATTCACTGTACTCTAGATACAAAAATAAAAATAGTTCTAAGAAAATCAAGTAGTCTCAAAAAATGTTTAAAACTACGCTGTCGTACTTAGAATCGTCCCCGGAATCCAAAAATGTAAAAATATAGAGGCAGTTCTATTTAAAATTTCAACGTTGGTTTATTTCCGGGGAAACCGGAAGTGATGGAAAAGTGTGAAATAATAAAAAAAATGCCGTTTTTGGTATATATTACCTGTGCCAAGTTTAAGACTTATATCTTGAAAACCCTGGAAATTATGGCTTGACTAATGAATCCGTTAACACTCGGTGGTATACTAACTTCTGTTACACTTATTTTCTTTTCAAATATGGAACATACATAATATAGCATGGTAGAGTACAGAAATTATTATACTTGTTCTTGAGCCATATCCATCATGCAGGATGACTACGAGAGGCATCTAAATTGTCACGTTTTGTATAAAAATGTTTTATTATAATTTTAGAGCAAACTATTACCAAGATTTTTAATTAGGCACACAAAAATACGAAGATGTACAAGATATTGAAGCTACAATATTTAGTGAGTCTCTGGTTCGAACTAACGTACTTTACATAGATTAGGTTATTTATCACTAAAATGTTACTAAATAAATTTTAATAAACCATTACGAAACTGACAAAAGTTGCAGTCGGGCGTTGCCGACTGCAATCGTCAATCGACTTCAAGGTCAGATATGTTTTTTTTTCTGTCTTATACTTTCAAAATATTAGGAGTTTATTTTATTCAGGACTACAATCTCACGTTTGCCGAGATATTTTCATTGGAAATACACATTTTCAAATATCTGTTGCTTTTTGTGATAAGCATCAGCTATTAAATTACTATTTCTATGTTTATTAACATATAGGGCCACCCATACTAGGAATTTGTAAAGGTTTCAGCTACATTACAATTTTTTTCAATTTCTCTCCTCAATTACGATTGATCTAACATATAATTTCAACGAGTGATAATGAATGACCAGTTAATAGAAAGCAATTTTCGTATTAAATACAGGGTTGTTTGAATTTTTCCAAGAGGACAAAATTGGACAATTTTATCCAATTATTTCCGTCCGGACAAAATCCTTTATGGACTAAATTGATCAAAATTAGACAAAATCAATTAAACGGAATGAAAATTTAAAAAGCATTTATTTAGATATGTCAAAATAGTAAAATACAAAACCTGTCATTGTACATTAAAATTAATGAATATTGAATATTGTAAATTAATCAGAAGAAGGAAAAAAATACAAAAACCTAGTTACTTTGCAGTTAGATATAGGTATTAACACACTAGGAAAAATATAAAATTTGAAATCCATTTTATCAGGTAACAAAATAAAAGATAATCTAAGTATATAATAAATACTAAGAAAAAGGATAAGAAAAAATAATGAGGTATCTTTCATATTAAAATATAAAACATGAAAAATATCACATTTTAAAAGATTAGAGTACTCTTAATACTCATTGTCAGGTAAAAGCTACTGTTCTTTTATGCTCATGTTAAGAATTTTATACACCATTGTCAGTTTTGAGGATTTTTCCAAACCTAACATATTCATGACTTTATTTTGAATATGGCTAAAGTTTAAAAAATTCTTTTAATACTGACAGACAGACTGAATAAATGAAGAGCAAATTGGCAGAACTTTTTATTAAGAACATAATTTTTAAAAATAAAAGTTGATTTTGTCCAATATCTGATTTTATCCACTTTTGTCCAATATTGCCACATCCTGGACAAAATCAAAAAAAGTAGATAAATCCACAACCTAAATGACTAAATGACTGACTAAATATGGTATTAGTCCAGGAAATACCTTCGCACCCGTTGGGGAAAATATTCTCAGTCGTTTTTTTTTTGCGAAAAAACGCAAAAATGGCCATTTTCAACCCCGAAAAACAATATGAAAAAAAAAAATAGTTTTAATGTTGCTAAGCCTTAAATATTCTTTAAACGCCCCTTAACAAAGTCCCAAAGCGTTTTAGCGTTTTAGGCTATTATGTTATTGCAACCCCTTCTTTTTTAATTAATAATTAAGCGCGTGCATCATTATGGTCGGCCGCGACTCATAGTGAAATAAAGAAAAGACGATCGACAAAACAGCCGAAGTGTCTGGAAGATTGTACCTGTTAGGTTCATAGTAGCTTTTTGCGACTGTGCGTTTGTTGTCTGCGGATTGTGTTGTGTACCTAATTAAAATGTCTTTTTCTATAGTTCCTCTTAAAAGAAAAAATTTGGACAGTAGCTTAACATGTATTTTTTGCAAAGATTTTAAATTGCATAGCTCTGTGCGGCTGTGATTTAGATGTTTGCGAAAACAAATATGTGACATCTGTAAAAGTTGATTATTATTGAAATATATTATTATTTATTGTCATTTGATTCTATATTTTTCAAATAAAAATTATTATGAAATGTAAATGAATGTTCTTAATTTCAAAATCAATTTAAATAAATCCCGATGATTTTTTAAGTCGCTACGGCTAAATCTAGGTTAAATGGCTAATTGAAGTTGTTATGGCGCTTCAGTAATTTTTGACCTAGATTGGGTTTTTGCGATATTAAACACAGACCCACAATTTTTTTTGCAAAATCTACATCCAAGAATAAGGTACTTACCATTGAAGTATGGTACGTATACTCCGCTTAAGTGAAAAAGAGACGGAGCATAACTGACCATTATGCGACATTGGTTTCTATAGAAAAAAACGAGTTACATTTTAATGAAAAAAAAGACTGCTATTTTGAAAAAGTTAATTATAAACAAATAACCCATGAACTGTCCAAAATAAATTGGACACATTTTTACGAAACAGGAGACCCTGAAGAGATGAGTAATACTCTAATAAATAACTTTAAAACTGCTATACAAAATGCAACCAAAAAAATAAGATTAAAAAACTTAAAAAAGAGGAAAAAATGGATTACAAGAGGTTTAATAACATCGATCGAAACTCGTGATAAAATGTACCAAGATTTACTAAGACAACCTTTAAACGTAGACTTAAAACAAAAATATAAAATATATAGAAATAAAGTAAATTCACTGATTAAAAAAACTAAAAAAGATTATTATGAGAAACAAATTGAAAATAATAACCACTGTAGTAAAACTCTCTGGAAAATAACAAAGGATATCATTAAAAGTCAAAGACAAAATCAGGAAATAACACAAATTAAACTAGATAACAATTATGTAGTAAATGACGAAAAACAAATTGCAAACGAGTTTAACAAGCATTACACAGAAATAGGAGAAAAATTAGCAAATAAAATAGTGTTACCTAATACAACTTTCCCTATTGCAATTACCAATCATTCTTTTTTTCTTACACCAGTAGACGACAAGGAAATAAACGGATACATAAAAGAACTAAAAAATAATAAGGCTCCTGGATTTGATGGCATCACATCAGAAATGTTAAAAGAAACAATAAACATAATAACACCATTATTAGTCAATCTCATAAATAAAATTTTTCAATCCGGAATATGTCCATCCAATTTTAAAGTTGCTATAATTAAACCTTTATATAAGAAGGGGGATAAAAATTTGATGGAAAATTACCGACCTATATCCTTGACTTCTAATATTGCAAAAATTTTCGAAAAAGCGTTAAAAAAAAAGATTAGTGCAATACCTCAACAAATTTAATTTATTATCAAAAAACCAGTTTGGGTTCCGAGAAAATACATCAACAAGTGATGCTATAGCCTGCCTGACTAAAAAGGTTTATGATTGTTTGGATAGTAGTACACCATCCCTCTGTGTTTTTATAGATCTGGAAAAGGCCTTTGACACAATTAGTCACAATAAAATATTTAAAAAAATAGAAAATTTTGGTGTAAGATGTCTTTGCCACGATTTATTGAAAAGTTATTTAGATAAAAGGACACAAGTTGTAAAAATAGGAAACCAAACAAGCAAAGTAAGAACCGTGCTCTATAGTCTTCCACAAGGTACGGTTCTTGCCCCAATTTTATTTAGTATGTATCTAAATGACATATTTAGCCTAAATATTAGAGGAGATATAGTATCATTTGCAGATGACACCGCCATATTTTTTAAAGGAAATTCATGGGAAGAAGTGAAAAGAATTTCGGAATTGGACTTAAAGGTGATTAAGGATTGGTTTGATGAAAATATCTTGACCCTTAGTATCTCAAAAACAAAATATTTGCCATTTTGCTCCTATAGAAGCAATTTACCTTTATTTAATGAAATAAATATTGTTAACACTAATTTGGTCATAACTACCTGTGAAAAAATTAACTATCTGGGAATAACTTTAGACCCTCATTTAAAATGGAATCATCATATCACCAACACCGTAAAAAAACTAAGATCTTTAATTTACAGATTTAAAATATTAAAAGATATATTAAGCAAGAAACACATTAAAATCATTTATTATGGCATGATTGAATCGATTTTAAAATATGGTATTGTAGCATGGGGAGGTGCAAACAAAACTAACATTACACCATTAATATTAATCCAAAGAATATATTTAAAGATCTTATATGGAAAACCCAACCTTTATCCTACTGAATTATTATACAAAGAGTCAGAATTATTAAATGTCCGTAAGCTATATTCGCAATGTTTATTAATGTACCAATATAAAATATACTCAGAAACAACACTCGTTGATCATAACTACTACACAAGAGGTAAAACTAAAAAACAAATAAAGGTAGTCGTTGCACAAAAGACTATAGGAACAAAATGTTTTGTCTACTTAGGTCCTAGATTATATAATAAGCTCCCAGAAGATATTAAACAAATCAGATCTGTAACAAAATATAAAAAAGAAATAAAAAAATGGCTGCTGAACATAAATTACACAGAAATAGATACATTTATTAATACTGGAAGTCTTTAAGCTTTCTTTTAGTCTTTAAGTTTTGTAATTCCTCAAATTTATGTTTTTTACTTTTTGTAAATTTTCGTTTTTAAGTTAACTTCTAATATTTTAATTTTAATATTTTTCTTAATATTAATACCTGAAAATTCACTAACAGCAAATTCTATTACAATTAAATGAAAATACATGTTTTATAAAATCCATGAAAACTTATATTGATAATACCCAACACGGGTCTATTGCCTTTGCATTCAGGTTCTTAGGAAAATAAATAGAACTTAGTTGGGTATTTCGCATATGTATGCACACTCTTATGAAACTACCCATTGCTCACAGACTCTAACGAGTCTAAGCAATCACTCATTTATTTATCTATACCTATGCCTATACCTTTATATTAAAATTAATCATTGTCGTTGTCTTTCAGAGTTGAAAATGGCCATTTTTGCGTTTTTTCGAACTTACAATAGTTAATATCTCGAAAACTATCAACTTTAGAGGAAAGTTGCAAGAAAATTGTCCGGAGCAAAATAAACAATGTTTGTAATTTGTTTTAAAAAAATTGTTTAAACAATTTTTCATCCATTTTTAGACCTGGCAACATGCAGATTTGTTTTCAGGTGACCATTTTCCATAAGATTATGCAAAAAAACCGACTGAGAATATTTTCCCCAACGTGTGCGAAGATATTTCCTGGACTATATTAATGTAGATTAAATCGACTAATAACCACATGTAAAGCAGGTTTCACGATTACGCACCCAAAAAGAGAATATGTTGTTTTGCAGGTGGGCCCAGGCTTTGCTATAGCCGCAGCATTGTATTGCAGACATTATGAACCAAACAAAAGAGTAATTTGTGTAGAAGGTGATTCTGCTTTTGGGTTTTCCGGCATGGAAATAGAGACAATGGTACGTTATAAATTACCGATCACAATCGTTATTGTCAATAATTCAGGTATATATACGGGGATGGACTCTGCAGTATTTAAGGATATACAGGAAAGTGGAGAAATTACCAAAGTGTGAGTATATATTTTTATTATTCTCTATTTCCTAGGATTGTGAAATTTCATTTCAGTTAGAAAAGTTCAGCGATATTGTGGTAGTCGAATGGTAGTTTAACAAAATATTTATCATCCGGCTATAAGTAATAGTGGCGTGTGTGAGTCGGACGAACATGTAAATATTTTGAGCCGGAACAAGATTACCCCCCCCCGTTTTCGAGGATGCTGAACACGATGGCGGTGTCAGAATTTCTCTTTCGTGTTGCGCAACCCCTCAAAACGGTCAAAATCCACCCCCTGAGAGGGGTAAAACGCGCTTCACTCGATTTCCCTGCAGAAAATAAGAGTGAAGCGCGTTGTACCCCTCTCGGGGGTGGTTTTTGGCCGTTTTGAGGGGTTGCGCAACCCCAAAGAGAAATTCTTGCACCGCCATCGTGTTCAGCATCCTCGAAAACGGGGGGGGAGAGGTAATCTTGTTCCGGCTCAAAATATTTACAATTTTCGGGTTTTTTTCCGACTTACACACGCTACTATAAGTCTAATTAAACTGGGAAAATAATAGTATATTTTATTATTAGGAGTAAAAGTGATACTTTTGTGACGAGTCTGTAGGTTTGCCTTCAAACGTCGATTAGCTATTAAAAAAAAAATAAAGATAAAAATCTCGAATTAAATAAAATACGCGTTGCTATGAATATTATTTTTTCTGCCGCTCACAGCGTCAGAAAATAACTATTTATGTAACCAGCTACGAAAGACGTTATTTTGTGTAACAATTGGATGTTTGCGGGACGAGTGAAGCGAGATCTCGCAAAATAACACGAGTTACACAAGATTGTCTTTCCAAACGTGTTACATACATGATTTTATCTAATTTTAAAATCTATAAACCCTTTAAACATAAATGAAATAGGTATATTTAAAGATCTTAAAAATTAAGTACTTAATCTTTTTCATAGTTACTTTGCTGCTATCACACATTATAATTTTAATGTCAAAATTGACATCTAGCCAAGCTACAATATTATTTGAAATCCTAATTTGATAACATAAGGTAAATCGTATTATTGAAAAAGTTTTGTTAGCATATTTTGAAGGAAAGAAGAATTTAGAAGCTTCCACTTTATGGACTCAGTATTCCATTTTGTGTCGAATAAACATTATTTCTTTTTCTTTTTGAGAGTTGTTATCTTTCCTAATTGATGACATAATGAACTTTTCCTCACCAGTTAAATTTTACTTTTCATAACTGGTTATGAAAAGTAGGACGTTTTGACACTTACGTCAGTTTTGAAAAGTGTCACTTTATATTTTACATTTTATCTATTGTCCTTAAAACCACTATTACGGACCATTACACCACGTTAATAAATATATCTGTAGAATCGGAAACCAAAAAACACTCTGAGAATCAAGAATTTATAAAATTTGTTAAGTATGAGAATTTGAGGAAAGAATTACAAGGATACAACTGGAATTTTTTGTATAACATTAAAGATATAGATAAGGCCACTACATTTTTCATAACAACATTAAAAGAATTTATTCACAAACATACTAAATGTATAAAACAAAAAAGACAAGACAAAAAAAGAAAATGCTGGGTAACAGATAGCCTAGTGCGTTCAATAAATAAAAAAAATATACTTTATAAAAAATTTAAAAAACAACCTGCAAATCTGCTTGTAAAAAGTGAATATATTAATTACCGCAATTATTTAAATCGTTTAATTAAAATTACTAAGTTTAACTATTTTAAAAAACAAATAGAACAAAACAAGAGCAGTTCAAAACAACTATGGAACACAATTAATAACATGAAATCAATTGAAAAATCACAAGATATAAAACAAATAATGACTAACTTAAATGAATTAACAACTGATAAACTAGCTATTGTTAATGAATTTAATAATTACTATGCCAGTGTTGGGAAGAATTTGGCAAATAAAATTATAAAACCAGTAGAACCTCCTCCTGATGGCCATCAGGTCCCTCACTCCATATATCTAAAACCAACAGATGAAAAAGAAATTATTGACACGATTAAATCTTTAAAAAACAAAAAGGCGCCAGGTTTAGATATGATAAAAAGCGAAGTTCTGAAAGAAATAGCCTTAGAAATAGTACAACCTCTGAAATATTTAATAAACAAAATTATGGAAACAGGAAATTGCCCCTCTGATTTTAAGACAGCTATCATAAAGCCGGTATACAAAAAAGGCGATAAAACCAATGTGTCGAATTACAGACCAATATCTTTAATTAGTAATTTAGCAAAAATTTTTGAGAAAATACTTAAAGCCAGGCTTACAAATTACTTTAAGAAATATAATCTAATATCAAATAAACAATACGGTTTCCAAGAGGGAAAATCAACGCATGATGCAATTTCTTGTTTAACTGCAGAAATTTATGGAAGCATGGATGACGGAAAAGCTGCCCTTTGCGTATTCCTAGACCTTGCTAAGGCTTTTGACACGGTGAGTCATCCACAGTTATTGAGGGTCTTGCAAGGTATGGGAATAAGAGGTGTGGCAGGCGAACTGATTAGCAACTATCTAACGGATAGAAAGCAAATGGTGGAAATAAATTCTATAAAGAGTTCCGAAAGAACAGTAAAATATGGTGTCCCGCAAGGAACTGTGATTGGCCCTATTTTATTCACGGCTTATTTAAATGGTATACTTACCGTAAATAGTTCAGGGTTGTTAATCAGTTTTGCAGATGACACCGCAATTTTCTATAGTGCTGATAATTGGGACGAACTGAAAATTAAAGTTGAAAATGATATGAGTAGAATAATTGACTGTTTTAGTCACAAACTGTTAACTATAAATTATGAAAAAACTAAGTTTTTACCATTTTCATGTTACAAGAATAACTTACCCAATTATCAAGCTCTTGATATAAAAAGAAACACCGAGTCCATACAAATAACTTCTGCAAGTAACATTAAATATTTAGGTATAACACTTGACAGTCAATTGAAGTGGGATATTCACACCAAGAATGTTGCAAACATATTAAGATTTCTAGTATACAAGTTTAAATATTTCAAAAATATTTTACAAATAAACCAACTAAAAATATTGTATTACGCCTTAGTAGAGTCACGACTGCAATATGCAATTTTGGGGTGGGGCGGTGTAGCAACCGTTCATGTAAAGAAGTTAGAAGTGCTACAAAAAAGAATATTAAAAATAATTTACAGCAAAAACTTTACCTACTCTACGGACAAAATATACTCCGAAACACGCATAATGGATATTAGACAGTTGTTCTTTTTCAGTATTATTACATACATATTCAAGAATAGAACATCGTTGCAATTTATTGACCACAGTTACTCAACCAGACAAAAAACCAATCAATGTGTTAGAACTAATACTAGTCATAAGACGATCGGGCAGCGTAATTATATTTATCTAGCTTGCAGGATTTACAACTTTTTACCAGATAAAGAAAAATGTATTATTAAAACATTAAATTCTGCAGCTGCATTTAAAAAAGTGTTCAAAAAATATATATTTTCTATCAATAGGACAATAGTGCACTCTCTAATAGACGTTAAAAACTATTAAAAATCTATAAAGTATAAATAAAATAGTTAATGTTTTACACAATTCAAATTATTATATAGTGTTAATACATGGTATTACTACCCACGCGCAACCTTGAGTTTTTGTGGGTCTTCTTCCGTTTGTTTACATTATGTATAATGTCATTATATTATGTACCTATATTTGTATCGCCATAAACATTATTTAATATATAATATTTCTATCATCATAATTACACTTCTATTGTTATGTTATATATTTTCTTTTCTGTATTTAATATATTGTAAATGTTATACCTATTTAAGATGTAAAATAAACATTATTATTATTATTATTATTATTATTATATGTCAAAATTAGAAAAAGTCCGTGTACCTCCGTTGTTAATGGCAATGCATAGCCGTCAAAAATGTCAAACTTTAATGTCATGAAATGAGTTAAGAAATGGCATGTTTTTCTGACGTTTGAAGAAAAAATGCTTATATCTCAATAATTGTCAAAAAGGCAATTGCAATTAATGAGCTAGAAAGAAAGAAACAATCATAAACAATTTAATAGTTTGATGGGCATCTTCACACTTGATTAAAAATGGAAGATATTTTGTGTTCTTAAATTAGTGAAAATTAATATATTAAATAAACAAGTAGATATATTTAAATATAAATCTAATATGACTGTTCCGTATCTCTGACCTCAGAAGATTTGTGGTCAATATGTGCATTGTAGCAATAAATCTTAGTTATAATAAAACAGAATCAAGATTATTTTCAATGAAGTGCGAAGACTATTCTATATAATAAACACCAATAATATAAAATGTGGTATTCTGATATCGCTAATGGTTACTGTGATATAAAAAAATGAAGTGAAGCATCATTTTTCCAAGATGATGGCTCGAGCGCACTAGTCTGAGTTCAGAATTTTAGTATGTTTAATAGTAGAACGAATCAACAAGTTTCAATACTTTATCGGTTATTTCCCTTCAATGTTCTCTATTTGACTTTTTTTTTTTTTGGTAGAGGGAAAATCCTACATGGACTCCGGAGCTCGGTTCTTATGCTACCGGGAGTGCCGGACTCCTAAAACCCCTCCAATCTTCTACACACCCTCTCTCTCTGGAACCGCTCGCGCATTACTTCAGAGGGAGGAGGGGATCCTGATCATTTGCTTCACTAGGGTCACCAAGCCGCATTCCCTTCTTCGTCTTCCTTGTTTCTTAGTATATCGGATAGCATGCCTGTTATATCGTTTCAGTTTTCTTCTCCCTCGAGCATCAAGGCAGTCAGGTTCTCCACTTCAAGTATTGTGCCTAGCTTGTCCTGGTAAACGGTTCTGGGGGCAGCCCATCTGGGGCACCAGAAGATGGTGCGTTCTGGGGTATCTCTTTCTCCACAGTAGATGCACTCGTCGTCGTCTACCTTACCAATGCCTCTGACGTATGTGCGAGAATTGCCCTGACCGGATAGCGCCTGGGTGAGGTTAATATCTTACCTCTCCATGCGTCCTATCCACCCATCTTCTTACTACCGGGATTAGCCTCTTCGTCCAGCGGCCCTTGCTTCCTTCCTCCCATCTCCTCTGCCATCTATTCGAGTTTTTTCCTCGTTTTGCCAATCTTCAAGGCCTGTTTCCATACAGGAGCGGCATAAGGCATAATGCTTTGTGCCACTGAGCTGAGAATTTTCCCACATTTGGCATGAGCCTGCCTAATTACGCCACCGTTTCTCCAACTCTTATGCGCACAGAAAAGTTTAGATACTTATCCAGCCACAACCCGAGGTATTTTATACTGTTTTTTGGGTGTTACTTGAACACCCTGGATTTCAAAGGTGATGTGGGCCAATTTCCTACGTGCTATTAGCATTAAGGTCTCTGTTTTGGCAGGCGCCAGTTCTAAGAATCTCTGCTCCATCCATTCGCAGACTGTTTCCAGTGCCTCGTTCGCATCTGTCATGAACTTTAATTCAACCTTGGCTACGACCACCATAGCAAGGTCTTCCGCGAACCCTACCAGTGTGACTCCTGTTGGGAGGGGGAGTCTCAAAACTTTGTCGTACATGACGTTCCAAAGTGTGCGTCCAGGGACCGAACCTTGGGTCACACTGCTGTTTACCTCCAGTGTGTTAAGGTTTGGTCCTTCGCCGAAGCAGATTTTCCTGTCGTGAAGATAACTTCTATCAGCCAAGCTCATCCAGGATCTTCTGCCATGAGGCGGAGTTAAAAGCATTCTTTACATCAAGAGTGATAACGGCGCTGATTTCTCGTCGCGATCTGGTTTGTGGTGTCTCTGTGGCTAGGCGTATAACTTCGTTTTCGGCGTGGACAGTCGACCTGCCCTCTCTGAACCCAAATTGCCGTTCTGAGATCCCGCCTCCCCTTTTCAGGTCTCTATTTGACTGGAGTGTAATAAATGTATATTAATAAAATGAAGTAACCCAATTTAGTGCAAATTACATAAATCTAAAGTCTTTATTTTCCGATTTATGATGGGTTACTGGATGAGTCACCATGTAGATCGATGGACAATTAATAGGTAACCACACACCGGTTTTTATACCATCTCGGCGCAGCCACAAAAATATGATATTTAATCCGACTAATAAGGTCCATGCAAGTGATGCTTCCTGAATGAAATTTGAACTTTCCAGTTCAAATTGTTTAGTGTTTCTCACTAGTATTTGGTCCCAAGAGGGCTATCCATGTGGCTTTCCACCTTTAGGTGCTTGCCATAAGTTTTCAGACATCTGGGTTCATAACTTGCTATGGCACGTCCAATAGCATAACACCTCTGTGGTGACTATCTGTTAACCGAGTGGCCTCTACACAGCTCTTTCCCATCAGTTTCTTAGTAACATCAGCTAAACATTTTGAAGCGCGTGTCTCTCTCCTCTTTCAATTTGTTTTTTTTCCTGAACCATTAAACGTTTGGTCAATGTGGCCAAAAAATTATAAAATTCTGGAAAGTACAATACTGAAAACTGGTTCTGGAGTTTTGGAGAATCCAGTTGCTTATGTGATGGACTGTTCACAGAGAAAACTAGGGCGCTAGCAAGCATGACCTTTGTACGTTTCGTGGTATTTTGATCACCCCAAATTTTGCTCAACTATCTCATTTAAACCATCTTCAAAACCACCTTATTTCTTCTTAAACCTATGTAGTTCCCATTTTCTTCCTGATTTTTACTCTATATTTACCGCATATAGTGAATCGTGAAACCAAGAAAAGTATATTCGTCACTAGAAACAAATTGATCTCGACATATTCGGAACATGTTTTTTGTTTTCATGGGAATTGCATTTTTGTTTCGTTTTTGTGCAGGTGGTGTTGCCAAGTTTTAATACATTTTTATGGCTTGTTGTTTTCTTGATATTCGACGTACATTCGTCGAATTACTGGCTTATGTCACCTATTCTTTTACTCTTTTAGAGGTGTATTAACCCCGCCCCCTGGAGAGACTCGGACCCAGATTTTCTACTTAAACTGACATGTGCTCATACGTGGGTTGTCCTTCGTTAATAAAAGTAATACTTTTATGGATATCCATATCCAAACATTGTTCGTATGATGGGGGGGGGGGGGGGGGTTGGTTGGTCGTTATTTTAAGCTATAAGACCCCCCCCCCCCCGATGATTTCTCTATTATCTCATACAAGAATATATTTCTAAGAGTACGAACATGCCGAAGATACCTCGCCGCTAGAGGGCAGTCGAGAGGAAGTATACCGCGTGATCTGAGTGATCCAACAAAGTGCAAGCGATCACGATGCCTTCCTGACTACAGCGATATAAAAACAAACTATTTTGTATCGACCTGGACATCGCGATAGACCTCGATATAAATGGTTAGGGTGAACTGTTGCTAGTATCCCTGGTATGTGTAGTCAAATATACAGGTTTGTTTTACAAACTGATGGCATCGATTCAGGGGTGGATAGGACGGTGCAAACGGTGCGGCCGCACCGGCCGCCTTCATAAGCAGCACCGAAAATGCAACGACAGATCGTCTGCGCAAAAAATAAAGCCCAAGCACCTTAATATTGACCATACTACTACTATACTAATCTTTCGGAGGTCTGAGTTATTGATATATAAAGCTGTAAAAGATGTATGTTATCTTCAGTCTCTATGTATGGCTTAATTACGAGTAAGCGATTGCATTATGGGGGTCGATTCATCATCGGTATGTCCGTACTCAAAGGATTTTCTAATGAAATAGATTTAATTATATCTTAGCCTAAATCATATTGTTATTAAACTCTGAATTTACTTGTATTGTATGTATTTTTTTCAGTACACCACCTGGATGTCTGACAAGTATAACCCGTTACGATAATATGATGAACCTCTTTGGAAAAACTGGATATTTCGTGCAAACAGTTCCGGAATTAAAGGATGCAGTCAAAGATGCTCTAAAGATTAATGATGGGCCGAGTATAATAAACGTTATTATTGACCCTACCTCCGATAGAAAACCACAAACATTTAACTGGCTGACAGAGTCAAAATTGTAAAGTTGTCTATGGACAATAAATTATGTACTATAGTGTATTTTGTATACTCTTTCATTTAGTTATTTTTTATAGTAAGTTGTTTGAAACTGGTATCAGATATCAATGATACTTGTACGTTGATAGTTTTTAAATGAAAAAAGTATCGGTATAGCTTTGTTAATATTTAAATTGTATATGGTTTTTATTTTTGTTTTTACAGGTACATAAGTTACAAATTATTTGAAATAAAATATAAAATAGCAACGGTTTGTCTTTGAAATTTTAAGGATTTTTCTGAGTACTGCTAATCAAATTTCACGATTTTATTATACTCTTCTCAAATACGAAAATGGTATATTTCTAAAATCGTAAATTGCTAGTAGAGAAAATAATTTCATAGCATAGTATTAGTGATCAAATTCTGAATAATTTTCAAAATGCCCGTCTGTCCGCCTATCCGTGGTTTGTCAGTGAAAGCACGATAACTGAAGAAAGAAAATTCCGATTGTATTGAAATTTGGACAGTAAGTTAGTAGTAACTAGAAGAAATGTATTCTTTTTTAACCAAATCGATCAGTTAGTAAACAAGTTCATTTCAGTTTTAAAAAATTGTCTTTCATTTTTATGTTTTGTAATTGAATAGACATTCCGTGAGATATCAATATTTATTTATATATTTTACTAATGTACATCTCATAATGACATGCCCAACCGCCTAAATTAGATTTTCAGATTGACCCACCATATCATAGACAATAGATATTCACGTCTCTGAAGGTGAATAATGATGATATAGTGATTACGCTTTAGACTCAGTCAATCAAAACTAATTTAACTAAAATTAAATTACAAAATTTCGCCTTCCCAGACATTCGTGTCAGGAACGAGTCAGACATCCACGGCGCCAGACGGCGTGGCAATTGAAGGACTGGACGAGGTCAGATCAGTTAAAGCTAAAAAAGAATTGAAAATAATATACCTCCTGGTAACAGGGTGCAACATAAATGTTAATTAAAATTAAACATGTACAGGGTGCGGTCGCGCGAACGTTAGAACCTCATTTAACTTCGTTATTTTTGGAGTTAGGTAAAAAAGTTCTAAAATAAAAGTTTTAGAAAATCACCTGTACTTTCCAATAATAATAATCAATTCAGAAGAACAATTGAAAGGCCCATTTCGGAGATATGAACTTTACTTTGATTTTTTAAATTTTTATACCATAGGCCATAAAATAGCTTTTTAATTATATATAAAGCATAGTATTTTTCTTTAAAACTATACTAGATATTAAATTTTATATTTTGTTGCCATTAAGTCATGGTAGTCCAAAGAATTGATATCAATCATTGTCATTTTACTTAAAACAAAGTGAAATTAGTTACCAACATACATCTTGACAGGTCTAACGCATCGTTTACTTTAAATGACATACTTTTGTTTTCCACGGCTAATTTGATAAATTGTAAACTTGTAGTAAATTATACAAATTTTTAAAAAAATAAATATCATGTTTTAAATATCATTAAAAAGCTTTTTTATTGCCTTTCAGATTGCGTAAAAATATAGGGTGTTCCATTAAAAAAAAAAAGTAAAGTTCATATCTCCGAAATGCGCCTTTCAATTGTTTTTCTGAAATGATTTTTGGAAATTACATATGATTTTCTATACCTAACTTTTATTTTTGAATTTTTCTCGAACTCCAAAAGTACCGAAGTCGTTCTAGCCGCAAAGGACATGCAGATATAAAATGCAATAGCACAGTATCTGCACTAAAATTGTGGATTTCACGATGCAAAACACAGTATACAACTAATAGTAGGAAAGAACACAGTATGTTACGATTGTGTGCTTGATTTTGAATCGGATTTTGGATTGTGAAAGAAAATGTTAGAACATATCCCAATACAAAACACAGTTTCTGTACATGTACTGCGTTTTTCAGTAAATTAATTATTGTCTCGTTAATATATTGGTCTCCCAAAATATTGTAAATTAAAAAGCAATTAGCGAGGACAATGAAAATAAAATTTAATTGTTATCTCGGTATGCGAACGTTTAGTGATATTTAAGGAGTCTGTCAATTTAATTTAGAAATGTTTTATGAAAACTGCCTAAAATAGTAAATATTGGATAATAAACCAACAACACTATGGTCCACATACTCAATGTTAAAATCTACAGTTATGGTCAAAAATAACATTCATATTAGCAAGTTTTCAAAGGTAATTGTTTTCTTAACGAAACATAATGTAGGTCACCAGGTGAAAAAGTCGGCAGTTTTCACAAGAAGTGATATAAATAGGTTCCTAATAGAAACTCCAGATGAGGATTATTTAATGTGGAAGGTAATAAAACTAAGATTTTCGACAATAATAATTGTTTCTATAAATATTTTGTGTTATTCTTAGGTGTGCTGGATAATTGGATTGGCTGGAGCCTGTAGGCAAGATGAGCTAAGAAAAATGTCTATCAATGACATACAGGACAAAAAAAAGTATTGATAATAAAAATTCCGGAAATATAACTGGCAAAAAGCGAGTATTTACGATAACTGATGAGATAATTGAAAATAAAAGTGCCTTACAACTCATTCGAAAATACATCAATTTCCGACTTCCCCATGTAAATCACCAAATGTTTTTTGTTAACTGTCATGGAAAATGTTCATTACAAGTTGTTGGTGTACATACCTTTGGAAAAATACCATGACTTATTGCGAAATATTTAAAGTTACGAAATGCTAATAGCTATACAGGTCATGCTTTTAGGAGGAGTTCAGCATCGCTTTTAGTTGAAGCAGGAGGTGACATTTTAATGTTAAAAAGCTACGGAGATTGGAGGTCTACCTCCATGGCAGAAGGTTATATCGAAGATTCTATTGCAAGGAAAAAGAAATATCAAATAAAATTCTTACAGAGGATGAAAGTACATCAAGGTTGCGTTTTCCTGTCAAAACTAATTCCAAAAATTTTGAATTAGATGGTGATATAATGAGCAATTCTCCCACACAGACCATTACTACTGCAAATCAAGAAAACGAAATGGCTGTTAATAGTGTCATAGCTAAAAGTGGGGTTACATTTTCTAAATGTAACAATTGTACATTTAATATTACATTTAATAATAAATAAAGACAAAATTAGTTGTATAAACTTAATTTTTCTTTAGTTAAATATATATTATATTTAGTTATTTTGTATCGAATAAGAAAACTAATTCCTCATTTTTGTCTCTCTTAAGACCTAAAAATAGTTATTTATTTTACTTTCTGAAACAGTCGCCTAAAAAATGTTGTGTGTACCTCGGTCAAATGAATTTTACGGCCTAGGTACACAAATAACTATTTCGATATTGTGACTAAAAAAGTGCTTATTAAAGGTTAAAGTCAGATGGGTATGTTCGTTCGTCTCCTAGAGGCAATAAGCTAATGTGAATTGCTCGTCCTGAATATTTTCTATGGCCGTTTATTTTTGATAAACTGGCTCACCCTGTATATACTTTAAATTTCCTAGATCTACTAACCTCAAATATAAAGTAATTTTAGAAATTCATTGCATGCCATGAATATGAAATAAGTAGTTTAGATCGTGTATTAAATGCCGCCAAATACAAGACTACTGCCTCCCTAAAAAAACTTTACATACCTACATTGTAGTTATAACATAAAACTAATAAAAATGTAGGTTTACTAGGCACTAAAAGTATGTCATAAATATAACTCCGTTTAAAAAGTATCGGTTAAATATTCTCCTTTATAGCACGCTATTTTAGATCAATTACAATTATAGTTAGAGCAATTTATTGGGAAATGTGTAATTTTTGTTGACAGAAAATAAGTTTATTATCTTGCCAATGAAAAATATTTACATGAAGTGAATAGTGTTTTTCTAAATATTCGTCCAGAGCAAAAGTAAGTGCTACATGGAACAAATCAATTTGCATTCCTTAACATTTTGAAAATTTTGCTGTTAGAAGGATATACCTATTTACAGGCAGTAATACAAAAAATATATTTTTATTATACTTCTTTGAAAACACCTTATTTTCATCTCTTATGATGTAAGATGGACTTTTTCGGACTAGCGCACGGGAAAAGTTTTCCCGATCTCCGACTTTTTCCGCTGAATAAAAATACCGAATATATGGCTTTAAAATAGAAATATACAGCAAAGTAAACTAAATTTAAGAAAATCTATATGCTATCTGATATTTAACATGTACCTATTTTGTATTTTAATTCGTAAATGTTTGAATATTTAAATGACTTCTGTAATATTTTTTGACGTTTTGTCAACCTTATCTGACATAGACTAATTTAAAACAAATAACCTTTGAAATAATTTGAGAGTAACCATGGAAACGCATCATATATATCAAACACTGCATTGTCACCGTTGTTTATTTTCTGTCAATTAAATTTATGCCGATAAAATGTGCTCAGAAGAAAACCCCGAAATTCCCGATAACATCCTAGAGCAGGCGGCACAAGCGAGCGCGAATTTATTACCAATAAAATCCAGGTCAAGATATGAACACGAATATCAACTTTTTACTGAATGGCGAATCTGAACAAAATCAAAACTAAGTGACGATATTCTTCTAGTTTACTTCGTCGAAGAAGCAAGGTCTATGTAGTCTTTCACGTTATGGAGTCGATTCTCAATGCTAAAAAGTTGTTTGGCTTTAAAAGAAAATGCTGACATCAACAAATATCCAAAAACTATTGCTTTCTTGAAGCGTCAAGCTGTAAGATATATACCGAAAAAATCCAGAGTTTTAAAGCAGAATAAGTAACCAAATTTTTATGTGAAGCTCCAGATGAACAATATCTACTAGCAAAAGCAATTTTAGTGTTTGGGATATTTGGTGCGTGTCGAAGAGATGATTTAATACGTTTAAATTTAAACGATGCGGTAAATAATGAGCGCTTTCTTGTCATGTTTTTACGAGATGGAAAACTCATACATCAAGAAGTTTCACCATTACCATGCAGCTCTACGACCTAAAAATATGAACAGCAGAAGATTATTTGTTGCATATCGAAATGGCGCCAATATTCTTGGCTAAAGATGTCGGTCTCGGATGACTGGGGCCGGACAGGACTATTGCCCTTTACCCCAATGTATCGCTGTAGACCGGGGACCAGCCTCGTGCAGGGCGGGCGAACTTACTTTACGTCGGCCCCACTCACAAATGTGAGCGGTGCAGACGATTTCGGCCCACCTCCCTGGGTCCTGGCTCGTTGGACCTTGCTGGCTAAGGCCTCTTCTGGCGCTCTTCTGTCTTGATCTTCTTTTCTTCGCCAGCTTGTCCCCCCGGGGGGTAGTCATCGGTCAGTTGGGTGTTCTTGGGTTTTTGGCAGGAGTGACTGCCGGTACACAGAATGCCAATTGGCATCCTATCATCCGGATCATCGGTAAGGTAAGGATGAGCTGTGTAGCTCGAGGAAGGGCAGACCTAACTGCTTTGGTAGCATTTTCGGTCTGCCCGGAGCCAGGGTGACTACGGGTACTGGACGGTTGTTTGTCCGGTGCCCGCAAGGTCTTGGGTGATCGGAATGGCAGGTGTTACGCTCAACATGTTGGATGCCATACCATCAGTGGTGTTCCGAAAATTGTTGCAGAATACCTAAAACTAGAAAATCCCAGAGAATATACCAGGCATGGACTAAGGCGTTCTTCGGCAAGCATGTTGGTGGAAACCGGCGGTGATTTACTCACTCTGAAAAGGCACGGAGGATGGCGTTCTTCCAATATAGCAGAAGGATACATAGAAGAATCCATACAAAGAAAAATTGAGGTATCACGAAAACTCTTTAACACTTCTCACTCACAAAATACAAGTGTATCATTCGTTCAAGAAAATCAAAGAATTTGAGAAGAGTCTGCTTCAATGATTGCAGTTTCACAAAATTAAACTCCAAAAGGACTTAACCTGTGCAATAATACCAATTGCACAATAAACATAACCATTAATAATAACAATTCAAACTAAAAACATTATTAGTTGGAGCTGTTATTATTAATAGATAGTTAGTTAGTTAGTTAGTTAGTTAGTTAATTTTCCATATTCTTAATCTAGTAGTTACATGTTTTTTATTCCTATAACTTATGAAAATAGAAATGTTCCAATTTCTTTCGTATGTCTTTTTTTGTTACATTCTGTTTTTATGTTATCGTTTTCAAAGAAGTATAATAAAAACCGCTGCCCAAGGAATCACTACTTCCACATCCGGATTTTCTATTCAAGTCATTCACAACGAAAAAAATTTGTATGTGGAAATAATTGTTTATCAAACTTTAATAATATAATATTTGAAATCCTCTACCCCAAAAACCCATAAAACGATACCCCACATCGGTAGTGGGGTGGGGGTGGTGATAGGAGGTAGTAGTGGGGGTGGATGAAGTAAAAAAATATTTTGAGGTTCTTGAACACACTAAATCACATTTTTTTTCCTTATTAATAATGGGGTGGGGGTGGTAATGGGGGTGGCTAATGCCAAAAATGTTTTTGAGACCTTAGCTTCTCTTGTATATACTAAATTCCAATTTTATGGACTCTTCCCTGCTTGATTTACCTATTTAACCAAATTTGCCCCAATTTACCCCCCAACCCTTCGACGGAACAAGATGAAAATATAATCTAGTTCCAGATCTCATTAAAGTACATATGTGTACCAAATTTCAAGTCAATATCTTAAACGGTTCCATAGTAAACGTGCGCACAAAAAAAGTTACAGACAGACAGAAATTTTTTTCGCTCAAACTTAAAATCTCGACGTTTCATGACAATCTAAGCCTATTTGAATAATAAAAATTTTTTAAAATTTTTTTGTCGTTACTACCTATACTTCCACTGGATGTGGAAGTAAAAATATCGTTCATTACACGTCCAGAAATAGATTTTTCCGTGCTTGCATGACTTCCCGTGTTCGGCTTTGCCTCACACGAGAATTTGTCACACGCGCACGGAAAAATCCTTATTTCCAGACTCCTAATGAAATATACTATTTTATAACTTATATATTTCTATAATTATATATTTTTTTAAATTAACACTCAAAAAATTTTAATTATTGAGGAAATAAAACTAAATAATCTCTGTGAAGAAAATATAATTATTTAATTGTCTTTAACTAAACAAGTTATTTGTGTTTTCTTTTTTTATCGTTAAAATTATTACTGATATAGTATATATTTTTTCACATTAAAACAATCCCCATTTTTACGACGAAACCATCATAGGTTATTTTGTTATTGCGACAAAATTTAATCATCTGTCTCATAAATTTATCTCCGAGTAAGGGGGAACTTTCCCTATACATAAGAAAATTAGATTTACTTCTATTGAAAGAGCATATTTCCTGTAATTTTATTACTGAGGCATTTGACATAGCAATAACGCCACAATAGTTTTAACCTTTATTCTCTAAGTAAATATTTTTTATATATATCTAAAGAATATCATTCGGTTTATATGCACAGGAATGAAGAAGAAAATAAAATAATTTCATTTTATCTATAATACTAGATAAAGTTACTCGACGTTGCCCAAAGCTAACCAGTACCTAAGAAGTGGCTAAAAATTGTTTTTGAAAATAATAAGGGGCGAGCGCAGATGCGTCTTGATTGTGATTGTGTTTCGATACTCCAGTGAAGCAACGTGCAGCGCGGTTAGCACTTGGATTGGTGATATCCACCTTGAGAAACACAGCGTCTCGTCCCACCTTCTAGCGACTTGTATATCAGCGTATACGCGGAAGCTATGTAATTTTGAGACGAGGATTACTTAGTGGATATACCATCCTTCGTCTATTAAATTTTAGGCAAGTAAAATATCCGTACTCTTCTTACGAGAAGAGTGGATAACGTAAACAAATTTGTTGAGGCCTTTAGTTCTGGTGGGGGTGGCAATGGGGGTGGCTAACGCCAAATTTGACACCTTATCTTCTCGTATATACAGTGTGTCCCAGGATAGATGTAACAAGAGGTGTAATGGACCAAACATTTTGGAATTTTGGAATGGTATTTGGGGATTGAGTCCTGCTTGTTGTAAAACTAAAATATACCAAAAATGACTTGATTTGGTGTTCTACAGGGTGTTTTATAAGCAAAGTTGTAAAAATCACCACTAATAAAGTACCTTTATTTTTCAAAATATGAAGAAATTCCACTAAGAAAAGTTATTTAGAATGCAATTTTATACCTCTGTACCAAATTTCAGGAATATAAAATTATTTTTTTGAAACTCAATAAATTAGTATTTTATTTTGATCCATTCAATTAAAACTGCATAGAAATTATTTTTTGTGAATTAATATTTAAAGTTATGTAGAAGCTAAAAGTAGGCTATGAGAAAAGCAGTGGATACAAATTTATCATTTATTATTGACATATCTGTCAAACGTAGTCAATATTATCTTTAATTTCTGTTTCAAATTAACGAACCAAGCATAAAAAATTAAGTGAAAATGGTACTCACAGTGCGTGAAAAAATTTATATTGTGCAATGCTACGGAATTGGCGGTGAAAACTCGCTAAGAGAAGTGGTAAGCCAATTTAATTTGAAATTTCCAAACACTGGTTTGTCAGGTACTCAAGCTATGAGAATAATTAAAAAGTTTCTGGCTACTGGTAGTGTACTTAACATGAAAAGAAAAATAAAAGCATATGATGAAAACAATGTTGGGGCTATTATAGCTCATGCCTCTGTTATAGAAAATCCTAGGATGTCACTAAGAGAGAGATCAGCTCTTATTAATATTAGCAAGTCTGAACTACAAAGAATTTACAAGGCAAAGAAAATTAGGGCATATAAGGCAAATTATAAACATACGCTTGAAGAGGAAGATGACGGCCGTAGGTTGGATTTTTGTTTGACCATTGGAGAAAAAATCATGGAAGAGAGATTTTTTCATAATTTCATAATTTTCTCAGATGAATCCACATTCACAACCAATGGTGTTGTTTCATCTCAGAATTGTCGGTTTTTGGCTTCTGAAAATCCAAATTTTAGAATTCATTGTAGAAGACTATAAAAAAGTGAATGTGTGGTGTGCCGTTTCTTATCACGTTGGAGTTATTGGACCTTATTTCATTGAGGGAAGGTTAAATCAGCACACTTATTTAGAGCTTCTTGAAAGATTTTCTGAAGAACATTAAAATATTTTAAGAGATATGCCTTTAGTTCATTTTCAACATGATGGTTGCCCTGGCCACTCCACAGAAATGGTTAATCGGTGGTTGAATTTAAATTTTGGAGAAAATTGGATTGCCAGGAATGGACCGATCAAGTGGCCGACGAGATCACCATCAATATTGGATTTCCTTTTATGGGATCGTCTCAAGCAGTTGGTTTACGCTGAACCACTTCCTAACGATGTAGCAGTATTGAAGCAGAGAATTACAAATGCCGTAAGCTCCATACCGTTAGATCATATTCGAAACAGTTTTAATTACTTCAGGCGAAGGATCGAAATGTGTGTGGATGTGGGTGGTAGCTACGTCGAATAATAAAAAAAATTGTAAACATTGTTTTGTATTGGTCAATAATTAATTTGTTTGTGAATTTGTTATGTTTTTGACATTTATTACTTGTTATAATTTTTAAACCTCATTAATCTTCTGTTAGTAATTGTTTCTTGTTTTACAATTAGTTCGAATAACATTATACCTTTTTACATTTCGTATATTCAATTTTTTATTTACCAATAGCCTACTTTTTGAGATGATTAACATTTGCTCCTATACAACTTTAAATATGAATTCAACTCTTAATTCGCAAAAAATGGGAAGTTTCAAAAAAGTAATTTTATATTTCTGAAATTTGGTATAGAGATATAAAATTGCATTTTAAATAACTTTTCTTAGTGGAATTTTTTCATATTTTGAAAAATAAAGGTACTTTATTAGTGGTGATATTTACAACTTTGCTTATAAAACACCCTGTAGAACACCAAATCAAGTCATTTTTGGTATACTTTAGCTTTACAACAAGCAGGACTCAATCCCCAAACACCATTCCAAAATTTTTGGTCCATTACACCTCTTGTTACATCTATCCTGGGACACACTGTATACTAAGTACCAATTTTATGAACTCTTACTTTGCCTATTTACTCCTCATTTACCCCAATTTACCACCCAGCCTTTCAACGGAATAAGATGAAAATATAATTTAGTTCCAGATCTCTTTAAAATACATACCTACGTGTACCAAATTTCAAGTCTTAAACGGTTCCAGAGTTATCGTGCTCACAAAAAAAGTTACAGACAGACTCAAAAATCTTAAAAGACTTAAAATCTCGACGTTTCATGACATTCTAAGCCTATTTGAACAATAAAAATTTTCAATTTTCTTTTTGTCAATACTACCTATACTTTCACATCTAGTGGAAGTAAAATGGTCATAGTTCGTAGCCCTTTGACCTTTTCGTTTGTGATACTTATATACAAATTCTGCGAATAAGAGAACTTAAAATAAAAGGGTATTTGGTATTTTAGATTTTATTACATACATAAAAGGGCCCAAAAATTACCAATTTCGGTCAAAAAATGTCATTTCTAAAATTATTTAGGTATATGGTTTCGGACCCTTGAAGTTCAAATTCTGCAAGTCAAAAATAATGATGAAATATGATATTGATGGTCTTCCAAGGAGTTATATAGGCAATAAGAGTGTCTAGATTCTGCCTCTATTGGGTTTTCACAAAAATAAGCTGGATTGCAATTTTCGCAGTTCCCCATTAAAGTGCTCAGTATTACGAACATTTTGAGCCCAGATAGATTGATTTTGGTTGAATTATCAAGGAGGAGTTGAATTTTGACCTAAAAGACTCGTAAATTTCACACTGTGCGTCGGTGATAGGCCCTGGTAGCGGAAATAGGCCGACGTTAAATAAAAAGATTAAAAAATATAATACCTAAAAAGACTTTTATTCTCTTAATAAAATGAGTATTGTAAAGAACAGAGAAGAAAAAAATAAGCCAGGACTAAGAGAAAGAAATTATTTCAAACAAATAAAAGTCGATTAAAAATTGCAGAAAGTGAAACAAATTGACAAAACCACTATTAACCAAAAATATTCCCAACGGAAATAAGTAACATGCTTCGAGTATTAGTTAAATGAAGTATTTCTGTTAAGCTAGTGCTTCTTTGTAGATAATATTGGCTGCTTTGTCCTCTGGAGCCTTCTCAGGTCTCGAAGGCCGATGAAACCTTGTCCCTAGAAGCCTCCGTTTCCCAAACTGCAGAAAATTGGCAAAAAATTCATCAGATACATCATTTTTGATATATTAATTTCTATAATATTAAAGGAAATAATATTGTATGCAACACATCACTGTTCTGGTCATGTGAGTGTGGAGCTCTGCTTTGCATCGTTCTGCAAATTCCACATTCGTAAAATAATAACCTTCAAGTTCTTACTAGTTGCATAAATAAGTATCCTCCATTTTCCTATTTTTGAAATTATTGTATATATTACTCCTTTACTTTTCCTACTGTAAAACTGGAGTTACTTGGTACTTTGCTACTAAAAAGAACATATCTACATAAATTAGGGGTTTGAAAAACTGTGTGAAATAAAACAAATTTGTATAATTCCTACATTAATTTATCCAACGATAACCTTTCAAATCACTTGACAAATATCACTCACAACATACTTAAATTTATAAAAACGAACATTTCATTAAATATCGTGAAAAACGAATAAGTTAGTTTATCGTACAATATCACTCTGTTGCAAATTTAATTTGACAAACATTATTACAAAAATAGTTACTATAAGTACAAATTAACATTAATTTTTTGTAACAAATATAAGCAAAAATCAAAACAATACGGCCTTAACAAAAACACTCTTATTAACGTAACATTCTTTCTAATTTTTGTAAGAAAAGTTTTGTAAATTACGTTTTACTCTAAAGTATCGGTTAATATTACGATAACTTTTTTTAGAAAAAAAATTCTTAAGCTTTTAATGAACGCGTGTATCGGTGAAATCTTGTTACCAACATTCCATTGGTACGACACACCACTTTTTGCAATTTCGAATAGTAGCTTAAGTTTCTTTTTTTTTAATATATCTACAGTAGAATGATTCCATATTTTAAATATTCACAAGAGGTATGGCCATTTTCTACAATTGTATAAAGTTTTAAAATATATTAATATAATTGAGAAAACGTTTCATTAGACCATACACTCTGTGGTCATATTATGGAATCGTTTAGTAGGGAATCGAGCGCTCGCTAGTATGCATTTTAAAGGTCGACTATACAAAAACGAAAAACAGGTTCTTGCGTGAAATTTTCTGCTACATTCGAATTTTGAGTTCACTTAAGTAATTCTGAATTGCGAAATTGGGAAAAGGTCATATTTTTGACAAAACTGGGAAAAACAGAATTTTTTTCTTTCTCACTCTCGTGCGCTATTAGAGATATTGTTCTCAAATTTTATGAATATGTTCCTCTGGTATTATTCTTGTTCGCTATGTGAAGTAAAACTATTTTGGTCATTTTTTTTTAATAAAAAATATATAAACCAGTACATATTGCACAAAAATACAAAAAGCATTGTAAAATATAGTAAGCGATTTTTTTTTTTATTAAAGATAGAAGCATGATGCAAGGAAATAAGGTGTGCCTTCGGGATCAGCCAATAGCGTAACCTTTCCTAATTGCGCCCATGTTGAATTTTCGACGAACGAGAAGGAGGCATTAAATAGCGGCAAATGCAATGAAATTTGTAGTCTTGTCACATGATTATGTTATTTTAGTTAGTTTAGTTACATAAAGTTGGCAATAGCCAGAGACCGAGTTGACAGCTGATGTAATAAGTAAGATTGTTCGGTTCAGTTAATAAATTATAAAAAGTAAAATATTATTATTAATAACTAATAATAATAAGTATCACACAGAACGTGACAAGTCTAATAAAATATTTATGAAACATTGATGAATATATAAATTCTGTGGTACCTCTAATGAAAGTATATTTCTGCTGTGTACTTTCCATATCAGTTTTTGTCGAGTGATGAGCAAATGGGCAATATATCAAATAAGTTATGCACGTAAGGCCAAATAGGACCGCCATTTTTAAGAGCATATTTAGGATGAATTTCCTATTTCTCTTTGAATCCCCGTTTGTCCCATAAAAACATGTCTTTATATTGATAGTGTTACATTTTGTAATATCTCGGCACCATTTTTTAAAAATATTTTTTTATTACCTGTAATAGTCGCAACATCTACGTTACTACCAGTGTTACAGCATACAGTCTGGGTTTAATGTGGAAAAACTAACAATCACTTACAAAATTTTTCAAATAAAAAGGTTTCTTTGAACTTTAAATCCCACTTTATTTCCTTCCAACCTTATAACTTTAATAATAAAAATATTTGTGGCTTGTTATATTTTATCATGCACTTTACAACTCTTGTTCGTCATGTTCAGGCTTTTATATTTTTTTTAAAACAAATGTCGTGCAAAAAAAAAAATTCGTTTGACTATAGATGAGGAAAAAGTTCAAAGAATACTTCGTTAAAATTTAAGCACGATATTTTTAATAGCAAGCAGAATATTGAGTGAAAAATAAAATACATATTTTCATGCTTTGTTCTCCAACATATTCTCTATGAATTGGCGAACTCGAAATTCGATTCTGGCAGAAAATTTTACATTAGCATCTGGTTTTCGTTTTTGTATACCCTTTAGTTGACCTCCCCTTGTCGATTTCAAGACCATAGATCCCCAACTAATTATTACATCGTAACAAAATTAAGGAGCAGAACTTAGTAAGTTCGGCCCCTTAAAAGTTATAAAAAGAATGGCGTCTTTTTCGTTCTTTCCTAACTTATTTCCTAATGGTATAATTACCGTTTTTCTTTGTAAATTTACCATAAATTTAATTCTTATAGATTGCACGGAGCCCGACCGAGAAAATTTTATGTCTACTTAGATTTTAATATCTACAGTTATAATTAAAATTATAAATTTTATTCTAATAGTCTGTGTTCGTTTTAAATGTCTACGGACTTTAATTTTATTAGTGCATCGCAGCGGCGGCTGGTGAAATTTCAATATTTTTTTTCTCGTCTGTGGCGCATGGGACCCATACGAAATTTGGGAAATAACATCTAGAGAAGCACTTTTCTAATGACCCCTAAAAAATTTTGAAAAAGCAGTTTGCGAAAAAATTTTTGAAAATTTGCTAGCCTCCCCTGGGTCTAAGGACCCCTGTTTACTTTTATTTTTTTTTGTCATATGCATTTGACTTTTCATAAAAATGCATCGACAGATTTTAGAGTTTGTGAAAATATTTTCATTACTAACTGAAATACAATGAACTGAAATTTTGTAATTTACAATTTAACAAATTACAATATTTCAATTCGTTGTATCTCAGTTAGTAATGAAAATATTTTCACAAACTCCAAAATCTGTCGATGCATTTTTATGAAAAGTCAAATGCATATGACAAAAAAAAATAAAAGTAAACAGGGATCCCTAGACCCAGGGGAGGCTAGCGAATTTTCAAAAATTTTTTCGCAAACTGCTTTTTCAAAATTTTTTAGGGGTCATTAGAGAAGTGCTTCTCTAGATGTTATTTCCCAAGTTTCGTATGGGTCCCATGCGCCACAGACGAGAAAAAAAATATTGAAATTTCACCAGCCGCCACTGGTGCATCGGAAGAAAGTGACAAAACTAGTCTGATAAAACGAACACTAAGATGGGTCGGTAAGTACTAAAATGTTCCAAAAGTGACATTCATCTCAGATTTGCCTTCTAATGAAATTTGTAATACCTATATACAAATGTGACGACCAGCGTACAGCAATTGTAGGTATTTTTTTATATGGATTATTATAACCGAATTTTTGTAATGATTTCTTTTACGGAGAAAATATACACATAAAAAGACAATGAATTACTAAAAGCATAAACGCAATTTTTGTTCGAGTTTGACCTCTCACTATAATTGGTTTTAAAATTATATAGCTTCTTTATGTATTTTCCAGGCAGAAATAGTTAAAATAGCAGGGTATAGTTGTCTTCATGTTTAACGTAATAAAAAAATAAGCCAGGACTAAGAGAAAGAAATTATTTCAAACAAATAAAAGTCGATTAAAAATTGCAGAAAGTGAAACAAATTGACAAAACCACTATTAACCAAAAATATTCCCAACGGAAATAAGTAACATGCTTCGAGTATTAGTTAAATGAAGTACTTCTGTTAAGCTAGTGCTTCTTTGTAGATAATATTGGCTGCTTTGTCCTCTGGAGCCTTCTCAGGTCTCGAAGGCCGATGAAACCTTGTCCCTAGAAGCCTCCGTTTCCCAAACTGCAGAAAATTGGCAAAAAATTCATCAGATACATCATTTTTGATATATTAATTTCTATAATATTAAAGGAAATAATATTGTATGCAACACATCACTGTTCTGGTCATGTGAGTGTGGAGCTCTGCTTTGCATCGTTCTGCAAATTCCACATTCGTAAAATAATAACCTTCAAGTTCTTACTAGTTGCATAAATAAGTATCCTCCATTTTCCTATTTTTGAAATTATTGTATATATTACTCCTTTACTTTTCCTACTGTAAAACTGGAGTTACTTGGTACTTTGCTACTAAAAAGAACATATCTACATAAATTAGGGGTTTGAAAAACTGTGTGAAATAAAACAAATTTGTATAATTCCTACATTAATTTATCCAACGATAACCTTTCAAATCACTTGACAAATATCACTCACAACATACTTAAATTTATAAAAACGAACATTTCATTAAATATCGTGAAAAACGAATAAGTTAGTTTATCGTACAATATCACTCTGTTGCAAATTTAATTTGACAAACATTATTACAAAAATAGTTACTATAAGTACAAATTAACATTAATTTTTTGTAACAAATATAAGCAAAAATCAAAACAATACGGCCTTAACAAAAACACTCTTATTAACGTAACATTCTTTCTAATTTTTGTAAGAAAAGTTTTGTAAATTACGTTTTACTCTAAAGTATCGGTTAGTATTACGATAACTTTTTTTAGAAAAAAAATTCTTAAGCTTTTAATGAACGCGTTTATCGGTGAAATCTTGTTACCAACATTCCATTGGTACGACACACCACTTTTTGCAATTTCGAATAGTAGCTTAAGTTTCTTTTTTTTAATATATCTACAGTAGAATGATTCCATATTTTAAATATTCACAAGAGGTATGGCCATTTTCTACAATTGTATAAAGTTTTAAAATATATTAATATAATTGAGAAAACGTTTCATTAGACCATACACTCTGTGGTCATATTATGGAATTGTTTAGTAGGGAATCGAGCACTCGCTAGTATGCATTTTAAAGGTCGACTATACAAAAACGAAATACAGGTTGTTGCGTGAAATTTTCTGCTACATTCGAATTTCGAGTTCACTAAGTAATTCTGAATTGCGAAATTGGGAAAAGGGCATATTTTGACAAAACTGGGAAAAATAGAATTTTTTTATTTCTCACTCTCGTGCTCTATTAGAGATATTGTTCTCAAATTTTATGAATATGTTCCTCTGGTATTATTCTACAAAAAGCATTGTAAAATATAGTAAGCGATTTTTTTATTTTTTTTTTATTAACAATAGAAGCATGATGTAAGGAAATAAGGTGTGCTTTCGGGATCAGCCAATAGCGTAACCCTTCCCAATTGCGCCCATGTTGAATTTTCGACGAACGAGAAAGAGGCATTAAATAGCGGCAAATGCAATGAAATTTGTAGTCTTGTCATATGATTATGTTATTTTAGTTAGTTTAGTTACATAAAGTTGGCAATGGCCAGAGACCGAGTTGACAGCTGATGTAATAAATAAGATTGTTCGATTCAGTTAATAAATTATAAAAAGTAAAGTGCATTTATATTTTTTGTAAAAAATATGTCGTGCGAAAAAATTTCGTTAAAATTAAGTACGATATTTTTAATAGCAAGCGGGATATTGAGTAAAAAATAAAATACATGTTTTCATGCTCTTTTCTCCAATAAATTCCGTATGAATTTGCGAACTCGAGATTCTATTACGACAGAAAATTTTACATTAGCATCTAGTTTTCGTTTTTATATACCCTTTAGTTGACCTCCCCTTGTCGATTTCAAGATCATACACAGATCCCCAACTAATTGTTACATCGTAACAAAATTAAGGAGCAGAACTTAGAAAGTTCAGCCCCTTAAAAGTTATAAAAAGAATGGCGTCTTTTTCGTTCTTTCCTAACTTATTTCCTAATGGTATAATTACCGTTTTTCTTTGTAAATTTACCATAAATTTAATTCTTATAGATTGCACGGAGCCCGACCGAGAAAATTTTATGTCTACTTAGATTTTAATATCTACAGTTATAATTAAAATTATAAATTTTATTCTAATAGTCTGTGTTCGTTTTAAATGTCTACGGACTTTAATTTTAATAGTGCATCGGAAGAAAGTGACAAAACTAGTCTGATAAAACGAACACTAAGATGGGTCGGTAAGTACTAAAATGTTCCAAAAGTGACATTCATCTCAGATTTGCCTTCTAATGAAATTTGTAATACCTATATACAAATGTGACGACCAGCGTACAGCAATTGTAGGTATTTTTTTATATGGATTATTATAACCGAATTTTTGTAATGATTTCTTTTACGGAGAAAATATACACATAAAAAGACAATGAATTACTAAAAGCATAAACGCAATTTTTGTTCGAGTTTGACCTCTCACTATAATTGGTTTTAAAATTATATAGCTTCTTTATGTATTTTCCAGGCAGAAATAGTTAAAATAGCAGGGTATAGTTGTCTTCATGTTTAACGTAATAAAAAAATAAGCCAGGACTAAGAGAAAGAAATTATTTCAAACAAATAAAAGTCGATTAAAAATTGCAGAAAGTGAAACAAATTGACAAAACCACTATTAACCAAAAATATTCCCAACGGAAATAAGTAACATGCTTCGAGTATTAGTTAAATGAAGTACTTCTGTTAAGCTAGTGCTTCTTTGTAGATAATATTGGCTGCTTTGTCCTCTGGAGCCTTCTCAGGTCTCGAAGGCCGATGAAACCTTGTCCCTAGAAGCCTCCGTTTCCCAAACTGCAGAAAATTGGCAAAAAATTCATCAGATACATCATTTTTGATATATTAATTTCTATAATATTAAAGGAAATAATATTGTATGCAACACATCACTGTTCTGGTCATGTGAGTGTGGAGCTCTGCTTTGCATCGTTCTGCAAATTCCACATTCGTAAAATAATAACCTTCAAGTTCTTACTAGTTGCATAAATAAGTATCCTCCATTTTCCTATTTTTGAAATTATTGTATATATTACTCCTTTACTTTTCCTACTGTAAAACTGGAGTTACTTGGTACTTTGCTACTAAAAAGAACATATCTACATAAATTAGGGGTTTGAAAAACTGTGTGAAATAAAACAAATTTGTATAATTCCTACATTAATTTATCCAACGATAACCTTTCAAATCACTTGACAAATATCACTCACAACATACTTAAATTTATAAAAACGAACATTTCATTAAATATCGTGAAAAACGAATAAGTTAGTTTATCGTACAATATCACTCTGTTGCAAATTTAATTTGACAAACATTATTACAAAAATAGTTACTATAAGTACAAATTAACATTAATTTTTTGTAACAAATATAAGCAAAAATCAAAACAATACGGCCTTAACAAAAACACTCTTATTAACGTAACATTCTTTCTAATTTTTGTAAGAAAAGTTTTGTAAATTACGTTTTACTCTAAAGTATCGGTTAGTATTACGATAACTTTTTTTAGAAAAAAAATTCTTAAGCTTTTAATGAACGCGTTTATCGGTGAAATCTTGTTACCAACATTCCATTGGTACGACACACCACTTTTTGCAATTTCGAATAGTAGCTTAAGTTTCTTTTTTTTAATATATCTACAGTAGAATGATTCCATATTTTAAATATTCACAAGAGGTATGGCCATTTTCTACAATTGTATAAAGTTTTAAAATATATTAATATAATTGAGAAAACGTTTCATTAGACCATACACTCTGTGGTCATATTATGGAATTGTTTAGTAGGGAATCGAGCACTCGCTAGTATGCATTTTAAAGGTCGACTATACAAAAACGAAATACAGGTTGTTGCGTGAAATTTTCTGCTACATTCGAATTTCGAGTTCACTAAGTAATTCTGAATTGCGAAATTGGGAAAAGGGCATATTTTGACAAAACTGGGAAAAATAGAATTTTTTTATTTCTCACTCTCGTGCTCTATTAGAGATATTGTTCTCAAATTTTATGAATATGTTCCTCTGGTATTATTCTACAAAAAGCATTGTAAAATATAGTAAGCGATTTTTTTATTTTTTTTTTATTAACAATAGAAGCATGATGTAAGGAAATAAGGTGTGCTTTCGGGATCAGCCAATAGCGTAACCCTTCCCAATTGCGCCCATGTTGAATTTTCGACGAACGAGAAAGAGGCATTAAATAGCGGCAAATGCAATGAAATTTGTAGTCTTGTCATATGATTATGTTATTTTAGTTAGTTTAGTTACATAAAGTTGGCAATGGCCAGAGACCGAGTTGACAGCTGATGTAATAAATAAGATTGTTCGATTCAGTTAATAAATTATAAAAAGTAAAGTGCATTTATATTTTTTGTAAAAAATATGTCGTGCGAAAAAATTTCGTTAAAATTAAGTACGATATTTTTAATAGCAAGCGGGATATTGAGTAAAAAATAAAATACATGTTTTCATGCTCTTTTCTCCAATAAATTCCGTATGAATTTGCGAACTCGAGATTCTATTACGACAGAAAATTTTACATTAGCATCTAGTTTTCGTTTTTATATACCCTTTAGTTGACCTCCCCTTGTCGATTTCAAGATCATACACAGATCCCCAACTAATTGTTACATCGTAACAAAATTAAGGAGCAGAACTTAGAAAGTTCAGCCCCTTAAAAGTTATAAAAAGAATGGCGTCTTTTTCGTTCTTTCCTAACTTATTTCCTAATGGTATAATTACCGTTTTTCTTTGTAAATTTACCATAAATTTAATTCTTATAGATTGCACGGAGCCCGACCGAGAAAATTTTATGTCTACTTAGATTTTAATATCTACAGTTATAATTAAAATTATAAATTTTATTCTAATAGTCTGTGTTCGTTTTAAATGTCTACGGACTTTAATTTTAATAGTGCATCGGAAGAAAGTGACAAAACTAGTCTGATAAAACGAACACTAAGATGGGTCGGTAAGTACTAAAATGTTCCAAAAGTGACATTCATCTCAGATTTGCCTTCTAATGAAATTTGTAATACCTATATACAAATGTGACGACCAGCGTACAGCAATTGTAGGTATTTTTTTATATGGATTATTATAACTGAATTTTTGTAATGATTTCTTTTAAGGAGAAAATATATACATAAAAAGACAATGAACTACTAAAAGCATAAACGCAATTTTTGTTCGAGTTTGACCCCTCACTATAATTGGTTTTAAAATTATATAGCTTCTTTAT
Organism: Rutpela maculata; assembly: GCA_936432065.2. NCBI lineage: Eukaryota > Metazoa > Arthropoda > Insecta > Coleoptera > Cerambycidae > Rutpela > Rutpela maculata. The sequence continues at coordinate 62,631,820 of OW386290.2, forward strand.
GTATTTTCCAGGCAGAAATAGTTAAAATAGCAGGGTATAGTTGTCTTCATGTTTAACGTAATAAAAAATGTCATTTATAAATCGTTCTGAAATGAATAAAACAACCCAACAACCTACCTAAAAGTTATTTTTAAAATGAAAGTCAAGCCGATAACTATCAAATTACAAATAATGACATTTTAATAGTTTTTTTTTAGGCGAAGGTATCAATCTGAGAAAATTGTCACATATTTTCATTAAATAATGATCGTTTGGTAACAGTATAATAAAACCTATAATACTAAAATGTACATGCTATTTCGCTTCTAGTTCATTTACATTTTCACCCTCACGCGAAATTTATACAATTTGTAAATTTAATAAAATACACCGTGCTCCAATAATTGAACGACAGCTTCAGTATTGGTACTATATTTTCCAAAGTTTATTTTCCTCAGTTGGAAAAATAATGTTTTAAAGCTAAGTATTCAAAAAATTTGTGACAGTTTTCAATCTAACTAAATTCTGGTTGTACTCTGTACTGTATTTATCGGTTATTTTCTGGAGCACTTTGTATTATTTTTAACCTTTGAACTTAACAACTTTCATTAATCTAACCCACGCGAAAGTTGAAGTTACCGTCAAAAATATAAACATGAACACATTAACAGTCTGACTGAGTGTTCTACGATTTTCCGCCACCATAATTAAACATAAATTAACTTAAATCATTATTTTCGTGAAATAAATTACTGGCATGGATTGATTTGCAAAATATACCGTTAGGTCAGCTATTTGATAATACCTCACCCAAAATACGTTTTGATAAAATCAGCACAAAGTAAAATATTTCATCCTGGCATTAGCTTCAGTTTACATCCAAATCCACTGTTCGCCAAAAGGGATTCCCCTTAACTAATACCGCTGAGCATAAAGAGAATATTGGGGTCTTAAGTTTTAAAACCAAAAAATCTTATGAGGATCTGTGAATCTGTTGTTGAGAAACAATATGTTCCAATTTCAACGAAAATACATCAGCAACAGTATGAAAAGGAACGCTTATAACCATTAAATTTGAGCTGGTTAGTGCTTGGGACCTAGCACTAACCAGCTCAATGAGGAAAAATGTTTTCTTTAAATTTAATTAAACAAAGGAATGGAGGGTTGTATATAAGAACATCACTATACCTTAAACGGGAAATGAGGATAGTAATGAATACATGTTATCAGTGAGTGTAAAAAATTCTGTTGGCATTTGAATTTGAAGAGGGTGGAATTCAAAATAATTTATACAAAGGCTTATCAAATCAACGTCGCTCAGTTACATATTCCGCTTGACGCTATTGACAGTTCAATTCATCACTATCCTCCTTGTCCGACTAAGGTATAGTCATTATTTTGTCTCTTCTGGGTTCAAAAACCTGCTCCGGCATGTGCCAATGTAAGAAGAAAAATACCCAAATATAAACCTCTTCTGAAAATGTTTAACTTTAAATTTGCCATTTACCTAATGTTTTGTGTTATATAGAATCAATAATTTACCACGCAAGTACAGTATAGTATCAGTTGATGAGATTGCTTGTGGAAGGGAGAAGATTACCCTGGAGATAATATTATTCTGTTTACTGTCATCATATCATAGTTAACCAAGCGACTGCAGCGAGCGTACACGTATATACGATAAACGTAAATAAGTTGTTGTTTGATCTTAACTTGCGACTCAGTGAAAGTGTTACACCTCTTGAATAAAAGGCACAAACAACCCATAATTATGACTAGAAATAAGAAGAAAAAACCCCCTGAAAGGGCCGCAAATAACTCAACATACACAGAAGACGACCTAAGCATGCACACAAAAAACACAAACACACACACCAGCAAAAACCAAACAGATAGCGAGCAAACACAAAACAAACAGGTATCATACTTAAAACCTAATAAACCAAAATTAAATACAACTAACAAATCTAACACACAATATAGCAATGTAACATTAGCTCCATATCATCCCCCAAGCAGTTCCTCATTATCCTTTCACTCAACAGTAACCGAATTATCACCACTAAAACTTCCTTTACAAACTCAATACGCAGAACTTCATAACCTTCCAATACCCACAATGATAAGCCCTACAATAACCACCACAACCTATACCCGAACAAATACAATAACCACAACTGCAATTATACATTCTACCCCAGTTACATCCCCAACTACATCCCACAATATCAGCCCAACCAATACATTTTTCTCACTAGACCTACAACCGAGAAATAATCCAACAGACGAATCCAGTGACATCTCTGACGCTTCATCCTATAGATCCACGCAAAGCTACAAAAAAAAAATTCACCCTAAAAAATCTACTAAAAGAAAAAGAGCAATCATAGTGATTGCCAACGAAGACGACCAAAATACCCAACTTCGGATACCAAAACAAAAAAAAACAGCCACCACCCCACCCCCAGACCTCTCCATCCCCACCACCCCCCCCCACCCCCGAACAGCAAAACCTCCAGGAGACTCCCATAAGCCCAATAAACCAACCTTCCGCAACCGCCCCCGAGCCCACCCCCACCACCCCCAACTTCGAATCCGCCTATAAACAGCCAGAAAACCTAATACAACCATCCATCCAAACAAATATCAAACCCATCATCCCCGTCTCCATCCAAGAACAAAAACACATGCAACCCCCCCCAAACAAAAATCCCCCACCCCCTACACGTCGTCCCCCACCCCCAACTTCCCCTGTGATCCAAATATTAAATTCTCCAACTAATTCCCAAACTAATCCACCTACACAAAATCAATCTAAAACCACCACCCAAAAAAACACTCAACCCGTTCCACCCTCAATACACATATATACCAAAAATCATAACGATACCATAAAACTAATAAATAGTCACACTAACGAGCGCCCAGCATTTAAATATAATAACACTTCACTCATTTGTTATCCCAAAGGCCCTAGAGACCATAATAAAATCATCGATTTATTAACCAAACATGAAATAGAATATTACTCTTACAATATTAGTAATCAAAGACCACTTAAAGTAGTAGTGAAATATATACCCATTGATGTCACGGAGGCGGACATTCGAGAGGACTTAAACATTAAAGAACTTCCTATCATAACCATATCTAGAATAATGACACCAAAAAACGGTCGTAGAGTCGCCTCGAATATCCTACTCCTCACAATACCCCGACAGGCAGCTGATTTATATTATCAACTCTCCGAACTATGCTACTATAAAGTCAAAGTAACCGAATATATAAGATCTGATATCCCGCAGTGCCACAGATGCCAGCACTTCGGGCATTCGTCAGTGGTTTGCAACCGGGCCCCACGCTGCGTGAGGTGCGGAGGCAGCCACGAAGCGAAGCCCTGTCCCGCGGAAAAGTGCAAATGCGCTAACTGCGGGGCAGAGCACCCCGCCAACTACCGGGGTTGCCAGGCATACGGCGCCGCGCTGCAAAGATACGCCCCTACATCACGTAGAGAAATCACGCAAGAATTACCAACCCCCGGACAAAGGACAAAACAGACACCTAAACAGCCCGATAGACAGACTACAACCATAACCGAAGCTATCAACCTACCCCCATTATCCCAGGAAACCACAGAACTATTAAACACCCAAAACATAAAAGCCTGGCAGAATTTCCGGGCCAGGCAACAAACCGCTACCCAAGAGATTCGACAGGCCAAAACCAGGCAAACAACAGAACCACCCCCAGGGGAGGAAAATCCCCTGCGAGAAATATTGAACTTTTTAAAATCTTTCAACCTAAAAATATTATGGGACTCCTTAAAAGCCCTGCTAGTCACCCTTAAAAACACAAAAGACCCACTGGAGAAACTTTTTCTCATATTTGAATACGTCCTAAACTTCTTTAATGAATAACATAACATGTAAATGCTGGGCGCGCTTTAGACAACTCTATCCAATAATTAAAACCTCTCCTATGCACACCGCCACCCTCCTTTACAAAGCATATATAAGGCCCATCCTAACCTACGCCTCACCAGTATGGTATCCTCTAATAACCCCTACTCAACAAAAAACACTACAAGTAATACAAAATAAAATCCTTAGATTCGCTGCATTCCTACCCACATACACCCCCATTCAGACATTACACGACTTTACAGGAACACCCAAACTCGATTCATTTATTTTATTAAGACTAATTCCTAATTTTGCCGAAACACTCCTAAAATCCACCAACCCCACACTCACCAACCCCCTCATTCCCAAATTTGGACAAGCTCCCAGATTCCCCTCCATCAACTACATCTACACCCCTTAAATCTATGTAAAATTCGAGTTGAAAAAATTACAAAAATACAAAAAAATAAAAATAAACAAAAAAAAAAATCGAAAAAGGTAAAAAAATTACTACCATGAAGATCAGAAACAAAAGAGCCATAAAACAAACAAAAAACAATAAATACAAAACAATTTAAACAAATAAAAGAGCCATAACAACAAAACAAACTACACCGTGTATCAACCATACATAATTAAATCAACAAACACTAACCTAATAACTTAAACAAAACATTAAAAAACCACAACAACCCATGTAAACAGCCAGCCTTGAGCAAAGAAGAATCTACAACATCATACATCGAGGAAAGCATCAACAGAGATGGAAACCTCAGCAATTTGCGCATACTAGAACGATCTGTTTACTGTCTCATTTCATACGGTTGTTGACACATTTACGTTTCTGTTGTTAACGAATTTCTGAGCATGTCATTGAAAGTTTTGTATATTGAGATCATGCGATCCTAAAATCATCATTGTACTAACTTTGTTTGACATTGATTGATATATTAACTGAACTAGGTATAACACCAAAAAGTTTTGTAAGCAGTGAACTAAGATCTCTTATTTGATATTTTATTTGTTTAATAAATTCATTTTAAATGGTAACTGGGAATGCTACGTTTATCAAAATGTTTTTTATGAAAATAGAAGAATAGAAAAAATATTCTGATTCTTTTGTAGCATCTATGTAAAAAAATAAAGGTGTAAATTATTTTATATTCAGAGTACTACTACTGCTAGGGGATGAGGTACGGTCTCTGGTTTAAATTGCGACACTTCATCAGCGAAATAAGTAACGCTGATCGAGTCCAGTATTTGGATGACTGACTAGATATCTCATCTAAGAGCCAGTAGGCTATTAGACAATCCCGGGTCGTTAACCCAATATGGCGGGAGATGATAACCCTCAGAAAGACGATGGAATGACCTAGAGAAGGTTAAAGTTGGTGACCGAGGATCGTGGTTTGGAGTCTATGCTAAATTGGGCAAAAGGCCCATCATTTTGGGTTATACCTTAGCTGGAAAAGAAGGGATAGTAATGAAATGAACTATCAATAGTGTCAAGCGGCACATGTCATTGAGCGACGTTGATTTGTAAACATTATATTGAACTACGCCTCCTCCAAATTTAAACACCACGTGCATTTATTACTATCCCCCCTTCCTGGCTTAGATATAGTTGCTCAGTAAAAGGTAGTACAATGCACTACTGATATAAATTACTTCATAAGCTGACACATGTATTTTTTTACATCTGACAACAACGTGTTTAAATGTCTATTTAAATTATAGAAATAACAATACCTATACCCACTCAAAATTTTCTTCGATCGTAAGCCACTGTCGCGTCAATCAACGTCCATCCGTAGCCGCACAGGTCAAAATTTCTAAGGCCGTGCCATTCCTCGGGCTGCATAGTTCATCGCCATTCAACCTAGAAGGCGACACCGATGGTAAGACGGCATTTTCCGCTTCATGCGCTGTTCACCTCTAAAATCCCACCTCAAACTGAACAAGGCCAGTCCAGCCGCTACGTCCGTAATATATGAGGGTCACGGCAGTGAAAAAGAAAATCAAGACAAGAAGAGCGTCAGAAGAGGATGCCAGTAAGTTCAAGCCAGGAGGCTTGCCAAAATATCTGCGCCGTCTGCATTTACAGAGAAGCGGGTGGAGCAGACCCGTCTCTTACGGGGCTCGTCCAAGCCTATAGCAATGTAACAAGGATGGAAAGTGACTTGGTCTTTGCTATCCGGAGTCACGTCTTCCGCCAATGATATTGGAGTGACTAGATCGGGCATTACCTGTATCCCACTGTTAAGCATTGACATACAGTAAACGTAGAAAGATGTTTGATTTTGGGCTATGTTTGTCTCTCACACCGCACTGGTGAGGCGGAGGTCACTACCATCAAGTGTGTTAGAAAGAAATCGGCATCTTTCTCTTTCCTCATCTTGGTTACCCTGTTACTTTTATAATTTAATATGAGTGAAAGGAAATTAGCAAGAGAAAGAGAAATACAAACAAAAAACCAATTATAGGAGAAGAAGGATATTAAATTCGATATTTTATATTAACATATAAGATTTAATGAAAATGTCGGCATTGTTGTCAGATTTCTGAAAATATATGTGACGGAGTACTATTTTTTTTTATTTTTGCTGAAATAAGGCCACAGACAATGCAGCCCCCTACATACCTGAAGCCTGTGGCTTTATACGGGAGGGAAGCTCACATTTCAAGACACGTTATACACACCTAGTACCCGAGTACACTAAACTTCCTTTTAAATCTCAGTGCCACGTTGGAAGTCGAATCCGGAGTCTCGGGGTGCGAATTAAGTTTCTTCGACCACATTGTCATACAATAAAGCACTTTTTGCGAAATCCTGGATACAACCTTAATTTATTTTTTCGAAAAACTCAAATTGAGTAGTAATTTCCATTATGACAAAATCTATTTATGTTTATTTATGAACTTATTTTATTAATGTATGAATTTACTTAACTCACCCTATAATCAGACACCAATTAAAAGTAGTATTTCAGGTGTTTTATGACAATTAATATTATTATGGATCATCAAGTAAAAATATAATTGCTTTTCTTTTCTACAGTTTTCTACTTCAAATTCACTTAAAATTGTGTCTTGGATATATTCATTGGTTATAACCCTGCAATAATGTAAAACTAATTCACGTTAACCTGTTATCTTGTATTAAAAACAAATAAAGTATAAAGTAATGATCATAGAGTGGCATGGCTTTTTATTGAAGCAACGGCTATCAAAACACTTAAGCCATTGGTAAAAGGAAAAATTGTTGTAGAAAAGATATATAATAGAGCTATAGATAAAGCATCTGGTTGCTCAAATTTTACTGGTCGTTATTAGAACAAATACGTTAGGATTGCTAGCTGTTTAATTACGCCATTATGAACGGTGATATCATGACGGGGAGATTAGTAATATCAGAAAAATTTGGTGTGTCTTCCCACCCCGCCGTAAGCGGTGTAGACCATTTAATAAGAATTATTTTTAGACGGTTTTCTTACTTCATCGAGTACAAAAGAAGAGTTAACAGCAAATAGTAGCTTACATCTTGCTGTGTACGAATGTAAGAATTTCATGACGTAGTAAACCATCTAAAAAAATCCTTTCTGAGTGGTCTGCTGGAAGTTTGTGGGTGTTTTTCTGATAATACCAACTGACTTCCACCTTGTAATTATATCACTATTCGTGTCCCATAAGCAAGTAATTAAACAGCCTAAAATCACCAAGTGACATATTTGTTCCAATGGTGGCCAGTAAAGTTTAGGTACAACACCGGATGCTTTATTAAGTACCTCGTATCATAATTTCACTACCACACGATTTTTTCTTGTGCGTTCAATAACTTATGTCTTTTAACTGTTATCGCTTAGATTATTAAATCTGAATGTATTTGTAAAAGCCCGAAAAATTTAATTTAGTTTTATGAAATGTTACTTTGTCACCAGGAAGAAATTCAAATACATAATATTTGTAAAAAATATTTGACCCACCTGTTTATGATTAGTTAATCATTAAATTAAAATAAAATAGTATACTTTACATATCAATGATAGAATTACACAACTGCCCGCACATTTTATAAAAATCATTTCCAATTATTTTTTCTAAAAATGTAATTTTATAACTTCCAAAAATATTTTGGTATTTTAGTTCTTGAAGTTAATTAATGCAAGGACTCAACTGAGACAGTATGATATTTTTATTGAATGAATCTTTTTCGGTGGATTTATGAAACATTGGGGAAAAAGTTCATTTTTTTCACTTCTATCAAAAGTTGAAATTAGTGTTACAAAGACAAAGACTAAAAAATGTAAGGACTCGTACTTTCTAAGATATTGGTATAAAAAGTGTCTACAACCAACATTTTCATTATCAAAAAATCTGTAAAAACAAAACCCAAAACTTCCCTCTCTATTTAATATCTTTCATTTATTCATTAACTTATCTGTAGGATGACTAGCCTGTGTATTTTTTTAGCTAAAAGTATATCAGGTTTTTTCCTGACAGTAGTGACAACTACATTCCAAATATTATTTTACTCTTCCATTTCTTAATAAGCTACTTTTTAGAGTGACCACCCTGTATAGATTTCACTAAAAGTATGTCAGATTTCATCATCGGTAATTGTGTCAGCTGGAGTCCAAATATTATACTACCATAATTATTTTTCATAGTGACCACTTTCTATATTTTTTCATATTTTTAATCCCTGACAGTTGTGTTGAGTATATACGAAATATTATCCGTCACATGTTTTCGTATTTTGTCATATTTTTTTGTTTTTTCATATTTTCTTTAGGGTGGCCAGCTTGTATAATATTTTTATATTTTTCTCTCCTGACAGTTGTGTTAACTACATGCCAAATATTATCGTTCTCCGCCACATTTTTTTCAATATATTTTTTTAGGGTGATAACTCTGTATATTTTTTCTCATATTTTTCTTCCTTTACAATTCTGTTAATTGCATTCTAAATATTATCGCCCAACGTCACATTTTTTAAATTTGTTTTAAAGTTTTCCTGTATTTTTTTTTCATATTACTTACTTCTTTAAAAGTTATATCAACTGCGTGCGAAAATTATCGTCCTCCGTCACATCTTTTAAAAATTTCTTTGGGGTGAACACCCTGCATATTTTTTCCTTTTTTCTTCTTTGACAGCTGTGTTATTTGCATGCGAAAAATTATCGTCTTCCGTCACGTTTTTTTATTTTTTTTTTTGCATATTTTTTCATATTTGTCTTCCTTGACAGTTGTGTTAACTACGTGTCAAATTCACTGTCTTCCATCATATTTTTTGTCCTTATTATATTTTTTGTGGAGTCCACCCAGTATATTTTTCAATAGAAGTGTATCCCAGTTCTTCATTAGCAGTAACGTCAACTACCTAACAAATATTATTCTTCTCCGTCAAGTGTTTTTTTAGGTTATAGCGCCAACAGACAGACGGCACCACAGACTAACGGAATTCAATGGCTTTACTTTTCGAAATTTACATACTCTGAAACGTCAAAATCCGGAGGGAGCTTTTTTCATGATTACAATACTTCCCTTCGGTAAGCGAGGGAAGTAAAAATGACCAACTTCACAGATGTTTAGATTAATTACTGCTATCACTACTGATTATTTGAGCACAATATTTCTAAATTATCACTTTATTCCTAATACTACGGGAGTCCACCCATACTGCACGTGCACCTCCCCCCCCCCCGATCCTTGGGGACAATGTTTTTCATAAAGATTAAAGCCTAACGAACAATTTTATGTCCCAAAAAAAAAAAGGCTGTACTTTCAAAATGGCGTCCGTTTATAAAATAAAATTTTACAAAAATGGTTTTTGTCATTTAACACAAAAACTAAAAAAGTTGGAGCAAACTTTCTGCACAAAAAATAAAGTGCATAAAATTTTCTACAATTTTGTTCCTATACAATATTTGGATAGAAGTTACTATTTACCAGATAAATGATAAAATTCAATATAAAACGTAAGTAACACCTCATTTACTTTCAGATTCACTATCGCATTCTCCCGATGTATCGAATATTTCTTCCCAAGTCCTCCTCCTTCTCTATAGCTTCATTTATGATATCGTAATTCCGAACATTTTTGAGATCCGTACTCTTCTGCTAATGCGGATATGTTAATAAGCCTTCTTTTATTGCCAAATCCGATAACAAAAAGTAATTTGCAATTAATTTTATTGGAATGAGACAGCAGAATCCAAAAGATGTCACTATCAACACTTTTAACCCTAATCTGTTCATAACCCATCGTTACCGTTTTCGAGATAAATGTCTGCAAATTATAATATTATTATTATTATTCCCTCATATTCTTCTTTTTTTCCTTTCATTAATTAGCCGGGATTCAATTACCCAGGGCTAGCTAAGTCGCACAATTTTGGAGATACGAATGTTTGACATGTGGGGGGCTTGTCTTCTCGCTGTTGTCTCCAGCGGCGGTAGTTGGGGAGAATTTGTTCACTTGTGTGCCAGAAATTTGCGTACAATATTTGCTGTGCCCAGCAGCACCGCTTTTTACATAGTCCTCAAGTGCCAGTCCTAGAACTGTAGCTTCTGTTTCGCCTCCATCCAATCTTTGGTGACCAGGCCATTCGCGAAAACCACAACCGGAACGATTTCTACTTCGTTCAACCGATACATATCTTTTAGCTCTACAGCAAGCGGTTGGTACTTTCTCTTCTTTTCAGCAACTGTCGAAACTAATTTTTGATCTGAGGGGACTGCAATGTCGACAATCACTGCCTTACTAGCTCTTTTGTCAATCAAAACGATGTCAAGTTTGTTTGCTTCTACGGCTCTGTCGGTGTTGATTGCAGTGTCCCACAGTATTTTGGCTCTGTCGTTGCGGAGAACCTGCTCTGGTTTAGACCTGTAGTAAGATATCTCTACATTGGCAAGACCGTACCTTTTGGCAAGCGCCTGGTGAACAACCTTCGCTACATTGTTGTGTCGCCATAGGTAATCTGTCTGTGCCAACGCCGTGCATCCGCAACACACATGCTGGATAGACTTGTTGGTTTGTTTGCAGAGTCGACACCTGCTGTCTATGTCTTGACCTATGATGTATTTGCTGTAGGCTCTAGTGTTAACCACTTGATCTTGGATGGCGAAGATAAACCCCTCTGTTTCACCATATAGGCCTGCCGTTCGGAGCCATTCCGTGGAGCTTTTATGGTCAACGTTTTCAGACATAACAGCTTCGGCGTATCTTCCATGAAGTTCCTTCTGTCTCCAAGTAGTTACGCGGTCTTGTCGCTTAGCATAGCGAAGTAGGTAGTCTTGTTGGGTCAAGTTGAGTGAGCTGTCGTTTTTGTCAGCTGTGCAGACAGCTCTGTGAAGAGTACTACAGTTATCTAGGAAGTACTGCCTTAATCGATCTTCCTGCTGTCTACACATTACTTCGATATTAAGTAACCCTCTGCCATTATTATTATTATTATTATTATTATTATTATTTACTAGTATACACACTACTAGCCGGGGTGACAATCACCCAAGGTTAGTGTGGGAGCCCAATAGGTGAGAGATGTCTTCAATATAACGGACTAGGTTTTATGTCTGGGCGGTCGACTGCTGATTTATCATGGCTATTTTAATCCCTTCTTTTGAAGTCGGTGGTTGACATTATACGATGCGGAACACGGTTGATTTAGTGGTACCCAGTACTGCTGCTTTCTGTATTATTATTACTATTATTATTATTATTATTATTTTTTTTTTTTCGCATGTGCGATGCTGGACAGTTCTCCCGTGTCTCCGACATTCTCACGGGAGAAGCGCCAGCGGATTATCCACAGCCACTCCCCGCGTCCCGCAGGGTTAGTGACTGTAGATGCCAGATTCGTGTGCCCTAAGAAGACGAAGGGACCCCAGGATAACTGCCTTCTGCATTTGGCCTGCCAACCACTCGGCTGACTTTTGGCAGGCTGGTATGGCCTTTAATTCGGAGAGCAGCGTAGGCCTCATTCCACCAAGTACACCGATTATCAGGACGACCATCTTGACCGAGTAGTCTGGGTATAGCACTCGGAGCTCATACCGGAGATCTCGGTATTTAGTCCGTTTTTCGCCCTATTATTATTATTTTTTTTTTTTTTTTTTTTTAGCTAGCTAAAAACCAGTCACCCTTCTCTGTGGCTCCGACCCTCACAGAGGGGAGCTGGTAGTACCGGTAGCCACTCCCCACGCCCGTGGGGTGAGTGACTACTGGGTCCGTGAATCGTGTGCCCTGAGCAGACGTAATGAACCGAGAATGACGGCTTTCTGCATTCTGCCGGCTAAGACCTCTGCCGAGTTTCGGCATGCCGGTATGATCTTAAGTTCCGAAAGCAGTGTGTGTCTCGTTCCACCGAGGGCTCCTATAATCAGTACCACTATCTTAACAGTATGGTCTGGATACAGTCTGCGGAGTTCGAAGAGCAGATCTCGATATTTTGTCCGTTTTTCCTCCTCCTTCAAGACAATGTTGTTCTCCGCGGGAGCCGAGAACTCCACGACGAACATTGTCTTGAGTTGATGGTCGAGGAGTACTACGTCAGGCTTGTTGGCTTGTATTTGCCTGGCGGTGGGAAAAGAGTAGTTCCAATAAATTAGACACTTCTCATTTCCCACAACGGACTCAATATCCCCCGTAGCGTAAGGCAGCACTGGTGTTTCGTCTATCCCATACGAGTGCCTTAAATGGTAGTAAAGCACTCGTAATGCTCCGTCGTGCCTTTGGATATAGGCCGAGACTGCATATGTCGGGCAAGCCGACAGCAAGTGCATAAGAGTCTCTGGCGCCCTGCGGCAGGCCCTGCAGCTGACATCAGGGACCTCTATACCCATGACACGACTACGATAGACGAGGGTGTTAAATACACCATCCTGGCAAGCCATTATGAATCCCTCGGTCTCAGACTTCAGCCCGGCTGACCTTAAGAAGGCAAAGGTCAGCCTTTCGGATAAGCCAAGGTTTTCTATATTTTTATAGAAAACTCCATGCATTGGCTTATCCGTGTGAAGCTGCAGAAAGTTGTTGTGTTCTGCAGCTTTAATTTGGGCTTTTCGCCGAGCAGGTTCCAACTCGGTGACAGAGTCGCGATTTACCCGCTCGACGTCGAAGGAGAGACCAAGTTCATCGGCTGCTCTCTGTGCTGCCTTAAACAGAAAGGCTCCTACCCCTGCATTTTCATGGTCTCGGACCATGCAGAGGAGGGGATCCGAACTCCTGATGACCTTACAGGCTCCATCCAGAACCATCCTATTATGGAGACTCTCCAAACTCAAGAGTCCACGGCCTCCCCGATGTCGTGGGAGGTATAGCCGTGGAACAGACGATTTAGGATGCAAACTCCTATTGAGATGCATCTTCTTGCGGGTTCCTACGTCGAGTTGACGCAACTCTTCTTGAGTCCATTTCACTACTCCAAAGGAGTAGAGAAGGATCGGAACGGCAAGCATGTTGGTAGCAGACACCTTGTTCTTCCCCGACAGCTCTGAAGACCAGATCTGTCGGAGTCGGTGCTGATACTTGCCGCGGAGAGCATTTTTCACTACACTCACTTCTTGGGTGGAGCGTTGCTCGACACCCAAGTAAGTGTACGACTCTCCGGCATCTAGATGATGTAAGATGCTCCCGTCCACGAGCTGCGCGTCCTCTCCGTAGTTCCCGCATCGTCCTCTCTTGAGATGGACCAGTGCACATTTGTCTAATCCGAACTCCATGCCGACAGCCTGCGTGTACTCCTGTACCACCCTGAGGGACTGGTGTAGGTCCCTCTCTCCGGAGGCATAAAGTTTAAGGTCATCCATATAAAACAGATGGGTGACCTTATGCCTCCTATCGCCAGGGGTACCGCAGTTGTATCCACGGGTTTTCCGGAGCGAAACGGATAATGGCAGTAGTGAGATGCAAAATAGAAGGGGGCTGAGGGAGTCTCCCTGAAATACTCCCCTTCTGAATGTTACCGACTCCGTCTGGACTCTATCATTACCCGATGTAATGGTAAAGCGAGTCCTATTATTATTATTATTATTATTATTATTATTATTATTATTATTATTATCTTATAATTTTCTCGACTATGTGTCGGTTTGCTGCCGGGACTCAACAAGAGTCCTAAGGCTTTCCTCTAAGTAATTATTCTCCGAAGAATATGGGCAGACCCTAACAGCGCGATCTTCTGCATTTCATAAGTGCTTGGTTTTCCCGGGATCTGCTCCAGATGTTTATGAAATCCTTTCTTGATGGTTCCCAGTGATCCAATTACCAGTGGCACTGTTTTAGCTTTCACATTCCACATCCGTTGTACCTCTATCTGCAAGTCCTTGTACTTAGAGATCTTCTCAGCTTCCTTGACCATTATTATTATTATTATTATTAATTTTTTTCAGTTTGTTAATATAACAATACAATAATTGTCAAAGTTGTTTCCTCTAAATGATTTACCAATATATGAATTTCCATGTTTCCTTAATTTTGGACTCATTTATCTGGAAAATGGTAACTCCTATCAAAATATTGAATAGAAACAAAATTGTAGAAAATTTTATGGACGTTGTTTTTTGTGAAGAAAGTTTTTGTCCATCTTTTTAGTTTTTGTGTTAAATGACAAAAACCACATTGGCAACAGTTTTTTTCAAAATATGGCCGCCATTTTGAAAGTACAGCCAGTTTCTTTTGAGACATATCTAAAATTGTTCCTTAGGCTTTAATATTTATGAAAAATATTGTCCCTAAGGATGAGGGGGGGAGGGGGGCACGTACTATAATTACTGTCTCTATTTGCAAAATTCGCAGTAAAATTTAACGTAACTTTGAATTACTCCATCAATTCAAATAGTTTTCACAAACATCAATATACTGACTGCTACACTCGATGGGCGATCTGCCAACTAAGTTGGCATCATGTAAAGATGACTAATACTTAATCTATAAAATACGTGTCGAAGAATCATGGAAATACTGGTCAATAAAACAGACTATGTGAAATAAACCCGTTTTCCTTATTTAAACTATTTGTACATATTGTATCTTATTAAAAGTTATGTATAGTCTATAGTCTATTATTTGTTACATTTTACAAATCACTCGTTCGTCCAAACATGATATAATTTAAGAAGAAATAGTTTTACTTTAGCTTTAATTATCTCCAAATGTCGCCTACTGGATTGGCGAAAGTTCTTTGTTGACGGTGCACTATGCGGGGACATAGGAGCAACAGCTCTGGATGCTGTAACAAAGTCATAAGCGCCAGATGCGCTACTTGCGGTACTTATATTCTTCTCCAACTTTTTGAAAATTCTATACAGTATTTAATTTCTTGTATGTCATATTTTTATGTTTTGTACATTTGACTTTTCGTCAACTGCCAACCGTTTTATATTTTCCGGTTGATATTGCCGAAATCTGAGAGAATTCGGGATAATGCAATACTGGAGAACATATTTCTTGGAGAATTAAGCTGTTGGTAAATTTGGATGAAATATTTCAAAATATTTTTTTTGAAGACAATTATTTTTTTTTAATTTTACTGTTTGTAAAAGATGTCGATATGACATCGAATATTTCGCCCCTCCAAATCCTCGATTCCAATATAATATCTTGCCTACTCAAGTTTTATAATTCAATTTTCAAAGCATATTGGAACGATAATTGAATTGATTTTTCACATTTTTACACATATCTTTTCTCCTTTTGCATCTTCATCTTATTAACCATCCGTCGAAGCCCAAGAATAATAGTCCTATTACTTTTGGCCGAAGCCATGATCTATTTTCGCTCCAACAACATGACGTCACGACACATTGTCACTTCGTCACCTGCAGAGCCCAAATACGTGTGGTTTGTTCAGTCATTTTACTCATTGGTTTAGCTGTATATGACTTAGTTATGCTGCTCCTGTTCATGTGACTTTACCCACGCCAAGCAAATAGGAGTAAAGGCGGCTTCTTATTGTCGAATACGCTTCTGCGGGCCGCGACTAAATTTTGCGACGTCACATTTCTGGAGGGGTTTGAGTAGACCACACGCATATTTGGCCCACGGTCACCTATAGCGCGTGATCAAGGCGCTTCTTGAATCCGCCTCTGTCCCCCGACAGATCCGACACTGAAGCTTCCCGCCAAATCTAAAAACGGTATGAATCCGTTATGTTTTGAGTAGTGAAATATTCCACCTCAAAACAAAGTGTCGCTCTACCCTCATGATGCGTTCTTCCTCCAGCTTCCCACCTTTGTCTTTCGAACTCACCCTCTTTTCGTACTCCCAATGTCTCCAGGGGGGGTGGTTGTATACTGTCTGAACATCCCCTACCTCTCAACCCCCATCACCGCTCCCTTTACCACCCACGTATTGTCTCTCTTCAACGGAAACATACTAAATTTTCAGAAACATCGGATATATTTTATCATCTATATCATCTATTTTGTGTAACTTCCTTTCCCTTGGAGGTGGGCGAAGACATTTACTTCCCAGTTTTTTACAGGGTTATTCATTTTAAGACGAAAATACTACCAAAATCATGGTTGAAGGTCATCCAAAATGAGCACTACAACATAAAAGTTGCCGTCGCCGTTCATTATCAGCAGACCATCCGTATTTGGACCATGGTCAAAGTAAACCATTGCTTGTCATGAATAGCCTGCGTCGATACCTGCGATTCTCCATTCTCTACGGATGCTTGACCTAGGATATTAGGTTTCATAAGATGGCGTGCTCTAAGGCTAGCGGTATCAGTTCGTTGTGAATCCGTGCTAGTTGGTTAATATTTAGTTATTTATACATGTTTGTAGTAGCTAATAGTTGTATTACATAGTCTTTTGTGGTGATAGTATATGTATGCCTTTTTTCTTTCCAATAAGAAAAATTCCATCGCTTGCCACTAGGACTTGCCTCGATGACTTGCCATTCATCAGGCTTGCTATTTTCATTATTTAAGTCTCAACACCAGAACTCTCGATTTGTACACCAGGTGTCGATGACACGTGAAATGAGTGGAAAATCTCAAAAATATCACACAATTAATTTTCTTTGCAATAATCCATTTGAAAATAGTCAGTTTTGTTTTTCAACAGTGCCAATTTTTCAGTTTTATTATCATTATTAGATTATTATCTTATCTTAACTTGTACAGTAAGCAGTAAAATCAATGACAAAGAGAAACTGAAAACTTTCTGAAAACATTTTCGATAGTGCGAAAAGTTGTATTTGCACTTCATACATCAATATCTAGAAAATCGGTCACTGCAAATTTCTGAAATTCGTGTTCAAATGACAAAATAAGGCAAGTAAAAGAAAATGACATTTTTCCATATGGAATTCTACCCATGACAATATTCAGTTTTTAGTTAATATTCTTTAGCCAATAAGTTTTAAACAACCCAAAACAATAGATATCTTTTCGTTTTAAAATTGGTAAGTGACGTGTATAATTTTTTTTGCATATTTTCATCATTTTAATCGAATTTTGAAAAAGACTCTACCCAATGCCTGCTCAAAATAGAAAAACAATTCTTTAAATTGACCTTTTTTTAGTTAACATGGTGGTTAAACTTCGCAGGGTATCGTGGGCATCTCAGCCAGACTTAACTTCACTACAGTCACCTCCTTACGTCAAGCGGCCGTCGTGCCGGTATTACAGGGAACTACAGGTACTGTTTGGCAACCCATCGTTGCCAGGTTGTTTGCTACAATGTTGCCGATACCACAGGCTTTTAATTCCGTGAATATCTCGGTAAAATACCCTGGTTCAGCATTAATTCTTAACATACTTGAAGAAAGTCTATTAACTATATCTAAACATCGGTCCCAAAATTTTTCTTTGGAATCTTCCACTAAAAATGGCTTGAGAGGGTATGATATCTCGTTCCCCATATAGGAGTACGATAGATAAAGGCAGGTTAAGACGACTGCTTGTAGATCTTGCTCACATTCTATGTCGCTTTGAACGAGGTCCCTTACGAGCATGTAGACGAAAACTACGTTGGCAGGATTAATGAAGGCCACGTCCTGTAAAAGAAAAATGTATTAATATTATTTATGTTTACAAAATATGCAAAATAGAAAGTTGAATAGTATTTTTTTAATAAGAAAAAAAAACAACCATTCTTTGTCTGCTTTTGTATCTGGCTCAATCTATTAATACTCACTAATATTGTTATTGCAGAAATATTTTAATATAAACCTTGGTATATGCCGCAATGTACAGTCATGGTCACAATAAGCTACTCAACCTGAACAACTTATTTTATGAATTCTTCCTGCTTGAGTATAACTTTGCCTGAGTATTTTAAGTTACGGCATCTACTAAGAAGTTATTTGTCTTGTGATGACGCGTACCCTTACCCGTCGATTTTCTTTTGATTCAGCCGCTGGCTTTTTGATTTACCACTCGCAAGATCTGCCGCCTGGATGCTAACATACGTAAATATAATAAGTAATACGCAAAAATGTTGTAAGACATATTTTTCTTCTAACCAGATGAATCAAAATTCATTCATATCGCCCGACCACTTCAAACAATGCTTTCTGAATACACCATCCGGGTTCCTTTGTCCAAATACGACTGACTGTCTAATTATGAATACGAATTAAGAGGCACTTTAAGAAATCTCGCTGTGTATCAAACTATAGGTAAAGTTACTTAATTATTAACAAATAACAATTCTTATTCTCCGTTTCTGATTTAATAAAATTTCACATTTTCTAAATTTATTCAAAAACATGGCAACACGGTTATAATCATATTACCAAGATAACAGGTTTTATATATTCAATCGAAAATGTGACTTAAATGGTTACCTGGGGCACTGAATATTAGCGTTTTATTCTAAATTATGTTAGTTTGCATTATAAATAAATAAATAAATAAGTTATTCATGTTAAGAATTCTACATAAGTTTTACATAAGTTCTACATAAGTCAGAATTACCAATATTGTATATAACATCAAACAAAAGTACAAATACTAAATATTACAACATACAATAGTAAACAAACATTGTAAATAATTTAACACATAATAACACCACATAAATACTCATCAAATGAATAGTATGCTCCCTTCAGCAGAATTTGTTTAATATTATAATGGAACTTATTTTCCGGCAACGTCATGATATTGACTGACAACTTGTTAAAGAATTTTGGGCCATAATAATTTGTTGCATTTCTCTGCCTAGTATCGTGTCTATGAATTTCACCATGTGAAACATAGTCATTTAAATTTTCTTTAACATGCATAAGAGCTGCGAAAATGAAACAACTAGGAGCAGTCGTGATATTCAACTCGCCAAATTTTTGTTTGACGTCCTCTGTAAATGATAAACCCAACATTACTCTCACAACACGTCTTTGAAATGAAAATATTCTGTTCAGATGAACTGAGTGTCCCCAAGTTATTATGGCATAGGAAAAAACACTTTGAAATAGCGAGAAACAAACCATTTTTATCACACTCAGAGGCAACTCATTTCTTAGACTCATAACCAGATAAATTACCTTCGACAATTTACTAGCTAGCTGTTGATCCCAGCACAGCTTACCATCCACAATTACACAAAAACTTGATAATATCGGGATTATCAAAACGATCTATTCTCCGAGTTGAGAAAATCATACTTTGTCTTTTCAATTCATTTAAATTTAATTCGTTTGGTATGAACCAATCAGAAGCCTTCGACTTTTAGCGCTGCATATCATGTTGTAGATCATTAAAATTTGAATTGATGTTTATCATGGTCGTACCATCAGCAACTAGTACAACCGAAACGTTTTTAACGTAGGCAAATCGTTTACGTAAATTAAGAATAGTAGTGGTCCTAATACGGAACCCCGTGGAACCCCAAATCTTACTTTTACTAATGATGACGCCGTTCCATTGTGTACAGTTATTTGATCCCTGTCACTCAGGTACGATTTTAAAAGATTAAGTGCTGTTTGCTGAAGGCCATATCTACAAAATTAGAAGCGAGAATATCATGTTGCACACAGTCGAAATGTTTTGATAAGTCACAGAAAATACTTCTGGCAAAGTGTCTGTGAAATTGCCAGTACTACATCGCAAAGGAATTTGCTGGATCACTAACCTTAGAACAGTGGTCGTTTGTTCTAAGTGTAACAGTCGGTCTTGCAGATCCTTCTGTGTTTAAAATTTCTGAATTATTTGTGGTTGGTATTAATAAAAATTTATTATTTACATAATATAATATTTGAACACAGCATTTTTTTGCTACCAGTCATGTTCTCAGAGATTTCCGGCGGTAAACAAGATTTTTGTTGATTGTCACTTCACCTATCAGGCGTTTAATTGAGATTGATTTAACTCTTTCTCAAGTTGTAGTTGTAGCTGGTAAGTCAACAAATCATCGAAACGCTAAGGTTCATTGACCTTCCAACTGGGATTTTAATTGGGATAAAAATCATTCAACAAAATCTATGACTGTTGCCATGACAATCATATAAACTTTTGTGATTGTCTTTGTAATCATATCACTACTGGGAAATTTCCCAAAGCTTTTGCCAGATTATGCGTATGCCGACGATAACCAATCAATATTGCAGAATAAATGGTGATAGCCGTTGTAAACACATTATTTTTGTTTGCATAACCGACCCGATTGTTCTATAGAAGTAAATGTGACGATTGTAAGGATATAATTCTTTAGATACTCAAAATCAAATAAAGTTTTCCGGCCACAAAACCCTTGCAAATACTTTTAATCAACACGCGACACGTGTATTAATCTCGGCAAGGGGGGGGCGAAAATAAGTCATTGGAAGAAAAAAGATTCAAAAAGGAAAAATGTTTGTGACGTTTGCTTTAGGTTGAAAACTTTATTACGGCTACAACTGTACCACCAATTCTCATGACGACTAAACTAAATAACATTTTACATTTATAATAAAATACGGACCAAATTTATAGTATCCTCCCAATTTTCATCAATTTCAGAGGCATTTACCTTATATTTTATGGAAATACAATCACAGTCTAATCCGACGAGATTTGGGTTTAGATGGATTCGGTCAGATGTCTGATGAGATAGTAAGAGGCGCCATTTATGAGATGCCGCGTTATTATACATATACATTTTTCATATACATTTTTAATGAAGTTCTCGGTTTAGCCAAAGGAACAGAGATTGTACTGAATTGCAATGCCAACAAAAAAATCCAGTCATAATTCTTGAATAACAAATCCCAGAATAGGAAATTAAATTACGAAATATACGTGCAAAACGTAAATTTATACAGACAAAAGGGCATATATAAAGAAACGAGATTCGAAGTAAATTAAATAACGTCTCGCTTCGTGTCTCTTTATTGGTTTATTTTTGTTGGTACGTGTTTTATTGCGGGTACGACGACGGTTGATGCTTTTATTTATTCATTAAAAACTCCTTAGTTGTTATGTTTCTCATTTACAGTACAATGTCATGTTGATTACATATTTAAAATAGAAATGAATTTTGTCGGACTAAAATAAATGTCAAACGAAATTTCAACTCTGTACTTTTTATTCATTGATTCTAACTATTCATATAGATAAAGTTAGAAATAAAATGTAGAAACACCTATACTTCAGTAAAATTAAATTAAAGGGCATAGCCGGGTAAGCATGGTGTAACTGCCCCCAAGCGTCTGGCGCTTATATTTGTGCAGTAGGAAGCAATCTTGGAAAGTAGCAATGTCACAAAATATTAGCTCGAAAAAGGGACCGGTTTGAGGTGGGTAAGGGAGGGTTGGTTTTAGCAAAACTATTTTTTTTTCTAAGAAACGGCGCATTCAATCGTTTTGTAAAAAATATATGTTAAAGACCTACTGAGAAAGTACTAAATAAAAAATCACGCTCAAATTCCGAAAACAGATACAGTAGAAAAAAACATATATATTATTTTCAATTTTTTTTAGGGTAACTTATCCCTGGGTACCACCCTGAATTTTTTTCTGTAGCACTTATGTTATATTTTTTCCCAGTCTTGTGCGAAGATTACGCCATACTTAAAAAAAATGCCGAAGTGTGCAGTGTCGTATGCATATTTCGTGGACAATTAACCCCTTGCAAGTAAAGAAGGCCAAAATGCAAAGTAAATATGGATACCTGAGTAGTGTATAATTACTAGTGATTAGTGATTATGGAGATGGTAAACGTTGCAAGAGAAACCAATATAACTCTGCAACGCTGACAGGTAAAAACTAATGTCAGCGGTACTATCGATATTACCGTCGGCGGGGATAAGAGCTTGGTCTTAACAGTCATGTGTTATTAACAATTTACAGCACTAAATCGTAGCAGTACTAACCTATGATGGATATGGATGTTAATCTTCCTCACTCTCATCTGCAATCACTGCACTCATGCTATCTGAAACAATAGAGAAAGAACTTCTGCCGGTTTAGGTATGCTTGATAGATATCGTCCTTGCGAAAGATAATACACGATAGCAGCTACATGGGAACAACATCCAACAGTTCGATTCCCATTGGCACATTCAAAGAAATTGCAAAACTACCTTTTGTAGATATTTCCAGCAAAGATGTACTGGACTTTCCAGAAATGACGGATTTAAAACTGTGTTTTACCGGATCTTATCAATATAAACAAACGATTTCGTACCTTGAAGTCATAAATGAAGACGGAACACTTAATTTGCAGTGCGTTAAGGACCAGTCCAATGTACTCAGAATACAAGTTTGTTCACGTCACATCAAAACGAAGGTTTGCCGATGTTTCATCGACTACAGTGCGTGTAATTGCGGACTGGGCATGTACTTCCACGTAGCGCGAGAGATATGACAATCCAGGTAACAGCAGACTCGCCCGTCGGCGGCATAGATTAAAGGGTCGGCGCTAGATCACTAAAGCATCCCCGTTCTAAGTTATTTCATTTCAGCCAGCTGGCACACGCGACGTTGCAATTCTTACTCCCTATGCTCAGCCCGCCACTACACACACTGTATATTCCCCACAGTGTCGGAAGTTCCGGCGTTAGAAGACATTTCTGTGAATGTGCCAATGGGTATCGAACTGTTGGATGTTGTTCCCATGTAGCTGCTATCGTGTATTACCTTTCGTACGGACGATATCTAGCAAGTATATCTAAACCGGCAGAAGTTATCTCCCTATTGTTCCAGAAGGATAGCATGAGTGCAGTGATTGCAGATGACAGTGAGGAAGATTAACATATATATCCTTCTCAGGTTAGTAATGCTATGACTTAGTGCTGCAAATTGTTAACAACACGTGACTGTTAAAACCAAGCTCTTATCCCCGCCGACGGTAATATGTGAATAATGATAGACTTTGACAAGGTACTCCATAGTACCGCTGACTTTAGTTTTTACCCTCAATAATATTTAACATTACGGTATAAACTGATTTTTGCGACGCAAGAGAGTTCAACTCTATTGAGCACCTAATTAACTGTCAGCGTTGCAGCTTTATATTGGTTTCTCTTACAACGTTCACCATCTCCATAATCACTAATCACTAATATGTATACACTACTCAAGTATCCATATTTACTTTGCAGTTTGGCCTTTTTTACTTGCAAGGGGTTAATTGTCCACAAAATATGCATACGGCACTGCACATTTCGGCATTTTTTTTAAGTATGGCGTAATCTTCAGCAAGACTGGGAAAAAAATATAACATAAGTGAGTCCCTAGACATGCTACAGAAAAAAATTCAGGCTGGTACCCCAGGGATAAGTTACCCTAAAAAAAATTTGAAAATAATATATATGTTTTTTTTACTGTATCTGTTTTCGGAATTTGAGCATGATTTTTTATTTAGTACTTTCTCAGTAGGTCTTTAAGATATATTTTTTACAAAACGATTGAATGCGCCGTTTCTTAGAAAAAAAATAGTTTTGCTAAAATCAACCTCCCTTACTCACTCCAAACCGGTCCCTTTCTCGGGCTAATATACAATCTGTAGAATACAATCCTGAAGAAATCAGCTCGTTACAAATTTGTTTTAATGTTACTGTACTACTAAGGCATAATTTTTCAACAATTTAGTTCAAGAAAGTGGCCTTTTATATTTTGTGATTAAAAAATAATACATGTCGTACACTTGATACAGCGCCCAAAGGCAGATTTGCACTATTGTACAACCTCTTAGTCGTAGAGCCACCGACAGATATTTCAAGTGCATTTCATACCATTCGAGGACCAGATTTTGTTATGAGTCTGATCTTTGTGTGTTTCGTGATATTTCTGTCATACCAAATTTTGTTCAACTAGCAACTAAAGTTGTTTCTTATTGAAATCTCAAGTTAGAAATTCTAGCTCCGTCCATTACTATACCCCATTGCCAGTCTTCTGCCACATGGCGCATCACTTCTTCACTATAAAGGATTGTGACAGGATACAGCCCTGCCTTACGCCTTTGCAACTTTACATTTGTCGGAGTTGTCAACTTTCATCAAACTAGAATATTGTTCATAGTCGGACAATAATGAACACCAGATGCCTGGGTGTCAAATCTACAAAAATACAGCCGACAGTTTAGCTCATTTCACATTATTAAAGCATATTATCTTGCCTTCTCGATGAGATGTTGTAAATTCAGTATTAGTTCTCTAGTCCTTTAACAAAGACTGCCTGCTCTGGAGGTATTTTCCATGGTGAATTTAGAATTATTGCTTCTTTTTCTACTTACCTAACGAAACTGAGTATTTTGAAAGAATTTCCTGCACTAAACTTTTTGTTGCAAGTTCTAATATCAATGTCAAACCCACCCCCAAATAAGAATGTTTTTTAGTGTCTTCCCGATGTTTTTAGCCAATTTGGATGACAGATTCGTATTCAGCACCCCAAAATTAGTAAAGAAAGATAGTTTCCACACTTTACCACGACTGGGCCCATCCGTACGTAAGTGTGGAAACCACCTTTTTTACTAATTTTGAGGTGCTGGGGCACCTAAGGGGCTAAAAACTTCGGGAGAACAGTAAAATCAACCCTTATTTGGGGGTGACATTGAAATTGATATTAGAACTTGCAACAAGAAGTTATTCTTTAGTGCAGGAAATTCGTTCAAAATACTCAGTAAGTAGAAAAAGAAGCAACCATTATAAATTCACTCTTTTTCCTCACTCTTCACCAACCATAAGAACGGTGTAAGTTACAATATCTAATATACGGTTATTTATTTATTTTTAAAAAACCAAAACTCCTCGTTAAATGGCTATTATCAGGTTATAATGTGATTACTTCTGAATACTCTTATACCCATCCCCACCAATTAAGGTGATGGATTTGATATTTTTAGAGTTTTTATTGGTTTGAATTGCAAAAGAAATTCCTAATCACCCAGTTTGATGTTTTTTCATTAACAATATAGTTGACCGTTGTGTCTTATGTGCTGAAATGTTAAAATTAAAAACATAAGTACATTAGAATATTGTGCTCTTTTCAATGAAGATTTAAAAGCATTATACGATTTTTTTTTAATTTATTTATTTAACGTCGACTTATTTCCGCTACCAAGGCCTATCACCGACGTGCGACGCTAGGAGACGAGCGACCCACAATATGAAAATTTTGTCGAAGAATAGCGATAACTTATTTGCCTAACATTTAATAGACCAGGGACTGACTGTTTTACATCCCCTCCGAAGGATAGTATATCCACTACGTAATACTCGGCTTGAAATTACACAGCTTCTATGTATATGCTGATATACAAGCCGCTAGAAGGTGAGACGTCAAGTTTCTCCAGATAGGTCACTCATCCAAGTACTAACTGCGATGAATGTTGCTTCACTGTATGTATCGAAATACGAAGAAGAAGAAGAATAGTTTTATTTCAAATTAATAGTTACACACATGCACCTTCCCGGAACTTGGGAGGTAACGAAACAACCACGGAGCGCAGCGCCGTGGTGAATGTAGAGTTAGGCGAAGTAGGTCCGGTTTGGCTAAAACAACAATTGAGGGGAAAAGTTAAAACTCCTGTCTAAGGTAAAAGTCTTAAAATTAACAATTTGGTTTGGAAATAATATGTAGAAATATTGAAGAAATTTTAGTTGTTGGCTCGGGAAAAACTAAATGAAAAAACCCGATCGAGAACTGCAGCCCTGGTGATCTCCCTGCCTCCAGGAAAGTGTAGTCTGAAAGAAAAATTAAGATTTAAAACGTTTTAATTTTTGGAATTTAGAGACAAAAAGTACAAAACAGTAAAAAAGATAAACAAGAACAAATTAAACAAAAGACAGAGAATAGAAAGGATTGAAGATATAAAGTTGAGGAAAGGTAAAATTTAGGATAGTAGCAAGTTATGATAGAGGAAAGTGACTAAGGAAGTTGCCGGAAAACTGGCAATTCCTGGTATGGTAGGAGGTTGCTGATGACGAAAAGTATGGCATTATGATGTCTGATTCGGGTTATATGTTAGCGAACATCGCCCAATTTGAACTCATAGAATTTTTGTGAGATTCTTGGACGTAGTCCGGGCGGTTATCTCTATACGCTCATTGGCGTATAAATCTTTGAGGAGGGTGTACCTGCCGATATCAGAGATGAGGCGCATAAATTTTTGTTCTAAAACTTTTAGTTTATTAATTGTCGTGGCCGGTATGTCGCACCACACCGGCGCCGCGTATGTGATTGCTGACCTGATCACCATCGTGTACAATCTTTTTATTATTTCTGTCAAGTCCGCTACCCCTTGCCAGGAGCGGGTACGGACTCCAGGACATGGAGTAGACCTTTCGTAGAGTCTCGTTAACATGGGTGTTAAATCTCAGTCATTTGTTTAAGTTAACCCCCAAATATTTCACGCACCGTTTAATGGTAATTTGTTTACCCCCGATCGAAAGTAGCATTAAAATCCGATTTTACGTAAATTGGCTCGTGAAGAGAAGCGACTCGGACTTGTCAACGTTGATCCGAATTTTCCACTTGTGATAATACGCCTCGTCAAGAGCCATGTGTGCCTTCAGCAGCATATTGGCCTAATGTGCGTTGTGTGAATGTACGTACATGGCCGTATGATCAGCGTACTTGGCAGGATTAGAATTCGGGAACTCCGGGAAGTCGGAGACGTATAAATTGTATAACTTTGGTGAGAAGTACGATCCCTGGGGGACGCCCGCGCGAATGTCCTGCCGAGTTGATAGTTTATTATTCACCCTGGCCTGCAGCGATCTACCTATCAGGAAATAGTGAATATGTTTGGTTAGGTGTATTGGAAAGTTCAATACGTTGAGTTTGTGGAGAAGTCCCGGAATCCATACGGTATCTAAGACCTTTTCAATATCAAGAAGCACCATGACGGTGCTCTTCCCAAGGTTGCATTGTACTTTGACGTCATTCACGATACTGACGACCTGTGCACAGTGTGTCTACCCCGCCTGAAGCTAAATTGGCACTCATCGTCGATGCCGAGTTCATCCTGAGCAAAGTTTAGTCTAATCAACTTGGAGATCGCCGACAGTAGTGATAGGTCGATAACTGCTTCAGGTTTGGCACGACCACGGCGCATTTCCACTGGCTAGGTCAGTGTTGTACAATATACAACTTACATCTAATGTAAGTATTTCCTATATTGACTAATTTTATTTCTTCTACCCGGGTAAAAAACCTTTTGAGACACTACGATTTTAGTTAATTGATGCAAATATTTCTGTATAAAATCTGTATAAAACTTTTTTCCTTATTCATCAGTGCTATAAATTAAAAAATGTTACATTTTCGCAGCTCTACGCTATGAGATATAAGAAAATGTTGTGGCTTGTTGCGGCACAAGTATTATAATTTATAATCAATAATTGTATGTTCAAAATAGATAATATGTGTCTTAACGGGCAATATTTTGTTTTAAACGAGCTGTTATATGTTTTCAAGTTAATGCTCTTATTTTTAATAATGTATTGTGTTACACAAATAATAAACACTTCAATATTTGCGTCAGTGAATGCAGACAAATGCAGATTCTGTATTATTGATTATTATTATATTTTGTGAAGTTCATCTTCTTCTTAACAACGCCTTAACAGACATTTTGTGATCTAAGGTTATGTATTTCTACTTGGCCTTCATTGAAAAATTGAACCCCCCTTCAGAAAAGTTCGCTAAAAACTATGAAATTAAATTTCACCCTCGTCCAGTTATTACCTAATTACTTGATATCGATATTATTAAATTAACAAATAACGAATAGAAACGTATTTTTAATCAACTTGAATATAGATATTAAGTAATAATTAAATCATTGGGCAAATAAATTTTATTCCGTAATTTTTAGCGATTTTTTTTGAAGGCGGATCAATTTTTTTTTATCAAAAACATTTTTTTAACCAGTAACTTATTTAACTAAAGTTTACACCTTTATTTTAAAAATAATTTAGTTGTTTCCGTTTACGAGAATATTTTATAGCTTATGAAAATAAGCAATATATTGGCCATAGAAACCAATTTATAAGCTAGTATTTTTTTAACCACCATAAGAAATATGTTTTCCACAACATGATTTATCAAATAGTGTCACAACAACAGTGATCCTCGGTCATAAACACGTATCAATTTGCCTTATACTAGCGAGATGTATTGAATTAAAATGTTTATCATGAATTCCAAGCATTACCATACAGATGCCTGTTCCAGTTATTGTCTATGAACTTGGCATAATTGAAAGGTCCATAACTCAAGTTCACTACCTTCGTGACTACTAGCTTAAGTGTATGCATAGTTGATTAAAACATGGCATTAATTAACAGCATACAATTAGCTAATGGGAACTCTTAACCCATATTTCAGTGACGAACTCGTTCCTCTCCTTAGCATGTGCATTTAGGTTTTTTATTCGTAACCATATCTACGTAAGATAGGATTTTGCAGAGTGAGAAGGAAGTATGCGTTTATTCTCAGTTTATTATAAATATTTAAAGTCATAAATGGTATAATCTTTAAAATAGTTTGAGGTACTTCCCATTGCTCTAAGGAATAGAATCATGTACAATTTTTATCATAAATTTTGTACATAGTTAAATGTCATGCTCTAATAATAAAATTACGAACTTTTTTAATATACAGGGTGGACCATTTTAATCTATTATTGCAAATATCTCGTCGTGTAGGTCACCAATTAAGAAATGACCCCTACAAAAGTTATTGGCTTCTAAGAGGGCCATCTAATTCTGTGGTCGGGCACCGGGTCCATGACCTTGATGAGAGGCCCTGTAATCCCCAACTTTTTTTTTTTAATGGGAACCCCTGTTTTTTATTACAGAATATAATTCTACGGAAAGTAATACGTTCAAATATGATTTTCAAAATTTTTTTCCAGTGGGCCTTACTCGAGCCCAGTACCAACAATTGAATTCACAAGAACCCAATTATCTCGCCGGTTAAGCTAACAATTGAAAAGTGACCTAAATAAAAGTTATGGGATTCGATGGGGGTCATTTAATGCAATGATTCAGATATAGCCCTGGGGCCCCCAACTTTTTTTTTTTTTTAATAGAAATATCAATTTTTTATTGCAGATTTGCATTCTACGGAAAAAAATCCGTTCAAAGATGATTTTCAAAAAATTTTTCCAGTGGGCCTTAATCATGCCCAATTTGTAAGGCCCACTGGAAAAAATTTTTGAAAATCATATTTGAACGTATTTCTTTCCGTAGAATTAGATTCTGCAATAAAAAATAGGTTCCCATTTAAAAAAACAAAGTTGGGTATCACAGGGCCTCACCAAGGTCACGCACCCGGTGCCCACAGAATCAGATGGCTCCCTTAGAACCCAACAATTTTTGTAGAGGTCATTTCTTAATTGGTGGCTTACACGAAGAGATATTTGCAATAATAGATTAAAATGGTCCATCCTGTATAATATCATAAGGGCCAGTTGTACGAACTAAGTTGAGCCAAGTTCAGCTTGAACCAAGATCAAAAGCCAAGGTTACGATTGTTACAATAATCGTAACCATGGATTTTGATCTTGGATCAAGCTGAAGTTGGCTCAACTTAGTTCATAAAACTGGCCCTTTGTGATATAATTTTGTCGGCAAAATTTAGTCATTATTAAGAGAGTTTGTTGCTTGGCAATTTCGCGATTGACATTGATAGATAAAAATAACGAGCCATCAGGTGAGTTAATTTTGTCAATGTAGCAACCAGCTCGAGTAGAATAATCATTAATTTTGCCAGACGAAATTATATCACGAATGGTATTCGTCATGACTATTTCATGAATAAAAATTTAGGCAAAGGAAGACAAATTTATTAGATATAGTAAGTAAATTTGGACATATCAAACTATTTAGCATTATTATTATCGCACATTTTTTACAACTGACGTTTGCAAAAATTATTGTAATTTCGCCGACTTGTTGAATCGATTACTATGTTTTCAAAAAACAAAGGAAAATTTGCCGCTGAAAAGCAGGTTGGTTGCTTCATTCTGGCTTTTTGTTGGTTGAGCAACCCTGGTAAAATTTTAAATGTTAAATTTTGTCGATGCGAAACTAATTCTAGATTAGAATGATCGATTTTGACTGGACGAAATTTATAGGAATGAAATAGTGATAAACTACAATATTCAAGTACAATAGTTTACAATAAAAAAAAATATATAGTTGTATTCGTTAGATTAATAGCAAGTATCTCAAATAGTTTTAAAGATTATACTGTTTGATTTTTAAATATTTATAATAAATCGAAAATAAATGCACATTTCCCTCTTACTCTGCAAAATCCCATCCTAAACGGTGACATTACAAGAACTCGCTTTGAAAGTAAATCACTTATGCGATGAATTGAATGGCTTCAACGTAATCGATTAATTTCAAATGAAAGTAATTCAATATTTTATATTCAAAAACCACTATCTCTGAAGTTTGAGGCTGAAAATAAAATAATGTTATCTGCAGATATGAAAATTTTAGTTACGTGATTTATGATTTAGACTATTGATTTTGTTTGTACCAAATTAAATTCGGCTTCTTATGCAATATTTCAAATTAAATTCACCTTTGATAACGAAGTATTGATAAGTTCATTTTAAGTTGATCTTAAGAAGGTATATGAAAATGCAAAGTATCACTTCCGGTGCGACCGGAAGTCGTAGAAACCTGACAGATTGATAAAAAATTGGTAACATGTGACACATGTCTAGTTTTATATCGATCCGTTAAGAAATAAAGAAGTGGCGGCCGAAAAGTGATCTCGTTGACACCCGGTATAGTTTTTTCAATAATTTAGTATAACTTCAATAATCGATTTAGATATAATTTTGGAAAAATATGTTGTTTGCGAATGTCAGCAACGACAAAACCTTCAAGACAAATATTTGTTTAAACGGCCAACATTTTTATAAATTTTGCAGTCTCATAAAATGATGCCATCAAGTCGTAGAGAAACATTTCTTAGATTCTATGTTTTTAAAGATACTTTTGATTGGTTTTAACGATATATTTATTTTTTGTTTATTTTAACCAGTTGTTGGCATTTAAAATTTCTTTTTTCATCAAGCGTATTAAAATGTTTAAATTATGTCACCAAAAACAGAAGTAGAAGTAGGACATTGTTTTACTAGTAACAAAATGTTAGTACCGAACGCCACCGTAGTGGACATTGTTTTACTAGTAACATAATGTTAGTTCCGAAAGCGCCGCCGTAGTGGGTATTGTTTTACTAGTAACATAATGTTAATACCGAAAGCCACCGGTGGCGCGCTATCCACTAGCCACTTGTCATATTGTGTCAACATGTAAGACGTAGTTTGAATATTTGTACATTTATGATAAATAAATGAATTTTTGCATTTTAATACGCTTGAAGAAAAAATAGTATATATTACACGGAGTAGAACGCCTTTTTTTGTGTTTCGCCCAGTTTGCGGCTTCGGCTTCGCCTCAGCCGCAAATCCTGGGCTCAACACAAAAAAAGAGTGCGTTCTACTCCTAGTAATATAATATACTATTTTAAACGTAAAAAGTATGGTATCTCTGTTTTCAATTAACATAAGAGGTAGTCCTCTTTATATCACTAGCAAAAATATATGAAAGCAATAATAATTGTTTCAATTGAGTTTTTTAATGCTAATAACACTAGCCTGCAAAAAAATGGAGTCCGTTGTGCCTTAGAAGCGAAGATGTGTGCCTGAAAGGCTCCTACTTTAAACGCGAAAATACCGGATAAAACTTTGCAGCTCAAAAAATTCCGCATAAATCTATACGTCATGACAAAAGATCAAAATTGAAATAGAATTAATATTTGAAAATAACTAATACAAAGTCATTTAGTGACCAGTGCTGTGTATAAAAAAGGAAAAGAGCGTAAACAAACGACCCAACATAGGCAAAAAATGCTAAATACCCTTTTCATTTCTAAGTATCTTGCCAGCCAAGTTTATTTATGTCTTAAGGACTTAAAGGTCTGCCGCGTAAAATCATTGAAGTGTTTAGGCCCATCGAACCCTTGAAAAGTCGACATTTGTCGACAAATTTATGGGGGCAATAAATTATTGAAATATGGCCATAATATCCCTCTGTAAATTATTTCTTAACCATTATAAAAATATTAAAATGAATATAATGTAGATTGTACCCGAAATAATCAATAACGTATTGTTCGTAAAGTATGGTCATATAAATTTCTTATGTTAACCTTCAAATAATCTATTTTCATCATTATTAAAACTACTCAGGCGAATTTAATATAACTTGAACCCGTAATAATCAAATGCATTACTCTTAAAGTATGGTCATAACATTTTCTTAGGTAAATTATCAAGTGAGGTTTTTCAGATTAAAATTACGTTCGTTGTTAACTGAAAAACTCTACATAGAGTGGTGCATACTAGCATAACAATAATTAAGTGATATAGTTAATATTTAATTAAAATGGGTGATTAAATCTCTCAATGCAAAGAAGTGAAAAAAGGGTGACAAAGACTGATGTTAAGTGAAGAAATTCTACATAGAGTGGCACATATTAGCATAACACCCATAATAATCAAATGCGTTACTCTTAAAGTATGGTTATAATATTTTCTCAGGTAAATTAACATGAGGTTTTTCAGGTCAAAATTGCGCTCGTTGTTAATTGAAAAATTCTAAATTAAATTCTACACTAAAGATAGGGAGATCAGGTTACACGTGGAAAAGAACAACCGAGAGGATCATGAACAAATTGGGAAAGGACCAAACATACTGGGAAAGAAAAGCGAGGGAAAAATGAATTCCACAAAGAAATCGCAGCGATATATACTCTACCAGAACCAGAAGACTTATAAGAAGAGGAGGATTTGTAGAAGCAGAAATACAAAAAGAGGAACGCAAACACTCCACATCATGACACAATGCGGCCACGAATTTCACAAATACCTACTCTACCAGAACCAGAAACGGAGGAATCGGAAGACTCAGAAGAAAAAGAAAAAATCTCCTAGAAGCAGAAACACAAAAAAGATAAGCATAAATATTACCCACACAATGCGGCAACGCAATTCACAAACACCTACACTGCCCATTCCCCACTCCTGTACCATGCGTCATGTAGCTCCCACTGCAGACAACAAGCTTGACCCAAATCCAACCCAGCATCGGAAACCGAGGAATCAGAGGTTCAGAAGAAGAAGACTCGAAGAAACAGAAACACAAAAAGAGGAGCACAAACACTCCATATCACGACACAACGGGGCAACATATTCCACAGGAAGACTCAGAAGAGGCAGAAGTCCAGAACCAAAAACACAAAAAACGGAGCTTAAACGTCCCCTCACGACACAATGCGGTAACGCATCTCAGAAATACCTACACCTCCCATCCCATATTCCTTTACCATGCGTCATGTGGCTCTCGCTGCTGGCAACAAGCAAGACCAGGCCCAGCTGTATACCTGGGAGTGGCAGCAATGCCTACCGCATGCTGGTAAATCAATCAATGAATCAATCAATAACACTAGCCGGCAAAAAATAATTTTTGCCTGAGCTTTTCAATTTTTAGGGTCGTGGTGTATCAACACAATTCACTGAATTCAAACATAATTGAAGTTTTCTTCTATCACGTAGGGTTCTTTTGGAATATTGAAGATTAATTTGTCAAAAATATTGCAATTTCCGTAGCCATAATGGATTCGCCGTTTTAAATTCGTAATTTTTGACATCATATTCGTTATTTGTAACTTCTAAAATACCAAACTACCAATTTTAATGCAATTCATACGTAATTTGGCTTTTTTCTCACAAAATTAAACTTAATTAAATTATCACCGGCGACTTCGCCAAAATCTCGAATTAAGGATTCTTATTTCCGATTTTTGTTCACCCTATAGATAGATAGATAGATTAGATCTTTATTCTATACACAAATTATGCTTTGACAAATAAATACAAAAAATATAGCAAAAAAACCACAAAATAGTGGTTGACTTAAATAAGAAAAAAAATATACGATAAATAAAACAAATAAATAACAAGTAGAGTAAATAACAATATAGTATATAGAATAACGAACAAATAATCATTATCACACAAAGAGTAAGTTTATAAAATTAAACGAGAACAATCAGTTGGCAGGAATTCGTCAAAATCATAGAATGCATTTAGAGTACAGTAAAGTGTTTGTACAGCAATCGGTAACACGGTAACAAGTTGAAAAATTTTACTGCATAATAGCATGCGTCATTTCTGGTTTTTTGAAACTCACCAAAAATTCAAATATATATTACCCCTATTGCGAGTTGAGTACGTATGTACACTTTCACATGTTATGTAATTATTATACTCTTCGCAAAAACGAAGAGTATATTGTATTTGATCGCCACATTTCTAAAATCATAAATATCGCTCGTAGAGAAAAAAATTTCGTATTATTGTGTTAGTGAACGAATTCTGAACAACTTTCAAAATGTCCGTCCGTCTGTCCGTCCGTCACGTTTCTTGTAAGCACGATAACATAACAAAGAAAAGTCCGATTGTATTGAAATTTAGAAAGTAAGTTAGTGTTAGCTAGAGGAAGAACCCTATTGTTTTTGAAGAAAATCGATCAGTAAATAAAAATGTTATTAATTATTAAATTAAAAAAGAAATTCTCTTAATTTTTGTCGCTTGTACTAAAATGGAAATCTTACGAGATATTATTTCTATAATAGTTTTTTTTTTGTTTATGAAGTTTACTAATATATATTTCATAGAAGTGAAATATGTATGAATGTCGAAAGATATATATCACAGACAATCAATTTTTCTAGCAATAGGTGGTGGCGCAGCGGCTAAAGCTTTGCGTTGCGGTTTTCAACGCCGATGTCGGAGAGAGAGGTCAGCGCTGCGAAACCTTCCGCTAATTTATACTTAAAAAGTCATAAAGAATTACTTATAAATACAGGTGCAAGACCTAAAGCTAAAAACAGGGAGCCGAGAAGACGTACCCCCCATAAAAAGTCAGAGATCAGACCTGATAAACGGTGCAGTAGTGCAACGAGTGCTAGTGGTAGTGATAGAGACACGATTAAATCCAAACATAAGAAAGACAGTGACAGAGACACCAAACTAGTTTCTAAGAAAAGTGAAATAGACACATCTAGTTCAATAAGTAAGAGTGAGATAGACACCAGCAAACCTGTGAGTCCCCATTCCGTCAAAACGATCCTCACGGATTCAGAAGAGGAGGACAAAGACAATAACCAGACCTCTAAAAAAGCCAAACAGGAAACACAAATTGACGTGCAGTCAATTCAAATCAGAAAGAAGAAAGACAGTAAGTGGGCAAATATACCACCTAAGCTTTATCAATTTTCTAAAAAGCCTGACAAAAAGAAGACAAAAAGTAACTCAGAGATAGTAAAAGAATTCCAACAATCTGCGGAATTCGTCAAACCAATTATTAATAAACAGTCTAGAGACGAGAAATTTCAGAGTGCCTACGAAAGCAGCCAAACTTATTCACCGCCCGTACCTGCGGTTGCAAATAAAATTCATAAGGAACGTATTGCAGAACAATCCTACATTGCCCAGCAAAATCTACTTCAAGATCCATTTGAAACCTCTTACGCCGAGCTTGTCTCCAAAATCATGAATACTAAAGATAATGACCCTCCGCCCGATATTAATATTACATCACCCACAAATCTACAACAAACCATCACCCAGATAGAATCCTTCAACAAATCTCCATCCAGAATTAATTTAATTAACTTAAATCTACCAAAAGATCCTGTATTACAAACAAGTACACTGCTAGAACAAAGGGCCAAATTGGCACAACAACAAGCTACGGAAAAATATATTAGTCAACTGATTAGAGAAGGTCAAATCACGCTAGATGAAAATAACATAATTTTTGGAGACCAAAAAATCGAAATAAACCAAACCCAACAACCGAGACCTGTCACCCCAACCCCAATGGAAACTAACACCGCATCACCGCACTCACATATTTTCATCACCCCCAGAAAAACAACCAAAATCGCTCAACTTATACAAGCACCCCCAAGCGAAACTATTCCCACACAAAATAAATTCGCGACCCTCGAATCAGCAGCAGCCCAAATTCAGGAAAAAGTGAGTAACGTTGCACAAAATTCTACTAAACCTAAACCTACGCAGAAAAAGCAGGCAGAAAACTTGTATAAAAATCCCCCTATCGTCTTACAAGGAAATACCACTTCACACCAGGACCTCACAAAAGAATTGAAATTACACATAAAAAAGGGCTTCTATTTAAAATACGCACCAAAATCCATCCTTCTATATATATCAGACTTCGGCGAATATAAATCCTATAAAGATAAACTAATTAACCAAGAGGAAGTCAAATTCCATACCTACACATCCCGCGAAGAAAAAACACATGCGTTTGTACTCAGAGGACTCCAAGGCGATGTAAAACTGGAAGACATAACAGAAGAATTAGAGGATACCCACGACTTGCCCGTCAGAGCCATTTATAAAATGAAAACGAAGCAAACTCCACTGTACCTCGTCGTCACTGATAAAAATGTCACTCTAAGAGAATTGCAACAAAGAATTAAATTCGTAATGTATACCAAAGTTGAATGGGAGCGCCGCAAAAATGAAAGGCAAATTTCCCAATGCCGCCGATGTCAGGCCTGGGGACATGCAACCAGCAATTGTCATCGTGATCCGAAATGCGTAAAATGTGCAGGCTCACACTGGACACGCGAATGCACCAAGACAGCTGAAGAACCCCCCAAATGTGCAAACTGTCAAAAAGAACACACTGCATCTAACGTAGAATGTGAAGTTTACAAGTTTAGAATTAACCTGCTTAACAGGAACGCAGAGAAGCAAGTCGATACCAATAAACCACAGTATGTACCTGCCCCAGTCCCCACTAGAAACGCGTGGGAGGAGCGAGCACGCAGAGCAGTAACAGGCGCCATTCCAAAAGACAGAGTACAGGCGGGCCTGTCATCTCAAGCCCAACCCACCCAGGCGAACCCAACTGAACAGACAGCCGCACCAGTAACTCGAAATCAAGGCTCGACGGTACCAGGTCAAGGGGAATTCAGAGAGCTTCTTAATGAAATGAATACGTTAAACAGGTTGATAAATCTCCGCGAAACAATTAATGCAATAAAACACTTAAATAGCTTACTTTTTAACATAAATGATGACATGGAAGTCATAACTACCTTGCAACACTTCACTACAGAAATCTTACCGTCCTATAAACTGAGATGGGAGTAAAAGTATCTATGTGGAATGCCAACTCAGTAATTAATAAACTTAATGAGTATAAATATTATCTAAACACTGAAAATATAGGTATAGCTGTTATAACTGAAACTGGCTTAAAACCTACACGTAAATTTAATATTCATAATTATTCTGCTTA
Organism: Rutpela maculata; assembly: GCA_936432065.2. Classification (NCBI taxonomy): domain Eukaryota; kingdom Metazoa; phylum Arthropoda; class Insecta; order Coleoptera; family Cerambycidae; genus Rutpela; species Rutpela maculata. The sequence goes on from OW386290.2 coordinate 62,669,505, forward strand.
CAGGAGTGACAGGATCGGCAGGAGAGGGGGAGGGGTGGCTATTCTTGTCAAAAAGGGTATCCCACACCTTCCTCTCCCCTCGCTGAACATTAATATTGAGAATATTTCCATAGAATTGTCGGATGGGACTGTCGTCACGGCAATTTACAACCCTCCTGACAGCAGGATCAACGACAATGAACTGGATAGTTTGTTTGTTCGTCCCAGAGTACTTCTACTAGGAGACTTTAATGCCAGACATACCACGTGGAACAATCGTCGGAACAACAGAAACGGGCGCATCCTGCACGATTACGCGCTGCGTGAAAATATTGCAATCTGTGCTCCCGATACTGCGACACACTTTCCCGCCAATAATGCAACTCCTTCCATAATAGACATCATCTGTAACAAAAACTACCCTTACCCCCTCCAACCAGTTTCCTTACCTCTACTCCCAAGCGATCACAATCCCGTACATTTCAACTTAACTGACAATAATTATTACAACGACATGAGACGGCAAATTTATGATTATCGTAGCACAAATTGGAAAAAATTCCAAAAAATTATTAACGAAAACCTTACAATTAATAACATTATTATTACTAGACAGCAAATTGACTTAGAAACAGATAGATTAACGAATATTATTATTAATGCCCGTGACAAAACAACCAGATTAATCACACAAAAACCGCGGGAAGAAATCATCCCCCAAGAAATAAAAAACTTAATTAAATTCAAAAACAAAATCAAAAGGCGGTATCAGGGAAGTAGAAGAAATATAGACAGGCAAAGATTAAACGACTTACAAAATACCATAAAAAATAAACTTACAAGTCATCGCGAAAAAGTATGGAATGACACAGTTGGGGCACTCTCTACAAGAGACAATACTCTGTGGAGAATGTCCAAACTACTCAGGAAAAACTACCCTCTGATACCTACTTTAATAAAAGATGGACGAAAATTCCATACGGATAATGATAAAGCTGATCTCATTGCAACTCATATACAGCAAACTACTACTACCCCTCCAAATAACATCCCCTTCCAGGAACAGGTTACCGCACACGTCCAAAACCTGTCTCCTTCATACCCTATCCCTCCCAACAAGCTCCCTAAAATCCTTACGTCTCCTTCTGATGTCAAAAAACACATAAAATCCACTCCCAACAACAAAGCTCCCGGTCCAGATACCCTTCCTAATATCGTTCTAAAACACCTTCCCCAGAAAGCCCTTGTCCAACTATCCTACCTTATAAATTCCATCCTGAGATTGCAATATTTTCCCCAAAAATGGAAAACAGCAATTGTTGTGCCCATTTTAAAACCAGGTAAACCGCCCCATGAACCGGACAGTTATAGGCCAATTTCTCTACTTAACACGATGGCAAAAATCACAGAAAAAATTATTCTGCAAATAACAAACCGGTTCATTGGGAAGAAAAACCTCATCCCCACGCATCAGTTTGGTTTCAGGGGTGGTCATAGTACCACCCATGCACTGAGTAAACTGGTGCAGGATGTAATAAATGGGTACAACAAAAAGCAATGCACAGTGGTGTTGCTCGTCGATGTTGCCAAGGCCTTTGACACCACGTGGAGAAACGGTTTAATTTACAAACTAGACCACACGCATAAATTTCCTAAGTATCTAACGGCACTTTTAGCATCCTTTCTATCCGATAGATATATTCTGGTACGAATAAACAACGTACTCTCAACTAGAACGAGGCTCTCCGCAGGAGTTCCCCAGGGGTCCATCCTCTCCCCAATCCTTTTTAACCTGTATACCGCAGATCTCCCTACATACCCAAATACAAATACCCTACTTTACGCCGACGACTTAACCATTTACGCACACTCTTTTTATGCCCAGACTGCTACCCAAAAAGTTAAATATCATATTAACAAAATCTTAGAATTTTATGCAGTCTGGAAAATAAAAATCAACCCCGACAAGACAGAGACAATAACTTTTCATAGAAAATTTAAAAATATAAAAACCTTTAATAAAATAAAAATCCACGGTCAGGACATCACCGAGAAGAATACAATTAAGTATCTGGGCGTCTCCCTGGACAAGAGACTTTGTTTTGGCCCCCATATAACGGCGGCCATTAACAGAACTTATGCTGCTCTCAGTCGGTTGTACCCGTTGGTCAACAGACGAAGCAAATTAACGCTTGAAAATAAGATCACCTTGTATAAGGCTATCTTTAGGCCTATACTAACATACGGCTGCGTGGTCTGGAACGCAGCCTCAAACACACAACTAAAACGTATCCAGATCACGCAGAATAAGTTGCTTCGTCTGCTGACCAATTCCTTCAGATACGTAACCACTGATGAGCTGCATAGGATATGTGGCCTACCACGCATAACGGATTACGTCAGAGAGATGGCCCAAAAATTTTTCTCGGTGAAAATTTCCACCTCTGTCCTGACCAGGGGTATCGCAGACGTCAGACACTTTGACAATACGCAACATACACACGGACTTATCCACCAAAAACTAGACATTTACCATACCAGAAGACAATAACAATTATAATAACAAAAAACATCCTTTACGCCATGAAACAAAATACTTACCCCACCATGATCCTCCCCTCGAAATCCCCCCCCTGAGGAATCCAGTGGGAAATAAAAGCTACAATCAAATCAAATTTAATTCCACATAGATCCCTTATCCGTCGAAACTATTCTTTTTACGTACTTGACAAAAAGTGTTGTAAAGCAGGTTTTTTCATTTTATTTTCCTGTATGTTTTAAACATAATCCTCAACCTCTTCCGCCAGCATCCTTTTTATTTTAAAATATTTTAAACTCAGGTATAACACAAACAAAATTTGCATAATCGTCAATCACGGAGTGCAACAATCTGATCAATTCCTGCGGCTTTCTGAATTTACCTTGCCTACCACCGGCAGGTCGAAACGCCTCACGTTCTCGCGACGTTTGTGACGCTTTGACTAAAATGATTATTAACTGATATAAATCAAATAAATTCATATATTTTTAAGCCCTTGACATGTGAAAATACAAATGCTTAATAAAATCACTTTAATGCTAATGCTTAATGCTTTGCGTTGCAATCCAAAGGTCCCGTGTTCGAATCCCACAGGTTGGATATATTTTTTTTTTTTTTCATCAATTTTTTTTCACAATAAGAATGGTATCACAAAATTTAGGATGTCCAAAAACTAACATTATTTAGAAGAAAACTGTGAAGAGTATCCTATAGAATGTGTAACAATTATATATAAAAAGCTCAGTAAATTGGCGAAGAGTCCGTTTTTAGCTTGTTCAGTTTTATTAATGCCTTAATAAAATTCCAATCAGATACTTATATTAAAATAAATAGTAGTGCACTTCAAGAACAAACGCAAAACAAAGCAGTTCGAATAAAACACAAATTGCTTCGACCAAAAATTGACGAATACAAAAGTGGCCAAATTTCACAGGTAAATTTTGTAAAATATATTTCTTATATTGGAAAAAGTCATGGAAAAGATAATTAGAGCAGCTGCTTATTATATTTTTACTTTTCTATTAAGTTAAGACATGTATTATATATTTGAACATATTTTACCTGTATTTTATATATTGCTTAAATAAAAATTTTGTCTGATTTAAACAATGATTTTATTAAATAAAATGCCTCTTAAATAAAGATTAAGGTACGTATCCACTTCTCCGCAGTTTACCCACCACTGGAAAGCGGTCACTCCGCAATTTGCCTCTTTTTGCGACCATCAAATATTTTATTGCTTTTGCTGCACAATTTGCATACAATCGGAAAAGTTGGCTGCCATTTGTATACTCTATATATCAAAATTAACTCAAAACGACAGTTGTTTTTAAAGCCGCCATTTTGTCGCAGACGTGCACTTATCGGTTTAGAAACTTCTAATATTATGAAACAGTAGATATTACTGACAATTTTGAAAAAGTATGAATCCAAAAACGATTTCAGAGAATGGCCTTTTGCTAAATTTCACCCTTTAAATTCGTGTAATATCTTGCTACTATCGCCTTCTATTTGTAAACTAGGTTTAATATACAAAAAATAGTTTTTAAATTGAGTATAACTAGGTAGCAAAAAAATGAATTTAATCTGTAAAGTCTGTTAATTGCATTAGGATGTGATTCATTGCTAGACGCGCTATGTATAGGTCAGAGTTCTAGAAGTGTAGATGAAAGGTTAAGAGAACACATAAAAGCTCTTGCGGGGAATAAAAACTCAACAGGCCTTGAAGAGCATTGTATCGATCACAATCATTTCCTTAAAAGCACTAGTGCAATTTTAACAAAGCAACACCATTAAACATTTAACATTTCTGGAATTACGAAAAACAGGTAACAGAAACTCAAACTGAATGTGAATGATGCGTATATTTATAATAAATGCAGTAATTAATATGCAAATCAGTAATTAATGGCAAATAATCACACAGCCACACACAAAAAAAAAGTTCTGTGCAGCGGACCAAATTACATGGATATGGTGTATTTTTCGATGCTGAATCCGAATCCGTGATCTTGTTTTTTTAGTCAGAAACATCCCTTAAAATGGGTAAAATCATAGAAATAATGTAATAACTCTTAATGAAGTGTGAGAAATGGTAGATGTTTTGTAGTCGAGAGTAGAACATATAAATTCGAGCCACAGTAAGCTATTTCTATAAATTAAACCTCAATCCGCCCTTATGGAGCGTGAAAACTACCGCTAAAACTCAAAAGAAGCAAGTGAGTGTAAATAACATGCGCAAAGGCCGAATTTTTGTATATCTTAGTGCAAAATATTTGACTCTGGTGCGACAACCAGCCATTACTCTCAAGGAGTAGAGAATCAACCCTATGAAGGGTTAAAACTACCCCCAGCCCTCATAGGTTTCAAAACGGAAAAAAAAATTGAGGCTTTTGCAGTTTTAAGCAGGATGAACAAATATGGAGTGAATTCGTTACAACCACTTAATAGGGTTGAAAATTACCCCCATTGGGGGAAGGGGTAAAAATACCCCCACAGACGGACGGATTTCATTACTTCTAATATCCTGGCACAAAAATTCAGGCATTTGTAGTTTTAATCAGGGTAGATAAAAATGGAGTAAATTCATACATTAAGCATTAACCAGTTGTGTTTTATTTATTATACCATATCTGCTTATTCAACTGTTTATCTTAACATTTATCAACTTAACTATCTTTTAATCTGTGTAAAGCTATTCTTCTTCCTATTTATATCATACTTTCGACCATCAATCCAAATACTTTCTTTTCTTATAATTTTTCTCTCTTATCTTCAAAATATCTTTTCCGTGGTTTTCTTTTCCTATTTTTTTCGTAGATCTTCAGTGACCATTTTTTTCTATATGTATTGTTGTTTTTTTTAGTAGTTGGACAATGTCCTTTTCTGCCCTTCTCAAAAACTTCTACTGTTGGCTTTTGTTGTTGCCGCGTTTTTTTGACTCCATATGTCCTCGTTGGCCGTTTGGTTCTCTCCTTTACCGTTTCTCTCCGTTTCAGTTGGTTTGTCAGGTCTGTTCCTAGGTACTTCAATTTGTTCGTTGTTCTTAGGGAGTATTCATCTATTTTGTGTTCCTCTCCGCTGGTCCAACTCTCTTTTGTTGACAGGTCTCGCTCCATTATTATGCTTTTCTTGAAGTTTGTTTTCAGTCCAGATGTGCCTTGCGGCGCTTAGGAGATCATCGGCGTATGTGTGTTTTTTCTTAGAAAATACCATTTTCTGAAAGAAGCCTACACTACGCATACCTCCGTTGAAGTGCTGTGAGAATTCAGTTTTGACGCAGTATATCAACAATGCCTCATTGATTATTTCGGGTTTAATTTAAATTAAATTCGTTTGAGTACTTTTAATAATTATGAAAAAATTTAGGTTATTTTCGCGATTTACTAAAAATTGGTGGGTAACACACCTAAACGTATACCTGGTTCGTATTCAGCATGTCGAAATACATGGGGGCAGGGCCGCACCAAGCCTTTTGAGTGCGGTCGTGCAAATACGAACATGCGCTTTTCAGTAGCATATCTAGAACTCAACTGAAAAGGAGGTTGGAGAAAAAAGTATCTCAAATAAATCAGGCTAAACAATTGAATATAAAAATTCAACATTTTTCAGTTCATGCCAGGGTCGGATTAAGAATTGGCGCGCCTTTAGTAAAATTAAGCATTTGCTTCTTCTTCTTTACAGGCGGGATTACGGAATTGTAAAATGTGCCGCAGGCGAAATTTTCGAATTTTTCAAGGTCAAACAGCCTCAAACCAAAAGTTAGAAATTTGACTTAAAATTATATTGTCTTAAAAAGGTAGGTCACGAAGGGCGCAAAAAATATTCTATAAAAAAATTGCAGTATTTGTATTTTCCCCTGTACTAAAATTAAATATAAACATTAAATATAAAGATAATATATTGAAAAACATACTCTTTTACGTGACTTCTTGCTTGCGAACTTCGCTATAATATAATCCTTTAAATAAGTCTGTAAAATGTTGCTACAGAGCAGAGGTAATAAATGCGACAATTCTATCAAACTAATAAATAATTTCCTTATATATTTTATTTTCCAATGGTAAACGATAAACGTCGCCCGTCGTGAGATAAAATTAGTAAGTTTTGGACTCCTGGAGCGCACCCTCGCACGTTGGGGCTAATAGGCAATTGCCTAGTTTGTCTATTAAATAATCCGGCCCTGGCTCATGCTATATTGTAATCAAACGTTTATACATAATTTAGTTTTTAATTTCAAAACTCGCGGCGCCTTATGACGCCTTTAATTACAAGGCGCCGTAGTGCGGTCCTGCATGGAGGTTACCCAATGAAGTCCCAGAAACAAATCACTTTTCACTTTTTTTGTGTTTGTGTAATATATTTGCATACGCGATTTTCTAGAAAATGGTGGAGGATCCGGTGATATTCATATATTACACAGGCACACACAACACAACAACACAACCTGTTTCTAAGAAAAAGACGTATTGGTAAACAACTTAAAAAATCCTGTTAAAAAGATGAAATTAAAGAAAGAAAGTTGAAAGAACAACACATTTAGTAAATCGCGAAAATAACAAGTATGAGTTTTTTTAGGTTATTTCCGCTATTTACAAAAAAATAGTGGACAATAGAGCTAAACGGACACCTGATTCGTGTTCAGAAAAAGACCGTTTTTTTTTTAAATTTTGTCTGCCTGTGTTATCGATGTGTTATTAGGGCGGTCCTTATTTATACTTGAGGAAAAAAATTTTCGAATTTAGTTTGGGCCACCCTCCACAAAGGTTTCAATTGCTAAAAAAATAATGTGGGTGAAATTTGAGCGAAATCGGATACGGGGAAAACGTGCCACCCACCACCGCTAAATTTAATATTTCTTGAAATTCCCCACATTGTTATATTTGATTTTTCTAAGTAAACAATAGGTATAATTGACATCCTGAAGATAATTTATACTAGTTTAGGAAGAGGAAAGCGAATTCTAAACACTACCCATGAAAATATTGACATTAAAATTCCCTAATCCTTTTAGGATTAAGGAATTTTAATAGGTGGTCGCCCACAAGGCCCTAGTTTTAAGATCTATTTCCTCGAATTTTGTCTCTGCAGTAGGGTTGAGTTTCTACCTGAACGGCATAAATCTTAATCCTCACTGTAATTTTAGCCGACCCGTATGACAATAAGTGCATCAAAGCATTTCATTATCAGTGAAAAAAGCAGCACGCAGCACAATGTCCCGCCAAATTAATTTGCGTGGTCGTGATAGTGTTTATTTGCTCGGTAATTTTTCAAACGAGATTACTGGAAGTAAACTGCCTTCTAATAAACAAGTTTTGAGTGTACTTTTTTTAACTTAAGAGAAGTGAAGCTAAATTTACGTGAAAGTGCCAGACTTGTAATACAACAAGTTGTGATTTTCTGGGGCAAGAATTCCCACTAGAAAACAAAACCACCGTATTGATAAGCTAGTATCTTTGTATGGAGACGCTTCAATAAAGGTGTAAGAAGCAGACGAACTTTCAAAAACAGAAAGAGGCAAATTTTGTAGCAAAGTTTGATGACTTCTTCGACATTGCCCACGAAAACGCGCTTGAGACGATGGCTATCTAAGAAGATAGGTAATTTTTAGTTCAACAACGGGAAAAAGGTCGACCAGGATTTATGTACAGTTATTGGTCATCCAATTTGAACCAAATTTGGATCGGTATCAAAGATCGTTAATATTTCTTCTTTTGAGTAAAACAGAACTTATTTCAGTCAGTCAGTCAAATTTTTAAGGCCAAGAATTTTCTTTAAATGCTTTCAACAGTATTGGGCTAAGATTAACAAACATTATTTTAAGTCCGAATTTGAAGACGGTTATGTTCTTCCATTTTTAGATGATACAAAAGAGGTAGTCACATTTGTGACATCTGCTCTGGAAAATCCGCAAAAGCAGAAGAATATAGAGAATTTTTGGAGTTGTTCTTAATATTCTTGGGTGAAATTCCACCTCGTGGAATATCTTTTCGGGTTCCTGGGGCAATTCACCACGCGAGATGGATGGCAAAAGCTATTTATTGCTTAAAGATTTTCTTGTTCCGCGATGAATTCCCATTGACAGATGAAGAGAGAAGAGGTCTTTCAAATATATGTATTTTTGTCGTGAAAGTTTATATTGAAGCCTGGTTTTGCACGCCACTTGCCACCGAAGCGCCTTATCAGGACCTCCGCTTTTTAAATAAGCTTTACGACTATAAGGCCGTCGATCCCGAGATATCCAGTGTTGCGTTGAAAAAATTTCATAAGCATTTATGGTACCTAAGTCCAGAAGCAGTTGCCTTCACAAAATTGTCAGAGGAATCCAAAGTGAAAATGGTTGAAGCCCTAGGTGAGAAAGAGGATCTGGAAGAAGAAACATTGGATGTGGAAGAAGAATCATCGGATGTGGAAGAAAAGCCATTATATATAGAAGAAGAATCATCATATAGTAAAAGTATCAAGCGAAAATGAAATTCCAAAGTTTGTTGAGAACACATTTATTGAAAATTTTGTTACTATCGAAACCCGAAAGTTCTTCAAACGATTTCTCATAAATGATGACTTTCTTGAAACGAACCCTTCAATTTGGTCTAAAAACGATAGTTTTAACAAAGGGTTGGATATTGTTAAAAAAATCAAAATTGTTAATGCTACAGCAGAGCGGGGTGTTAAGTTAATGACAGATTACAATAATGTAATAACAAAAGATGAGGAACAAAAACAATTCGTCTTGCAAGTTGTAAAAGATTATAGAACACGATTTCCCGATTTTAAAAAGAAGACGTTATCCCAAAAATTATAATCAAATTAACGACTTTTCATAAATAAAATGATTTTAAGTATGTATATTATTTATTTTCAGTCACTACTAACTCGATTGTCAGTAGCAAGCTTTGAAAAAATAAATATCGAAATTTATTAGAATTTATTTGAATCTCCCAGGATCAAGGGTTGGGTGGCACGTTTTCTCGTTATCCGATTGAGTTCAGATTTTGCGGATAACATTTTTTTAAGTATTGAAACCAATCTAGGGGGTGGCCCGCAAAAAAACATAAAGTCGAAAAATAAGGACCGCCCTAATGTGTTATATCCAGTTTAATTGTTTGTCAAGATAAGTCTGTTTTTACACCGTTCATCGTTAAATTTATATCTGATCTGGTTGTTTTTGTTGTAAAAATTTATACAGATAATCTTTTCAACATTCAGAAAAAAATGACTTTTTATTGCCCACTGATTAATTTCTTTAATTATTATTTGGAACTGGATCGAAGGAAGACACTATTAAGCTGATATCGTCAGCATTAGATAATATGCATATTGAAGTCGGTTAAAAATACATTTGGCTATCCAACTTGGTACAATGTCATATTTATTAATTCTGAGTAAGTTTTTCTACAACGTTTTTCCCCACTACTAGCGCCCTTTACATTTTCAAAAATCGAATGCACAAAAAGAAGTTTTACTTCAGGCAAGAGCGGAATATAGAAATCCGTGGTCATGCTGAAAAATGTTTGACCATTTACACCGAATTTACCGCATAAGATCTTGAATTAAAATGAATTCAGTTGTTTAGTGTATTGTAGCTGTTCTACTTTTATCAAACTACATATGCCATAAAAATATGTTCCTTTGCATGAAAACATTTTTTGCGGCTATTATACGATCGATGTAAATATACAATTATATGATTAGAACACGCATACGAATAACAATTAAAGGAGAAATTAAAAATGTCATTAGCACCATACCGAAACCATAATAGCGTGCTGATATGTAAATTTATTTAAAATTAAAAATATGCGTAAGTTTATAATATATGTAAATTTCTATGTTGTACTTTTTACGTTAATCGGTTATGACTGACTTTGTGTTGTTAGGAAGCTTTAATAAAATCTAAATAATGGTCAATTGATTCACACAAAAAAAAGAATAGTCTGTTCCAAAAATCACACCATCATTTTCCTATGTATTTTGGCATGCTAATAAACAAAACAAATCTTATACTCAAATTGCTTGATTTCTTTGCAATTTCCCTTAAAATGTGGATAATTTCGTTTTTTTGTCATTTTTAGCGATTTAAAAAAAAAATAAGATGAAAACAAGCAATTTGGAGCATTTTGTGTGTGTGTCTGTGTTATTGAAATGTTATTTCTCATTTCAATAAAGTCCTTATTATTTTCTACACTACAAACGGCGCTGGAACAGACTATAACTGTTTGCCCGCATGAATTGTTTGGGTGCCTCAACACATGCTAGGAATTTGAAATTTTGCAAGTAGATAGGAAAAAATGCGAGAATTGAAAAATTTTCAATGGTGACTCCAATATGGTTGCCTAAAGTTCTTTGTCAGTAAATATTCCGACGCCGTAAATTCATTGTTTACCGCGGTGTAGTTGTGTTCATGATGATCGCACGTAAAAATGATTTAAATGTACACTCAATTTCATATAAATAAAAAAAAATAGGTCACAAGCTATTATATAATAATAAAAATAATAATAATAATAATAATAATAATAATACATTTATTTTCCAACCATAAATAGATGTTGTTTTACAAAAAGAAATTAAATATTTTATATATACTGTAACGTGTTTCCACCCTTAGGAAACCACCCTCGCAAATTCCGTGGGTTCCAAAAATTATAACAAGAGATGTCCACTAACACACTTTATTAAATGTTTACTGGATACTTCACAATACTATTATTAATTTAAATACACTTTACTGACTAAAAATCACAATGTTTATTACTTTGTTTATCTTTGAACTCTTAACCTCACTTTCTATACTTTCTCAACTTCTGAACTACTCGCCGAGAATGCGGTTGGTCTTTTATACCTAAAAATGACAGATCTCGATTGTTCTGTGATGACGCCACCATTCTCTAGAGAATTCCAGATGTCACTTTGGAATCTTCTGGTAGGTTCCTCGAGTAGGTGCAAATACACTACATTCATTCAGACATTCGATCTGTTGAAGTCTGCCTACTTTTTAGTAACATAACCTTAAATTTTTATTACAATACAAATATAAATGTATATAACAAATAAATGAAAAAAGGGGCATAAATTCAGTTCGGCTAATGAATAGCCGTCTGTTCTTCCATTTAGCCCAAGTAAAAACGGATACAATGTGAAACAATACCAAATATTTTCCTATGTTACCAAAATAAAGAATTTCGACATATTAAATATTTACCTGAGAATTATATAATGAAACGTTACTTGAGATAACTTTCTTAAGATTGCCAATTGAACAGGATATTTCTAAAGGTTTTCTTGAAACTTGATATCGATAAGTTTTTAGCTTTTCTGGAATTATGACATTATAATATTTTGCAATATTGTAAGCAAATGATCGTTTGCAAAAGGATGACTTATGGGAAGAGATCGTTAGTAAATTTTTTGAGCGAATATTAATACTATGTGCAGTTCGCCTAAAGCAAATTTTTTTAAATAAGTAAGGAGGAGTCTGTAGTTTTATGATTTTATGATATAAAATAGATGTGTGTAATTTACGTCTATTAGACATGTTGAGCCACTTAGCTTGAAGAGTGTGTGATATTGGTTGCCTTCTACGTATACCAAAAATAAATCTAAGACACGAATTTTGCACTTTCTGTATACGAGATTTAACAGATTCCGTTATACAAGAGTCATACAATACAGGTGTCACAATAATTAAAACACGATAGTACCAAGGAGTCACACAGCAATATTTTCAGGTCTCTATTGAGACAATATCTATTTGCATATAAAAATTTTAAATTACAGTAGGTTTTTTGGATACATCGTGCAATATGTTCTTCGAAACGTAAATCTCTGTCTAAAAAGACACCTAAATTCTTACATAAATTGCATTGCAATAGAACCTCATTTCCCACTTTTATTGCGAATTCTTGAGTAATTGTATCCCGTATACAGTTATTCCCGAATAACATGAAATATGACTTCGAAGAATTAATTTTAAGTGCATGTATTTTACAGAATTCCACAAGGTTCCGTAAATCTGAATTTATTAGAGTCATAGCTTCATTTGATTGATTGTGTGAAAAATTCATATAAATTTGCGTATCGTCGGCATACATCTGAAATTTACAATGAGTTAAACATGAATTAATATTACAAGTGTATATCGAAAATATTAATGGGCCTAATATGGACCCTTGTGGAACCCCTTGCTTTAAATCTATTGAATTAGATGATTTCCTTTTATAATTTACAATTTGAGATATTTTGAAAAGGTAATTTTTTATTAAATTAATAGCTTCGATACCAAATCCAACGAATGAGAGAACTGAAAGCAAAATTTTGTGATTTATGGTATCGAAAGCCTTTGAGAAATCTAAAAGAATAAGTGCAGTTAAATTACCATCATTTGTAGCTCTAAATATGTCATCTGTCATGCCGAGAAGTGTGGTATTGCAGCTATATCCGGATCGGAAACCAGATTGTGTCACAGGTAAAATATCATATTTTTTAAAAAAATTTTAATTTGCGTCTCCATAATTCTTTCTAACACCTTGGACACAGTGCACAGTATACTTATGGGGCGAAGGTCTTTTAGTTCTTGATGATCTACTACTTTAGGCAGTGGTGTCACTAATGCTTTTTTCCATATTTCAGGAAAAACGCTATTTTTTATGCAAAAGTTTACAATATGTGTAATATAAAGTATTAAATGAGGGCAGCATAATTTTAAAAGTTTAATATTTATATTATCATATCCAGTGGCATTCGTTTTTATATTGTTTATAATATTTTCTACATCAGATTCGTTAACTTCCTTGAACGTAAATAGTTGGGTAAAGTTTGCTTTTCTGTTATTAGTATAATAGTCATGGAGTTCTGTGTCAATTAAAAAATTATTATCAATACACGAATTTAAAAAGTAATTATTTATTTTATTTACATCTTGTAAGTTATCTGGAATAGTATTATTTTTTGTCTTATTTATTATTTTTAGTTTATAAATATCCTTCCAAATTTTACCCGACTTGCTGCAAGTTGACATGACCCTCCAGGTTCGTCGATATAGAATACCGTAATTTCAACCAGCTATCACCTGCGAAAAACACTACAGTATAATCTACATAGAAAATGATATTTCCTTTTATAAGTGAGATAAGTAATAGGGAACGTGAGCTGGGTTTAGACCGTCGTGAGACAGGTTAGTTTTACCCTACTGGTGACTCGTCGTTGCGATAGTAATCCGCAGGTTCGGACATTTGGTTCACGCCCTCGCTCGAGCGGGCGGTGGTGCGAAGCTATCATCCGGGGATTATGCCTGAACGCCTCTAAGATCGTATCCTTTCTAGATGAAAGTGGCAATGATTAATACATATTTCGAAAATAGGACAAGTCCTAAAACCGGGCCCTGTGGCACACCAAAGGTCACAGTTCTTTTCTCGCTAGTCATTAATCAATTATAACTTTCCTGTTCGTCACGTGATTACGGAACAGGTCTAATATATTTCCGCGAATTTAAAAATTTTCCAAATTTTTCAAATAGAATTGAATGTCAAAAACTTTAGTAAGATTCACGAAGTCACAATGTAGTTATTGTATCTTGGGTAGATTTATTTTCAGAAATTCTGGACTTGAAATATTTTATCTTTTATCCATGTAGTTACATGACCGCATCTTTGTTAACTTTTATCATATTTTAACTAACTCAAAAACCGGCGATATGAGTATATAAATCAACATTTTTCTTGTCATCATTTTTATTCACGGTGTTTTCAAGTGAGATGGTACCTGCTCTATTTGAGTACACTGATTTACTGTGTAAGTTAGTAAAAATAAATAGTTAATTTTTCTTTTATTGCTATCAGTCTCTTTTGTTAAAATTAAAGTGTCAGCAATTGTTGAGTGAGGATAAATGTATTTCGAATTGTTCCGTATATGTTTGTACATGTACAATCTGGTTAGCAATGTTAAAAGAAGAATTTGTATGTAGGTATTAAGCAAATCACGACTGTGTAAGTCGTAACATACTTTTTTATTTAATATGAATTTACCTGCTTCTGTATATTTGTGATTTGCTTAATACCTAAATAACATTTTCTAATCATGATGAAAGCAAATAAATAAAAAATAATTAATTGTTAAAAGAACCACTTAACAAACTTTACATTGTTTAAAATAAAACTAATAAACAATTTCGTAATAAAGCTTTGAGATATAGATTCAGTTTCCGAAACTTCTAGTCCAGTGCAATTAGTCACTATAAATGAAAAATGACGGAACCCAGCTATAGCTCCGATTAAAGGACTTATATCTAGATACATAACAGGCTATCTTTTCACTATATACCTTGTTTGCTCCTAACATAGTCACATTATACGTCCATTAAAAGGAATAGATGAACATGACATCCCATAGGCAACGGTGGCGTTCTGTGCGTAGAAAATGTGTAGAATGGTAAATATTTTCATTAAAATGAATTATTGCAATTCCTGCATTACCGGCTCTTTATACAACGTGATGTAGGCATACGATATTACAGTAAGATAACACAGTAAGATAAATATGTATTGAAAGGATATTAAAATTTAATTGCTATTCACTTTATAACTGTAAACTGAACTTCATCATGTTACGACTATGGAACGATCGATTTTCTTCTTTTCTAAACTGTTTTCTGCAAACGGCACAGCACTTAACCATTTTGCACTAAATATATTGTCACTAAACTGTGTAAATATGAATAGAGAATATTGTTTAGGTATTAAGCAAATCACAACTTAAAATAAAAGGACTTCTTCACCACATTTTGATCGAAAAACACGAAAAACACTTATTAACATTAATGGCGGACACTGTCAAAAGTGTCAAACTGAGATTATGATAATCGAACTTACCGATCTTGCCCGAATCGGCCGCGAATAGATCGACTAGCCAATCAAGAACTTATGGAAAGAAGTGCCTTAGATTGTAACTATCTCAACAACATACAAATCAGTACAATTATGTATCTAGATATAAGTTCTTTAATAGGAGAGCTATAGTGAATGGATTTGAATGACTTTTCTTTGTGGGATTTATGGAATTATCGGAATTTTTTAATATTTCTTTTAAGAAAATAATGATTGTTATAGTTTTCGAGGTTATTTATAAAGAATTGGTAAAAAAATTAAACTTTTTAAAATTAATTTGAAGATGGCAGAAGCTCCAAAAAGCCAAATAAATGAATAGTACAGTAAGTGAAGCTTTCAAATCATAGCCCGAAAACGATGTAATGAACGTCCAATTTTTTTTCTTCAACATGCTTCAGAAAAGTATGTACATAAGAATCTATATTGTCATTTTTCCTGCTCCTTGGTTAGGGACGGTTCCCACCCCTTCTTGTCGCAAAAAAAACAAAAATACATATAATCTGATAGAGAATCAAATTATAAGAAAGAATGGTTTTATACACTTTTTTTCTAAAATGCATATTTTTCGAGATATTGCGAACTGAAGATTGCAATTTTCACCCCCTAAAATCAGTATTCAGACGTTTTTTTTTTTAATTAATCGAAAAATGTGGACTTTAAAAAATGCAAGGTTACAAAATTAAAGCTTTTCCGAAAACAAATCGTATGGTTTTTCTTTTTTTTTCCGATGTTTAGTTTTGGAAATATGGCATTTTCAAAATGGCGCCGAAACGTTCAGAAAAAATATACGACGTTAAAATATAAAATTACTCAAAATCTACAACTATGAGAAAAATTGTTATTCTTATAAAAATTAAAGGTATTAAAATTTTCTTTCGATTGAGGCGTATTACGACCTTTTATACTGAAAACTAAAAAAGTTACAAACAAGAATGTAGCACATTTGAAAATTTAGGCACCATTTTTTTTAGTCTTATTGCTCTAATTTCTTATTAATTCATTTTTTTAAATCCCTTATATTGTTAATGCATATTATTACACTTGCACAATTTTTCTAGAATTTTTAAAATAATTATTTTTCAATAATTTCATAATTTTCTGAAAAAAATCGGGATTTTGGAAATTGCTCAGAAAATATTTTTTCACAAAAAATGGTAAGAGTACAAAAATGAAGCTTATAAAAAAACGAATAGTTTGTTTTTTTTACTTTCCTACGACAACCTTTTCCAGAGATATAAAGGTTTTAAGATGGCGCTTGAGCGCATACGCAAGAAAAGTATGTACTTAAAATTGAAATATCTCAAAAACTATAAGATTAATAAAATCATGATGTAATAACGAAATTAAGCTTATAAAAAAAGGAAGAGTTTGGGTTTTTATTTTTTTTCCTACGACAAACTGTTCCAGAGATATGACAGTCTGAAATAATGTTGAAAGTTTGTACGCGCATTTTAAATGTATATAAGTAGGTAAAGAAACGAACAATAGCTGTCTATTCTTCGAAGAATACGCAGAAAAAGCGGATTGCATGCACATTAGCATATTTGGAGTGCTGATTAAAAATGTTATTTAATTAGTTTACTTAATTGTATTAATTTGATTTATTTATAACGATCTGTAGTTTTAATAAAATTAGGCATATTACATCCTCTTTTGTGACCATTTTTAATCCACCATTTTTTTTTAACTTAGACCTCATAATCATATTCAGCGACCTAAAAATCATAAGTATACGGATTTTCGTGAATTTATTTGTAACATTAGAAGAGTTATTCATTTTTCAGTATTTAAGGGTGATTTCAACCCTTAATATTTTCGTCTTGATATCTCAGTCATATTCAGCGACCTCAAAAACATCAAGTCAATAGATTTTCGTTAATTTATTCGTAAAATTAGAAGAGTGGTTATTTTTCCATTTTTTAGGGTTGGTTTCCATCCTTAAAAATAAAAAGCTGGTAATGCGACAATATAGATTTTAAAAATTATAGATTAAAGTTTCATTTTTTTACAAATTCTTTGTAAACAATCTCGAAAACTATAACAATCATTATTTTCTTAAAAGAAATATTTAAAAATTTCGATAATTGTACTTTTTGTTGAGATTTCTAAAAATTTTAATTTTTTTTATTTACGGATTTTCGAAATTGCGGTAATTTTCAATGGGCAAACTTTAGTTTATGGCATTAAAAATCCAACAGACAAAAATTATTCAAATCCATTCACTACAGCTGGGTTCCGAGGTATAAACCTAATTGCATTGGACTATTCAGCAAAATACATTATTTTTATATTTTTGTTCTCATTCATCATTTATCAAAAACTCTCTCTAACTGTTCCTTTGGCGTAAAAGTCGCAGGCGTCAACTCTATGTCTCGTCTGTGATGATTTTTCAGTAAAATACTGACTACTGGTGTTATTTTGTAGATTTCATGGCCATTCTTATAGAAGAAAATATACATGCTGGAGAATTACAGTAAGGAAAACAGAAAAATTAAGGAAACGCCACAACCAACAGTAGACAATATTTAGACGTAATAATCTGGAATATAACTAACACTTAATCTTTTGTTAATATGGTTAAAAAGTTGGCATAATTCCAGGGTCAGCTAATAAAGGAAACTGATAAATATGAGTGCCTATAGCACTTGGACAACTAACTGTAGATGCACATAATATTTCTTGAATTTAGAACGTCGCCGACATGATTTATTTGAGAAATAAATACCAGATCTCTACCAACAATTCGCTTCTGTAAATACTGTCAATAAAAATGTTGTCTTGATTCATCTATACTCAACATCATTAAATTATTTAATTACATTATGTCGTCAACATAAAAGGGGCTGGATATTTTGTGCCTCACTCCTAATGTGTATTTAAAGAAATCATACACTGTGTAGTTTGGCGCCTGCCAGATGACGACCACATCCTTCCGACCACCCCCGAGGAGGTCAAGGAGATCCTAAGGAGCCTAAAACCCAGGAAGGCTCCAAGATGTGATGACATTAGGAACATCGACCTCAAGAAGCTACCCAGGAAAGAAGTAGCGGCGATGGTCAACATCATCAACGCAATGTTGAGATTGAGACATTTCCCCTCCAGGTGAAAGAAGGCCGACGTCATAGTCATCCCGAAGCCAGGTAAGAATCTAATCTTTCCCTCTTCTTACAGGCCAATCAGTCTCCTCCCAGCAATGAGCAAGGTAGCCGAAAGGATCATCCTCAAGAGGATAGCCGAGAAGACAGAAGAACTGGACATCCTACTGGACGAGCAATTTGCCTACAGGACAGGGCACTCCACCGAACTCCAAGTGCTCCGCCTCACCGAGGAGGTCACGAAGGGGTTCAACCAAAGACAGGTCACGGCAGCGCTGTTCAAGCTAGTGAGATCATACCTACACCGACGACATATGAGGGTAAAGATCGTGGACAATGTGTCCACGTACAGAACAATGGAGGCAGGAGTTCCTCAGGGCTCAGTGCTCTCCCCGCACTTGTTCTCCATTTACACATCCAATCTACCACGGACGGAGCGGACCTCCATGGCCCTCTACGCCGATGACACAGCCCTGACAGCAAGATCCTGGAAGGCAAGGATAGCCACCAGAAACCTCCAGGAGGCGGTCTCCCTCCTAGAGGACTGGTGCAACAGACGGAAGGTAGCCGTCAACGCCGAGAAGAGCAAGGCGATCCACTTCAAGAAGGTAAGAAAACAAAACCCCACAGGTCACGTTTCCATGTTTGGTGAAGACATCCAATGGCATGATACCGCTAACTACCTTGGCGTGATCATGGACAAAGGCCTAACATGGAGACTGAACACAGAAGCCATCGTCAAAAAGGCCAGGAGGACGAGAGCTCTAATCTACCCGATGACGGGCAGACAGAGCAGACTCAACCTGAGGAACAAGCTCACGCTTATCAGGTCACTCATCCGGCCCCAGCTGACGTACGCTTCGGTAGCATGGGGCTACCAAACGAAAAGCTACCTAAATCAGATCCAGAGAGTGGAGAACTTCGCCCTCCGGACAGCAGTCAACGCACCCTGGTTCGTGCGTAACGATGACATCCTTCAGGAACTTGGAGTACACCCCAGTCACCGAAATCATCAAGGAGAGAGCCAAGAAGATATACGCCCTTGCCGAGGAGCATGGGAACCCGCTGGTCAGGGAAGCTACTGACTATGACCCAGCTGACGCTCCGAGGCATAAGCGGCCGAAGATGCAGATCCTGGATAACGGGTGAGTAAAACATACCACCGTCCGATAAAGGCCCCACGGAAGAGACATGATGATCACCCAACCACCCACCCCAAGACCCCTGCAGTACCTGTAGTCACCCTGGCTCCAGGCAGACCGAAAATGCTACCAAAGCAGTTAGGTGTGCCCTTCCTCGAGCTACACAGCTCATCCTTAGCCTACCGACGATCCGGATGACAGGATGTCAATTGGCATCCTGTGTACCGGCAGTCAATCCCTGCCCAAAAAACCCAAAACACCCCACCGACCAGGGGGAACAAGCTGGCGAAGAAAAGAAAACGAAGACCGAAGAACGTCAGAAGAGGCCTTAACCAGCAAGGTCCAACGAGCCAGGACCCAGGGAGGTGGGCCGAAAATCATCTGCACCGCTCACATTTGTGAGTGGGGCCAATGTAAAGTAAGCTCGCCCGCCCTGCACGAGGCTGGTCCCCGGTCTACTGCAATGTATTGGGCAATAGACCTGCCCGGCCCCAGTCATCTGAGACCGACATCTTTAGCCAAGAACATTGGCGCGTAGTTTGGCGTTTTGTCAATATCACAATTGTAGAATTGGCCTATTGGACGCGCTCCTCAATTTTCTCTCAAATTTGAGGACAAAAAAATATTTAATATTACACAGTAACGTCATACGTATAACACAACGCATTCGATTAGTGCCCATGTTCTCTTAAATTAAGGTTAAACCTTTGCTTAATGAAAAGGGGTATTTTCCGTAAATAACGATGAAAAATGAATTTAACTAATTAAACTAAATTGAGCAACAAAGCTGCTATTAAAAATGTGAGTAACCATTAAATTTCATTATCCTTTGTATTTGCTTTCATTTGACGTACGCAATTTAATATTTTTTTTACAAGGTGAGGTAAAAATAGTTAAGTGATTTTGACTTCTTAATAACTCAATCAAATAATTATAAAGAAAATAACAACGCATTTTAATGAGACTGTATTCTATAAAACATTTGTATGCGAAATTAGTAATTACAGATCGCCGTCGTAAAAAATGCAATTGCTTTAAAGTGTAATATTTATTGTGAGGTATGTATCTCCCCCTTTTTACGGGTTAAAAATTTTAATAATAGTATCAACAAAATAAGGAGACTCTTATGCCCTTCACAAGCTTTTATTTAACTTGCATGGTATGTAGGTTTGATAGGATGTTTAGTTCAAATCTTGTGTTAGGGTCAAATCTTGCAAGTCAATTTTGAACTACTTAACGACGCACAGTGGCGAGAAATGCCAGTGTTCCACCCAAATTACTCTAGAGGGTCGTAAATTTTAAATTATTGAGACATTCTTTTTTTAAAAATGTTCGTCTTGAATTTACCTATTTACCTACCTCTAGCCGGATTTTGAAATTTCATTTTTCATTTCTTTTAATTTTTAATAGAAAATCATATTTTTACAAAAAAAATACTGTTTTTTCTATTAAATTAATTCTAACGGGCTGTAAATTTGAGTTTTCGTAACAATTTTTTTTCCAAATCTTCGTCTTTTAATCAGCTATTGATCTGTCTAGATGAATTTTTGATTTAGTTGTTGACAACTGTCATAAATAATTCATACAATAACAGGTTGGTGTTCAGAAAAATATATATAGTGTTTTCAATGTACCTGGTTCCGAAGTTGACAGGAAAATATGTATTTCTAAATTTGGCAGCTGCCATAATTGTTATCAAATTTCCAAAGATAGATGGAAGAGTTTATTAATTTTAAAAATACCCTGTAAATGTATAGAAAAATAGATATATATTGTTTTTGATCTGTTTGATTTAGTCATTGACAGGAAAATATGAGTTTTAAATTTGGCAGCTGTCATAATTGCTGTCAATTTTCAAAATACAATACTTATTAATTTTAAAAATGCTCCATAAATGTATAGAAAAAAAAAAAAAAATATATATATATATATATATATATATATATATATATATATATATATATATATATATATATATATATATATATATATATATATATATATATATATATATATATATATATATATATATATATATATATATATATATATATGGCAGCTGCCAAATTTAAAAATAATGTTTTCCTGTCCGTTCATAAATCAGGAAGATAAAAAATAATATATATCTATTTGTCTATACATTCAAAGGGCATTTTTGAAATTAATAACTTCTAATCTGCACACTTTAAAACTTGACAGCAATTATGGCAGCTGCCAAATTTAAAAATTATATCTTCCTATTACTTATGAAATCAGATAGATCAAAAATAATATACATCAATTTTTTTATACATTTATAAGGTATTTTTAAAGTTAATAAGCTTTTACCTCCATGTTTTGAAATTTGAGAGCAATTATGTCAGCTGCCAAATTTAAAAATGATATTTTCCTATCAGTTACGAAATCAGACAGATCAAAAATAATATATATCTATTTTTCTATACATTTAGAGGGTGTCTTTAAAATTTATAAGCTCTTACCTCTGTATATTGAAATGAGACGGCAATTATGACAGTTGCCAAATTTAGAAATCATATTTTCCTGTCAACTTCGGAACCAGGTACATTAAAAACAATTTGTATCAGTTTTGCTATATATTCACAGGGTATTTTTAAAGTTAATAAGCTCTAACTTCTATTTTTTGAAATTTGACAGCAATTATGGCAGCTGCCAAATTTAGAAACATTTCCCTGTCAATTACTAAATCTGGCAGTTTAAAAACATTTATGGTGCATTTTTAAAATTAATAAGTATTGTATTTTGAAAATTGACAGCAATTATGACAGCTGCCAAATTTAAAACTCATATTTTCCTGTCAATTACTAAATCAAACAGATCAAAAACAATATATATCTATTTTTCTATACATTTACGGGGTATTTTTAAAATTAATAAGCTCTTCCATCTATTTTGGAAATTTGACAACAATTATGGCAGCTGCCAAATTTAGAAATACATATTTTCCTGTCAACTTCGGAACCAGGTACATTGAAAACACTATATATATTTTTTCTACTCCCTTATGTAAATTTGCTGTTTTCTGTACAGTCTGTGGAATGGATAAGTAGGCAATTCCAGTTAACTGAACGGATATATTTCATATCAGTTCTAGGATGGATATGAAATGAAACCGACCAACCACAGTTCGTGTATTAAGTACATAGACAACTATTCGTTTTAAAATCAAATTAGTGCGTAAGCTGTCAAAGTAACTGTCAGTGTGTACTGTCAGTGTGTATTTGTGTAATATATTAATGTTTAATAAATTTTCTAGTTTTTTTAAGCTGGTCGTAGAAAAAGTATACTGTACAACTCGAGTGGATTATCCACATCGCACTCAAAAGATTTGAAGCACTCCGCCTACGGCGTCGTGCTCAAACTTCTTTTTCGTGCGATATGGATATCATATCCACTCTTGTTGCACAAACTACTATTGTATGAATTATTTTATCTAAAAATCGTATTTTTTTATATTTGACAGTAATTTTGACAGTTGTCAACAACTAAATCAAAAATTCATCTAGACAGATCAATAGCCGATTAAAAGATGAAGATTTGGAAAAAAAATTGTTACGATAACTCAAATTTACGGCCCGTTAGAATAAATTTAATAGAAAAAATATTATTTTTTTGTAAAAATATGATTTTCTATTAAAAATTAAAAGAAATGAAAAATGAAATTTCAAAATCCAGCTAGAGGGATCGATGGGTAAATTCAAGACGAACATTTTTAAAAAAAGAATGTCTCAATAACTTAAAATTTACGACCTCTAGAGTAATTTGGGTGGAACACTGGCATTTCTCGCCACTGTGCGACGTCCAATGGAGAACAATCCAAGTCAGTTCTTAATATATCCGACAGATAACACCATGCGTACTCGGTTTAGTCATTCTGAACTTGTCATATAATATAACTTATAACTTAGGAAATAAATGTCCTCCTGTGTTGGAACACTTTGGTACACAGCAACATGTTTTCATTTTATACGTTTCTCTAATTAATTTTGTTTATTCAAAGAGATACTGTTCGTATTGACATTGGATATAACAAAATCCCAACAGCGCATACAGCCGAGTACGGCTGCTGCACTCTGCCGGAGATAATAAAAAGGAATGTTCCCCATTGAGCTGAAATTTTGCACACGTGTACTGCCATGCTAAAATCAAACGCCGTATCTACTTGCGATAAAGAATCGAGAAATTTAGCATCAAAGTTTTTTTGATGGTTCTTGGTAAATTACAACACAGGTTATGTAATCAAGATGATTTCCGATGTAAAATGACTTAAAACATCGACTAGACATGTTAAATTTTAAAAAAAGTTAAAAGTTTAACAAAAAAATCAGATACTGCTTTTATTGTTAAAAATATATTTCTACATGCTAAAGCACAATGCGGTATCTACATTATATTGATTTAAAACGCAGATGGGGCATTATTCTAACTTAGCATTCCCAGGAAAATAACACATGATAACAAAAGCATTGCATAATATTAATTTACCTTTAATTTTTATCACCAATAACTGACACGAGATGTAAACACTTTGAAGAACATAGAGCAACTAACTAGAAATAAAGCGCGCAAATAGCAACGTTTCCTAATCGAAAAGGCAGGAACTACAGCATACTAGAAATAAATGCGGCATATGCACTTTCTAACACGTAGTTACTGCGTTTTCAACTAGTAGCGTGCAGATACCACATTTGTACTTAGGAAAGCCAGAAGTCTTGTGAAGATACGACAAAATGTGTAATGTTTTTTAATATAACTAATGTAGATACAGCTTGTTGCCTTTGTAAATAGATAGAATAAAATGTTAATATACCAAAACCATTAAAAACTCGATTTCGTATATTTTTGTAGATAAGGCGTTTAATTTTAGCACGGCAGTGTAGTTCTGGTGACAAGACAATAATATGGGATCAAGAAGTCTGTTTAGTTTTAACACGTTGACCGCCACGAGAAGCCCCCGGGCATCTCAAAAAATTTACTTTACACGCTGTGTGGTGCCAGCGGACATCTCAGACACTTTTGCATATATATAATTTGAAAATAAATACTTCTGATGATAATTTAATTTGAAACTAAATGAAAATACGCTCTTATTTTTAGTTATGTACGCCTGGAAACACTGTAATTGCATAAATACATATTAATCTCCACACAATAAAATTGTGGGAGGTTACTAAAATTGGTCCAAAATAGAAAAAATAGAAAAAAAAGGAATCACTACTTCAACATCTAGATTTTCTATCCAAGTCACTCACAACGAAAAAAATTTGTATGTGGAAATAATTGCTTATGGAACTTTAATAATATAATATTTGAAATCCTCTACCCCAAAAACCTATAAAACGATACCCCACATCGGTAGTGGGGTGGGGGTGGTGCTAGGGGGTGGTAGTGGGGGTGGATGAAGTAAAAACATATTTTGAGGTTTCTGGTTCTTGTACACACACACTAAATTACAATTTTTTTTCATCCCCTTTAATAATGGGGTGGGGGTGGTAATGGGGGTGGCTAATGCCAAAAATTTTTTTGAGACCTTAGCTTTAATATACTAAATACCAATTTTCTGGACTCTTACCTGCTTAATTTACCTATTTACCCCAAATTTACCCCAATTTGCCCCAACCCTTCGATGGAACAAGATGAAAATATAATCTAGTTCCAGATCACGTTAAAATACATACGTGTACCAAATTTCAAGTCAATATCTTAAACAGTTCCAGAGTAAACGTGCGCACAAAAAAAAGTTACAGACCGACAGACAGAAATTTTTTTTCGCTCAAACTTAAAATCTCGACGTTTCATGACATTCTAAGCCTATTTGAACAATAAAAATTTTTAAAAAATTTTTTGTCGTTACTATACTTCCACTGGATGTGGAAGTAAAATTGAGATAACATCAAATCTTAACGTTTTGAGGTCCCAGGAACCCAAAAAAGTGATTTTTGAAAAATGTCTGTGTGTACGTATGCGTGTGTGTATGTATGTTAGCACGATAGCGGCGAAACTACTAAACGAATTTGGATGAAACCTTGCATGAGGATTTTTTTAGTGATCCAGAAGATGTGAAAAGGTTTTGGTTGAGATCCGATTACGTTTAGTGCCGCTTTGACACAACAAGTTGTTTATTTTATGATTACATACAATTTGTAATCGAACCATTGAAAAGCAGTAAAACGATATATCATACTTGCACCCTTTCTATTTGATTTCCGTGAAAAGAATTAAAAAACAAAATAACAATCTATAGAGTCACGCTTCTAGTGTAAGATATATTTTATAGTCTAATCTAACGTTCGGTAGACTAGTGTGTTAAAGCGTGGAGATTATACACGCGAGTTCTCTGAAGACGTCATACTAGTTGTAATATTTCGCGAAAAAAGTGCAGTTGAAGTTAGTGATAGCTGTGTAAGACCTGCACCACCCATAGGGAGTCCGTATGGTTACGGACGGGTCTTAACTGGGCCCAAAGTAAGTTTTTGCCCAAAACTATTAAAAGTGACAGTGACCTCGAAAGTCTTGAAAAACTTGAATCCATTTCAATCACAACCTAAAAAACATTAACATAACCTAAAAACCAAACCAAGTGCAATACCAACCTAAAAATATTCGACAACTGTCAAAAAATAAAATACACCAGCAAAGTTCAAAATCAGAATTTTTGACAGCTGTCAATTTGACAGGCAAAAAATTTGACGGGTGTCAAAAAATCTTCTCCCGAAACCTTTTGGCAACTGTCAGTTTGACTTCTGACATTAGTGACAAGCAACCAAACAATAACCTTACCCGACCGATTTAGTGAAAAATCGGTCGAGGCCAGAGGATACAAATAATATTGATCGACTCAAATTGAAACGGTTCACTATAAACACTTCACCGGCCATAGCTGGCAGAGAAGCTGTCCCTAAAGAATTATATGGTTTAAAAAAATAAATAAAAAAACATAATTAAATCAGATCGTTCATATTTTTTAGTGCTTCAAAGATCCACCGGGTGGAGATGTTCAGCCGATTTCCGTAGCTGTCGATTTTTTTTTTCTATTTAGTGTAGTTCTAATAAAGGAGTGTTTTTTTATTTTAAATTTACAGCTTCCTTAGATCTGTAATGTAACCAATAATATTTATTCTAAGTGAGTGAAGCAAAAAAATGGGATACTCCATGGAACTTTTTTGTAGCGCTCGTCAAAACACATTACTTGATGAAATATTTCTATAATTACAACAATATACAAATTCAATATCATATCCACAATAAATAAATTAGATAAGCAATGTTTAAGGTAATACGAAAAGGCATATCTGGTGCTACAGACTTCATATGGGTGAACCACGCGCGTTACTCGCTAAAAAGAATAATTAACACATTTTATTTCTCGTATGATCCGGTGGACTATTACGGCCGAGTATTCACCGAGCAGATCGGTGGCTTTCAAAGCCTCTCGGGACTATTACCAATTTTGAAAAATATGGTTTTCTCCCATAATTTCACAAAAAACAAAACCATACGCCAATCTCGATTCTTGAAGTATCAAAAAGTTCATTTGAGACTGACTTAAATAAACACGTAAACGAAACTAAGCGCAAGATTCTCCCTCTAGAAGTCTGTATGCTCTGATGACAGAGAATACTAAACAGAAACAACAAAAAATTGATACACATGAAGGTTGTGAGGCCAACCCTTACATACGCAGCGCCGGCGTGGTGCAGCGCGTCGGTCACTACAATTAAAATACTTTCAATTTTGGAACGAAAATTCCCTCGCTTCATATCAAATTCAAACCGATACACTTCCTTCAGAGTCCTGTTCGCTCATTTTAATTGTGCCTCTAGCGGATTACATCAAAACCAAAAACAAAAATTGTATCGATTTAAACCAGCAAACAACATAACATGAATAGAGAGCACAATGCGCCGTACCAGGCGTTTCCCATTTTTCGGCAGTCCGGATAGCCACTTCTTCTTTTGCTAAAATCAAACTTGCCCTATCTTTCACATATATCTAAATTCTTTCTTTCTCTTCTTTATGTATAACTCTTGCTAAACTCAGTTTTGTGTGTGTGTGTGTGTTCTCTTAAATGGCATTGGTCATAAACCAAATAGCCCAGACATTTGTTGTCTATTCTACGGATTGATAAAAATAATCAAGAGAAAGTGGTATAAAAATTACATTTTTAATATATGTAATACATACGTTCTGGTTGATTGGACTAGTTCCACAGTGTCACAAAAAAATACATACATTTAATATACATTTTCAATTAAAAAATCGGCAGCTACTGGAAGCGGCTGGAACCTCCCCACCCGGTGAATCTTTGAAGCCGAAAAGAGCACTAAACAATATGAACGATCTCATTTAATTATATTTATTAAGTTGAAATATTTTTTTCGTATTAAATCAGAAAAAAAGTCTTGCGTTCGGTGGGATTTGGACCTAAGAACTTGAGTGTTAAATTTATAGTCTGCACAACATTAATATTTTATTCAATGTTTTTAATACAAATATATGCTTCATCGGATCCTAGCCCGGGGCCAGCCAGACAACCACGGTGAACACCGCTGTGGCGAGTGTGAGGCTGGACGGGGTAGGTCCGGTTTGGCTTGGAGAAAAATAGAAAAGTAGCTCCTGTCTTCTATAGGTAGGCTTAAAGACTAGGTTAAAATTATAATGTGTCCACATGGACCTAAAATTAATATAAAAATAAACACAATTCTATAAAAACGTTCGTAGGCAAGAGCACTTAATAATTTTGATTATTGATACGGGAAACAACTAAACGAAAAAACCTGTTCGTTGGTAATGGGATGGATGGCAGGGATGGCCATCTTTGGAAAAAACCATATAACTCTTGGTGGACAGCTTCCCTGCCAGATGTAGCCAGGGTAGTGTTCATGGTGGATCGTTTAAGTTTGAGTTGGTATATTTTGTTTTATCTTTTGGCCTCGACCAATTTTTCACTAAATCGGTCGGGGAAGTGATAGCTGTCAAATTTTTGGTTCCAATGTTTCTCTGGGAATTTGGTTTTTGAAAAATGTTTAGGTTGGTACCAATGTCTTAAATTGTTTTTAGGTTATGTAGTACTATTTTTAGGTTATGTTGCCGGAAGAATTTCCGGCGGTATGCCGGAAGTAGCGGAAATAGTTTTTAAAATAAAATGTCACTGTCACTTTTAAAGTTTTATTGGAATAACTCACCGAAAGCGTTCCGGTGGGGTTGCTTACACTTGTAGGGCTTGTAAGCGGTTCAGGATGGCCTCTCACACCATGGGCTTTATAAAGGTCGAAAAAACTTGTAATCTCTCGTTGCACCTGACACGTCAAAAATACTCAGCATACAGTCTGCACGCTTTAACACACTAGCAGAGAACTTATACCACAAATGGACCCGTAGTATTTTTTGGGAATTTTCCTTTGAGTCCATTTAATAAAATTTGACATTTTTCTGAAAATTTGACATTTTTCTGAAGTGATATTTTTCCGAAAATTTGACATTTTTTGAAGTGACATTTCTCCGAAACTTTGACATTTTTTCGAAAATTTGACATTTTTCTGAAGTGACTACTCCGAAAATTTGACAATTTTCAAACATTTGACATTTTTCTGAAAGGTGACATTTCTTCGAAAATTTGACGTTTTTTCGAAAATTTCACATTTTCCTGAATTTTTGACATTTTTCTGAAAAGTGACATTTCTCTGAAAATTTGACATTTTTTCGAAAATTTGACATTTTTCTGAAATGGCATTACTCCGAAAATTTGACAATTTTCAAACATTTGGCATTTTTCTGAAAGGTGACATTTCTTCAAAAATTTGACGTTTTTTCGAAAATTTGACATTTTTCTGAAAAGTGACATTTTTCTGAAAATTTGACATATTTCTGAAAAGTGACATTTCCCTGAATATTTAACATTTTTTCGAAAATTTGACATTTTTCTGAAAAGTGACATTTCTCCGAAAATTTGACGTTTTCCTGAAAATTTGACATTTTTTAAAAATCTGACATTTTTCTGAAAACTGACATTTCTCCGAAAATTTGATGTTTCTTGGAAATTAAAAAAAAAAAATTTCGTATTGTAGAAATATTTTTTTGATATCATCATCAGTTCGCCTGTTATAAGAATTTTGTGCTTTTACGACGTCATCAGAACGTAGATGTATTTTTAATTCACTCGAATTCCATCGATCTACAATATTTCCATCTACGTTTCAAACTTTAATTGGATGTTTCCAATAGTTAAGTCGATATCTGCACCAGTTTCTAAGAATTTTTCTTATTTGTGACGTAATGTGACGTAGGTGTATTGTTAATTCACTCGTAATCCGTCCGTCTACAATATTTATACCTACGTTTCAAATTTCAGTTCGATATCTTCAACCGTTCCCGAGTTATCAGCCGAAATCACTCTGTCATTATTAGAATATCACTCTGTACATTGCACTGCTTTGAGGACAAAACAAGTTAAATTTTTGTTTTTTCATTTTTTTCACGGAAACCAAATCGAAAAAGTGCAAGTGTGATATATCGTTGAAATCAGAATTTTTACTGCTTTTCAATGGTTCAATTACAAATTGTAAGTAATCATAAAATAAACAACTTTTAGTGTCAAAACGGCACTAAACGTAATCCGATCTCAATCAAAACCTTTTCAGATCTTCTGGAGCACTAAAGAAACCCTCGTGCAAAGTTTCATCCAAATCCATTTAGTAGCTTCGCCGCTATCGTGCTAACATACATACACACACACACACACACATACACACACACAGACATTTTTCAAAAACAACTTTTTTGGGTTCCTGGGACCTCAAAACGTAAAGATTTGATGTTATCTCAATTTTCGATTTTGGACTAATTGTAGTAACCTCCCACAATTTTATTGTGGGGAGGTTAAAATTACAATCAAATAATAATTATTATCGGGTATAAACTAGATTGTTTTCAAATATTTGTTACTATTGGTTCAGGAAAGGTATATATATGTTTTAATAACCTTTTGTTTTATTATTCTTATTTATTTATTTTTTAATTATCCTTCAATGGACCCAGTTATTGCCTATTAGTATGTTCCATTTTTTGTGTTCCTTTTTTCTTTATACTTCTATGTTACCAATATTTTTTTTTTAGTTTTTATTCCTTTTTTTTTATTATTTTAATTTCTTTTTTCTCAAAACACCTACGACAATATTATCCAAAAATACAATATATACACTATATACAATTACACATACATACGTATATATTCAGACATATACACATACTTACATTGGATATATACTTTTACCTAACTAGTTTACAGCTCTATTTTGTTTTTTGTTATAAATTCATAGAGTATTTTGTACACATCTTTGTTTTCTAAAGCTAATAAGTAGGGTAGATTTGTAGGTAGTGAAATCTTGTTGCGGGCTAGTTTAAAAAACATTTCACTAATTTCCTGGAACTTTAAACGACATTCCATCAAGCAATGCTGTAAATTGCCTTCTTCTCCACAGGTGCAGTACGGGTCCTCTTTGAGATTCAGTTTGTATTTGTATCGAGGGTAAAGATAATGTGACCTTCTGATTCGGCACGTTACTCTTACGAAATTTCGATTAATTTCGTCATTAAACCAAGGATGTTTGATTTTAATTTGTGTCTGAAGTTTTTTATAATTTTCTGCTGCTGGATAATTTAGATAGTGCTGCTGCCAATTTTCTCTAAGTCGTTCCTTAATTAGT
The DNA here is from genome assembly GCA_936432065.2 of Rutpela maculata. Lineage (NCBI taxonomy): Eukaryota > Metazoa > Arthropoda > Insecta > Coleoptera > Cerambycidae > Rutpela > Rutpela maculata. The sequence continues at coordinate 62,700,867 of OW386290.2, forward strand.
CTATTAACGTTTGTGCTGGGAATTTTAAAGTTAGGGATGATGTCGCCATTTTCAGAAGCTTCCTTTGCTAATTTGTCAACATATTCATTTTGTGTAATGCCTGCGTGTCCTTTTATCCATGTTATTTCAAGGCTCTTGTCTCGTTGTATTAGTTGGTTGTAGTATTTTATAATATCAATTATTATATAGTTTGCGTCAGACCTTGGGTTACAATTCTGTATTTTGAACACTGCACTCTTACTCTCTGTGAATATAACAAATTTGTTGTTTTTCTCATATTCTAAGCAATATTTAATTGCCTCCCTGATTGCTACTAGTTCTGCTGTGTAAATAGATGAGTTGGTTGGTAAGACGTACTTTTTAGACATATTTTCGTTATCATGGTAAATAGCACAGCCAGTTTTGTTATTTTTCAGTCGGTGAATATATAATCGTAGTTGGTCCAGTTAGTGCTTAGTTTTGATTTAAATATTGTGTTGTTTAACAATACGTTATCTTGAAGATCTATGAATGATGTTCTGGGTAATTTTTCATAATTTGTATATTGTGTATTTTGCTGTGTGGTCCAGTATGGTTAATTTATATATGTCGTAGTCATTTGATGAAATCCGTTATTTCGTAAAAAGCCTAGGCATTACATCAACTTCCGGCATATCATGTATATTCTTGAGGTTGCACAATCTGCCTATGCATTTCGTGAAACTCCGTGGTTGTCTCGGCACATGATGTTTAAAGTCGTTCTACACGATCTGCCGCAAATTAGGTGTTGACTGTTCATGAAGTGACTGATACCCGGCAGATTGTGTTGTGTTATGTGTTTGAGATTAGGTTAGTTGCCGTTTCGGTCGATTTATTTGCCCGGAAGCCATGTTGAGCTGTTTGTTTTGTTTATTGTGGAAATTCAGAGTGAAAAAGACTTGTTCAGTGATCATTAAAGTCCACCACAGGCGTGTAAAAAATGTCTGCGTCTTTGGCGGTACGGTAAAGGTCAAAGACGCCGGTATTTTTTACACGCCTAAGAATTCTATGGTGAACTATACAACGACAGAAAGATGGAGATTTAATTAATTTTGAGGTTAGGTTCAGATTTATTTGGTAAGTTTCGGGTTTTATATTGCTAACGATATTGCGAATTATGAATAAAATAACTTAACCTAACCCAACCTCAAGATTAATTAAATATTTTTCGCACCCATTTAATTTCCTGATGGTATACGGTCATTTATTCGGCTTTGCTCTATAATATTATTTGTAATGATCATTGAACAAGTCTTTTTCACTCTTACTTTCCATAATATACAAAACAAGTAGGCAGCAAGTGATGGAACCCAATCCGCCGGCAGATCGTGTAGGATGACTTAGAACGTCAAGTGCCGATACGAACACGGCATTTCATGAAATGCCTAGGCAGATTGTGCAACCTCAAGAATTTGCATGATATGCCGGCAGTTCATGTACTGCCTAGGCTTTTCACGAAATGACGGATTTCATCAAATGACTACGACATATATATTTTTAACAACATCCTTATTCCTGCTGTAGATTTTTAGTAATAGGTTATCGCTTAACTTTCGCCTTCTGAGATGTAAAGGAGGTTCAGCACGTTCGAATTCTAGGATGTTCAATAATGAAGTGCTTTGAAGAAATCCAACACAGCCTGAGACTTTTATTTTTACTTTGTTCAATTTTTTGAAGATGAACTTTTGCTGCTGATCCGTAAAAAACACAAGCGTAATTGAAGATAGATCTTACTAGAGAACGGTAGAAAGTGAGGCATATATTGGGGTCGGCTCCCCATTTTTGGTGACTAAATGCTCGTAAAATATTAAGTGCATTTTCACTTCTTTTGCAGATATAATTTATGTGTTCTTTCCAGTTCAGTTTCTTGTCTAAAATGATATTTAACTGAAGTTTTATATTTAATTTCCAGATTAGATATTCTGATAGTGTTGGGTAGTTGAAATTTTGTTCTTGTAAATGTACATATTGATGATTTTTCTTCGTAGATTAGAGATCCATTTTAGTCGAACCATATTTCTGCTTTTCTAATGGCATTTGCTAGATTTCTATTGCAATAGTTTATGCCATTGCCCTGGGCTCTAATAGCATAATCATCGGCAAACTGATATACTTTGATGTTGGTATCGGTAAATAACAGTTCGAAATCGTATGAATATATTATGTATAACAAAGGACTTAAAATACTTCCTTGAGGTAAGCCTGTTGATATTTGCCTTGGTCCAATCAGTTCGTCATGGGTTTTTATGAAAATACTTCTAGTGCAATAGAGCTTATGGATGTGCAAAATTAGCTTGTTGGGTAGTCCAATTCGTTTCATTTTTCTACAAGTATATTAAAGTTGAAATTGTCATATGCCCCGGTGACATCTAAGAAAACCACACTGGACTTGTTCTTTGTGAAGCCCAACTGAATATCCGAAATTAAACTGGCTAAATTTTCTTGAGTCGAACAGCCTTTTCTGAATCCAAACTGCGATTTTGGAAGTATATTCTTACTTTCTAACCAATATTCTAAACGATTTTTTATTAATCTTTCGTATGTTTTCAATGCGCAAGAAGCCAATGCAATTGGTCGGTATGAATTAGAGTTGTCTTTCGGTTTGTTAGCTTTCAATATAGGTACAATAATGTATTCGTACCAGTCTTTTGGGATTTGGGCATCATTCAAATATATATCGTTGAATATATTTAGGAGGGTGATTTTAGCTGGTTTGGTTGTTCTATGCTGTCTAGAAGAGGGTGTTTTAGAGATACAGTTAGGGGAGCTAATTTACAGTGAAAGTTTTTCAACCATTCTGCTGAGGAATCTATGAGTACGGTGTTTTTTTGAGATCGATTTTTAAAAAGATTAAGTTGTTGCCATATGTGTTTCATTGGGATAAACTCAGTTGGAAAATCATTGAAAGAGGCAGACAAAGGAATTATCAAGTTCTATCAACATATCTACATAAAAATGACTCCTGCATGAGATTTTCTAGTCAGAATTGCCACTATGTTTCTTAAAAAAAGAGAGAGAAAAAATATTCATCATCATGAGGCGCCCTCCACAGGCTAGCGTGATGTAATACATAAATTATTGTTTCTTGCTTAAAAATGTTTCCTTGCCAAATTGGGAGAAGATCGGTCAAGAGGTAGTTGAGATTTTGCAAAAAAAAATTAAACAAAAATTACAATTTTGAGACTCTGAATCTTTTTCCACAGTAACAATTTACTAAAGCATGTTTGGTTATATCCTTACATTTTGGTCCAAAGAATTTATCCTTCAACTATGACCTATTACACAGCCACACAAAAAAAAGTTCTGCGCAGCGGACCAAATTATATTGATATGGTGTATTTTTTGACGCTGAATCCAAATCCGTGGTCAAAAAAAAAATCTATCGTGTCAATTTTGTTTTTTAGTTAAAAACATCCCTTAAACTGGTGTAAAATCATAGAAATAATGTAATAACTTAATGAAGTGTGAAAAATGGTAGATGTTTTGTAGTCAAGAGTAGAGAATATAAATTCGAGCCATATTAAGCTATTTCTATAAATTAAACCGAAATCCGCCCTTATGGGGGAGTGAAAACTACCGCTAAATCTCAAAAGACGCAGGTGAGTGTAAATAACATGTACAAAGGCCAAATTTTTGTATCTCTTAGTGCAAAATATTTGACTCTGGTGCGACAACCAGCCATTACTCTCAAAGGGTTGAGACTCAATCCTATGGAGGGTTAAAACTACCCCCACCTCATAGGTTTCAAAACGAGAAAAAAATTCAGGCAGGGTGAACAAATATGGAGTAAATTAATTCCAACCACCACTACATGACTAGAGACTACCCTTAAAGAGTGGTAAGAGCTACCCCCGTGTTCAAATGTTACATGTTATATTGCAATTTGGAAAGGGTCAAATGCTTGTAGCTCATTGTGCCCAATATATAAATCTGGTACCACAACCACTCAATCTTTTTAATAAGGTTGAAAATCACCCCTATTGGGATGGGGGGTAAAAACTACCCCACATACGGACGAAAATAAACAGACGGAAATTTAGTTAATTTAGGTATATAGCTTACATAGATAGAACAAAATGGTCACTAAAGAGGTAACATCGTATATCTATGACTAAAAAAATAGGAAAAGAAAACCAGGGAAGAGATATTTTGAAGATAAAAGAGAAAAATCATAAGAATAGAAAGTATTTGGATTGATGGTCGAAAGTATGATATATAAGTTTAATTTTTATAAGATGACACTATCGGCAATAAAACGCCAGACGAAGAAAAATGCATATCTCAATTCTTGAGCAAGAGCAAGACAAGAAATGAAACCACGTGTATCTACAAACTTAGGGGCGGGGCTGCAATCGTTCTCTGCTCGAATAGGCGCGAGAAAAGGTGAGATATGCATTTTTCTTCATCTGGCGTTTTATTGCCGGTAGTGTCATCTTATAAAAATTAAACTATAAATAGGAAAAAGAATAGTTTTACACAGATTAAAAGATAGATAAGTTGATAAATGTTAAGATAAATAGTTGAATAAGCAGATATAGTATAATAAATAAAACACGAATGTTTAATGCTCAATGTACGAGTTTACTCCATTTTTATCTACCCTGCCTAAAACTACAAATGCCTCAATTTTTGTTCCAGAATATTAGAAGTAATGAAATCCATCCGTCTGTGGGGGTAGTTTTTAGCCCCCCCCCCCCCCCCCCCCCCAGGGGTAATTTTCAACCTTATTAAGATTGGGTGATTGTCGTACCAGATTTGTATATTTGGCACGATGAGCTACAAGTACTTGACCCTCCCCCAATTTCAATAGCACCTATATGCATTATTTGAGCATGGGGGTAGCTCTTACTAAGGGTAGACTCTAGTCATGTGTGGGTGGTTGGAACAAATTGACTCCATATTTGTTCACCCTGTTTAAAACTACAAAAGCCTCAATTTTTTTCCCGTTTTGAAACCGGTGGGGGTGGTTTTAACACTCCATGGGGTTGATTCTCTACCCTTTGAGAGTAATGGCTAAAGTTGTCGCACCAGAGTCAAATATTTTGCACTAAGATATACAAAAATTTGGCCTTTGCACATGTTATTCACACTCATTTGCGTCTTTTGAGTTTTAGCGATAGTTTTCACGCCCCATAAGGGCGGATTTCGGTTTAAGTTTATAGTAATAGCTTACAGTGGCTCGAATTTATATTCTCTACTCTCGAATACAAAACAACTACCATTTTTGACGCTTCATATAGAGTTATTACATTATTTCTATGATTTTACACCATTTTAAGGGATGTTTTTGACTAAAAAACAAAACTGACAAGATAGATTTTTTTTTGGATCACGGATTCGGATTCAGCGTCGAAAAATACACCATATTCATATAATTTGGTCCGCTGCACAGAACTTTTTTTTTGTGTGTGGCTGTGTTATTAATGATCCACCCTGTATATTTTTTATTGTAAATTTCTGTTGTACTTGAATATCGTAGTTTGTTAATGAAAATAGTTCCTAATTTCATTATTCGAGTATGGTATTTAACTATATACAAAATTTTTGATAAAAACTGTATAAGGTTTTATCCCTTAGAGCAATGGGAAGTATTTGAAATTATTTTAAAGATTATGCCATTTATGATTTTTTAAATATTTACAGTAAATCGAAAATAAACACATATTCCCCTCTCACTTTGCAAAATCCTATCTTTAAGACGTATTATTACTACTTCACTTCCCTCAATTCAATTCAATTCAAAAAGATTTATTAACATTTCAGTTACAAAAAATGCGCCTGAGTTGGAACCCGGTTCAGAGCCGGTCACACCACCACGGCGCGCAACGCCCTGGTAGATGGGTGGCCGGGTGGGGCAGGTCCAGCCTCGGCTAGAACAGTAAGTAAAATGGGTGGAGGTTAGGGCTCCTGTTTTAATAAGAAATAAAACTTAAACCTAACAATTTATTGAAAAATAATCATGAACGATTTTAAAATACTTAGAACTACTTAGAAATAAATAGAAAATGGCGAATTTTGTTTAAGCGCGCACACGCGCATTGTTTTAAGAGGTCGGGTTACTAGTACGGGAAAAACTCAATGAAAAAACCCGTTCGAACAAATGACAACCTTCATCCGATGGTCTACCTGCCTTCGGAAAGGTAGGGTGAAGGGGAAGTTATGATTTAAAAGGTTTTGATTTGTAAGAAGTTATTGGTCGAGAGGGGATTTTAAAGAGAACAAAAAGAAACAAAAGAACAAATGAAGGAAGCTCAGCTTTATGGTTTAGTTTCGTCAAAATATTACCTTCGATTTGTGGACCAGCCCGACTTAGGGCAAATAAATGGTTCTAATTTCAACGTAAAGACTATATTTTATTTATCAAATATTACAACAACATTATTAATATTTCCTGTTTCTAAGTAACAACTTTTGTATATCTTGATCTACATTTAATACATTTCAAAATCACACATACACCCCCCGTTGAAAGTCCGTTTTCAACCAAAAAATTACGTTTCCTGACTAGGCAGTAGACATAATTTCGTAATTCGATGGGAGTACACGTTCCCAGTCTTTGTTTTTATAGATACAGCTCGAACACGATTATCCTTTCCAGGAAATATATCAACTACCCTAGCCATACACCACTGTGAAGGAGGTATATTATTTTCTTTATTTAAAACGAGATCTCCTGACTTAATATTTGTTTGCTCATAAAGCCACTTAGATCTTCTTTGCAACGAATTCAAATACTCAAGATTCCAGCGTTTCCAAAAATGCTGCTTTAGTTGCGTAACTTGTTCCCACGCACGCAATCTGTTAATTGGCAACTCGGTCAAATCTGTCTTGTCAGGTAACGCAACCACCGTATCGTTTATTAAGAAGTGTGCGGGAGTAAGCACATTGTAATCATTTGGATCACTAGACAAGGATATGAGAGGCCTGGAATTCACAATTCCTTCAATTTGCACAAGAAGTGTGTTCAGCTCCTCATACGTTAAATGGGTATTACCCATGATTCTGGTTAAATGGTGTTTAATCACCTTGACACCATTTTCCCATATTCCACCCCAATGAGGTGAATAACTAGGAATGTAATTCCAGTCCACTCCTTCTAGTGACATTGAATCTTTCACTATGGAGGCGCTACTTTCAGAATGCAATAATCTATATAATGCATTTAATTCATGACTTGCACCTTTAAACGTAGTGCCATTATCACTATAAACCTTTAGAACCTTTCCACGACGAGAAATAAATCGTTTAAATGCAGAAATAAAAGTTTGTGTAGTCATATCGGACACAAGCTCGGTGTGGATCGCTTTCGTTGACATGCAAATAAACAAGCAAATGTAACCTTTGGTAACAATAGATTTCCTTATTCTGGATTGTTTAATTTCTATCAGGCCTGCGTAATCTAAACCTACTGCTAAAAACGGTCTGGCAGGAGTAATCCTAACTCTAGGCAAGTCCGACATTATTTGATTAGAAGGAGAAGCATTGTATCTAAAACACCGATTGCACTTTTGGATCATAAATCTAACTGCGTTACGCCCGTTAATTGTCCAAAATCTCTGCCTTAACGAAGATAATGTAGATTGTGTACCGGCATGCAACAATCTTTCATGTTCATAACGTATAATTAATGTTGTCACATGAGAAGAATAGGGCAAAATCAAAGGATGCCTTTGGGCTATAGAAATGTGGGTAGCATGTTTTAGCCTTCCACCTACTCTTAATAGTCCATCTCTGTCGATATATGGAGACAAGAACCTTAGTTTTGACTTACTGAATTTCTCTCGGGAAATTGCATTCTCACTAACCACTTCTAATTCATTTTGAAAATGTACCTGCTGAAGCATGCGTACTATTACAACTAAAGCGGAATTCAGTTCGTCAATGGTTAAATTATTACTTCTTTTAATTTCATTTTGACAATTAAAAGTAAATCTTTGGACATAGGCAATGACGCGTAACAATTTAGGAAACGAGGAAATTCTTTCAAAGAATACGTATAACTCGTTATTATTTTCAACGCGAACATTAACTGCATTTGACACAACTTTTGCTTCAGGTAAATTACTATCAACAGTAAGATCACTGATACTCCATTTTGGTTCATCCTGTTTCAGAAATTCAGGACCATTAAACCACAAAGTCGAATCTTTTAATAATTGAGGTTCCATACCTCTAGAGACAATGTCAGCCGGGTTCTCGGCTGATCTTACATGATACCAATTGTCCCTTGAAGACAATTCTTGTATTTCGGCCACTCGATTGGCAACGAACATATTCCACCTACTTGCGTCAGATTTAATCCAAGCAATGGTTATCATGGAATCCGTCCAATAAAAACGCTTCTCAATAGGTATCGGAAATGACTTTAGAACATTAGACATAAAACGCGCTAGAAGCAACGCTGCGCATAATTCCAGGCGAGGCAATGTGACGGTTTTGATTGATGCCACCCTTGATTTAGAACAATCTAAATGAATTGTACAATTATCATCACGATCTTTAGATCGTAGAAAGATTGCACAACCATACGCTTTTAATGAACTGTCGGCAAACCCGTGCAATTGTAAATTTACAGCGTTATTGCATATCACCAATCGGGGAACAGAAATGTCATCAATATACTTCATATTTTTCTTAAATGAAGACCAAATATCGCGAATATGCTCAGGAACAACAGAATCCCAACTTAAATTTTGTTTCCAAATCATTTGCATTATTAATTTACCAATAATGCACACTGGTGATATAATGCCTAGTGGATCAAAAATCTTAGATATCTCCGATAAAATTTCACGCTTTGAGTTTTGATGGCTATCAGTCAATTTTGAGAATGACATTACAAATAAATCATTGTTTGGATCCCATGTCATTCCAAGGGCTTTCAAGGATGCACTACCGTCCTTGAGTATAAAACTACATTGCTTTCTCTTATCCACAGGGATATCCTGAAGTAGACACGTATTATTTGAATACCACTTGTGTAAGGCAAATTTACCTTTACTAAGCAGTTCAATTAATTCGTCCCGCAGACGCACTGCGGAAGAATAATCGGAAGCTCCGGTTATAATATCATCCATATAAGTATTGGTTGTTAAATCTCGAGATGCCAATGGATAATTGATGCCGTCATCTTGAACCAATTGTAACAAACTTCGAACTGCGAGATAACTCGCAGATGCAGTTCCGTATGTTATCCGATTTAACTGCAAACATCTAATTTCTTCATTAGGGGAATTTCTCAATAAAATTCTTTGTAAAGGCTGATACCTTTCTTTAATTTTAATCATGCGGTACATCATTGTAATATCCGTTATAATCGCATATTTATAACTGCGAAAGCGGATTAAAACAGAAAATAAGTCTGGTTGAATTACCGGTCCTACCAACATAATGTCATTCAATGATACACCTGTACTCGACGGCGCAGATGCATTGAAGACAACTCTTAACTTGGTTGAAGACTTATCTTCACGAATTACTGCATGGTGAGGCATATAATACTCTAATGGCATAAGCTCATTCGAAATTGAAACACGAGTGACTTCGTGTGCGTGACCAAGATCAACAAATTCTTGAATGAATTTTTGGTACCGCTCAAAAAATTCTACATTGTTTTTAAACCTTTTTTCTAAGCTCAAAAAACATTTCATTGCAAGTGGGTATGAGTCCCCTAAATTAGACAGTTTCTCCTCAATAATAGGTAAATCAACCGCATATCTACCTTCCTTATCCCTAGACACCGTGTCAAGATATAACTTTTCACAACGCATTTCATCCGCGGAAAAGAAAGTTTTAGAAGAATATTGTTCTAAACGCCAAAAATTCGCAATCAAATCGATTTCGTTTTCATTATATAAAGAACCTGTAACAACATTACAGACTGAACTGTCTAATGAGTTCATATTATATTTTAAACTGCCACCAAATACCCATCCTAAATGAGTATTATACAGCAAAGGTTTATCAGAACCTAATTCAATTTTACCTGATTGTAACAATGAATAATACACTTCTGCTCCTATGAGCATATCAATATCCTCGCGAATATTGAATCTAGGGTCTGCCAATTTAACAAAATTTGGCCACCGCATTAATTTATTACTAAAACTGACTTTAGGAAGACGATTTGTAATAAATTTCATAACACCAAAATCCGCTTTAAAACAGAAATCGTTAACTCGGGATTCAACCGTTAAAGTCAACACCGTTTCAACTACAGAGATTAAGCCTCCAACACCAGCTACTGACCAACTGGATTGCGTACCAGTCATTTTCAGATTCTCCGCAAATTTGGAGGTAATAAAATTACGCTCACTCGCGTTATCTAATAATGCACGACATGAATGTTTATTGCCATTCGCATCTACAACATTAACTATTGCAGTACACAACAGTACCAAATTAAAATTATTACTTATTTGGGACACTGAAACTTGAGCAGTTTCCTTACTGGAAAATGACGCATTTGCTACTACGCTTACACTAGCTGAGCTAGCATTATTTTCATTAGCATCACTTACGGCCTGTGAGTTTTGATTAGACTCTGAGCCACTTTTTCCAAAACCAAAATGCAACATCTTATGGTGTTTCTGATTACACTTACTGCACAAAGTAGCATTACAAGTAGAATATATATGTCCGGTAGCTAAGCAAAGAAAACATAATTTTTTATTCTCAACAAATTTCCGTTTTTCCATAACAGACAATTTGTAAAACTTTCCACACTTTGAAAGACGATGTTTGCTGTTACACATAGGACAATGTGGAATATTACTCGCTACATCAGCAGCGGCGTTACATGAAAAAGTTCGCTTATCCGACTTAGAGTTATTTAATGGATCATTTTGATGCAATATTTCCCACGCTTGACATCGTTTATTAAGATGATCAAGTAATTCTTTAATTGTAATAAATTCCTCAGCCTTTCGCTGAAGCTCAAATTCTTTACGAGTGTCAAAATCTAATTTCTGAGAAATGAAAAATATCAAAAAACTGTCGAACAAGTTTGGCAAATCAAGAGCTTTTAAAGAATTGTAATGTTGCGCGAATAAATTTAACATAGCTCTCAAACTACTCCCGGAATTTTTGTTTACTTTAGGTAGCTCAAAAATGGCATTTAAGTGACTATTCGCTATCAATGTTTTATTGTCATAGCGTTCAACTAAAACACGCCAGCCCTCATCATAGTTTTTCTCAGAGCATTTGATGTTTGCTATTAATAACGCAGCTTCTCCTTTAAGAGCTGACTTTAAGTAATAATATTTAGTCACATTACTTAAGTCATCTCTATTATGAACTAAATTAATAAACATATCCTTGAAATTAAGCCAACTGCTATAATCCCCGGAAAAAGCGGGTATATTAATTTTTGGAAGAGAAGGATGATTATTTGATTCGCCTTGTTTAGGATTATCCCCTTTACCGTTACCATTTTCTGACTTTTTTAACTTTGCAAGGTTACGTCTAATAACTTTTACTAACTCTAAGTATTTATCCTCTATTGCGAGACCTTCAGGCTTATATTTGCTTTCATCAATAATTTCCAATTCAATTTGTATTTCCTCAAATTTTGCAAAAATATCATTAAGTCTATCCAAAGAGCTTTGTAAATCAGCAGCATGAGTGCTTGATTCAATGTCACCTAACAAATTCTCAATATGGGTAATTCTACCTTTATAATATTTTTTCTTATTTAATAATTCCTCTGGCACTTTAGACATTGTAACAATATGTATACTAATATATAACCTGCAACACTGTAAATCCTTATTTCTTGCTTACAAAATGTAAAAATACGAATTGTAATTGATCAAATTTGATCAACTTCACAAACTAAAGCAATGCAGGCTTTTAGATAAATTTTAAAAAGTCAAATTGACAGCAATATCACTTTTGCAACTCAAGGAAAATTGATTGTTCAACAATATATAAATATGTAATAAATCGCTTACAAAACTGAAGCTGCTCTCAAATATTCAAAAGGACATAAATAATGTTTATTTTACATTTGACAAAATAATACCATCATAACGGTTGATTACGAAAGAACAAAAGCACAGAACCTACTCACATTGATACACTGCAAGTCGCACAACACTATAATAATAGCTTTCTCTGCTCCACTCACTGAAGCAGATGCGGGAAACTTTACTTAACTGTAAAATGGAAACTCCAGAGCTCGTGCCTTGCAGATCAGCTTAGGTTCTTAACTACTTACTTCTCTTTTGTTATTGACATAATATAAATACATATGTCATCACCATTTGTCAGTTCATAAAATTTTTACAAATTTTGACGATATCCTAGGTATTTTCTTAATCCGGCTGAAGGACCATGAAGGTAGCTCAGCTTTATGGTTTAGTTTCGTCAAAATATTCGATTTGTGGACCAGCCCGACTTAGGGCAAATAAATGGTTCTAATTTCAACGTAAAGACTATATTTTATTTATCAAATATTACAACAACATTATTAATATTTCCTGTTTCTAAGTAACAACTTTTGTATATCTTGATCTACATTTAATACATTTCAAAATCACACAACAAAAATAAGACTAATAGAGAGAATAGAGGAGGGGTTTGGGAGTAAAAGGTGGTGATAGGTAAAAGGTGGTGAAATGGAAATTTTGGTATAGGAAAGATTTGGCTAGGGAGGTTGCCGAAAGATAGGCAACGCCTGGTATGGTAATGGGTGTCTTATATCGAAAAGTATGGCATTATGCTGTCTGATTCGTGTTATGTCTCGAGTTAGCGGACTGTCGCCCAATTTGAATTGGTAGAATTTTTGGGATGTTTCCCGGACGAAGTCCGCTAGTGGGGTTATGTCGTGGCAACGTGCGTAGAGGTCTCTGAGGGAGACTTCACTTCCCTAATAAACCTACTAGATAGGTAGGTAGGAGTAGGTAGTAGTAGTAGTAGTAGTATTGCTAATATTTATTTAAATCTAGCTTTACTTCTTCTCCGTCTAGTCCTTCAACTGCCACGAAGTCATGGACAGCGAATGTCTTCTTATCATCAATATTTACCAGGACATAAATACACACAAGCATGCTCGGCAAAAACAGAACATTCTTTTCAGAAGCCTGTTAAAAATTCTAATAAATGGTGGTGATGTTATGATGATATACTTAATAAAGTTTCCCAAATGTTCAAGGATCTGTCTACCTGCTCTATTTATAAAATTTAATTTCCCTTGTATCCACTGGGAAGCATATAACAAATTATAAATAAACGATAAATTAGGCCATTAAGCTCAGTAGTCCGTAATGGACCAGCGAATATTTTTATTGTATACAAATATGAAATGAATGAAATTTTTTCTATAACGAGATTTAATTAAACCATTGTTTTAAAACACCGTTTTCGTAAACACCTACAAAAAGTGAATATAAATTAAACAACAAAGCTGTTATTAAAAATGTGAGCAACCATTAAATTTCATTATCATTTGTATTTATTTTCCATTTGAGGTACGTAATTTAATGTTTTTGTTCGTACAAAGAACACGGGGATATATCATGGAAATTCATATTCACAATTCATAATATGCTGAAATGATGAAATATGGAAGAATATGTATTTTATCTTTGAAAAACCATCTTCCTATATTTATTAGTCCAGTTGATGATATAAAACGTAGCAAAATTGATAAGAAATAATGAAATAACTTTTATACCTAATTAGAAAAATTTTCAGCCTCCAAAAAAGTTATGTCGCCTGACGAAAAGAAACTTTGGAAACTACACTACAATATGTCGCTGGACAGCATAAATTATGGAAAGTGCAACGAAATTCGACTTGAAGAAAGGCAATTGGCGACTTAGGCAAGTTTTGTTCATACCGAACGGCTAATTTTTAATTTTTACCAAAATTCGTACAAACTGAAAAAGCGTCATAAAATGAGTATACGGATATCTTCATAAGAATAGCTCGAAAACGAATTGGAATCACGTTATTCTTATTTCGTACAGTAACTAGAGGTTTTAACTTCGGAATAATGCTAATTTATAGGGGGTGGAAGCCACTCCTTTTCAGGGGGTGACAACTAAAAAACAAGAACACTGGAGCTGATATAGAATCAAATTTTAAGAAAAAAAGGCTCTATGCAACTTTTCATAGTCTTTAAGTTATAACGACTAGAAAATCGGGATTTTGGCTTGAAAAAGAGGTATTTCAAATAGGTTTTTGTCAAATAACTCGAAAGGTATCACATGGAGCGAAAACATGCTAGAGACAAATAAGTAAGCTGCTAAATTGAGGATGAATTTCATTTTTTTTTTCTAATTTCTGTAGTGTCAATGGTTTCGGAGATCTGGAAATATAAAGGTGGCATCCGAACGTTTATAAGACGAAGTATTTAGTTTAAATGTTAAATATCTCAAAAATTATGGCATCTAGGCCAAAAACACTAACAACCAAAATAAAAGATTATTAATTAGGCTTTCAAATGAATTTTGCCTATTTGGGGTTCTATAGCGTAAAAAACAAAGAAGTTATAACAGAAAGAATGTACTTTTTCACATCTTTTAAATAAAAGTGTCGCCATTTTAGTAATGTAAGTAGTCAGTAATTTAAAAAATATATTCCCATATACCGTTTTTCGTTAATATATAGCATGACACGCTCAATTTTTTTCGCCGGCTTACAACGCTTGCTTTAAAAAAAAATGCATTTTAAACTGTAAGGGGATATTAGAAAAAACGTAACATTTTTGTCGCTCTAAGTAAATATTAATTGTCGAGAAAATATATTGGATATCAAAAATGAAGCTTATAAACTGAGAATGAATTTGTTTTCTTTCATACATTTCTGTAGGATCGATAGTTTCGGAGATATTTAATTTAAGCGAAGGAACCTCTGCGCGAAAAGAGTCTAATAGTCCAAAAAACACATAAACTAAAATAAAATTATTACATGAATAATTATTAGATAATTAAAAATTACATAGAAACAATTTTAACGTTTCGGGTGTTCGCTTATCAAAAATTCTAAGACCTTTTTATATATCAGACAATTTTTTACTCATCAGAAAGCTTTAACATTTTTCAAAATAGAACGCCAAGATTTTGCCGTAATATTAGCAACAGCTTTAATTTTAATTATGTAATTAATTAATTTAACAATCATGTTTTAGTTTACCTATTTTAGGAGTGAAAGGTTTTGTAATAATCAAATATCGACAAACCAACATCTATCTAATCCTTTTGACACAAGATTTCTTTCATTATTTACCCCAAACTTCCCTCTCTATTTTTCACAGAGAAGCTATGCGCATGTTAAAGTAAATATTTATCCGTCATTATACATACAGCACAACAAATATTTACTTCTATTAACATTCGTACAACGTCTCCGATTAAAGAACTTATATCTAGATACATAATGGTATTGGTTTGTATGTTGCCGAGAGACTCACAATCTAAGGCACTTCATCCCATAAGTTCCTCATTGGCCAATTGTTCCTTCCGCGACTGTTTCGGATACGATCGGTTCAGTTCGTTTATCATCGTCTCAGTTTGACGTGTCCGCCATTAACGTTGATAAATGTTTTTCGTGTTTTCTGATCAAAAAATGGTGAAGAAATCATATTTACACAGTTTAGTGACTATATATTTAGTGCAAAATAGTTAAGTGCTGTGCCGTTTGCAAAAAGCAGTTTAGAAAAGAAGAAAACCGATCGTTTCATAAGTAAGTAGGTACACTTCATAATTGTAACATGTTGGGGTTCAATTTACAGTTGTCAGTTGTAGTAAGGTGAATAGCAATGAAATTTTAATATGCTTTCAATACATATTTTCCTTGATAATTCAGTAATATTACGGTTCAAATTGCGATATATCCGACAAAATTCATAAAGTTTTGAAAATTGGTGGAAATAATCAGGACAGCATATGTAATAATAAACCGAAAAGTTCCCACCCCTAAATTGTATGCTTCATCCCCTACGACATAGTATTCACCCCAATTTTCGCTTTTTAAAAATTATCCATGAAATGGTGCATTTTACGACAAAAATACCTATGTACAAAAGTGTTCTACAGGAAATTCTCTACAAAAAAGGTTTTTAGACCATTTCTCCTCAAACGAATAGTACGTTGGTAAATCAGGGCCGTAATTAGCGCAAGTCATATAATTCGTTATCTATTTACCATCACCGAAATGTTTGGTGGGAGAGCGATTTATTTTAGCTTTATACAACTGTACCTCGGCAGAAAAAAGTCTAGATGAATACAGATTTATGTCTTTTAACAGACTAGTTGGTAAAGCCAGCAACACTGTTATGTTGTCAAAACTTCCACCAACTTCTGCTGCCGTTCGGCAACACTGTTATCGAGTTTTTCACCAAATTCAAACATGAAAAAACGTGAAGCTCAAAGCTACCGATTGGGGGTGGAAAAAAGTTGGCGGTATATTAATCCCAATAATGACTATAAAAGAACCAGCTCCCGAATCTGTTTTAACGCTTATTTCATGTTCATGTAAATTAGGGTGCGAATACAGGTGTAGTTGCAGAAGAGCAGGCTTGCGTTGCTCTACAATGTGTTATCATTGCCATGGACAATCATGCTTGAATGTTGAATCTGTGGAAGACGACCAAGATTTCTAATTAACATTTGATAATTAGTGGATTAGGCCTACAGGGGATACCACTTTAAAAAAAAACGCGCCAAGTACTTTACCTCTAGGGTGGTGTGGAAATAAGTACAACACGGTCTTTTTATAGAGGTGAGGGGGTGGAAGTTGTATATTTATTAAAATTGTAAATAAATTTTAGTGCCTACTGCTATTTTAAGCGTTAAACGTTAAACTTTAAGGTAGATCGTACTGTAGAGAGTGCTATTCGGAACCAACCCTTATGTTTGCGCCATATTTCCCACGTTATTATTAATTTTAGGAAAAAAGTGGTAAAAACCTTTTTGGTAGAAAATTTTCCAAGGAACAATTTTGTATATAGGTATTTTTGTCGAAAATTACACCGTTGCCGAGATAATCTAGAGAAACTCAAAATGGGGGTAGAAAGGACGTCCTGGGAGATGAAGCACACTATTTAGGGATGGGAACTTTTTGGTTTAGTAATCCTTATGCTATTCCCAACATACCCACCAATTTACAAATCTTTATGAATTTTGTCGGAATAAAAACATAATATTCCTGAACTATGAATAAAACATCTCCACCTAGTATATTTTTTAAATCCGCGGTTATGTTCCTAGAGGTTATGAAAATTTAACCAACAATTATTACATAAAATAGGTACAATATTGTCGTTATTTTAATAAATACATATTTATTTTCTTGCATAAACTTCAATGCATGGAAATTACACAAAAACAAAAATGTGTTTATTACACAACACATTATGTACCCACTATGTTAATTTCATTACTATGAAATGTAATTTTTATGAATGTTGAGACATTTCACAGATTTGTAATAATAGATATATTTCAAAGTTTACGCTAACTAAATTTGAAATATACCAAGCATTATCTTACTGTAATATTTCATGTCTACATCACGTTGTATAAAGAGCTGGTAATGCAGGAATTGCAATAATTCATTTTAATGAAAACATTTTCCCTTCGACACATACCCGGCACTGTTGCTTATGGGATGTTATGTACATTTATCCTTTTTAATGGACATAACATTGTGACTATGTTAGGAGTAAACAAGGTATATGAAGAAGAGGTAGCTATTATGTATCTAGATATAAGTTCTTTAATCGAAGTATAAAGTATATATTTATCACTACAATAATATCATATCAGATGTTTTGACAAAAGAGAAACCATGTTCCGTCTACTAAATGCTATTTTAGAAACTTTTATTTAACTTGCTTTTTATGTAAGTTAGTTAGCTTGTATGTTAGTATGTTTAGTTCAAATCTTGCAAGTCAATTTTGAACCACTTAACGACGTCCAATTGAACTGAAATTTTGCATACACGTGTTGTTTGTTGTTGTTTAACACTATCATTTGATTGGGTAGTATATTCACTCAGACGTTGTATTCTAAGAAATGGCGAAGGTCCGGTTTATTTTAAATAAGGATGACGCTTTTAATATAAAACTAATTAAGACGTAACTAAAAATTTAATTAAATGTAAAAAACTTTTTAAAAACAAGCTTTTGTTATTATTTAGGTGTACTTAAACGAAAAAAATTAGTTATGTTGAATTGAATTTAGGTACTTGCAATCTTTGTCAAACAAAATTAATGCCTGTATGAACGCGCGACGAGCTTTTAAGACGATTAATTCAACATAAGTTATTTCTTTCGTTTTAGCACACCTAAATAATAAAAGTTTTTTTTTACATTTAATTTTTTTCTACCTAATAGATGTATAGGTTATTGCACCAACACACAGAAAACTATCACAGAGACTCACAAAATGAATAAAAATGTTAGTTATCACCTGTTTTTTTTTTCATTTAAAAAAAATTGAAAATTTTGTAAAATCACTCAAATTTTGAAAGGTGTACCAAAAAATGGTAAAAAGAAAACCCCTTCATAATCATTTAGCAGTAATTGTATATTTAAAGAAACTACATTAACTTTTTTTTGTACGCCTTAAAATAAATTTTGTTGACAATAATAATTATAACATTTAACTTTTACCATGAAGACGCTGAAATTAAGGTAAATGAACGCGGTTGATGCCATTTGAATGATACACAGATCTACAAAAAAAAGATCTTGTCTTAAGGTTCTCATCTAACTTTTTAGAGGTATCTTGACGCACTGAAGCTAATTTTGAAAAAAAAAATGTTCTACCGTCCCATTTTTTCTCTACCACCCCCTTTTATCCCTTAAAAAGGGCAAAAAAAAAAAAGGTCTTCTCCTAAGGTTCTGATCTAAATCTTCTGAAGTATTTTGACGAGCTGAAGTCAATTTTAAAAATTTATATCGTGTCAGTTTCTCTCTACCTCCCTTTATCCCCTAAAAAAGGCAAAAATGAGGTCTTGCTTGTCCCCAGGTTCTGATCTAACCTTTTCAAAGTATTTTGACGCTCTGAAGACAATTTTGAACAAAATGTTTTTTTCTACCGTATCAGTTTCCCGTTTTGTCCCCTAAAAAAGGGCAAAAAAAGGTCTTGCCCGAAGGTTCTGCCCTAACTTTTCTGAAGTATTTTGACGCGCTGAAGCCAATTTTGGACAAAAAAAAATCAGTTTCCGGCTCAGTTTCCTTCTACCACCCCCTTCATATCCTAAATTTTGTTGTCCAAAATTAGTTTCAGCGCGTCAAATTACTTCAGAGAGGTTAGATGAGAACCTTAGGACAAGACTTTTTTTGCTTTTTTTAGGGGATGAAGGGGGGAGGGAATGGTAGATGGAAACTGAGCAGGTAGAAATTTTTTTTGTCCAAAATTGGCTTCACCGCGTCAAAGTACTTCAGAAAAGTTAAATTAGAACCTTAGGACAAGACATTTTTTTTGTAGACCTGTGATATAGATTTAACACCCAGTAAACGGTGAATTCTAAATTTGTAATATTTTATAGAAACTTTTTAATTATAAGGGCGCCATGTCATACATAATAATAATAATAATAATAATGTTTATTCATCTCGTATAACATTTACAAATACATAACATTTAAAGTTGATATCCTAAATCTACGGGAAAAATACAATAAGAAATGTATATAGAAAACGACAAATAAACAGAAGTAGACCCACAAAGGAAACTCTGCGCGTGGGTAGCATTCTGTATTTATTTATAGTTTATCAATAGACGCTATACTGTACGCAAATGTATAATTTTACAGAAATGGAGAATAAGTAAAAGGTATATAAAAAAGTATACAATAATGTAGGTGTAGACAACGAAAAGAGGAAAAATAAATCTGATAGTAATAATATACAATACCACTTGAAACCATGCAGGTTTCGTCAAGTAGGTACCTTGTCGGAATCAGCCATACATCCACACACGGTGTCCATTCATTTACACTAAGAGGCAGTTACTACGAATTGCAGCTAAATGCAAATCTCGATGCAAACAATAACAAATGCACATACAACCAGTAATTTTAGTGGATGTACACAGTTTTGGACAGTTTTGGCCCGGCTCGGTGGCGCAGTGCTTAAGGTGTTAAGCTTGCGATCACGGGGTCCCAGGTTCGAATCCTGGCTAAGGTATGGATGTGTAGTGGCGTTTTTCAGGTGTTGACGAGATGGTAGCAGTGAAATAGATTGCTGTTGTGTGAGAGACAACACAATCTAGTCGCTCTCCTCTCCTGAGTTCGAGTCTCAGCTGCGGCAGATGGCAATGTCGCAGGGAATGGGTCTTGTGATATTGTCTATGTGTGTGTGTCCGTCCTGGTTGAGTGGTAGAATAGCCTACGGCTAAACTCCGCCAGGACAGTAATATAAATAAGACGATTAAAATAAAAAAAAGAAAAAAATCTAGTTTCATAACAGCTTGATATTGTTCTTTAATATTAGTGTAAACAAAAGAACATAACCCAAAATTATCTATTTTATGATAGATAGATAGATAGAAATATTTTATTTCCCACAATATGTATCTTACAAACTACAATGGTTGTTTTGGTGTACACATGTATTGTTAGAACTAGATACATACTTCTGGCTCTTTCCGAGCCTTAGAGAAAATATCGCCTAGTTTGACTGTGGTTTATAGAATAATTGTCTATCTCAGATAATATACTACATTATAGATAACATACTACAATAAGGTAAGAATAGTAATAGCAACAATAATAAATGGTACGTATTTAAGCTAGCAGGCTGAGACCTGCAAATTTTAAATGATATTCAATGAAATTCAATGATATTTAATAAAATCTAAGCAAATGATATGATGTAGGTATATAGTGCCATTCATATTTATTTGTTGTGGCTACTCGGATTCCGAAAATACAAATGACCTGTTGTTTTAGTTGAGATCATCCTCAAAAAATTCGTTTAAGTTATAGAAAACATTGGTTTTTAGAATATTTTTCAATTCCTTTTTAAATAGATTTAAGGACGGTTTTTGCTGAACTCTTTCTGGAAGATGATTAAATATTTTTACACCTGCATATACGGGTCCTCTTCTGTTTACATCCAAATTGTATGATGGAGTTCGGTATATGTTTCTGTATCGTGTATCATAATTGTGGATATCAGATGGTGTGGAAAGCCTTTTTTGTTCTTTGTAAATTATTATACTGATTTTATATATGTACAAATTCGTTAAGGTAAATATTCTGTGCTTTTTAAAGTAATCTCTACACGAGTCCCGCGTATTTAGATTAAATAGTGCTCTTATGGCTTTTTTTTGTACTAAAAATGTTGTCTTAGCATTGGTTGAATTTCCCCAAAATTCTACTCCATATTGCATAATAGAGTAGAAGTATGCATAATAGACTGTTTTACCAACATTGAAACCGATGTTTTGTCTGATTGTATTTATGGCATAAACTGCATGGCTTAATTTTTTATTTAATTCTATAATGTGAGTTTTCCAGTCAAGCTGTTGGTCCAAATGAATACCTAAAAATTTAGTGGTAGACGTGGGGATGACATCTCCACCATTTGTTGAGATAACAGTATGAGGTTGTGTTTTGTTTGGTTGGAATAGAATATTAAAAGTTTTATTGACATTTAAAACCAGCTTATTGGCTGCGAACCAATCGCATAAATCCTCTAATAAAGTCTTTGTTATACCGATTAGATCGTCTAAATTTTTGTGCTGTAGCGTGATGCTTGTGTCGTCAGCAAATTGTGAGAATTTCGCGAGTGGGAAATTTGCTGCTACGTCATTTACGTATATTAAGAATAAAGTTGGTCCCAGGATAGAACCTTGCGGAACCCCACACTTTATGTAGCCCGGGTTTGTGGATACTTTGTTTACTCGCTCCCCCTCGATTGATGTTATTTTCACAGACATGGTGCGATCACTTAAGTAAGATTTAAACCAATCATGAACAATGCCCCGTATTCCATAATACTCCATCTTGTCCAGCAGAATTTTGTGGTCGACACAATCGAAAGCCTTCGATAAATCGCAGAAGACAGTAATTGGTATGTCTTTATTTTCTAGTATTTCATTTACATTACCGATTAAGTCGAGAGTAGCTGCCGTTGTATTTTTCCCACTTCTAAAGCCGTATTGTCTATCTGAGAATGTTTTATTTTTTTCAAAATATTTGGTAATTTGCTCCTTAACTGCAGCTTCCAGAATTTTAGAGATAACTGATAAAAGTGAAATTGGTCTGTAGTTCGATATATCGGTTTTCTCACCTTTTTTAAATAGTGGTTTAATTACTGCATGTTTAAGGCAACTTGGAAAAGTTCCTGTAATTAGAGATAAGTTAATTATGTAAGTTATTGGTTTTATAAGGTAGTCTACTACTTCGCTTATTATTGTTATTGGGATATCGTCTGAGCCTGTACTGTTTTTTTGTTTAAAATTTTTTATCAGTCGTTTTATTTCTGCTTCTGTCATTGGTGAAAAGAAAAATGAGTTATACTTATACGATTTTACTGTCGTTACGTAAGCCATAGCTTCTCTTTTGCTGGTTATGTTTTTTGTTAGTTCCTCTCCCACGTTTAAGTAAAATTTTTGAAATTCTGATGCCACTGCGAGTGGATCCCTGATTATTTCATTTTCTTGATTTAGGATATTAATGTCATTCTGTGTCTTAGCCGCTTTTTGTTTTATGTTTGAATCAATTAATTTCCAAGTAGATCTTATTTTGTTTGATGAGTTTGTTATATAATTATTTGCATAAATTTGTTTTGCAATGATTACGAGTTTTTCCAGTGTTTTACAATAGTTGCGCACGTAATTTTTGAAGAATATATTTGTGGTAAAAAATTTTTTAATATATAATAAAGAGCGTTTATTACGACATGATGTTTTTATCCCCTCTGTAATCCATCCCGGACATTTATTTTCATGATTGATCTTGATATATTTAACTGGAAAAGCCACATTAAAACAGCTGTTGAAATAATCATAAAAAACATCGCAAGCTAGATTTACATCAGTTTCTGTGTAGAGTGTACTCCAGTCTATTTCAGAAATTAAGTTTTTGAAAAGGATTTTATTTCTAGGACTGAATATTCTTTTTTCTATTTTTAGGGGTTCAGGACTGAGGGATACGTTTTGAAGAGTAATTTTTTGCCCATAATGATCGCTAAGACCGTAATCGTCATTTGAAGTATTTAGAAGTATTTCTGTATCATTGATCAGTATGTTGTCTACTAGAGAGCTTGAGTTGTTTACAACCCTTGTTGGAGTGTTGATGGTGGTGGATAAATTAAATACCTTTAGTAACGTTACAAATTCGTTTGTCTGTAAACTATCTTTTTCAAGGTGTATATTAAAATCACCACATATTACCAGCACATAATTTGGATATATTTCATTTATTTCTGATAATAAAGCGTAAAAAAGATCGAAGAAAACATTATATGACTTACCCTGACAAGTTGAGGACCTGTACATGCAGATTATTATCATTTTTAAACTTTTACTTACAGTTGCAGCGTATTCAAACTCTTTTTCTTTTGTTTCTGTCCGCAGGTTATTTATATTTTCGAAATCTAAGTTGTCTTTTGTTAAGATTAACACTCCACCGTGTATACTCGATTTTCTGCAGTAGCAGGATATTAGGTTGTAGCCATTAAATGGTGCGCAATAGTTCCTATCTAACAGCCAGTGTTCTGAAATGCATAAGACTTGGATTTCCGGGTTATCTTCCAAAAAAACTTGTATGTCACTCACTTTGTTGGATATACACTGAATATTTTGGTGAAAAATCGTGAAAGGACTGATTAGTTTTTTCGATGACCATGACTTCTAAGTATTCTTGGTTGATCTTGGGAGGTATGGGGTTGTTGGTGATGGTGTTCTTGAGACTCTTGCTGTGTCTGTTGGTATTGCTGTGGGTGTAAGTTTAAGTTGGGGATTGAGCTATCTTTGAAGATGTTCTCACATTCCTCCAGTGTGTATGTTCTGTCATTTATCCATAGTTTGGTGCTTCTTATGTAGGCTTTAGGGTTACCACTATTTTTAGCTTGTTCAAGATATGGCTGTAGTTTTTTTCTGACATCCTGGTCTCGGGCAGAATAATGGGGGGAAATAGAGTAGCCTGTGCCTTTTAGTTTTTTACTGTTTTGGAAAATCATGTTTTTTGTTTTATAATTAAGAAATTTAATAACCGTGGGCCTTTTTTCAGATTTATTGTTACCCATTCTGGACACCATTTGAATATCATTCGACTGTATTTCATTTAGACCTAGACCGCCGTTTTCCTGTGTGATAATATTTAGCACTTTTTTTTCAAGGTTTAGATGATTCTCATTTTTGTCCTCGGCTATTCCATAGAATACTAGGGAGTTGATCCTACTCTGAGAGTCCAGAGTATTTAGTTGAGCTTCTAAATGATTTACTTGAATTTTCAGTTGTTTATTTTCGTTTTCGAGTTTATTTACTTTATTTGTGAGTTGTTCCATATCCCCATTAGTTTTTATTACCGTCTTTAATATTAGATCAACTTTCTGTTCTAGCGATAGTTCGTCTGTATTTTTTATATCCATGGTTGCTGTAATTACGGACCTGTTCTTTGTTACTTGCGAACTGTGTTTCTCCTGGGTCATAAATAATGGGTCACTTGCTGGCAACGATTATTCCCTTTATTTATTGCAGTAGCACAGATGTTTAGAAAACTACCCTGAGCTGAGTTAATTTACCATTACACTGTACAGTTTTTATTTATTTAAACTATTTTTACTATTTTAGCAGCAAGCAACACATATGATTCGATGCACAAATATTTTAGCGATATTTTGGATCAATTTGTACTGTTTTGTCACTATTTTACCCGGCTTATTTAGGGTTTATGTCGGGAGCGTCACCCCCGCACGTGTTTACCCGAACGTTACAGAACTACTATGAGGTATTATTCATTTGAATCGAAGACAAAATAAATAAGTTCCAACTTAAAACCGTTTTGTTTAATTTACTCAAAACTTTAAAAGTGTGACATAACACCTTTATCCACTTAGGTCTTCAATTCATAGTTTTCAAGATATTTACTATAAACCGGCGATGTCGATTCTTGTCGATCGGTATAATGGAGACAAACTTTTACAACCGCAATTAAATGTTTTATTCATTAGTCGTATTTACTCATCAATATAAACAAGTACGACTAATGTATTAAGCCATAAAAATGTCCCATATTTAAGTAATGGCAAAACATTTATCTTAAATTATTAGCAAATTAAAGTTTTAAAACTCCACTTCCGTTTTACCTACAATTTATAAGGGCAAATCATAATTTTCAATTTTATCCTCCAAGTTGTTAAATGTTATATGACCCTAAATCCTACGTCTTGAAATAGAACGCAATAAAACATTCAGAACGGTAGGAGTCTGGATAAATTTCCCAGCAACCGTTAGCTGGAAGTTTTCCGATAGCCGACACGTGGTTCAGATATAGGAATAAAGAGATTAGGGGTAATAAATCAGATTAATGTTCTAAAAGTGTTTACTAAAGTTATTTATGAGATTAAATATCTGAGAAATAACCATCCAAGTTGGGCTCTCTGATATATTAAGTTCACATTTTCACATGCGATGCTCGTGGGCCAGAGAAGTTATCCGGAAACTTCCTCCTACTTCTTAGCAATACTTCTTAGAAATCATCCCTTTTAAAATTCAATCATTTACAAATGATCTATGCAGTAAACCTCGATCATGTATCTTAGCACTTACTATGACAAAATATTAAAAATATTAATTTCGATAATTATCTCGGGTATCAATTAATCGATTTTTAATAACTCTGAAACCACTCTTTTGATGCCTATTTTTGGCCAGGGCGGGTTCTTGGTATTCCGATTTCCTTACCTATTATATCCGATTGATTTAATCAAATAGATATATTGTAACTGGACAAAAAAAAATTAATAATCATCGTAGAAATAAGAAGTATGTATGTCTCTACAACTATCTCGTTACTCCTGCTATTAAACTCACAGCTATCTTTTGTAATTTAAAAACTCTGGCCATATTGCAAATATCATCAGAAATTAGTAAGCTATGGCGTTCCACACGAAACCGTGTTAGGTCCCTTGTTATTTAATATTTATGTTAATGACCTATTTAATACCAATACACAGGGTGATATCATCAGCTTTGCCGATGATACTGCTGTATTTTATAAAGATTCGACGTGGCCACTACTCAAACAAAAAGTTGAAACTGACTTTACTAATTCAGCTAAATGGTTCAATAGCAAACTTTTAACCATTAATTGAAAAAAAAAACATTTGCCATGCCCTTCAGCTGCTATAATGATTCTCTACCAGAATTTGATTCCTTGCAGATCCCATTAAACCAACATCTGATCAATATATCGATAACGGATAAAATTAAATATCTAGGGGTATTCATTGATAATCATTTAAGATGGAACTATCATACAGAATACATAACTAAAAAAGCAAGAAGTATGCTAAGCAGATTTAGGTTTTATAAAAAGATTTTTGACCATAAACAGTTAACTATCCTATACTATAACCTAGTACAAACACATTTATCATACGGGATTATAGCCTGGGGAGGAGTTGCCAACAATTACCTCAAAAATATAGAATGCATTCAAAAATGGGTATTAAAAATTATCTATGACAAGAATAAAAATTATTCGACAGATTTGCTTTTTAAAGATACTAAAATATTTGACATTAGACAACTATTTTTCCAGTCTTTAATACTGCGGCACTTCGAACATAAAGGGGAATTGACACCCATTAACCACCGGTATGAAACAAGGTACAAAGCTAAAACGACATACATACCTAAAACTGTAAAAACTATATGTCAAAGATGTTACACTTTCCTATGTCCTACTGTATTTGCGGAAATTTGTGACAATCTAAGAAGCATACATTCCGTTGGACTGTTAAAAAAGAAATTAAACGAATGGCTTCATAAAACATCTAGAGGAAAAATTCATAAGTTAATTGATAGAAAAAATACATATAACCTATAGATGACTTACCTTCATGGTTATACTCATACTACAAAAAAAAATAGTCACAATAGAAATAATAATAATAAAAAAAACATGACAGCAGTAAATAATAAATAGATACATCGATATGGCTCATCAATGTTTTGCTCAATACTCTATTTAAGACTTTACTTACCTATGAGCTCTAATTTGTTAACTTTGACATTTATGAAAGTATATATATATATATATATATATATATATATATATATATATATATGAAGTGACGGTGAGAGGTAAACTCTCATATGGTCAGATGCTACTATACGTCGGACAAATGTCACTGACGTATAGCGACTTGCTTTTTTGCAAGTACCAAGAGTGGCGACCTCTAGCCTTAGTGGGCTATACTCACTGTTTATGAAATCGGATTTGAAGGAAACAACTACTCAGCTGGCAAATACCCCGACCTGCATTGAATTACACCTTCAAATCGTGATCAGTAACCAACTATCATTTGTCTGCTCCTAACCAGACATAGACCGGTTTCGAACTTATTATGTTCTCATCAGTATGCCGTAGGTCATGGAACAGACAAATGATAGTGGTCAACTTGCTAGTCTTATACAAACTGAATCAAATGAAGTGACGGTGAGAGGTAAACTCTCATATGGTCAGATGCTACTATACGTCGGACAAATGTCACTGACGTATAGCGACTTGCTTTTTTGCCCGCTGAGTAGTTGTTTCCTTCAAATCCGGTTTCATAAACAGTGAGTATAGCCCACTAAGGCTAGAGGTCGCCGCTCTTGGTACTTGCAAAAAAGCAAGTCGCTATACGTCAGTGACATTTGTCCGACGTATAGTAGCATCTGACCATATGAGAGTTTACCTCTCACCGTCACTTCATTTGATTCAGTTTGTATAAGACTAGCAAGTTGACCACTATCATTTGTCTGTTCCATGACCTATGGCATACTGATGAGAACATAATAAGTTCGAAACCGGTCTATGTCTGGTTAGGAGCAGACAAATGATAGTTGGTTACTGATCACGATTTGAAGGTGTAATTCAATGCAGGTCGGGGTATTTGCCCGCTTAGTAGTTGTTTCCTTCAAATCCGATTTCATAAACAGTGAGTATAGCCCACTAAGGTTAGAGGTCGCCGCTCTTGGTACTTGCAAAAAAGCAAGTCGCTATACGTCAGTGACATTTGTCCGACGTATAGTAGCATCTGACCATATGAGAGTTTACCTCTCACCGTCACTTCATTTGATTCAGTTTGTATAAGACTAGCAAGTTGACCACTGTCATTTGTCTGTTCCATGACCTATGGCATACCGATGAGAACATAATAAGTTCGAAACCGGTCTATGTCTGGTTAGGAGCAGACAAATGATAGTTGGTTACTGATCACGATTTGAAGGTGTAATTCAATGCAGGTCGGGGTATTTGCCCGCTGAGTAGTTGTTTCCTTCAAATCCGATTTCATATATATATATATATATATATATATTGCACTGTACTGTGTGTGTATGTTGTAGACATACGAGGTAGTTTTGGGGCGCCAGGCAGCACGAGGGCTGTCAAATTTATTTTCTTACCTCTACATGCACCACACAGGCATTCGGAGCACGATTTCCACACCAGGAGGATTGACTCCGCTCAGGGAAGAAGCCGGTTCAAGTTTATTATTTTTTTTTTAAATATCAGGAAGCAAATAAATAACACACAAGTTTGGTCAGAAATGTTTGAACAGAAACCTTTTATTTAAAATTTTAAATTTTGACCTGGATTGAATTTCTTAATTACAAAATGGTGAACAGTATCTCTTAAAATAACTTATGCTAATCGGCCTTTAGATTTTTGATTTGATAATAATCAGTGTTTTTGCTTTTATGAAAATTTTATATTCAAATTGAAAATTTTATTTTTACGAAGACGATTTTTTAATAGAAATAAATAAATTGACACTTTTGTGTCTAGTATTCTTTATTTAGAATTTGATAAAAGCTTTTACCTTTGTGCTAATCCCAATTGACGACGAAAGTTGGTTGCAACCACGCGACCGTTCTTCACAAGCGAAAAGTCCTGTCGAAACAGCCTGAAGTTCTCTGTTGACACGCTGTCTTCAAGTCGGTAAAGTGACTCGTTACAATGGTGATGTTTTGTTTTGATATAATCAGGATTCTTGAATATTCCTCTTGAAAAACCAGGATACTGATTGCGTTGCACTATTTGGCACTTTAATTAGACGCAGGTAGGTGTTTTACCCTTACCTTTCGGAGCAAACACTTTTTATTTTATTTTCGAAGACGATACCTTTTTTGTTGTTTACAAAATTTTTATTTGCATTTTAATTTTTAATTTCCAATTTATCAGATGTATTTATTTTGAGTCGTGACTAATTTTCAAAATTATAATGTTAAAACTTGATTTGACCAATCACAGGTCACAAAATATATTTTTCAAAAACTTAGGTTATAATTTCAGCAAATTCTGATTAAACCTCTCCCTTTGAATGATAATTAACGACTGAATGCTAAAATATGGCTTCTAATTGGCCTGGTTTGACAAATTTAAAAAAAATCTGGATTACTAGATTTTGACTTTTGATGTTTATTTTTGGAAATTTTATGATTTTGAGCTTATTTTTAATACAATGCTTATTTTTCTTTCTGTACTTTATTCCTAGCTTTAAGCTGATCATTTTGGTATGCAACATGCCTAGTTTGAATGATGTATTTTGAGGTTACCTGATCAGTTGGAAATTTCACAAAAACACTCTTAAAAACTAATTACAGCTATTAAAAACACTTCCAGGTCAAACATAAAGCTATAACGAATATTTTCTTACATAATAAACATAGAACAACATTTTATTTAATCTAACATGAACAAATGTTTTTTCAGAGTCTCGGAGACCCTATACTGTGAAGTGTCCAGCCCTAACTATGGACAGTGCATGTAGCAATTTGCACTAAAACAACATTGTGTAACATAATCTAACTTCTAGTAGTGAAATTACACTGAAAAAATCTTAATTTATACCAATTTGACAAGAATATATGGTAGCGTCCCATACCTAGAAGTTTGAAAGTCAGCTGTGGCCCCCTTTTCAAGTCTTTTGTTGGAAATAACCACGCTGTTAAGTGAACTAAGGTATGTAACTTTATGTTTTAATGCTTTTTAGTCTATTACGATTAACATTTTACACAATTTTTGACATGATTAGAATTTACCGTTGGCTGTCCGAGCCTTGTTTTGACCAAATTCATAGGAGCTTAAAATGTTTGTTTGATTTTGTTCCTTATGAACTTATAAGTTTATTATGAGTAATTTCTCACTTTTTAACACATGTTTAGTCTATTTGGAATTTTAATAGTAATGATTTTGTCTATTTTTAGGCTGTCCTTGTAGCCAGAAAGTACCTAGGTAGGTTCTACACTGCTCCAACAAGCAAATCCCGCACTGTGGTCCTTTTACCTGCCGTTGAGAGTTTTCGAAGCACTAATTTTACAATTAGATTGTACAGAGTGATTTTCTCTATAGGTATGTTACAATTTTTATACAATATTTTACAAAGTACATGTTTAATTACAAAATATGGCAAAGCATTTCTAAACCAAACCTTGCCTATCATTTCACTGTTCCTTCTGTGTAGTTTGAACATGAGGAAAGTCAATACACCCTGCTATGGCTCTCACGCTTAACGTGTACACCATTTGCGATTTAAAGTGTTGATAAATTTTTATAAAATGTTTTATTTTTGATTTAAAATTTTACTTTGTGTTTTTTCTAAAATCGAGCATTGTCCATTGATCGGTGGGCTATGTCATGGCATTCCCCCTTTAACTAATAATAATTTTTGACTGGTGACAATTTTGTTAGTTACCAATATGGCATGACATGCACACAGTCAAATTAAAATTAAATTTTTATAACATTCTGTCTAGCCTGGCTCATATGGATACATCAGACTGACGTGAAATCTTCCCCTTATCGAGTTGTCATAAATATTCTTTAATTCATAGGTATTTTCATTCAATATTTTGTGTACCACGTACGGTCCTTCGTATGGGTACTGCAATTTAGCGCAAATATCGTTTTTATAGTCCGATACCCTTAATCTTTTGATTACTACTTTCTCCCCTTCTTGGAATGAAACTTTCTTCTTAATTTTTTTGTTTTCCCGCTTTTCATATCGCCTCGCAGTGCGATCTAATCTTTGTTTGACATTTTTGTGTACATTTTCTAGGCTTAAATTTTCATTATTTGTCCATGGCCTGACTGGTAACTGCCCAAGCATGGTTACAATTGGTGATACTTGTGTTACAGTACTTGGCACATTATTCATATAATTTTCTACATCGTTTACCGCAGAAGGCCATTCTCTATGATCGTATTGGATAATTATACGTAAAAATCTAATAAGTTCCTGGATATAGCGTTCTGCTGGGTTGGCATTTGGTCTTCTAATCGTTGTAAATACCAATTTTGTCCCCTTTTTTTCAAGATATGTTGTCAACCTTATATTATTAAAATAGGTTGCATTATCTGCCAATATTTTACATGGTTTCCCTATGTTTCTACTATAGTGACTCAATTTTTGTAGTACTGTAGTAGTATTGCATCTTTTTGTCGGGTATAGTTTAATAAATTTAGAAAAAACGTCTACTAGTATTAAAATGTGTTTATAACCGTTTTCATCAGGAATTAGGTTACTGACAAAATCCATAGCTACAAGTTCTAAAGGTTTACTGGTAGTAATGCTATAAACTATGTTCTTATTGACATGATTCTTTATTTTTGCCATGCAACATTCGTGGCATTTAATTATTATTTCCTTTGCCAAGGATAAATCTCGCTTACAGAAAAAGGTTTCCCTGAAAATCATCCAAGTTTTCCGAACTCCGATGTGTCCGAATTTAACATGCAGATCTATTATAATCTCTGCAGCTAAACTCTCGTCTAAAACATATTTTTCCTCGTTTGCAATTGTTTTTAAAATGAAATTGTTTCTTATGATGTAACCTCTACTGTGTGGGTATGTCGATATGTGGTTCCTTAATTCGTGTAATTGTGCTTGGCTGTCTATTACGTGTTGATATGTGTACAAAGTGTTGTTGTGTGAGAGTGCGTTTAATCCTACTGTGAAAGTGTTCCGCTTGTCAACTGTGTCGATTTGTCGGTTACGTGTCAAAGCGTCTGCAGTGACATTGTATCTACCCGGTCTGTGTTTAATTGTAAACGAGTACTCCTGTATGAGCAGAGACCATCTGTAAATTCGGTTATTGGCGAATCTATTCTTCATTAAGAAGCACAGAGCTGCGTGGTCTGTTTCAATAGTAAAATGGTTTCCTGTTAGGAAAAACGATAGTTTGGCCACACTGTAGGTGATCGCCAACATTTCTTTTTCGGGCGTTGAATACCTGATTTCATACGGCTTTAAGATTCTAGATATGAAACATACCGGTGTTTCAATTCCTCCTATTTCCTGTGTGAGTTCCGCGGCTATTATGTTGTCTGACGCATCGGTCCTCAACGTGAAAGGTAGCGAAAAATCCGGACTGTGAAGAAGTAGATTGTCGTGAAAGTTCATCTTTACCTTTTGAAAAGCTTCTTCCCTTCTTTCATCCCACTCCCACTTGACGTTTTTGCGAAGAAGTTCAAGTAGTGGAATCTCGAGTTCTGACAATCTCGGTATAAATTTTTTGTAGTAATTTAATATCCCCAGAAATCCCCTTAAAGTTTTCAAATTTGTCGGACGCGGATAATCTTTTATTTCTTTTACCCTTTCTTGCCCTACGCTTATGCCTTCTGGTTTAATTTTGTACCCTAAGTATTTTACATAAGTACGGTAAAACTCACATTTTTCAATGTTTAACTTTAAACCCGCTTCATTCAATGCATTCAAAATTATGTCTAAATGTTCATAATGCTTTTCTTCTGTTTCAGAAAACACTAATATATCATCGATATAATGTACGCAGAAACTATCATACTTGTCTAGTATGTTTTGCATCGCCCGGACAAGAGCTGAAGATGCTGATTGCAAACCAAAGGGTACCACTTTAAATTGAAATATGTGGCCATCTATGCTGAAACCTGTGAACTTGCGTGAGTCTGGATGCAAAGGAATCAACCAAAATGAATTTTTGAGATCGAGCTTTGAGAAAACTGAATTTTTGCCGATCCTGGACAAAAGTGTGTCGATAGTTTGAGGTGCATCGAACTGTGATTTTGTGATTGTATTTAAGTTTCTAGCATCTAAACATAAACGTATTGACTCGTCTTTCTTTTTTACAACAACTAAAGGATTGATATAATTAGTTTTAGCTGATTCAATAATGTTAGAATTAATCATATTTTTAATTTCTTGCTGTACTTGTTCTCTGTGTTTATAAGGTATTGGATAAGTTTTGCACTTAAATGGTTTATTTTCGTCAACATCTAACTTGTGTTCATAACCTTTTGCAACTCTAGATTCATAATTAATTAAAGAAATGTATTTTTGCAGCATGTTTTGTATTATTTTATCAAACTTAGCAGGACATCTTATCAGTAATTCTTCGGGCTTTTTATAACTAGTATTCATTACATATGTGGTACCTTCCATCATATGTTCTCCGCAATATTTATTCTTACCGCTGGCATTTTCGCCTTTTATAATATTTCCGCTGGCACTATCGCCTTTTTTACCGCATTTTTCATTTTTACCGCTGGCACCTTCGCCATTTATATTCTTAATATTAAATATGGGTATTTTTTCACCCTCAACAACTAGGATTCTTTCTCCTAAATCAATAATTGCCCTTAATTCAGATAAAATATCTTCCCCCAGAATGACATCATAATTCATTTTTGCCACAATAACAAAATCACCTTTAAATGTTTGATTTTTAATTTTAAATTCTGTACTTAATATTTTGTTGCATTCTGCGAACTTTATACCGCTTAAATTAACCAATCTTATTTTTGATATTTTTATACATTTATTTTCACCATTATTAAAATATTCATTAAAAATCTTTTCATCAATCAGACTGATCTCTGACCCTGAATCAACCAGTGCCCTAACATTTATATTATTTATTTGCATATTTATTATAGGTAATTGACTAATTTTTACATTTTTAAATTCATCATCCATCTCAGTTCCCAAATATTCTCTCATGTGTTCATACGTAGCTTTCGAATTTAAAATTTGCCTAACTAAAAATCCTGATTTTCAGGCCTAACATTAATTTGTGCCTCCGTTTCTATCCTATGCATGTGAGCCTGTGAATTTTCACTTCCCCTTTGTACAGTGGTATTTGCCACTTGCGAGTACGTTCTTGTATCCCCTTTTCGTTCATCATACGTTGGCTTCTTTGATTCCCAATGTACCTGTTTCTTTTCCTGTATCTGCTTACCCTGTTCCCTGTTTTGATTCATAGTTTGTTGCCCCCCATATGGCATATTCCCATTGAAATTTCTGTTTTGCCCTTCATTTCTGTCATACCTGTTATAATTATTATAGTTATTTCTGTTTTGATTGTACCTGTCCTCATTATTCCCCCCTTGATAGTTGAAATTCCCATTTTGGCTATAATTGTTCCCCTTGAAGTACCTGAAATTATTTGTCCCCTGCGTATTATCATATCTATCATATTTGTTATCTTGATTTCTGTTTCGATTTTCATTATTACCGTACCTATTATCATTGTTCCCATACCTGTTATCGCTATTTCCGTACCTGTTCTCGTTATTCCCGTATTTATTATAATTGTTC
Source organism: Rutpela maculata (assembly GCA_936432065.2). Taxonomy (NCBI): domain Eukaryota; kingdom Metazoa; phylum Arthropoda; class Insecta; order Coleoptera; family Cerambycidae; genus Rutpela; species Rutpela maculata. The sequence continues at coordinate 62,735,635 of OW386290.2, forward strand.
GACGAACCTTGGTGGTAATCGTCTATTTCCCGTAAATATTCTAGGAGACTGTCCATCGTTCCTATCCTTTGTGTTATAATAACGTTTTGAATGCTATTTGAAAAATGTCTAGCCAAATACCGAACAATTTCACTCTCAGTGAACTTAGGTTCTAAGTGTTTTATGTTGTACACTTTTCTTAGTACATAGTTTTCCCTAGAAATACCTGATTTGTCATTATACCTTCCGTTGAATAGATTTTCCCTTACCTTTTGCTGGGTGTGATCACTCCAGTATTGTTTCATCAATAAAACCTCGAACTCCTGGAGAGATTCGAACCTATTTTCCACAGATTGGTACCAATATTCACATTCTCCTTTTATCATATTTTGTATATTAGTCTTGAGGTCGGCAGAGCTATGCAATGTGTCCATGTGTTGCTTTAGGCGTGTTATGAATATTTTTGGATGTGTTCTGTTGTCTCCGTAGAAGTAAAAAGGTGTTTTGTTACATGTGTATGTGTGTAGTGGCGTGTGCGTTCGTGTACTATCCCTGATCATTCTAGTAACTTCAGATATCTTTCTCTCCTGTTCTTTTTTGTGAGTGTCAACCTTTTCTCCTTGTTTTCTTATCCTTGCGTCCATTACATTCATTCCTTCTTCGAAAATTCCAGCCATTTCCGCTCGTACTTCTTCCCTCACTTCTTTTGTTGCTTCACCAACTTTCTCACAAATCGTTTCATCGATTTTTTCCCATTTTCCTTCCAGATTGTCACATCTGTTTCTCAAATCTTGCGTGCTTTCTTCGAATTTTTTCATCCCTTCTTCACTTTTCTTGTTCAAATTCTCCGTGAACATTTCCATCTTTTCTTCTAATTTTTGTTGTGTTTGCAAAAGTTCTGTTGCCAGCTTTTCTTCCAACCACTTTGTCCTCTGTTCTATTTCTTCCATGGTTTGATCGATTATGTTTTTAATGTTGCCTATCTCATGTGTGTTTTGGTCTAGTTTTTCTTCTAATTTTTGACTGTTTTCTTCCATTCTTTGACTGGTTTGTTCCATTTTCTCTTCCATCCTTTGACTATTTTGCTCCATTGTTTGTTCTAATTTTTCTTCCATCCTTTGACTATTTTGCTCCATTTTCGCATTCATTCCTGTCATCATTTCCATCAGCTTATTTAGCATGTCTGGATTTGTTTGTGTAGTGGTTGCATCACCTGCTTGTTGTGTTTGTTGTGTCTCTTCTGTCGAAGTTCCAGGTGCTGGGTTGTCTCCTGCCATGTCAGTAGTCTTACCTGATCTTAATCTCATTTACCAAAATATGTAGATTATCTCTACCTTACCAATAGCCTTTTATAAAGTTACCTTGTTATTTACCTTTAAATCGACAATGCCTGATTTTAAATTGATTTTAGAATTTTAAATTTTGTTTATTATTGAATTTATTTGCTTTCCTGAGCTTGATATACAAAATGTGTTACAACACGTTAAACCTCAAACGTTGCGTGCTTACAAAATGCCCACCACGTTGGACGCCATAAAATGCACTGTACTGTGTGTGTATGTTGTAGACATACGAGGTAGTTTTGGGGCGCCAGGCAGCACGAGGGCTGTCAAATTTATTTTCTTACCTCTACATGCACCACACAGGCATTCGGAGCACGATTTCCACACCAGGAGGATTGACTCCGCTCAGGGAAGAAGCCGGTTCAAGTTTATTATTTTTTTTTTAAATATCAGGAAGCAAATAAATAACACACAAGTTTGGTCAGAAATGTTTGAACAGAAACCTTTTATTTAAAATTTTAAATTTTGACCTGGATTGAATTTCTTAATTACAAAATGGTGAACAGTATCTCTTAAAATAACTTATGCTAATCGGCCTTTAGATTTTTGATTTGATAATAATCAGTGTTTTTGCTTTTATGAAAATTTTATATTCAAATTGAAAATTTTATTTTTACGAAGACGATTTTTTAATAGAAATAAATAAATTGACACTTTTGTGTCTAGTATTCTTTATTTAGAATTTGATAAAAGCTTTTACCTTTGTGCTAATCCCAATTGACGACGAAAGTTGGTTGCAACCACGCGACCGTTCTTCACAAGCGAAAAGTCCTGTCGAAACAGCCTGAAGTTCTCTGTTGACACGCTGTCTTCAAGTCGGTAAAGTGACTCGTTACAATGGTGATGTTTTGTTTTGATATAATCAGGATTCTTGAATATTCCTCTTGAAAAACCAGGATACTGATTGCGTTGCACTATTTGGCACTTTAATTAGACGCAGGTAGGTGTTTTACCCTTACCTTTCGGAGCAAACACTTTTTATTTTATTTTCGAAGACGATACCTTTTTTGTTGTTTACAAAATTTTTATTTGCATTTTAATTTTTAATTTCCAATTTATCAGATGTATTTATTTTGAGTCGTGACTAATTTTCAAAATTATAATGTTAAAACTTGATTTGACCAATCACAGGTCACAAAATATATTTTTCAAAAACTTAGGTTATAATTTCAGCAAATTCTGATTAAACCTCTCCCTTTGAATGATAATTAACGACTGAATGCTAAAATATGGCTTCTAATTGGCCTGGTTTGACAAATTTAAAAAAAATCTGGATTACTAGATTTTGACTTTTGATGTTTATTTTTGGAAATTTTATGATTTTGAGCTTATTTTTAATACAATGCTTATTTTTCTTTCTGTACTTTATTCCTAGCTTTAAGCTGATCATTTTGGTATGCAACATGCCTAGTTTGAATGATGTATTTTGAGGTTACCTGATCAGTTGGAAATTTCACAAAAACACTCTTAAAAACTAATTACAGCTATTAAAAACACTTCCAGGTCAAACATAAAGCTATAACGAATATTTTCTTACATAATAAACATAGAACAACATTTTATTTAATCTAACATGAACAAATGTTTTTTCAGAGTCTCGGAGACCCTATACTGTGAAGTGTCCAGCCCTAACTATGGACAGTGCATGTAGCAATTTGCACTAAAACAACATTGTGTAACATAATCTAACTTCTAGTAGTGAAATTACACTGAAAAAATCTTAATTTATACCAATTTGACAAGAATATATGGTAGCGTCCCATACCTAGAAGTTTGAAAGTCAGCTGTGGCCCCCTTTTCAAGTCTTTTGTTGGAAATAACCACGCTGTTAAGTGAACTAAGGTATGTAACTTTATGTTTTAATGCTTTTTAGTCTATTACGATTAACATTTTACACAATTTTTGACATGATTAGAATTTACCGTTGGCTGTCCGAGCCTTGTTTTGACCAAATTCATAGGAGCTTAAAATGTTTGTTTGATTTTGTTCCTTATGAACTTATAAGTTTATTATGAGTAATTTCTCACTTTTTAACACATGTTTAGTCTATTTGGAATTTTAATAGTAATGATTTTGTCTATTTTTAGGCTGTCCTTGTAGCCAGAAAGTACCTAGGTAGGTTCTACACTGCTCCAACAAGCAAATCCCGCACTGTGGTCCTTTTGCCTGCCGTTGAGAGTTTTCGAAGCACTAATTTTACAATTAGATTGTACAGAGTGATTTTCTCTATAGGTATGTTACAATTTTTATACAATATTTTACAAAGTACATGTTTAATTACAAAATATGGCAAAGCATTTCTAAACCAAACCTTGCCTATCATTTCACTGTTCCTTCTGTGTAGTTTGAACATGAGGAAAGTCAATACACCCTGCTATGGCTCTCACGCTTAACGTGTACACCATTTGCGATTTAAAGTGTTGATAAATTTTTATAAAATGTTTTATTTTTGATTTAAAATTTTACTTTGTGTTTTTTCTAAAATCGAGCATTGTCCATTGATCGGTGGGCTATGTCATGGCAATATATATATATATATATGTATATGTTATATAAAATTATACGCCTATGACCAAGACTTAGTCATAACAAACCTTCACAGGTATATCATATTACATGATAACGACTTCTCTTATTTGTTTCACCTTTGTTTCTCACATTTTATGCTGAATGTCGAATTGCATTTCCTTTGTTCTATATTTTGCTTACTCAGGTTCTGTATGTTATAAATATGACTAAACACGCTTTGTCGAATCAGTTATTAAGCTCACTTAGAATGAAACACTTCTAATTATTATTATATTCCTTCTCCAAGAGCCAACGTTGGCTCCATTTAAGTAAATAAAAGTTTTTAAAAAGTCATTCATGTGAATCGTGATCTAACATTGGCGCAGTCGGTAGGATCCGTAAACATTATCAGAACAAGAAGCCTAACTGGTAGTGAAGCGTAAGAGAATAAGGAGAACATCTGCAGAAGGTGCCTAACTAGTGCGTGTACATCTACGAGAATAAGGTGACCTTCCTCACTGGTGGTGGTAGATCCCAATCCCTTGACGGACGAAGAACCTACCCATGGAGATGAAATTAACGTAAGTCATCTTAAGAATCATCTCGTACCATTTTACTATTTTATTATTTTTCGCAACTTATTTAATTAAAAGTGTATTATACTTCTAATACACTCGGCGCACAAAGCCAGTTCTATTGTCAAAGTGAAATCCATTCCTTTACAAACGCAACGAAACAAGTTCATTTAATTTTAAGTTTATTTATTTTCGTATTTACGAAACATTGTGTATTATACAGCTAATATACAATCCATTTACGCACGCAACGTAACAAGCTAATTTAATTTAAGTTCGTATCATAGTGCTGATACGCAACCAATTTCTTTTTGCAATCCAAATAGTTTAAATACCAAGCAAAATGCCAGATAGAGCTCAACCAGAGACAGTACCGGCACCAGCCGAACAACAGCAACGACCAGAGCAAATTGAGCCTTACAAGCTCTCTGAAATATTTTCTCTAATACTTGAATTCGATGGCAATGCCATTAATTTACAAACATTCTTAAACTCCTGTCATTGTGCCCAAAGCATGGCAATTGGAGATCAAAAAATTCTTTTGACCGTCCACATAAAAAACAAATTGAAAGGCAAAGCTGCCGAATTAATAAATTCGCGTAATCCTGGCACATGGCCAGAAATAAAAGCACTTTTAGAAACTCACTTTGGAGATTCTCGAGATTTAACGGCTCTTATCCAAGACCTGCAACCAATTCACGAATTACCCGGCGAATCCGCCTTAACATTTGTTTCGCGTTTACAAACGCACAATGCGAAGATGCATGCCGCAGTGCAAAAACAAACTCTCACGACAACGCAAAGAGCTGCACAGTCAGACCTTATAGAAACCATGACGCTTAATAATTTACAGACTGAAATAGAGTCTGAAGATGAATATTAATTGTTGAGATTAATAACTCCTGTTCTGAATAAAAAATTAATTAATAAACAAATTAATAATTTTTTTTAAAACTAAACATTTTTCAAACAAAAACAAACGTGTATTAGGCCTACTGGGGACATCACGTAGAAATAGAACGCACCTTATACTCTACCTTGAAGGTGGTGTGAAAAGGAGTGCACGTTTTATGAGAAACATGAAGGTTACAAATCTGTAAATCGAATTATCGCCAAAACGGTTATAGTGGAGTCAAAATAAAATTTGAATCGAATTCTCTAGCTACAACAATTTTATTATTTTAATTTGTTGTAGGCAGAATAACAAGTGTTCTGAGCATTTTTTTCCAAATTGCTTCTTGTAGAATTTTAACAATTTATTTTTCAACACATAAATTTTCCGCTATTTTCCCTACTATCTCAGGTCATAGTTATCCGATACCAAGACTAAGCATATGAAGAAACTTCTTGATAATTTGTAAATTTGTAAAAAAATAAAGACCACTTGACTTTTTTAAACAGTTTAAGAAATATGATGTAATAATTCATCAATTTTAAGGAAAGTTGGTGGTGCCCTTTATTGAACTAAACCTCCGTGCCAAATTTTAGCGCAAAATATTTATTCAAACGGCTAAAAATCAACAATTATTTCGAAATTTCCATCGCATTTTGTTTAAGTACATCGACTCGTAGTAGGACAATTTTTCCTCTAAAGTGTGGGTTTTTATATGTACTTTACTGTGGAGTTTGGAAAGAAAAAAAAATTTAAACTTAATCCAATTTTTTGGAATTTAATTGTAGTTAAATAACGACCAATCAAATTATTTTACGTTACAATACATTAAAAATTGAAAATGAACACAAAACACAAACATTTTAAAAAGAAACAGAAAATCAGATATGACAAAAGCCGAAAACATTATAAAAAAATAAATATTGTTGAATTTTTGATGAGTAAAAACTTAACAAATTATATTTTGTTAAATAAAACAATCAGAATATACGAAAATAGACTAAAAATATTAAAAAAAAACTCGATATGATGAAAATGGAATGATGTATACCATTAATTAAGTTAGTTGCCTAGTTACGATATTCAGGGAGTGGTGAGATAATGCGATGGAAATTTCGAAATTATTGTTGATTTTTAGCCGTTTGAATAAATATTTTGCGCTAAAATTTGACAAGAAGGTTTAGTTCAATAAAGGGCATGGTTCCACCAACTTTCGTTAAAATTGATGGATTATTACATCAACTTAAACTGTTAAAAAAAGGCAATTTTTGGTGGTTTTTATTTTTTTTAAAATTTACAAATTATCAAGAAGTTTCTTCATATGCCTAGACTTATTCATAATTTTATAGCGAACAGTTTGATATTTTTATTTTTGCGATCGGATTACTACGACCTGAGATAATAGGGAAAATAGCGGAAAATTTATGTGTTGAAAAATAAATTGTTAAAATTCTACAAGAAGCAATGGAGGGATTTTGGAAAAAATTGCTCAGAGCACTTGTTATTATACGTACAACACATTAAAACAATAAAATTGCTGTAGCTAGAGAATTCCTTATTAACCTATTTCGATTCTTAATTTAACTCCACTATTACTCTTACGAATAAAAGTTTTGTAGAAGCTGCAAATTTGATAACACAAAATATTTTTGCGAGGTGTGCCGGACCAGACTCAGTGTAGCATATGTTTTTGAAGTCGCTGAAACCAATCTGGAACTTATTTTGCCCATCACGTCAGGATTTTTTTTTTAATTAAGGAGAACCTTAAATCTGTAGTTGAAAACCGGAGCCAGTTTTGAAATCAGATATTTCTGCACCGATTTCAAATTAATATTAGGTAATAAGGTATAGTTCCTTGCTACTTTCCACTAATAGGTATACAGATATTTGTAAAACTGAGTGAAACTTAATTTCTCACTTTTTAGAGATATTTTTTAAAGAACAATTCAGCTTTTCAGTAGCTTCTTTTATTTATTTAACTTCTACATAGTGAAGGAAACTATTGAGAAGTTTTGCACCATGTGAATGTTACTACAAAAATAATACCCTGTGATTGGACAAAATAAATTTCACATTCGGTTTTAGTGACCCCAAAAATATATGTTACCCTGGGTCTGGTCCGGCGCACCTCGCAAAAATAATTTGTAGTCCTGTGTAATTAATATTTTTTCTCTAAAAGTGACAGTTAATTAGTGAAAAACCGTTCTTGGTGACCTTTGACTTCGTGTAAAATTTTTAGCGTCATTTCTTTAGAACCACAATATCAAGGTTCATGCCAAAATCCAGCTTTCCGGGAATTGTTCCGAAGGGAAATGTCTAATTTCTCTGGACAATACGTGCTAGTAGTTGTTAGTAGTTGAGTTCGAGTTTCAGCTGCAACAGATGGCAATGTCGTAGGAAATGGGTGTTGTGATGTTGTCTGTGTGTACGTGGTTGAGTCGTAGAATAGCCTACGGCTAAACTCCGCCATCAGAAGTCAGTAAGTTCCATTTACATACATTTGATATCACCTATAATATAACACGTTTTCTATCACGCAAGTAACTCCTGAACCACTGCAGCAACACACCACGAATGTCAACTTTTCAATTTTTGATTGAGTGAATTGTTATTAACAATATCAAAGGCTTTACTAACATCTAGAAATATTCCCATACATTTGTTTTTATCATCTAAATTATCATAAAATTCCGTCAAGAATTTGCTGACAGCTATAGTAGTAGAACGGCATTTCCAAAAACCAATATAATAATAATAATAATAATATTGAATGAATCAATAAATCAAAACAACTTTATTAACAATTTAATTATAGATAGAACTTCCAACAATAGTGCCCGAAGCCTCTCAGACATCCAGGGTAGGAAGCAGTTTAAGGACAGGACGGGGCGGACTGGGGCAACTTAAAATTAACCGAAATCCGAACATTAGTATGCTATGCTAAGCTATGCATTATTGATTGATGGCGTGGGTCCTAAATATATTAATAGAAGTGTAACTTTGAGACGCAAATAAACGAAAAAGTGGTTGTTTACGAAATTGGAATAAAGCAAATATTTCAGAAAAAGAAAAATCACTACAAGCACAATCACAGCAGATTATTCATTACAAATTATCAAAACAATTTTTTGCTTGTTCATAAAATTCTATTCAAGAAAGATTTCAAACGCTTTGTTTTTATTTATGACTCCATTAACGTTGAGCACTCTAACCATGATAAAATGTAACCGGGTCGTTATTTTTATTACGTTGGTTGGGGGTATAATATTTAATGTGTCACAAGCTTCATTTATATACAACGGAGCCAGATTAGGGAAGTCCATATAATACTTCCCATAAATGTGTATATATGGTAAAATGTTCCTGTATGCAATGGCAACATTTGTTCGTAATTATTTATTTTTAGTATTTAATGAAACAAAGTAAAAAATCTGAATACTGAATACAAGTAAGTGTTTAATAGAACAATTCAAAATATGAAGGTGCTTAATGCATTTACAAAAATGTTTTTACGTCCTTGTCAACTTAGTATCAGCCACTGACTTGATGTTTCCTAAATTATTACTGTAGTTTAACTGACACGTCACATAATACGGTGACAGAGCATTTTAGCCTTATTTCTTTGGATTCATGGAAACTTTGGCCACAACAAATATATTGTGATGCCCGTTCATAATATAACAGCAAATCAAAATTGCCATTTGCTGAAAAGTGCAAAGATTATTTCCCGAAAACATTTAAATGTAATCCTCTACTTCTAAATATTCAGGCGTCCTCGACAAAGCCAACTTGATCATTGTCATATTAAAAAACAAGTAGAAATTACACGAACCTTCAGTACTGAAGTCAGTAAAAATTAGCAAAGCAGTTGCAATTGACAACATCATGGCTAAGATACTTATTGATGATGAATGAGGACCATTCCCAGTATATTCCACAAAATATGGGAAACAGAAATCTGGTTCGATGTTTGGAGCACCTCATTATTCGTACCACTAAATAAAAAGGTAGCGACAGGTGTCGGTAATAACCACAGATAGTTAGCATTAATATTACACACCAGTAAAATAATGTTGGATACTCTTCCATTCAGACTTCCACATTATCTCTCTTGGTAAATACCTCCTGAGTAGGCAGGATTTGTTAAAGGATATGGTACTAGAAAGCAAATACTAAATTAGAGACAACTTCTCGAGAAAGCAGGAGAATATTACGTTCCTGTGTACCTTTGTTTCGTAGACTGTCGTAATGCTTTTATTTCTGTCAGAAATATGTCCTCCAATGCGATTCTCTAACATCGTATTCTATCGAATTCTCTCATTTTATATTTACACCAACTAGAAAAAGAACTGATAGGAAAACGCGGAAAACCAAATGGCAAGTTGCGAGTACAAAGATGTATTGTAAAGGGCCAAGGCAAATGAATGACGATTACTTATCTAATTAACGTAATAAAATTGTCAATTTGTATCAATTGCTTTAAAAATTTTAAAAAGAAAAAGTAAGAAATAAAATTTCACTCAGTTTTTCAAACACCTGGCTACCTACTGATGGAAAGTCGCAATAGTTGAGGAGCATAATGCGCATTTACCTACTCCGTGGGATTTTTTGTGAAGGGAAGGTGCGACTATGTGGAATCTCTTTATTATATGCTAGATAATGGTGTAATACCTTAGAATTGCGCTGTTTGTTTTTTATGGCGTTATACATCCAAGACGGCCGCTATGCGAGACGTTTTTCTTTTCATCAAGAATAACTACTTCCAGAGTGCTCACACACAAAATCTGCATATAATATTTTCTGTTCTACATGAGCCAAAGAACAAATTTAGTTCTTATCAATTTTTTCGTATCTTTTACCATTTAAGAGTTATGATTCATTATACATATCACTATCGTTTTAAAACATAATTTAGCCATCGGTTATTCATTAAGGGAAGAAAAATAATGATTCTGCTGCTATTTACTCACAAAAACTTTAATAATAACTAGTATTAATACATACAATTTGTAGAAGGACGTAGTAGTTGTATTATAAAATTGGTTCTTAAAATAAATTATGTATTGACAGAAAACAATATTTAATGATACTATATTATTATTCTCTTCAAAACAATATATCATCCGATGAATCTTCATGCCTTGTATGCTCATCACAGTTGTCACACATATCTTCGTCTCCTCCACACACACACACACAGTTCTGTGCACTTCAGATCGTGGGAAAGACATTTTCATGGTGGAGCACATTTTCTCTTAATACAAGAGCACCGAAGAAGTTGAATAACTGTCTCTGGAGCACATGGTAGCATACACATAACAGGAGCAAAATGGTCGTTTTTTAGTTCCCAGCCGAAGTTTAATGGCGAAGGCAGATTAGAGTAGGGCTTGTCAGCACGGCACCATTCTATGGTTTGATAACGAACTCTATCAACATATGATATCAGTGATGCTCTTGTTGGTGGCAAGTTTTCTCCTTGAGTTTCTTTCTTTGTGAACACCCACCACCTCAGTTCTCCAATGTCTGATATATTCGTACCAGGAACATAAACTTGACATATGAACTTTTCTATTAATAGTCTATCTGTATTAAGAAAATTTTCCAAGTTTCCAAGTTTGCTTACAGCTTCGAGAATGTCATCATCTGCTTTACTGCAGACTTTCCAAAAGGAGATTTTCGCTTTCTTTGCCGAAGTCCCTGTTGTGTCACTTCCTGATAATGCATGCAAACCTAATAATGCTGAAGTTTTCTTTGAGCCCGGGGAATCGGTTACTTTGCTGAGATTGATAATTCTTTGATTTTGGCCAACTCCAGTTACAAACATAGTGTTCAGTGGAAGGAACTTATATCACCGTGAAGTAAGTATGAAGACATCTGTATCAGGTGAGTAAATATGAAGCTGTGTAGCACCGCGACGACAGGCGAACATGGAATGCAAAATTATTTTTGTATTTGCCTCCTCATGATTGCTTTTCAGTTCATCTGTTTCAATCCCCATTGAACACTTTGCCGTTTTCCTCCAAGATACAAATAAACACTTGTTTCTTCCAGTTGCATATTGTATTGCTTTCTCGGACAAGTAAGCTGTTAACTCATCTTTAGTCTTGATATGAGATAACAATGACTTCATAGATGTGTTCCCAATGTACGTTGTATCACTGATCTTATAGTGGACTGGTTGTGTTTTGCCAGTTCTTCTTACGCATAGAAGATTTTAGTGAATTTTCTCTGTATGTGGGTTTCATCATAACGTGATAGTGTATGTATGTCTCTTGCATGGGCATCTCCAGGATCTGTGCAGTCACTCAAGCGCACTTTCAATATTTCACTATTAGAGCATTGGACAGCTAACTTAAGACGTTCGCCACTTTGGTTTGTTGCTATGCAATAGTCTCTCTTTGCTTTTCTCTCCTTCATCACAAAAAAAAACAGTTTTTTTTTGTTATATGCGGGTATTTTAGATCGTAATGTGTATGTTGCCTTGTCACTACTGGTACTCGCTTCTAAATCATCCGTAGGCTCACAACACTTTCCTTTTTTGAAAAGTTTTTTGCTTCTATCCATATTTGTCGTGTGAGTCAGTTTTTTGTAACATTCTTTATGCCATTTTGCATTGGAGTCTTGTAGCTGTTGTACACTTAAATTCCCGATTCGACTACTAGTATGCATATACTCTGATCCAACAATTCTTCTCTTTGTTTCGAACACTGTAGAAGTTTTTCAACCTTCAATGGATTAACAAGAGGTAATTTACTTTTATCTTGACACAAAATACATAGTTTATAATCTGTTAAAAGTCTGATAGGCTAGGCAATAAATGTATACTAATAAATTTGTGTTATGTGGTAAAACTGACGTGTAACTCTTAAATGGTAAAAGATACGAAAAAATTGATAAGAACTAAATTTGTTCTTTGGCTCATGTAGAACAGAAAATGTTTTATGCAGATTTTGCGTATGAGCACTCTGGAAGAAGTTATTCTTGATGTAAAGAATGAATATCTCGCATGGTGACCATCTTGGACGTATAACGCCATAAAAACCAAGCAGCGCAATTCTAAGGTAAACACCCGGTACTACACCATTATCTAGCATATAATAAAGAGATTCCACATAGTCGCACCTTTCCTTCACCAAAATCCCACGGAATACATTATGCTCCAAGACTACAAGGAACTGTACCTAATTACCAAATATCAAGTCGGTGCAAAAAAATTACTAATTTTTTTTACATTTTATCAACATAGAAAATAAATAATATTTTCTACACTTATTAAAATTTGACCTTCATATCAACACATTTTATTAAGAGATATAGAGCCATAAGACGGTAAAAATTTAAAATTAATTCGTTGTCTTGTTTTTGAGTTAGAGCGAGTTAAACGGAAAAAAAATTTATCTATTATTTTACAATTTTCTTACATTTTTGGCTCTATCTTTTGTCTCGAACACCCAAAAGAGTCGTAACTTTTTATTTCAAGCAAGGATAAACATCTAAACACTTCGGTTAAGGTGATTTTAGTTTACATCTAAAATAAAAATTAACCGCGGAACTAGTTGACATTTACGTCACGTAACAGCGGAGGCTGCGGTAAGGCTGTGTGAGAGGGTATTTCTCTTTCATCGTATCATGGGTCAGAAGCTTAGGACAAGATTTTTTTGCCTTTTGAGGGAATAATGAGAGTGGTAGAGGGAGACTGACACCTACAAAATTGGCTTCAGCGCATCAAAATACCGCAGAAAATTTAGATCAGAACCTTAAGACAAGATGTTTTTGTTACCCTTTCTAGGGGATAAAGGGAGTGGTAATGAAGAACTGACACGATAGAAATAAATTTTTCTGTCCAAAATTGGCATCATTGCAGAAAAGTTGGCTGAGAACTTTAAGACAAGACAAGACTTTTTTTGTAGACCTGTGTAACTGTTCTCAATATTACTAATTTCAAAAATACGTACTTCAAGTTGATAGTTCTAGTTCCTTATAATAATATGCTTTTAGTCCATAGTACATAATATCATATAGTCGTTTAGTTTTCGATTTCCGCCACTGTACCATGTTTTACGTAAATCTACAAGAAATTTGCTGGCATTATCGCATCTCAATTAAAATCCATCAGGCAATTAAATCGTCATCATTAACATCATTGAAAACAACGACATGAGCGAGAGCATTCTGTATAATTTGTTTGTAAAAGCAAATTGTTCAACGGGAGCATTTCTCAACAATAAAAGTCTCAGTTCATACTGTTGTCGGAGAAAACATTCTTCGGCTGATTCGCCACCATGCAAGGCTCTCTTTCGTTGCCAAAGGTATATGACATGATAGGAAGTTATATTAATGCCCTGTTGTTTGTGAAAGTTATCATTATATAAATCGAGAACTACATTTTTAATCGATATTGTTGTAGAACCTCCCAGAATTGACCTAGGTCGAAGCCAAAATAAAAATTGGACTTGGTAAAAAATTCATTTAAGGGCATTTTCAATCATGACAAATAAGTCTGATGGGTTTTAGAGCCACCAACTGGCCCAAAAGGACCGTTATGAGGTCGTAAGATATTAGGCACAACCAGGTGAAAATTCGAAGAAACACCGAATTTTCGAAGACATTGACCATGGAGGTACAGTCATTATATATCCTGTTCTAAAGACTGACTATAAAATTTTAATTAGATAATATATCAAAAAGGGTAAAATCGACATATATTGCAAAAGCACGTAGCGCCTATAATAGACCAGGAGCCCGCCGACCACTAAAGGGAGTGGTAATGAAAAACTGACACGATAAAATAGTATATTGTGTATTTAGGTGCGAAAGCAATACATTCCCGGATGACGATGCAAATTGTTGGCCGAGGCGCTAGCCGACGCCAACAAGCATCGAAGTCCGGGAATGTGCTTTCACACCGAAGTACACATACTATTTTTTCTGAAATCACAATCAATATTATTATAAATTAAGGAATTTGTGTTAATGCATAACATTTCTTCATTACAATCTAACTGCTTAACAATTTTAATGTGAGTTGGTTTGTCTGCGTGTATTTATTTACTATCTAAAATATACATAAAAAACCGTACAGGAATGTTACTTTCCCGGCCTAGGCCGGGAAATTAAGGAATTTGTGTTAATGCATAACATTTCTTCATTACAATCTAACTGCTTAACAATTTTAATGTGAGTTGGTTTGTCTGCGTGTATTTATTTACTATCTAAAATATACATAAAAAACCGTACAGGAATGTTACTTTCCCGGCCTAGGCCGGGAAAGTAACATTCCCGTACGGTTTTGTTGATCGTTGCTTGGCAACGGATCTTTTCCGGTCTGTTTTCTGATAGTTTCTTAGCAACGAACTAAAACACTGGAATTGTGCACTTTTCGATCTGAAATCACGCCGAAAATGTAGACATTGCCGATCGATTTCAGAAAAATAAATTTTTCTGTCCCAAAATGTGTAAATTGTTGTTAATTTGGGGCAGTAGAGCACAGAAATGACCATGCCAGCCCTTTTTTCTGGGGCAGGGGCGTACGGCAGGCCCCCAAAGGTGTAAGAAATATGACTTGAAAAAGTAAAAAATAGTCACAAATAAGTCATAGGTTTACGCATGGGGGTTGGAGGGATTTCTTAATTAACCCCCAAAAATCATGAAACCAGACTCCCGTTCATTTTGGGCGGTACAAGGAAGCGCTACGCTCGCCTAAATTTGAAAAAAAAATCAGTTAAAAAAAATGGTAAGTTTATGAATGGCAATCAGGAATCTGGTAAGTATGAACCTGCTGAGTGCGAAAAGACATTCACCATCTTTGAAAAGTGATGCAAACGTCTTGCCTTTCACGATAATTGACGGCGTGTCGGCTGTTTCTGCCGCATGTACTAGTTACCCTTGTGATTCAATGAGTATCACAAATTTACGACTGGCAATCATAAACTTGGTAAGTATGAACCCCCCGAGTGCAAAAATATATTCGCCATCTTTGAAAAGTGGTACAAGGGCCGGCTAGAGGGGGTTGAAACGTCTAGGCGCCTGGTTTCACAATAATAATTTTTTTCTTTTCATTCTAACAAAGTTTGTTTTTTTTCTGACTAGTTTCTCTTCCAGTTTTAATTATTTTCTCTTTAATTACCCTCTCGTACATGTGACACACATACACAAACACGCACGCACGCACGCACACATGCACGCACATGTAAATCGGAACACGGTTTCCTCTCAAGGCGGACAAGAATTTCGAATTTTCACATCCTCTTTAAGAGGTCGTTTTCTTACAATGTTACTGCTTACGTCAAAGATTTGATAAAATTCAATTTTCTGGACGTTAGTTCAGCATTTACGACATTTAAACTTAATTACAAAAAATATTTACTAAACGCCCATATTATGTTAAATGTATTATAATCAAGACTATTTTCTAGTCCCTTGTTCATAATATTTAATGTATATTATCAGGTTAAGTACGTGTTGTTTAATTAATATTTGTAATCGTATGGGCACTGGTGGAAGAACAGAATCTGGAATTATCCAGAATTCTGAACCATTTAGCTCTTTATTTACCTTATATAATAATATTTCTTATCATGTACAGGGTTATTCACTATATATTGACACCCCCTTTATTTCTGTTATTATTGAAAATAGAAAAAAAAGTTTCGTATAAAAGTTATAGGATCTTACCTATATTTTAACGAAGTGTGATAAAAAAAACAATATCATGTATAGGTCACGTGATACGAAATAAATATATGTTTTTTTAATGGAACACCCTATATATTATTGCCACGATAATAATTATTTTATTGTTTATTCAATTTTGATATTTCAAACCGTCATTATTAACATTTATTCAATCAAAATGGGTTATAGTGAGGCTGAAAAGATCGAAATATTTTCCGTTTATGTGAAAAATAACAAAAATAAGTGTGCCGCAAGAAGAGAATACTTTTCATTTTACTAGTGAATAAACAACTATTTACGGTTGTTGCTATGGAGTTGCTATGGAATGATGGTTTGAAATGTCAAAATTGAATAAAAAATAAAATAATTATTTTTTCATGGCCTATCTTGTTATTTTTATTTCACTTGTGTTTTGACAGGCATGGCTCAATCATCTTGCAATAAAGCGGCTTATTTGCATTTTGAATGTCAAATATGTCAAAAATACTTTCAAATACTTTTTGACATATTTGACATTCAAAATGCAAATAAGCTGCTTTATTGCAAGATGATTGAGCCATGCCTGTCAAAACACAAATGAAACAAAAATAACAAGGTAGGCCACGAAAATAATTATATTATTGTTTATTCAATTTTGACATTTCAAACCGTCATTCCATAGCAACTCCATAGCAACAACCGTAAATAGTTGTTTATTCACTAGTAAAATAAAAAGTATTCTCTTCTTTTATTATGTTTCACATAAAGAGAAAATATTTCGACCTTTTCAGCCTCACTATAACCCATTTTGATTAAATAAATGTTAATAATGACGGTTTGAAATGTCAAAATTGAATAAACAATAAAATAATTATTTTCGTGGCCTACCTTGTTATTTTTCTTTCACTTGTGTTTTGACATGCATGTCTCAATCATCTGTCAGTAAAGCAGTTTATTTGAATTTTGAATGTCAAATATGTCAAAAAGTATCTAAGATAGATCTATACAATGTTATATATTTGAAATCTCGAAAATGCAATAATATATAGGGTGTTCCATTTAAAAAAACCTATATTTATTTCGTATCACGTGACCTATGCATAATATTGTTTTTTTTATCACGTTTCGTTAAAACATATGTAGGATCCTACAACTTTTATACGAAACTTTTTTTTCTATTTTCAATAATAACAGAAATAAAGGGGGGTCAATATATAGTGAATAAATGTATCTACATTGAGTAAATAATAAATTATTATTATTATTATTATTTTTTTTTTTTAGCTAGCTAAAAACCAGTTACCCTTCTCTGTGGCTCCGACCTTCACAGAGGGGAGCTGGTAGTACCGGTAGCCACTCCCCACGCTCTTAGGGTGAGTGACTACTGGGTCCGAGAATCGTGTGCCCTGAGCAGACGTAATGAACCGAGAATGACGGCCTTCTGCATTCTGCCGGCTAAGACCTCTGCCGAATTTCGGCATGCCGGTATGATCTTAAGTTCCGAAAACAGTGTGTGTCTCGTTCCACCGAGGGCTCCTATAATCAGTACCACTATCTTAACAGTATGGTCTGGATACAGTCTGCGGAGTTCGAAGAGCAGATCTCGATATTTTGTCCGTTTTTCCTCCTCCTTCAAGACAATGTTGTTCTCCGCGGGAGCCGAGAACTCCACGACGAACATTGTCTTGAGTTGATGGTCGAGGAGTACTACGTCAGGCTTGTTGGCTTGTATTTGCCTGACGGTGGGGAAAGAGTAGTTCCAATAAATTAGACACTTCTCATTTCCCACAACGGACTCAATATCCCCCGGAGCGTAAGGCAGCACTGGTGTTTCGTCTATCCCATACGAGTGCCTTAAATGGTAGTAAAGCACTCGTAATGCTCCGTCGTGCCTTTGGATATAGGCCGAGACTGCATATGTCGGGCAAGCCGACAGCAAGTGCATAAGAGTCTCTGGCGCCCTGCGGCAGGCCCTGCAGCTGACATTAGGGACCTCTATACCGATGACACGACTACGATAGACGAGGGTGTTAAATACACCATCCTGGCAAGCTATTATGAATCCCTCGGTCTCAGACTTCAGCCCGGCTGACCTTAAGAAGGCAAAAGTCAGCCTTTCGGATAAACCAAGGTTTTCTATATTTTCATAGAAAACTCCATGCATTGGCTTATCCGTGTGCAGCTGCAGAAAGTTGTTGTGTTCTGCAGCTTTAATTTCGGCTTTTCGCCGAGCAGGTTCCAACTCGGTGACAGAGTCGCGATTTACCCGCTCGACGTCGAAGGAGAGGCCAAGTTCATCGGCTGCTCTCTGTGCTGCCTTAAACAGAAAGGCTCCTACCCCTGCATTTTCATGGTCTCGGACCATGCAGAGGAGGGGATCCGAACTCCTGATGACCTTACAGGCTCCATCCAGAACTATCCTATTATGGAGACTCTCCAAACTGAAGAGTCCACGGCCTCCCCGATGTCGTGGGAGGTATAGCCGTGGAACAGACGATTTAGGATGCAAACTCATATTATTATTATTATTATTATTATTATGTGTTAAATTCTCCATCCTACTTACTGGTGGGTAAGTATACAAGTGTCGGCCGTGGCAAGACACTTGGAACTAGTGCATTTACAAGTGACAATTCAGAAAGGAACGTACGGTTGATGTAGTGCAGAGTATCACGGTTTTCTGTATGGCTGCGATTTTATTTGCTAAGCCTAGCTTCGTTAAGTTGATTACGAGGGACCACTCCGGTTGTGGATATGATCAGTGGAATCACACTCACCCTCTCTTGGCGCCACATTTGTTGGATCTCTTGCCCAAGTCTTTGATATTTATTTTTATTATTATTATTATTATTATTATTATTACTATTATTTTCGCTCTCAAGAGGTTCATACTTTTTTCTGATTGACAGTCGTAAATTTATGATACTCGGGTAACCAATATATGCGGTAGGAAGCTCCGATACTCCATCAATTATCGTGAAAAGCAAGACCTTCTCACCAAAGATGGCGAATATATTCTCGCTCTCAGGAGGTTCATAATTACCAAGTTTCTGATTGCCAGTCGTAAATTTATGACACTCATCAAATTACACGAGTAACTAGTACATGCGGTAGGAAGAACCGATACGCCGTCAATTATCGTGAATGGTAAGACCTTCGCACCACTTTTCAAAGATGGCGAATATATTTTCACATTCAGGAGGTTCATACTTACCAAGTTTATGATTGCCAGTCGTAAATTTGTGATACTCGTCGAATCACAAAGGTAACTAGTACATGCGGTAGGAACAGCCGATACGCCGTCAATTATCGTGAAAGGCAAGACGTTCGCATCACTTTTCAAAGATGGCGAATGTCTTTTCGCACTCAGGAGGTTCATACTTACCAGATTCCTGATTGTCATTCATAAACTTATCAAATTTTTTTAACTGACATTTTTTTTCAAATTTGGGCGAGGGTAGCGCTTCCTTGTACCGCCCAAAATGAATGGGAGTCTGGATTCATGATTTTTAGAGGTAAATAAAAAATCCCTCCAATCCCCACGCGTAAACCTATGACTTATTTGTGACTTTTTTTTAATTTTTCAAGTTCATATTTCTTACACCTTTGGGTGCCTGCCATACGCCCCTGCCTCAGAAAAAGGGGCTGGCTTGGTCATTTCTGTGCTCTACTGCCCCCAAATTAACAACAATTCACACATTTTGGGAATAAACCTATGACACTCAATTAGTGGTCGGCGGGCTCCTGGTCTATAAGCAAATATTGACAAAAAATCAGTGAAAACGCACAAGGCCGGTTTCCCGCATAAAACAAGTTTAAATTCACCCAGCGACTCATAATTTGGACGAGTGCGTTGGATGGTCAATACAAAGCGATGCGATGGTAGGAAGCCAAATAATAAATTTATAGAGAAATCCGCCTGGTGCATAAAAGACACACAAATCCATTTTGCCAAAAAGTCTCTCGGAGACGAGTCGCTGTCATTTTTCCTATATTGAACCTGCATGGGGACTGGTACGTCGTAAGACTGGCCGAAAATTAGCAAACTCATGTATTAGTCAAACTCCGTTCTGTGAATGATAAAATCACGTTAAATAGAACCTTTAAGCTAATCATAAGCGAATCAAAATTTTTTAATAAAATATTTTTATGTTATTTTAAGTCAGCCATAATTACCAAAATTACAAAATTTTTAAATTCTTTTTAAAAGGCTTGCATTAAATTCTGAGGAAGTTAAATTAATCTTTTCTACCAAATCGATTGTTAGCGCACGCTCTCATTTGTATGGTTAAAAAAGTAATTTGCCTTAGTTAGGGAGGCGTGATTCTTTCACATTATATCATTTTGCAGAAAATAACTGTATCATTTTAAATTTATTAAATAAATGGTATTCTTTGAACTAATTGCATTTTATTAATGATAGGACTTGTTGCCAGTCTCAATCCCTGGAGTTTTCGTTTGGAAGACGGAAACAACTAAGTTAATCTGAATCTCATGATTCCGCAAGTCTGATACTCAGTAATCTGGTCGCCCTACGGGAGCTTGATAGGGATTTTTTAAAGCGATTTTTCCGGAAGTTATTAGGTGTAGAATCCATGATTAATAGGTAAACAGATACCAATCACGTCAAATTTTAATCCTGTCGGATAGAAATATTCGATAGGGATTTTTTTTTTATGCAAAAATCACAGAAATCCAAAGACGTAAAAAACTCTTATTATCAGTGAATAAATGAAGTCACGTCCTGGGATAGCGTTGTTAATGATCTGAGGTAGTGCAGCCTTGACCTATTACTTGTCTATCGACGTATACCTTATCTCGAACCCGCTCGGGAGTGGAAGAACGGGGCAGAACGCAGAACGGTCTTCCTGCCGATGTCTTTTAGGTTTTGACTATCTTCCTGGAACGCTAATGGTATTGGTAATAAAATTCCTTTTTTAATAAATTATCTATCGAGGAACAAAATCGACATTATGCTTCTGAATGAAACAAAACTTGACCGACAGAACAAGCTACGCGTCCGGGGGTATACGACTATACGAAAAGATAGGGCTGACATTAACAGAGAGGGCGGCGCACAGTGGGGCAAATAGCTCATTTTTTGGACAAGCGATAATTCCCAAGCCTGGAATTAATGAAATTAAATTTTTTTTTTTTTAACTGTTCGTTATAAAATTGCCTTTAATTCTATCGAGTCCGAATTTTGAAATTTCAAAATTAAAGGACTTAAATTTTGAAAGTAAATTAAAATTTTATCAAAAAATTGTTTAAAATTATAAAAAATTGTTACTTGGGGGATTTTTTTGGTTTCTATTCTCATTTCTGATCCCCGAATTTTGCGATTCAAAAAACCAAGTAAGCGGATCTAATATGGCGGCCATAATAATTTTTTAAATGAAATGTCCATGCACAAACTGTTAAAAATTGTTACTTAGGACTTTTAAGGGTTTCTGATCGAGAATCTGAAATCTAAATTACGTGATATCGTAATCCAAAATGGTGAATCCAATATGGCGGCCATAATATTTTTTTAATTGACATGTAAATGGGCAAATTGTTAAAAATTGTTACTTGGGGATTTTAGAGATTGCTGATCATGAATCTGAAGTCCAAATTACGTAATATCGAAATCCAAGATGGCGGATCCAATATGGTGTCCGTAAGTTAAAAGAGAATGACAAATCAAGAAGGAAACTGTTAAAATTTGTTTTTCGTTTTGAAGTTACACTGAGAGTAACTTTACAAATGTGAGCAATGTGATATATTTTTAGTGCATATCCAGATTTAAATATCTCATAAGAAAAGAGGAAATATTAATTATTTCATTTTAGCACATACTGGAAATGCTAGAATTCAAAATTACGAAATTTTAACTGCGGAATCAGAAACCTCTAGGAACTAATTTTTAATGATTTTTGCATCTACGTCTTATTTTTTTTAAATTTATAACAGCTATATTGAATCCGATATTATGGTTTCCAAAGTGACGAAACTAAAATATTCGAAAGAAGATTAGCGAATTAAGCCCCTGATTAAAAAATTTTAGCAATTTCTTTCTTGATTTATCATTCTATTTTAACTTACGGACACCATTTGGATCCGCCATCTTGAATTTCGATATTACGTAATTTAGACTTCAGATTCATGTTCAGCAGATCCTAAAACTCCTAAATAACAATTTTTAATAATTTGCGTATGTACATTTCATTTAAAAAAATATTGTGGCCGCCATATTGAATCCGCCATCTTGGATTACGATATTACATAATTTAGACTTCATATTCATCGTCAGAAACCCTTAAAAACCCCGAGTAACATTTTTTGTCAATTTGCGCATGTACATCTCATTTAAAAAAATATTATGGCCGCCATATTGGATCCGACATCTTGGATTTCGATATTACGTAATTTGGACTTCAGATTCATGATCAGCAATCTCTAAAACTAAGTAACAATTTTTAACAATTTGCGCATTTACATGTCAATTAAAAAAATATTATGGCCTCCATATTGGATTCGCCATTTTGGATTAAGATATTACGTAATTTAGATTTCAGATTCTCGATTAAAAACCCTTAAAAGTCCTAAGTAACAATTTTTAACAGGTTGTGCATGTACATTTCATTTAAAAAAATATTATGGCCGCCATGTTGGATCCGCTATCTTGGTTTTTTGAATCGCAAAATTCGGGGATCAGAAATGAGATTAGAAACCAAAAAACCCCCCCAAGTAACAATATTTTATAATTTTAAACAATCTTTTGATAAAATTTTAATTTACTTTCAAAATTTAAGTCCTTTAATTTTGAAATTTCAAAATTCGGGCTCGACAGAATTAAAGGCGATTTTATAACAAAGAGTTAAAAAAAAAAATTTTAAATTTCATTAGTTCCAGGCTTGGGAATTATCGCTTGTCCAAAAAATGAGCTATTTGCCCCACTGTGCGGCGTGGCGGTGCTCATAAAGTCAGACATTGCACACACACACCGTACTCTGCGGAACACGTCCGTGGAGAACGTGTGTGTGTGACGCTGGATGGCGGCATCAGCATCGTTGCCGCGTATAACCCGCCCTTGAACAGCTTCACGGAGGGTTGTCTTGAGAATTTGCTGAGCGCAAGCCCGCGCTGCTTGCTCACAGGCTACCTTAACGCACGGCATCGCTCATGGAACTGCCATCGCAACAACGCGAACGGCAACACTCTGTATGATTACATTAGTAATCGTAACGTCGTGCTGCAGTATCCGGACGATCCTACGCATTTTCCAGATAATGGTACAACACCTTCCACCCTCGGCATAGTGGTCAACAAGGGTGTGAGAAACTCCACGCCGCCAGTAGCACTGGAAGAGCTCACATCCGACCACAATGCCATCTTCCGAGAGTTGGAAAATAGGTCGAGGGACGCCATTACACGCAAAATCACATCTTATAGAGACGCCAACTGGCATCTCTACAAGACACACGTTAATACACACTTAACACTTACAAACAACATCACTACAGCCGCCGAGCTGGAAAATGCTGTGGGTGAGTTCACAAGGGTACTGCAGGACGTCAAGCAGTGTGTTGCTACAACGATAACGATAAATCCATACAAAGACCGACTCGACGCAGCGGTCATACAAGACATCCGAGAGAACAACAGACTGAGATGGCTTTGGCAGTGAAATTGCGATGTCGATGCCAAGGCCGAGATGGGTGAACTGCAACGGCAGATCAGGACCGCCATTAACACCGCAATAAACCGGAAGCGCTGAATCCTCAGGACAACTCACTGTGGAAACTGTCGAAGGCAATGAAAAATACGCGGGAAGCCATACCCGCCTTAACAAAATCAAACGGAAAGACGGCCATGACGGACTCGCAAAAAGCGAATGACTTAGCTGAACATTTTCAGGACATACACAACGTACTGATACCGAACAATGTCGAACACGACCGCATTGAAAATGACATTAACGAACTAATTGGCCATGACGTTCAATTGACACGACGAGAATTTCTAAAAGTCATGGCCAAGCCTTCGGAGGTAGCCAAGATCCTACGAACTCTACTTAACAACAAAGCACCGGGTTCAGACGGTATCGAATATAAGCTACTCAAATATCTCCCGAGGAAAGGTACAGTTGTTGTACATTTCCAACGCGATCCTGCGACTGCAACACTGGCCTAGCCAGTGGAAATGCGCCGTGGTCGTGCCAATCCTGAAGCCGAACAGGAATGCGAAGCTTTCCGGCAGTTATAGACCGATCTCGTTACTGTCGGCGATCTCCAAGTTGATTGAGAAGGTCATCCTGATCGGACTAGACTCTGCTTAGGATGGGACCACATCGACGATGAGTGCCAGTTCGGCTTCAGGCGGGCAGGGGCACTGTGCAGCAGGTCGTCAAAATCGTGAATGACGTCAAGGTACAATGCAACCTCGGGAAGAGCACCGTGATGGTTCTCCTCGAAGTTGAGAAAGCCTTCGATACCGTGTGGATTTCGGGGCTGCTCCACAAACTGAACGCACTGGACTTTCCAATGTACATAACCAAACTTATTCACTCTTTTCTGAGAGATAGATCGCTGCAGGTTAGGGTGAATAATAAACTATCAACTCGGCGGGACATTCGCGAGAGCTTCCCCCAGGGGTCATGCCTTTCACCGAAACTGTACAACTTGTACGTCTCCGACTTCCCGGAGTTCCCGAATTCTAATCTTGCCAAGTACGCCGACGACACGGCCATGTACGTGCACTCACATAATTCTCAAGCGGCCAATATGCTGCTGAAGACACACATAGCCCGTACCACGCCGTATTACGACAAGTGGAAAATTCGGATCAACTCCGAGAAGTCCGAGTCGATTCTCTTTACGCGCCGATTTACCGAAAATCGGATTTTAACGCCACTTTCGATCGGGGGTAGACAAGTTACTATCAAACGGTGCATGAAATATTTGGTTAACTTAGAAAACGACTGACGTTTAACACCCATTTAATGAGACAGAAGTCTGTAGCCGCTCCCAGCCAGGGGTAGCGGACTAAACAGACAAAATAAAAAAATGTTGTACACGATGGTGATTAGGCCGGCAATCACATACGCGGCACCGGTATGATGCAGCATCCCGGCCACGACGAGAAAACTTCGAGTTCTTGAACATAAATTTATGCACCTCATATCTAGTTTGGACAGGTACACCTCTCTCAGAGATCTATACGCAAATTGCCACGACATAAACCCACTAGCGAACTACGTCCAAGAAATTTCACAAAAATTCTGTCAATTCAAACTGGGCGATAGTCCGCTAACCCGCAACATAACTCGAATCAGACAGCATAATGCAATACTTTTCGATATCAGACACCCTCTACCATACCAGGCGTTGCCTATTTTCCGACAACTCCCTTAGCCAAACTTTCCTCTACCATAACTTATCTCTACCCTACTCTTTACCTTTCCTCAACTTTGTAACTTTACAACCCCCTCTTCTTTATCTCCGTTCAATTTCGTTCAATTTTGTTCTTGTCCTTTTTGTTCTTTTGTCTATTTTGTTTCTAAATTCCGTATAGGCCGAAAAATTCCCGAAAAATCCAAATATTTTAAACCACACCTTTTATCCACCACAATTTCCTGGCGGAAAGACCAGGGTGGAATTGCTTCGAACGGGTTTTTTCGTTGAGTTCTGTTTTCCCGTGTCAGCAATCAAAATTCCAAAGTGTTGATCCAAATTGTTAATTTTAAGCTTTATTCTTAGGCAGGAGTTTTAACCTTTTACATTAAGCTTTGGCCAAACCGGACCTGCCCTGCCCAGCCCGACACCCGCCACGACGCTGCGCGTCGTGGTAGTCTGGCTCGCTCCGGGCCAGATTCAGGGGAGGCACATGCACTAATTTTAATAAACTTGTTATTGCTTGCTGCTTGCTTGGGGCAGAACGCGGCTGGCGCCCCTAAAAATAAATTGGTGTCGCGTCATCTAGACGCACGGTAGTGAGTTCTTCTACAGTATCACCGGCGACTCCGCCAAATCTTCGAATATGCTCGTAATATAAAAAATTGTTTCAAATTTTTGTTCACTTTACACTAGATGTAGCTTGATTAATTTAGTGAGGGACCACCGCTGGACCATAGCCTACAGTTTGCAGTAGGTTTGACAAAGACTCCTCGAGAGTACTTAATCATTGAACAAATATAAAAAAAATACATACGGGTCGAATTGAGAACCTCCTCCTTTTTTAAATTTTATGAAGTCGGTTAAAAAAAGAATGAACCGGCTTAAAAAATTTTCGCAAAAAAATTATGAAATAAAATTTAATCCTCGCGTCGAACAGTTAATTGAACCTTATTACCTAATAACGATATTGAATTCGGTTGAAAATACGTTTGCATTCGTTATTTCTTCACTTTACACCGACCTCAATATCGATATTAGGTAATAAAATTCAGTTAACTGGGCGATGCGCAATGCGACGGTGAAATTTTATTTCATAATTTTTAGCGAAATTTTTTGAAGGCGGTTCAATTTTTATTTCAAAAAAAATGTTTCCACCCTTTATAGTGGCCTCTTTATTTAGCATTAGCACATTAAAATATCCATCGCTACGACTTTTTAAGCTTTGACATTAGGCTCGTTATCAGAGAATCATGAACTCATTATGTATCAAATTTCATGTAAATCTGCAAAAACATTGCAATTAACGCAGCCATATTGTATCTTGGATTCTTAACTTTTGACATCAGATTCGTTATCAATCAGCTACTTCTAAAACACCTATCAATTTTAATGCAATTCCGTTGAATTTTTTATCACAAAATTTAATTATGACTAGCGACTTCGTCATATTTTCGAATATTCTCTCCTAAAAAAATCTTGTTTGATGTAGTTTGATGATCATTATGGGACCACCGGCCGAGCCCTACCTTGCAATTTGAGAAGATTTCATAGAATCTATAAGTAATTAGTGAACAAACACACATCCTTTTTTAAATTTTATGTTAAAATAAAGTTGAAGAGACGAGACATCATAATAAAGATTTGGATACAGTATATTATAGTAAGCTATTTTATAATAAAATATTCTAATAATATTATCATATATCTCCGGAACCGAGACCGGAATCGATCGGAATATTTTTAATTTTTATAGCTCATTTCATTGGCCTTCAAAATAAGGAACTTCTTTCCCATCTAACCGACTTCGTAACTGTTATGGTTTGCAAAATAAAAATACTGTTTGATAACAAAAAGTAGCCACCTTGTATACGTACACATATCAGACATCTTTTATTCGATATTTGAGTTTAACGCGTTATGAAAGAAACTGTACATTTTGTGTCTAATATAATCGATTATTAAAAATGTTTGTACAGTTATAAATAACCTGTTTGAGTTAAATCAAACAGGTATAATAGGAGAATATGTTAGAATACCACTAAAAAATTAATAGAATTCAGTTTTGTTAGAAAATTATACTGCAATTTGTTTAAGTAAAACGTTGTTGAATACAGATATCACTAATATGAAAATTGTCAATAATCGATACGTCTATATTCCATAGTACACAAAGAGTACACAATCAGTGGTGGGGATGTTCTACTAGCAAGTAATTGAGAAGTTATTGCAAATTAATAAAACAATTCGTTTATAATGACATATTCACAGTGACATTGATAATATTTTGGCAATTATAGAACCACAGACATTTTTAAGTCTGTTATTTAACGTCGGCTTTTGCCGCTACCAAGGCCAATGAACGACGAAATAAACTTAACAGTACGCATATAATCACAGATATTTCTATCTTGGGATTTTTTCTGAACCCTCATCTTGCCATGGGGTAGAGAATTTTAACGTGATCATATCGTAAATACACGGACCCCACAGTCTTATATCTCTTTCAAGAGATGATGACATCAGCAGATCTTCTCATTTACTATATCGACTAGTAGTAGAGTAAAATCTGGAAGTAAAGTCGCTTAGTTTTCGAGAAAAAAAAAACCGGCGTAGAACCAAACCAGACTTAGTGGGATTCTTTGGTAAGATAATCGTGTACACGAAATCGTTTTTTACGACATTTTTCGGTGGTCGAGAACTTTTTTATTTCGGAAAAACTCAAAAAAATAGATTTTTAATGAAATATGTTTTTTAACGTCTCCACCGCTATATCTCTGAAAATATTTGTGCTATCAAGCTATTTTTTTTTTTTAGATTAAAGTAGACACAATAGCGCTTCGAACAACGTCCCACGTGAACCCGATTTATTTTTTTTTAAGTTGGTAAAATAATAGGAAACTCAAACTTGTTATTTTCAGTAGCGTAATTTTAGGCAATCGAGAAAAAAGTTTATTTATGAAAATTTGTATATACATGCTGCGTACAAATTGAAGCCAATAGTTGAAAAAAGTTTTTAGGATAAAAATGTTTCATGTCCCGTTCATAGTATTGAGTCAGCGATTTTTTTCAACGGGCCAAAGTCATATTCTTGCGCGCTCGGCTGTAGCAAGCCTGCCGACTGCAACGATCTGACGATCCCGGTCGGGGTGTATATTTGTATATAGTAGTTTAACTTCAATAGGTACAAAACCAGTAGTGATCAAAAGCATCTAGGGGATCAATATTATTGTTCAATATTTCATATATTGTACAGTAGTATTGATCATATGTTGTTAATATTAAGAAATTGTATAATAAATATTAAATTGTCTCCTTTTAATAATAAAAAGACAGGTGGTGGTAGTAGTACAGTACCTAGAAGTAAAAAATATGCAAAACTTCGAAGTAATGTCATATTGAATGGATTTCGTTCATTTTTGGCAGTATAATAGTAAATGTTTCACAGAAAAGTTTCTATATTGAGCGAGGGCTTGTTAAAAAATATATATGTAGTACAATCATATTTTAAGAAGAAAAGGTTCTATGCAATTTTTCACATAAATTAATAGTTTTTAAGTTATAACGACTTCAAAATTGCGATTTTAGCTTAAAAAAAGGTATTTCTAAACGGCTTTCGTCAAGTATCTCAAAAAGTATTACTTTATCGAAAAAATGTTATAGACCAATTACAGAAAGTACAAACTGGGAATTAATTATATTTTTCATTTATTGATGTAGGATTAATAATTTCGGAGATATTTAAGTTTACATTTGGCATCCAAATGTTCGTAAGATAACTATTTAGAGTGAGAGTTAAATATCTCAGAAACAGTGACACCTACGCCAAGGATACTAATAGATATAATAATAGGTTATTAATTAAGCTCTTAACTATTTTTTTATTTGTTTATGTAGCATAAAAAACAAAGAAGTTATGACCGAAGCAATGTCCGT
The DNA here is from genome assembly GCA_936432065.2 of Rutpela maculata. Classification (NCBI taxonomy): domain Eukaryota; kingdom Metazoa; phylum Arthropoda; class Insecta; order Coleoptera; family Cerambycidae; genus Rutpela; species Rutpela maculata. The sequence continues at coordinate 62,764,895 of OW386290.2, forward strand.
CTACACATTATTTTAATAACAACGTCGCCATTTTGTTACTGTAATTAGCCAGTAATTAAAAAAAAAAAATTATTTCAAACACGATTTCTCATTAATATACAGCATGGCGTAGATGCTCAAATTTTTTGGTTGGTATACAGCACTTGCTTTAGAAAAAATACGGTTTAAACTATAAAGGTATTTTCGATAAAACGTATTCTTTTTCCTACTCCAAATATCTCAATAAATATTAGTTTTGTTCAAAAATGTGTAGAGACCAAAAATAAGCTCATAAACTAATAATGAATTTCGCTTGTTTATTTATTTACATAGATTTAATAGTTTCGGAGATATGAGTTTACAAATGGCACCCGAACGTTCATAAGACGAAAAATACAGTTTAAATGTTAAATGTCTCAAAAATTGTGACGCGTGCTAAGAAAGGATATTAAAGACAATTAATTGCGCTTTTATATTATTTTTTACTCGTTTTGTTACTCTACTTAGCCAATAATTTAAAAAAATTATCTCAAATACAATTTTTCGTTAAAATGTAGCATTACCTAAATACTCAAATTTTTTTTTGCTCATTTAAAGCCCTTGCTTTAGAAAAAAATGCATTTTAAACTTAAAGGTAATTTCGAAACCCTTGGATACCAAATATAAACTTAAATATTTCCGAAATTATTAATCCTACATCAATAAACAAAAAATATAATTAATTCCCAGTTTGTAGGGTGCTTTCTGTAATTGGTCTATAACATTTTTTCGATAAAGTAATACTTTTCGAGATACTTGACGAAAGCCGTTTGAAAATACCTTTTTTAAAAGCTTTTATTTTAAGCTAAAATCGCAATTTTGAAGTCGTTATAACTTAAAAACTATCAATTTATGTGAAAAATTTGATTCTATTTCAGCTCCAATAAATATATATATTTTTTAAGTGCCATCCCCTGAGAGGGGGTGGCACATTTTTTATGAATGATATCTAATTTTTTAGATGACAGTAAGCAACTCCATCCCAACCTAGAATGCCATATATTAATCTAAATTCAACTAACGCTACTTCTACGCGACTAAACTGACCAACCCTGCATGCGATTTGTATCAGTTGCGTCCCAATGTCGCGTTTAGCGCTGATAAAAAAAATCGCTGTTGCCAAACGGTACACTTTAGGAAAAAACATATTGTTTCAAAAACTTTTGTGATTATTAGGCTTTATTTTCTTCGCTGCATGTATGCAAATATTTTCAAAAATAAAAAAGTTTATCGATTGGTGAAGATTTCAATACACAAAATATGTATTTTTAGTTTATTTGATTTTTAGAGAAATGAAAGTGCGAATTGTATTGGTAAAAGCGCTACAGTGTGTACTTTAATTTGACACAAAACAAATTTCGGTACCTTTAATAGTTTTAAAGATAAGTGGAAACAAAAAAAACAATTTTCTTTAAAAATACATTTTTTTCACTTTTTATTGATTTAAAAAGTTCGAGACCACAAAAAAATGTCGTAAAATATGATTTCATATGCCCGGTGACATACTCAAAAGAACCTAATATGTTTGACCTGGTTCTACGCCAAAGAAAAAAAACGACACGATAGACTTACGAAATCGCTGCTCTATAGGCCCGGTTAGTCGATATACCCTGGTCGTGCGCCACTGTCCGTTACACTACTGAGCCTATTCTATAAAATAGATTAGAAATATTTTGTTGATGTATTGTGTATATAAAATCTAGAACTGATCTCGTGATCTATGAAAAAGAAGTACGAAATACTGAAGTCTTAATAAGTTGTTCCAATACAAAAAGAAAATAATGGATGCCTGTTTATATTAACATCGCGCGCTAGTAAAACAGTGCTTTAGTGTATTGTATAGTGGTGTCATCATCATCTGTCTTGGCGAAGTAGGATTTGTTGAAGGAGTCAATATTAGAGAATAAACACTGAATTTATAAGTTATCGAGAAGGCAACCCTACTAGCAAAATAACTTTTATAAAAGTTTTTAGAATTGCTTTACAACATTCTTATAGAAATGTGTAAATCCTATAAGGTGATTAAATACCATTGTACAATGCCTATATGACCAAAAACGGCCCTATTTTATACAACATTTCGGTATTAAAGGCATTCTATTAGAAAAGTATACAACCCTTATAAAATCATTTTACGTGATGATTATAAAACTGTCCTATAATAATTGTATACAGCGGTTTAAGTATATTTTAAGAACATTTATATAACTTTTAGGAAACTATTTTATAATGCGGAAGGTATTGCAGTAAGAACATGTTATACAATCATTTTGTTTTCTAGTGATGAAATTTGGAACGAAATTATTGTAAGAATGCTATATAACGCAAATATGTTAGTACAGTACCTAGAAGTAAAAAATATTCAAAACTTCGGAATAATGTCATATTGAATGATAATTTTTTTTATGGGTGATTCTTGTAGTAAAAGGTATCATCTTCAGTTTCTATATGGTCCTTTCGCTTGCTCCTGATTTGATTTGGGGGTGGTTTTCCACCTCTAAGGCCTATTACGAATCTGAAGTCAAAATAAAAAAAATCAAAATGACGGAGGAAACGGGGCAACTGTAACAAATTGCTTAAGTTCCCGTTTTTTTTATTTTTTATTTTAATTTATCCTCACATACCATGGTGGTTGTTTGATATGATGACTGTTTTATTGCTATCCTTACTATTAATTTGTGCTCAACTAAAATATTATGGTTCTGCAATTTATTGGTCAACATTGTGATTAAAGATATTTTATTGTTTGTGTTTGAAAGAAATTTTTCTTGATTTGTAGTTACTGGCGTATCTTCATTGAAAATTATATCAACCGAGGACTGTTTACATTTTCTGCGCAATCTTTCAGAAGCTTTTGTACTCTCTCCAGTATAATCATGGAAAACAACTACAATATCACTTCCGAAATTAGTGTTTAAATAATTAAGGTATTGTTGAAGAATATTTCCGAAAGTACAACTTTTTAGTCACGCTACTCTATGAAGTAACATACCTCCGTCTATTACAAATGCATAGTTTTAATTTTTCCTAATTGTTATATTTAAAGGCTCAAATTTGTCAAAGTTGATTTTTGACCTTTACGCATTCCTGCATTATCGAACAGAGACAAAGGATATGGTGCCAATTATACTTTAAGCACTCATGTAGCTCTTCATCACTTTGTTTAGTGAAACAACTTCTTTGAAAAATTAGAAATGAATCTACTGGAACAACAATCAATGTATGTGAAAAATTGCGTAGAACCTTTTCTTCTTAAAATTTGATTCTTTTTCATCTCCAGTAAATATATTTTTTTTTAAGTGCCACCCCCTGAAAAGAGGTGGCATCCACCCCCTATAAATTAGCAAGCACAATATAGAAACTTTTCTGTGAAGCATTTACTATTATACTGCCAAAAATGAACGAAATCCGTTCAATATGACATTATTCGGAAGTTAAAACCTCTAGTTACTGTACTATGTTGTGTGGTTACTCTTTCAAATAACAAACTCAATAATGGCGCTCAAGGTCCATTAAACATGGTAAAGTGTGTATCATATAACAGCATCTACCTATGATATACTTTAGTAGCGAGGAAATATTCTTGCGCGGCGAAATTTCCTGGCGATACATATATGCATTTTTGGCAAAAAGCTGAAGCGCCTCAATTTAGAATGCATGGTTGTTTGGAATAAGAAGTACCTGTGCGTATGTGCTTGTATAGATCGTTTTTTGTACACACCACAATTAAAATTTTGTACATACCTATGTAAAATTGCACGGTATAATTTACTCTCTCTTGAAATTGGACTGTATCCGTCACATGGTAATCACCAGGGGCGTGCGAACTGTCACATTTTGCACATAATATGTTCTATTATAAAATGTTAATGTATATTCTAACGTTATTGATATACTTGCCAAATAGGAAGACGTATACATCGAAAGCATGATATTCAGTGTCTGTTTCGGGTTCGAATGCAGTTCACGTAGATGGTGCATCAGTTTGATATTAGCTATGTACTTAATCTCAGTCACCACGTAAACGTGAAGTATTTGAGTAATTTGTTAATCAAAGAAGTATTCTGAGCCGGTCACGCTCGACTGCAACTTCGACTAGTTTTAGGACATACTATAAACCGCTGCCCAAGGAATCACTACTTCCACATCCAAATTTTCTATCCAAGTCTCTCACAACGAAAAAATTTTGTATGTGGAAATATGGAACTTTAATAATATGATATTTGAAATCGTCTACCCCAAAAACCCATAAAACGATATCCCACATCGTTAATGGGGTGGGGGTGGTGATAGGGGGGTGGTAGTGGGGGTGGATGAAGTAAAAAAATATTTCGAGGTTTTCGGTTCTTGTATACACACTAAATCATATTTTCTTTCATCCCCTTTAATAATGGAATGGGGGTTGTAATGGGGGTGGCTAATGCTGGAAAATTTTTTGAGACCTTAACTTCTCTTGTATATACTAAATACCAATTTTACGCTTACTTGTTTGATTTACCTATTTACCCCTGATTTACTCCAATTTACCTCCCAACCCTTCGACGGAATAAGATGAAAATATAATCTAGTTCTAGATCCCGTTAAAGTACATACGTGTACCAAATTTCAAGTCAATATCTTAAACGGTTCCAGAGTAATCGTGCGCACAAAAAAGTTACAGACAGACAGATCGACAGACCGACAGACAGAATTTTTTTTCGCTCAAACTTAAAATCTCGACGTTTCATGACATTCTAAGCCTATTTGAACAATAAATATTTTCAAAAATTTTTTTGTCGTTACTATACTTCCACTGGATGTGGAAGTAATACAACTTACAATGGTGCCATTTAGTCAAATTTAATATTTCACTTTTTATTACAATTGTGCAAAGTAATCATCAAATAATTATTACATTGAAAATTTGAGCTCGATTCGATATGTAGTTCCAGAAATATACTGCTTTAAAATCTAATTCTTCATAAGCTGAGGCGGTCGAATCGCTGACGTAAATGTCTCCACAGTCCTACCTCGCTTACCTAATAACCTTGCCCACCGCATTCGAATGTCAGTGTTAGTATTATAGTACAGTACCTAGAAATTTTCGTCAAAAACCCGACATCTAAATACACTCCTATTATCAAAAATACGATGACGAGACGCCCGTACCATGTCGATACGGAAAGAGGAAGACTTGTAGTTGATCCGCATCGTAAATCGCACGCCGAAATTCGAAAATTCGGCTCGACACGAACGAATCAAAATTGACATTTTTGGCATTTTTCTATTAACCTACCTGTTATCTTTTATATAAACTATTTCTTATCTGAATAACAGATGAGGGTATTACTTTCTTATGCCGGATCTTAGACTACTAGGCAAGCGAGTCAGCTACGTCTACATCTCCCGATGCGATAGAGACATTGACGTCACACAGCTATAACATGAAAGCGCCACGTGTTGATATGTTCTTGATTAATTTTGAAGCCTATAGAGACCCTAGAAAATTCTTTTTTTTTGCATTTCGCTCTAGAATTAATAGATCTTTCAGAAAATGTAATAAAAAAATAATGCTAAATGAGCCCATTGATAATGATGTTATTAGGAATGTATGTTATTTTTTTTACTCTTACGTAATCACTCAATGGACAATTATTGTCCGTAAATAGAGTATTATTATATATATTATTATATATAATAACTGTTTTCATCGAACGATTTACGTAGGTTAAATATATATCTATTAATATCTATTATTGGTAACTACCCTACAGAAAAAAATATCGATTGCAAATAATTATAACGTCCCCTAATTGCTGTGTAATACATTGTTTAAATTACTCTACATTAGTTTACATTTAAATGAGAACATTGACGCAACCATTTTCATTTACGTCTTGTTTTATACGTTCATAGATACCGTCCACTAACCTCCAGAAGGAATATGATTAGTAATCCAATTAAATTTGAGTTTGTTGAGTAAAAATTCCAAACCTGCTCAATTTTTGAATGAAGCATGTTTTTAACATTTTAAATACAATATCAAGAATCCTGATAGATGCCACGGAGGTTTAAATGTTACAAGAGGTCAGGTAACAAAAAAACAGTTTTTTATCGATATCTCGGAAAGTATTCGCTTTATGACAATAACATTTATTATCGAAATAGCTTACAAAATTTACAATCAAAAAGATTGTGTACCTTTTTTGCGTAAAAGTAATACCTTACAAAAAAAAATGGCTAATAAAAAAAATTAAGCATCTTCCAAAACTGTATTATTGTCATTGTCCTGAGTTTCTGAATAAGTTTCCTCAATGTCCATGGCTCCTTCTAATAAATTTATATGATGAATGTCTTGTGTCATGTGTTATTGCTCTTCCATACCAGCTATAGAATTGTGACAAGATTGACTGTCGCAATTAATACAAACAATAAAGCAATGCAATCCAATTTTTCTGTAACCACACTTTGACCCACAGAATTTATGAGAATCAAATCTTTTTGAGGAATAATAAGTTTGTATCGGACTCCTCGAATACAGTATCAATAATGAGATTGTCAGCATCGCCCTGAAGTTGTTTTACATTAATGTTAACAGTTTCAAACTGTCTACACAACATGGAAATAAATCGACTTCAATTTTTTTTATTAGAAAGAAATTCTTCTTTATCTACTGGAACTGTCAATCGATGCATCAAATAAAATTTCTTTCGATTTAAGGTGTTTCAAAGATCGACGAAGTCCTTAAAACTGGGATTTAGTATCTATACGAGAAGCAAGTTCTCAAATTTGTTTTGGCATCAGGGACCCCCACTATCAGCCCCATACTATTTTTAAGGGGGGGAAATAGTAATAGAACTTCTTATGAAGCAAATCTTCTCAAACAAATCTGATACTATTTTTTTCGTAAAGCAAAAAACTGTTTTTTTTTTACCTTTGAGATCTTATCACATTTAAAGTTTCCCTTGGTATCTATAATTCAGCTAGGTGAAAATTTTTATTCGGATTAGGTATTTTCTAGTTTAATTTAACTGTACTAGTAATAAAACAGCATTATTCATGTTGAGAAAGCCTATAAATAATACGATTTTCTTATAAATTATAATCGAAGAGAAATAAAGAGATCAGGCTACAGAAAAGTTTGAAAACCACTAAACCCTCAGACGGCGCCGCATAAGGAGATCGATCCTTGTGTGGTAGAGAGTGATCCAATTTAGTTGTGAACTTGGCCAAGTTACAAGGATAATCAAGTCCTTGGTGGCGAACTACTTTATATCGAAGAGTCCACGCTTCGGCTGGTTAGGTATGCTAGGTGTGAACGTCAAAAAGACGACGTTTAGGAAAATAGATCTTGACGGGTTGTTTGTAACATTATGATTGGATGTTCTGCTACATTTCAGAGACGATTTTATACTCAAGTGATAGGTATGTTTAAAATTCAGAGTCATTTTCATATAGAATAAAAGTACGTGGAAAAATTAACAAATGTAGAGGAAGATAATCAAAGATATATGCATTTAAGTCTTGATTACATATAGTATCCTGCATTTTCCGTAGAATAAAATTCATCAAAACCTAAATTAACTAACTAACCAAAGAATTTTGTTTGTTCTCCACTAGTACTTAGAGTATGATATGAAATAAAGAAAAATGCTGGGGTAAAGTAACGACTTCGAATATTTTTTTCAACAGAAAATGCCTAATATGATTTATTGATGTTTTTGACTTATTTTGGTACCGTAGGTGGCTTTGAAAATGTAGGAGTCGAATGTTTCTTGTCCAAAAGTGGATATTAATTTGTTCTATACTTCCGTAAAATTTGGTTCAAACCGGAAAAAAAAAATAAAAAAGTTCATCTTAAGTGTGTCACACTGTACAAAATACTACTTGGGTGGGCAAAATTTACTTAGTAAGCGACTTATTTTTGGAATCAAACCCTTAGAGAATGGACTAATACACAATACCAAATGGACCATTGTAAATATTCACAACGTAATCTCTTCGGACCCACTAGACAACATAATCGCTGTTTCGGATAGGATTCCCACCTGCACTGGCCTCTTCCATGTCAGCATTAAATCCTAAACTGTAACTTACTTTGTAACAAATCACTGAATAGTGCGGTAATAACAATAATTGTATGCTCTGCTTTAAACAAGGAATAATAAACTTTTTTTAAGATAATTTTGGTAGGCCTTTAAAAATTGTAGCTATGTTTTTAAATGTGATCCCTTTCTACACAGTCTTTGCTTTAGAAATTGCGAATTGTTTAATTTATAATAATAGCCTTTTTATTATACAGGGTGATCTATCATGACATGCGGAAAATTTATCAGTAGGTTGTCCCCACCGAAAAAGGAGTTAAAAAAATGAAAAATTAAAAAAAGTGACCAAAGAAATTGCCTTATTTCTGCGCCGCCAATAACTTTCACCAATCTGACGTAACGCGTTATAACCATATCACTTTATCAGACTTGGGATTGACACTATTGACAGCAAAGCTAAAGAGGGGAGAAGTGACTTTTTGGTTTTAATCAAAGCACACTACAAAAATAGCGAAATAAACCTAAAAGACATTGACCCTATGCTAGTGAACTCTACAACAAGTAGATATATGAGATGTTTACTGAAATCCATCAATAACATAAAAACACCAACTTCGGCGGTGCTTTGTACCTGCCGGTGTTCTGATTGTTCGACCGAAAGCAAAAAACGCGGCACTTTGACCGCACCCGCCGGCTTCACTTTTTATGCCAATTAAGGAAATGTAAACATCTCCAATATGTTGTTTCACAAGTAAGTTTGTCGCTCTATTATTGACCTAGACAATAACAGTAGTGTATCTTTGTAAGTGTTAACCATTTTTAATATACTAAATTACCTCGGAGCACTCTAAAATTTTACAGGGGCTTTTCCACACTGAAGAGTAGTACACCATTTTATTTTCCGCATATCATGGCAAATCACGTTGTATAACTTTAGTTATTAGAAACTAAAACGTACATAAAATGTAATTTAAAAGATCGGTAAAATATAAATTAACTAAACCTATATAATACATAATTAGAGCATGAACAGGGTGCGGCACGAAGGTAATCACCATGGAGTTTGAAAACAGAGTCCGTTGATAACTTTTTGAGAAAGTGGAACTAATTTATTTCTTAAGATTAAACTTTTGGTTTAAGGAGCGAAAAAGTTTGAGGCCGAAAATACCATTTATTAAGTTTCACGTTGAGTAATATTTTCTAAAAAATTATTGACTAAAATTCACTAATTGTATTAGTTAACACTTGACTTTGTGAAAAGCCTATTTAATTTTTATTAAGATGACTTCCGGAGAGGAACTGCTGGAGTTGTGATTTCCGCGGATGTTTATTTTATATTGAAGTTGCGGGGTTCGAAAATCTTCCTGAATGATTCATATGTTCGAATCGAGCCCCAAAAATGAGCAAGAATTTACGCGATCTGCAAAACCGTGTCTAGGTAGTTGAGTATAGAGGTCGAACGAAGGCCAAAACTGTGTGGGCGTAAAAATTTGATATCGTGATTTTAAAAACTAATTTAAAAACAGTAGATTTTTTGTATTAATATATTTTGACTATGCAGGCTGAAAGTTAATTTACTTTGTTAAATTTTGAAAAAAAAATTATCAAAAAATCTTTAAAAAGAATAAAAGGCACTATGACAAGCACAGACAAAATGTTGCATAAGCGAGTAAGGAACATCTTGTCATGAAAAATCAGATTTAAATATAACAATTCCGAAAATAATAATAAAGGACAAATTCACATGGCTAGGAAGGAGGATAAGCACAAGATGTTGTATTCAATCCAGAGAGAAGCGCGAAAAATCCAGGAAGAATATCTGGGAGCCGAAACCACTGACGAGGACTCCAAGAAGAAAATTAAAATCAGCATCCAAAATAAGAAAATAGAAATACTCTGCGCAAAGCCGATGCGTGGAAAATTTTTCCGCGACCTTGACCGACCAACATTGGACAAAAAAGTGTCTATGCAGTGGTTGAACGGCTCGGGCTTGAAGGGGGAAACGGAAAGTTTAATACTAGCAGCATAGGACCAAGCACTAAACCAGATACTACCAGAGGATGATCTTGAAGCGGCCTATTGACAGGAGGTGTAGGATGTGCAGAAGAACATGTCAATCGCGTGGTGGCGGGATGCACTACTCCGGCACCATCGGAGTTCGGAGTACACTCACCTACACAACAGAGTGGCCAGATATCTCCACTGGGTCATGTGTAGGCACTTTGATTCACCACTACCGCCAAAATATTAAGAATATACCCCCGAGAAGGTTGCCAATACCAACGACGTTACAATTAGGAAGTTTCCATTTTTCTCATTTTCCCGTAATAAATAGTCGTAAAAATCTTAAAAATATCTTTTTTTTTAATTATCTCTATTAATAAAAAAGTTGTCGCTTATCTGGGCTGAAGCTCGATGACGTCACATTACATTAATTCGTCAACAGCGAGCGGTCGCGGGCACCGGAAGTTCAGTTCATTCAGTGTTATTCTTAACGGACACAGCGTGAGATATTTTGTAGTTGGGCTAGTTTAACGTTTTAATCGTTTGAAGAAGTAAGTCATGCCTAAAATAACAGCGAGTTGTGTACTATGACGTCACAGTCTAGCGCGAAGTATTCAAATAAGAAATTAAATAAGTTCGTGAGTTTTTCAGATATCGACATAATTTTTTTTTGTTTGACTGGTTAACGGAAAGACTAATGAAGTTGAATGTACATGATATTTCTTAAACTTTCTAATTATATCGGACTTGCCGATTATAACTGACAGAGAAATTCGCGCGAATCGACCAGACATCGTCGCACTTAATAAAAAAAGGAAATCCTGTTTGCTGATGTAGCCATCTCGAATGACACAAACGTGATATTCAAGGAAACGGGGAAGTTGAGCAAGTACAAAGACCTCCAAATAGAAGAATGTGGAATGCAAAGACCACAGTCGTGCACAAGAAGTGCAGAAGATCGAACTTTTTGGAACAGCGTACATTTTGGGGAAAGTCTTGGAGCAGAAGTCTCTATGATCCCTTGTTGGGGTCTGAACTCGGAGCTGTTAAAGCGGACATCACTACCGTCTCCTGAAGGGCCCAAAAACTTGTCACGGGCTCCGACAGAGCAGAATCTCAATCGTGTGCGAGGGATGGGTGAATAGTTTTCAGCTACAGCTGAGAAACCGTGCTGTTTAGTCTAACACAGGGATTTCCAACAGGTGGTCCGCGGACCCCTAGGGGTCCGCGGACGATGTCTTAAAGGTCCGCGAAATGTCACTGAGATATTCAATTGTTTTGTATTTTACTTGACTTGCAGTGGTAGATTCTACATAATCTTCATTTTAAAAATTTAAGTTTTTAGTGTCAGTATAGGTACCGATGAGGGGGTCCTTGAAATAATCTTGTTGGGAACCTCTGGTCTAACATAACACAATACATGTTATACAATACACCTTTATCTCTGAAGGCCTGAAGTGATTTTGTACGAGAGGGGGCTACCGTTTCAAAACAAGGGAGACACACCCAGTATCCGATATCAGGCTAGTTTATTTTTTCGAAAAAATTACAGTACTATGATCGTGAATCGAATCCTGGACTTAAGGTGAGGGCCAAGTGTGCTTGTCTCTCGACCACGCAGTCAGTTAGTTACAGGTGTTGAGCAATAAGTAACCAGTGATTTATAGTATATTATTCAACGAGCGGTAATGTAGGTAACAACTCACGTAGATGAAAGTTTGCAGCACGAGCCGTAGGCGAGTGCTGTAATTCAACAAGTGAGTTATTACCATTACCGCAAGTTGAATACTATACTTTTTCTACGATTATAGCAATAAATATTAAATTGAGAAAATTTTGTTTAAATTACTCAGTTTGTTTATTAATAAAATTAACTGTAAAATTTACTTTTTGTTCACCCTTTTATATTTGTTGTCTTCAAAGGTTTAGCCACCTTTAAGCGGAGGTAGAATGTGATTTTTAATCGAAATAGTGCATAAACTGCTTGTAGCTTTGTAGATTAATATTCCGCGGCGGAAAATGCAAAACTTCTCCTCGAACTGCAATAGCCCGGAGCGCATATTCGGTCAAAAGTCTTGTTTTTTATGTTAGAGAAAAAAATTAAAAAAGCGTCGGAAAGCTCAATCAATTCTCTTTATGTAAGCTATCTACAAATTTTTCGAAAAAAACGATGATTATCGAGATATTCGAGGAAATGTAAGAAGTTACACGTTTTCCTATAGAGTGTATGTAAATCTTAAAAAAATAATTCTTATCAGAAACCTTTGTTTCGAAGGGCCAAGATTAACGGAGCGTCAAAGTAGTACATGATATTAAGTGAACATCGTATATGAGATCGATTTCAGTTAATTACCGATTAATTACGGTGACAAAATGGAGAAATTTTACCGAAAAAAAAAAAGTCCCAAATCCCACCCCCTCTAGTTCCTTCATTTTTGTCGGAATTCAAAAAATAAAAAAACGAGTTTTAGCAAATTAAATTCCATTTAACTACTAGAGTAGTCTTTTGGCGTAGGAGCCAAGATTAAAAAGTTGCCAACTGTAGAAGCTCAAAATTTGCGATTTTTTGCCGTACATGGCCAACATTTCAGTAGTTATCTCCGAAACGAAAAAAAAAATCACAATTCTGATAGTAGCAAAAGATTCGTAATGAAAAATACTCGTTTGACCTTGTTTTTTATTTCGAGCTAACTCCCACCGTTTCGGAGATATCTGCGAAAAATAACAAAAAACAGCTTACATTTCGAGTGGAAAAAATTGCAAAAACATGCAATCTTGACACGTTCATATTTTTCGAAAAACACCATTGGGACGGCCATACGATGTCGCGATGTAAAGAAGTCTTCCAGATAAACCAGATCGTAAATTGCACGGCGAAATTCGAAAATTCGGCTCAACACGAACGAATCAAAAGTAGCATTTTGTGACATTTCAGAAAATCTTTATAGATATTAACGCGAATAATCTGTCACTACCTCCTTGGCTCCACCTTCCTGTGTTGCGCCGGTTGCGCGTTAACGTCGATTGGACAGGCTAGGCATGAAGATAAAGGTGATTGGCTCTGTACCTAGCGTGAGTTATAATAACTCACGCATTATAACTCACGCTCTTTGTTTATGGATACTATTAATGACCAAAAGCAGTTCATTAATTAGTACATAACCTAATAAAAGTAGATAAACATATTTATTCAATTATATGTAAATACGCTATCAACTTTTCTCAAACTGGATGGATATAAAATGATCACAAATATTTTGCATTTTCTGTATCCTAATGACCGAAAGTAACGTTACAGTAACTAGAATATGTTAACATTATATATTCATAGAGACTGCCTCATATAACTCGAAATAGATATATTATTATGTAAGGATTTAAAAGAATAAAAGAACTTTTAAAGGCATTAAGTATGAAGCGTAAATTTAAATTTACAATCATTATTCTGTCTTTAACAGTATCTGATGTTTTACCACCTGCAAGCAGTCTACTATTAATGCTGTCAAACAGTATTAATTTGGATTATGCGGAGCAGAAATTATGTTTTTAGATAACGTGTGATATTTACTGAATCCAAACTTATTACATCATTCGAGAAGTCAATATCAATTTAAAATATTCAGAATCGTTAGGATAATTATAGCAACGAATGAAATTACATATATCGGAGATATATTATATAACCAATGGTCTCAGTATTGGCCTTTGAGGAAACACCTCTAGTTAGAAGATTCAGTTGCTAGGAGAAATTATCAAGAGTCACCCTTTGTTTGTAACATGCTAACAAAGATACACTTAAGTTATTAAATCCGTAATATATTAATTTCAAAGTTTAGTAATTCGTCATTGATTGTATCAAATGCCTGGCAAGTCAAAAGAGCATTCATTTGTTTATTACGCCGTGCCATAAATATTTCAACCTCAAATTCCAGTAGGGCAGCTGCCATTCTCTTTCTTCTGGTACCATAGCAAAACAAAAAAGTAACAAATTGGTTGTTTTAGAACGTAGTGGAAATTCTGCACCTGCATGTTGACAATATTGATATATGTAAACAAAACTTGATATCCTCAACCATTTGAAAGCAGCGTCGAACTATATATTAATTTTCCGCCACCAAATGATATAGCGTTAAATGTCAAAGTCTATATAGCCAAGATAGAAAATACAGGGTAGAACATAAATCTATCTAAATCTAAATCAATATTTTTAATGTTGAGAGGGTATATGCAGTAGGAAAAGAATATACTCAATCATTAGGGAGTGATGCCATAGCTACGCATTAAGCGGCAATAAATTATTTCCTTAAGCCTGGGGGAATAATAAATTCATCAAGAATGAACTGCCTTCGGGTCATAGTATTCTAAACGATACAGATTAGGACAATTTTTAGATTTTATTCATCCTTTTGTCTCTTGGCATTAAATCTCAAAAGCCAATTGACAAACAGAAATAATAATTTTTGCATATATGCTAAAAATTATTCGGCTATAGCTGATACCAGTAGCTAGAAACTGATACTATAGCTATAGATATTACAGCGCAAAAATACCCTTAATCTGGGCAAAACTGCAACACAAATGATTCTTCTTGCATTACACTCTAAAAAGTGTTTTATACACTCGTTAGCTACTGTCTCCTTTGTTTTAACAATGTTATGGTAAACCTATACTGTCCGTTACCTTTCTTGTTTATTTAAAAAGTCGTCATGACAGGTACCTTGGCGTGAAGCGTATTCCCTGTGTTTTCCCTTGTCTTTTTATTAACTCTATTAAATATCGGCACCGGTAGGGTCAACATATCTCGTGGCTGAATTATGTTTTTACCTAATATACAGTTTATAATAGTTTATAATAGGGAGCTATTTTTGACAACTGCATTTACTGCTGTCTATCACCACGATTCTTTTTGAAGAAATAATATTTTACAGGTGCTTGTAGTCAGATTTTTAACAATTTCGACCAAGTCGGGGTCTACTATGATTAAAATAAAAATTAAAGAGTATATATTTTTTTTAAATCAAAATAATATCTGAGAGGTGAACCATATGTATTTTGGCCCCAGGATCCAAATATGCAAAAATATGGAGGTTGTTCCATTTATAAATTTAATATTCGACTAAACTGCATCAAAACCATGCGCCATGCTGGTTCTTTAAATCATATAATTGAAAATTATTTACATTACTACACTAAATTTGAAACAATTAATTAGCCCATTCGAAAGTTACAAGAATGTCCTTAAGGGCTGGGACACCCGGTGTACTTGTATTTTTTAAACTTAAATTAACCATTTTGGTACATTATTCCTATGTCTTGTTTGCCTCTGAAGTAGCTTCTACAAACACAAAAACACTTGAATACTGTTATTCAACGCGAGTTTGGTATCCTCTGGAGGCGATTAAAACTGGTTTTAATCGTCCGCAACATGGTTGGTGCAACGCGCGTCGAGTAATAGTATTTAGTGTTTTTGTGTTTGTAGAAACTACTTCATAGGCAGCTTTACACCGAAGGTTCCAGCCCTATCCAAGCTTTAACTAATTATAGTCAGTTATAGTTGTTAAAAATGTATAATTTTGAGACCGCAGCCTTTTTTTATTCTGGATATTTTAATAGTTTTTGCAACTCTAAGCCTTATGCACCATGTTTTCGTGTCATCTTGTTGAATTCACACAAATTATTTCGTTAACCAATACAATGGTATAAAGATAAATTGGAAAGTATTTTTTTTGTCAAGGGTTTCGAAAATAAACAACCCAATAACACCAGCACACACAAAAAAATAGTCGAGTGCGAGAAGGCAGACCTATGTATTCCCAGCATTTTGACCTGCTGAACACGAATCTGATGTCCGTTTCGCCCGAGTTTTGCCCGATTGACTCTTGCATTTTTCTTGACCTCAAAAACACCTTAAGAATGCCCGAAAAATCTCAAATAAGTAAATAAAAAGCTTACATGAGCTGACCACCATTTCCATACGCATTTTGGGGCGCTGAGACCGAATCTGAGATCAGAATTGGCCGATCAGTTAGGAATTTTGACACATAAAAAATGCCCGAAAACTCCCAAACAAATAAATAAAAAGCTTACATGAACTGATCACTATATCTATACGTAATTTGGGGCACTGAAACCGAATCCAAGGTCAGAATTCATGCGCGACGATCGAATATCATGTAAAATCCATATTTAGGTTGAAAGCGTACACAAAGATGACTGAATCATAGCCCGAAATTGACTTTGCTCTACATAATATTTGAACATATAATTTACGACGTATTTTCACGAGCTGAACACAACACCGTAGTCAGAATTAAAGCGCAATTTGCAAACTTCATAGAGAAATATCATTTCAGCATATATTCTCATCAACTCTAGTAAGCGGAGATGGGTAACTTTTAAATTTTAAAGTATCTAAAGGAAAATATTACTGAACAGTGACATTTTTAGAAAAAATTTTTAGAACAAAGTTTGTTGAGAGAGGAATATCGTTTGGACTTAACATTTACCTACACCCTCCCTTGATGATGTACTTTTGTTCATCACTTTGTACTTGTACTTTTTTTTTCTTACAGCTGTTTAGAATTGTACAGTTTTCTTTATTCTGTTTGATTATCATATACCATTTGTTTCTTTTTCTATTTTTGCGACTAGGACACCTCCACGTGGTGACGGCGGGCAACGATTTATTTCGGCTAAGTTCCTAGGTAAAAAAATGCCGTCATGGCAAAAGTAGAGAAAGAGTTTACGATGCAGGGGAGGGAAACCCCAGTATCGGCGGCGGGTCAAGTTGGGAAAGCGGGACCGCGGGCGTCGTCATCATGCAACCACAGCTCTAGTGAAGTGGGAAACTTGGCTTCCTATGAGTATAGGGCTACAAGAAATCTGTACAACTGTGTAAGAAATGCGAATTCCTTCTGTTTTGTTTGTAGTAAATTCGAGGTTCCGAAAAATCAAAAAAAAAATCAGCGATAAAATAAAAAATATTTATCTAAAATCTATGGTTTAAGTATATTCATCAACCCTTCTTAATTATGACAATATAAGAGCAAGTGTTCTTTTCCTTATGTAAAATATTTTCTAAAGTCTTTTTCTCTTTTTCTGTATGAGCTAGAACGAACATCACTTGATACTAAATTGTCTTTTTCCATAATCGCCGCTAAATGTTCTTCCCTACCATTAAACAGACCAAGATTTCTAATAACATTATTAAGTTATCATTTCACCAAATATTGGGAGTTTTAGTTTTTATCGAACAAATCAGTTTCCATTAATTCTTTTTTAGTATTAATTCCGGAAATATTTGTATTGCTAAAAAATAACACTCTTCACGGATTCCAAGCTCCGTCAATATTGTTGGATTTTTATATTTTACTTTTTAACGTTCTTTCCATTTGTCCAACATCTTATAACACACGATGCAAGGTATCATGGAAAACCTTTATCCACTATTTCCATACTATAACATTTTAGATAAATATTTTTTATTTTATCGCTATATTTTTTTCGATATTTCGGAACACCGAATTTACTATAAACAAGGCAAGAACTTTACACAAAGAACTCTAAACCAAGAAATCTAAACCTTAACATATTCTAGGACAGGAACTTTACACAAAGAACTCTAAACCAAGAACTTTAAACCTTAATAGTTCTTGCCTTAGGAACTTTACAGTTCTTGTCTCAGGTTGTGTTGGGTTAAGAATTCTTAGTTTAAAGTTCTTGGTTTAAAGCTCTTGCCTTAGGTTATGTTAGGTTTAGAGTTCTTGGTTCAAAGTTCTTGATGTAATGCTCTTACCTTAGGCAATGTTAGTTTTAAAGTTCTTGGTTTAAGCTTCTAATTTATTTGTTTTGGATTTTTGGGCATTTTTAGGTGTTTTTTGAAGTTATGTCAAAATTCCTAACTGATCGGCTAATTTTGACCTTATATTCAGTTTCAGCGCCCCAAATTACGTATAGATATAGTGGTCAGCTCATTAATTTTTTTATTTACTTGTTTGAGATTTTTCGGGCATTTTTAAGGTGTTTTTTGCGGTTAGCAAAACCGAAAGAGCCAATCGGGCAAAACTGACACCGGATTCGTGTTCAGCGGGTCAAAATGCATGGGAATACATAGGTCTGCCTTCTTGCACTCGACTTTTTTTCTTTTTGTATGCCTGTGTAATTAACGGAAATTTGTATTAATGCTAATTTTATTGAAAACTTTTTTATTTATGTCAACGTTTTATTGTTACTGAAATATGAATTATAATTATGATATCTAACGGCACGGCAGCTCAGCGACCTAAAGCGTGTTGGCGGCGAGAACACTTGATCACAGTGTTTATCGTGTACTGGGTTCGATCCCCAGCTCCAACACTGGCAATGTCGGTGGATAATGAATGTTGTTTGCGTTTTTTCAAATGTGTAACTCCCTTCCGAACAGCCCAAGCTTTGGATTTTAGAAGTTGCCTAATATGTGTAAAGTATTTATCTTTATACAGGGTGTCCCATAAGCAATGATACATGGAGCAATGGCAGATTCCTTACGTAAAAACATTACGATTTAACCAAACTTACCTTAATCCAAAAGTTGATGTTAACAGAGATACAGGGTGTCAAAGTTAAATTTTTGTTTTGGTTTTTTTTAATAATTTCTTTAAAAATTGAAATATTTTAACAAAATTTGGTGATTGAGGATTTTTTGAGGCGAGGGTTTCAAATCCATTCATACTTTTGCTGTTATTTGTAGATGACGCCACCTACGGTGTTGGGTATCGTTATGTCATATATTTTTGGCGAATTTTTTAAAATTTTCTTTAAAATAAAAGTTCCTGTTTTCCTGTCTTCCTTACGTATAAAGGTATACCTTCTAAATGTCGCTACGAGTAACCGTTTTCGAGATATTTGGTTTTAAATTATAAATATTTCAATTTTTAAAGAAATTATTTTAAAAAACCAAGACAAAAATTTAACTTTGACACCCTGTATCTCTGTTAATATCAACTTTTGGACTAAGGTAAGTTTAGTTAAATCGTACTCTTTTTACGTAAGGAATCTGCCAATCTATGTACCATTACTTAGGGGCACAGCGTATATAATCCCGTTTTTAAAAATTAATTTTCTGCTATGTTGCCAAATTACATACCTACAAATAATAAATATATGCCCCTAATCTGAATGTTGTAGAATAATAAAATAGTGCATTATAACACATAAGTATGTATACATCTATTGTTAGTAGATTCCAGAAAGTATGGAAAAAGTCGTAAAGGGGTAATAAAAAGAGAATGGTCAATGCCCTTGTTATTGATTTCGCGTAGATTACACAAAGGGAAGGAACTAAGGATACCTAAATATATCATTTATTTGTTATTCTGCCCTACAACCACCTTTATGATATAAGTACAAAGGATTGCGGAACATAATTTGATTTGTGCACATGAGTCGAAGGGGCAATAAAGAGTTGCCACGTGCGTCCACTTGAGACCAATAGTAGTAGTGGACTCGTTCATTAATTATATTATCCCTCTAACGATATAGTCCAGTCAACGAAGAGGTTTTCTCTTCAGGAATGTGTTGGGGGTAGTTAGGAGGTAAACATACTAAAAGTCCCCGCCCCTAGCCCTGCCGCTTCAGGGGGAGGAGGGGGGTGGAAAGGTCCTTTTTTTCGATTCTTCGCTTAAGACTCGGAAAAGATAACTCGTACGGAAAAAAGTTTTCTATGATAAATTAAAGATAATTAAATTTCCTACAAGAATATATTAATTTTCTTCCTGTGTGTTATAGTTTCCGAGATATTCGCCAGCGAAAATCGATAATTAATAAATTAATTAATTAGGTATCTCAAATTTTTCTATCAAACCGGTTTACCGTGGTCAGCTAATAAATCATGGTCACAAAACAATCTTTATTTTACAACACCTGATGTATTTACTGACGTAATATTCTGTCGAAATCTATTAGACTAGGCACGTTTTCAAAAAAGAACAATGCAAGAATCATTTCATGTAACAATTGGGAAAACAACGTTTTTAGGGTATTTCGACCCCGCTGAATACGAATCTGCCTGTTGCCAAAGCGAAATTTGGACTGGAAGTCCGGTATCCAAGATGGCGACCAAAACTCTGTTGCCCTATATTTCCCTTCTCCGTTGGCTTAAAATAATAATCTAAACATCTGTTTAGGGGTTTTCTCGGTTGCCAAGCACATTACAATGCTCAGAATTTACTTACCTTAAGTTTGGAGTGCATGGGTTCCAAGATGGCGCCCAAGATGGTCGCCGAAACTTTGTTGCTCGGAAGTAAGCAAGGAAGCAAGGAAGATAAGAAAACGACCATTTCAAAGTTCAAACATTGTTTATTACAAGATGGCAAAGAAGATAAAACAATCATTCCAGTGTTTTTAGCTTATAGCCAGGTTGCAAGGAAGATGCCATTCAAAGAGTTCAAACATTGTTGAGAGCGGTGGCACAACTTGGTGCAAGTCGATCTATTCTTCTTGCACGTGCACTAGGGCGGTCCTTATTTATACTTGAGGAAAAAAATATTTTCGAATTTAGTTTGGGCCACCCCCCACAACGGTTTCAATTGCTAAAAAAATAATGTGGCTGAAATTTGAGCGAAATTGGATACGGGGAAAACGTGCCACCCTAAATTTAATATTTCTTGAAATTCCCCACATTGTTATATTTCGTTTTTCTAAGTAAACAATAGGTATAATTGACATCCTGAAGATAATTTATACTAGTTTAGAAAGAGGAAAGCAAATTCTAAACGCTACCCATGAAAATATTGACATTAAAATTCCCTAATCCTTTTAGGATTAAGGAATTTTAATAGGTGGTCACCCGCAAGGCCCTAGTTTTAAGATCTATTTCCTGGAATTTTGTCTCTGCTGTAGGGTTGAGTTTCTACCTGAACGGCATAAACCTTAATCCTCACTGTAATTTTAGCCGACCCGTATGGCAATAAGTGCGTCAAAGCATTTCAGTACCTCATTATCAGTGAAAAGAGCAGCACGCAGCACAATGTCCCGCCAAATTAATTTGCGTGGTCGTGATAGTGTTTATTTTCTCGGTATTTTTTCAAACGAGATTACTGGAACTAAACTGCCTTCTAATAAATAAGTTTTGAGTGTACTTTTTTTAACTTAAGAGACGTGAAGCTGAAGCCAGACTTGTAATACAAGAAGTTGTGATTTTTTGGGAAAAGGCAAGAATTCCCACTAGAAAACAATACCACTGTATTGATGAGCTAGTATCTTTGTATGAAGAATGGAGGACGCTTCAATAAAGGTGTAAGAAGCAGACGAACTTTCAAAAACAGAAAGAAGCAAATTTTGTAGCAAAGTTTGATGACTTACTTCTTCGACATAGCCCACGAAAACGCGCTTGAGACGATGACTATCTAGGAAGATAGACAATTTTTAGTTCAACAACGGGAAAAAGGTCGACCAGGATTTATGTACGGTATAGATTATGAATTAGAAGGCAGAGAAAGAAGAGCTGAAAAACGAGCACGCGAAGCTTCAGAAAGAAGAGAACGCAAGATACGAAAACTTGAAGAAGCAAGTAAGTACCAAAATTAATAGTATACAGTGTGACCCATTTCAAGTGGAAACACCTTCGTAACTCAATTATTGGTCATCCAATTTCAACCAAATTTGGATCGGTATCAAAGATCTTTAATATTTCTTTTTTTGAGTAAAACAAAACTTATTTCAGTCAGTCAGTCAAATTTTTAAGGCCGAGAATTTTCTTTAAACGTTTTCAACAGTATTGGGCTAAGATTAACAAACATTATTTTAAGTTCGGATTTGAAGACGGATATGTTCTTCCATTTTTAGATGATACAAAAGAGGTAGTCACATTTGTAACATCTGCTCTGGAAAATCCGCAAAAGCAGCCTCGAGAAGATTATAGAGAATTTTTGGAGTTGTCCTTAATATTCTTGGGTGAAATTCCTCCTCGTGGAATATCTTTTCGGGTTCCTGGGGCAATTCACCACGCGAGATGGATGGCAAAAGCTATTTATTGCTTAAAGATTTTCTTGTTCCGAGATGAATTCACATTGACAGATGAAGAGAGAAGAGGTCTTTTAGATATATGTATTTTTGTCGTGAAAGTTTATATTGAAGCCTGGTTTTGCGCGCCACTTGCCACTGAAGCGCCTTATCAGGACCTCCGCTTTTTAAATAAGCTTTACGACTGTAAGGCCGTCGATCCCGAGATATCCATTGTTGCGTTGAAAAAATTTCATAAGCATTTATGGTACCTAAGTCTAGAAGCAGTTGCCTTCGCATTCTTCGATTCAAAATTGTCAGAGGAATCCAAAGTGAAAATGGTTGAAGCCCTAGGCGAGAAAGAGGATCTGGAAGAAGAAACATTGGATGTGGAAAAAGAATCATCGGATGTGGAAGAAAAGCCATTAGATATAGAAGAAGAATCATCATATAGTAAAAGTATCAAGCGAATAGAGATAGGCGAAAATGAAATTCCAGTTTGTGGAGAACACATTTATTGAAAATTTTGTTACTATCTAAACCCGAAAGTTTTTCAAACGATTTCGCATAAATGATGACTTTCTTGAAACGCACCCTTTAACGTTGGATATTGTTAAAAAAATCAAAGTTGTTAATGATACAGCAGAGCGGGGTATTAAGTTAATGACAGATTACAATAATGTAATAACAAAAGATGAGGAACAAAAACAATTCGTCTTGCAAGTTGTAAAAGATTATAGAACACGATTTCCCGATTTTAAAAAGGAGACCTTATCCCAAAAATTATAATCAAATTAACGACTTTTCATAAATAAAGTGATTTTAAGTATGTATATTATTTATTTTCAGTCACTACTAACTCGATTGTCAGTAGCAAGCTTTGAAAAATTAAATATCGAAATTTATTAGAATTTATTTGAATCTCCCAGAATCAAGGGTTGGGTGGCACGTTTTCTCGTTATCCGATTGAGTTCAGATTTTGCACAGAACATTTTTTTAAGTACTGAAACCAATCTAGGTGGTGGCCCGCAAAAAAACATAAAGTCTAAAAATAAGAAGCACCCTGAGTCGTGCACATTGTAGACAGGCACTGGGATGAACAATTACAGGCTAGGTTATCCGTACAGACTTTAGGGAAAAGCTCAAGAGTCATAAGGCCGAAGAAAGCGGCGAATTTCCTGTTGGAGAACACAACCTCACTTCCAAATACCTTCGTTTAATACCTGATTGACTTTCAGCACATATATTTTTTTTGTAATCGTAATTATGGACTCTGAAGACACGAACTTAACACTTCAATTCATATGTAAAACATTTTTCAAATTATGCTATTTATATAAACAAGTTCACTTACCGGCTTAACGCTACTTGTATATCATAAATGAAATGTTAAAGTATGACTTACACCATAAAACAGCTTCTTAGCGCCAAATTTGAAATTCTTATAAGGTTCGTCCACTATTCACCTCTTTCCAGTATTACACGCGCCTCCCCTACATTCAGTAACACAATTTTGTTACCAAATTGTATTTCGGAAGGTCTAAAATATTAGTTAAAAATACGTAACACACACACGCACGCACGCACGAACACACACACACACACACACTGACAAATTTTAAACTCCAAATACGGCAAGACGCACGGAGCGCACGTAAACACAACAAAGTTTCGGCGGCCATCTTGGGCGCCATCTTGGACCCCATGCACTCCAAATTTAAGGTAAGTAAATTTTGAGCATTGCAATGTGTTTGGCATCCGAGAAAACCCTTAAGCAGACGTTTAGATCATTATTTTAAGCCAACGGACAAGGTAGATATAGGGCAACAGAATTTTGGACGCCATCTTGGATACCGCACTTCCGGTCCAAATTTCGCTTTGGCAACAGGCAGATTCGTATTCAGCGGGGTTGAAATACCCTAAAAACGTTGTTTTCCCAATTGTTACATGAAATGCTTCTTGCACTTTATAGAGATGGATTTCTTACTTATGGGCCTAGTCTATATACATTTTCTTAAATATACAATATGACTCACTTAAAACGAAGACACCCTCATAACTTTTTTAGTTTGTTTCCGATTTCAACCAAATTTTATTCAAGTATAGAACAAATTAGAATCTACTTATGACCAGAAAATCATTCGCCTCCTACAAACGCAAAGCCACTTGCGGTACGAAAATATGTGGAAAAAAATAAAAAATCATATTAGGCATTTTTTTATTGGAAATTTTGTTAATGAAACTTGTTCAGAATTGTTCAAAAACCGTGAGACCAAAAGGACCCCTGAACAAAACCGATGAAAATGGTGTTTCGGTGGAATCAGCTGAAACTTTGATATTTTGTAGTTCAAGTCATGCTCGTCAAAAGTTCTCATCACATAGAGCCGATCCCATGGACAGTTTTTGAGATGCAGCTCGTCAAAGTTAGGTAATTTGGGTCATTTTAAACATTCAAGAATTTTTTACTCTTAACTTTAGCAAAAATTGCAATGGTCGAAATAATTTTGACCAAGTCCAAGAATTTTTTTCAGAATTGTTTATCAACTTTTAAGTTAAGTAAAATATATATACAGGGTGCGCCGCTTAAAACCCCCCAGGCTTGTAACTTTCTTATTTTTTAAGCGACGACCATATTGGGCACATCAAATTGTAGATATTTTTAAGGCATTTAAACATGTGTACACAGTAATTTAATCCAATTTTTTTTTTTTAAATTGTTAAGAAAGAAAACTTAATTTCCTTGAATATTTTTTTACCTCACCCTGTACATAAGCTGCATTAATGTTTTCTTATAAAGATTTTAATCAGCTTCAATTTATGTTAGTACGTCATATTCGAAATTGTTTTTGGTTTTACAGAAAGAAATTAAAAATACTCTTTCCGGTTCCAAACTTATTTTTTTTTTTAAATAACTTTGAAAAGAATGTAAATAATAATTTTATGATTTATTTATAAAATAAACAATTTTCAACGTAACAAAACAGTAACAAGAAACAAAGGAAATAAATATTTTTATAAACAAACTTATATTAAAATGAACTAATAGGAAATTGCAAAATTTTTATTTTTAAAAATGTTTCATTTTAATAACATAAATTGAAGCTAATTAAAACCTTTATAAGAAAACATTAACACAGTTCATGTGCAGGGTGAGGTAAAAAAATATTCAACGAAATTAAATTTCCTTTCTTAACAATTTTTTCAAAAAAAATTTTTTTTTATCATGTATGCATGCTTAAAGGCTTTAAAAATATCTACAATTTGATGTGCCCAACATGGTCATCGCTTCAAAAAAAAAAAAGTTGCAAGTCTGGGGAGTTTTAAGTGGCGCACCCTGTATATATACAGGGTGTCTCATCAGGAACCGCATCGATCGATATAGGGAAAAGTACCCAAAAGAAAATTAGGGAAAGTCAAAAACATGTAGGATACCCTATGCCTAAACCCAGCCGTTTCAGAGATATTTGACATTTAAAGAAAAAAAATTTGACAATGGTTTACAATATCCTTTATAACTTTCTTCGTGTAAAAGATACTCACTTGCTTTTTGGCACATAAAAAGAACACGAGGAGAGCTGCTCTTTATAATTCAATTACATTCAATAATAGTACACCAAGTGTTCCATTCTTGACGTTACATTTTGTAAACTTCAAACCGCGAAAACTTGTTTAGGTTAAATGGAACACCCTATATTTTTTTACATCAAGTTATGTAAAATTAAATTCCTTTTTTTTGATATCAGCATTGTGGGGGTTTAAGTTACAACTTTTTGAAATATTTGCGATTTTCTTAGAAAATCAAGAATTGTTAGTAAAAATTTTATCAAATTAGCCATGATTAGAAACAACCAGTAATGTAATTCTCTTATGTCAGAAAAATGCCACCACGTTTAAATTACACCCACGAGGACTCTTTGAATTTGTTTTTTATTTATGGAGAATACGATAAAGTAATATCAAGAACTTGTAGTACATTTGCTACTCGATATCCACAAAAACGGAAACCGACACCAAACACTATAAAACACATACTGGATAATTTTAAAAATTATGGCTCTGTCGAGGCAAGAATTCAAAAGCGGAGGCCTATTGTTGATGACAAAAACGTAGAAATAGCAATTCTGGGATATTTTCATGCAATTCCAATGATATCATTAAGACAAACTGCTCTGGAATCAGGACTATGCAAGGATTCAGTTCACAGAATCTTAATTAAACATAAATTTCACCCGTTTTCGTTCCAAATGGTTCAGTGATTAAAAGGAACAGATTTCCTAAGAAGAGAAAATGTTTGTGAATTTATTCTAATAAGGCGAAGATTCTTATTTGGGAAATATTATATGGTCAGATGAAGCTAAATTTACCAAAAACGAACTTTCTAATTGACACAATTCACATTATTGGAGTGACTCGAATCCTCATGTGTTCAGGGAGCGAAATTTTCAAAAAAGTTGACAGTTTAATGTTTACTGCGCCATAAGAAACGATAGAGTCGTGGCATTAGAATTTTATCAAGAAAATTATTGGATGACCAATAACCGAGTTACGAAGGTGACCCATTTCAAGTGGAAACACCTTCGTAACTCAGTTATTGGTCATCCAATTTCAACCAAAGGACATGGCACAATTTTAAGGTATTTTGGCCCTCAGTAGAAAATTTTGAAATTTTAATATATTATAGTCTATATTAAAGGAAGTAATTTTATCATTGAAAGAAAGTCCTAATTATACAGGGTGTATCTGAAAAGTTAAGTTAAAAATAGTGATTTTAAGATATCGGATATTTATTACTGGCATCAGAAATAAAAACTAATAACTATTTCAATCATTTATTTTCACTATACAACGTGTAGTACCGATTAAAACATGTATAGTTGATATACCATACAGTGTTCCAAAAATATTATCGTCATAGGTTTTTAGTATTCTGATGAAAGAGAAAAATGAAATACATTTTAATTACTATTTAATAAGTGGTATTTAGTTGGCTTTGGGTCTTATCTATTTATGTGTGTTTTATGTTATATTTAGACAAAAATTATACAATAAATAAAATACTAACTTCTATTACATCATTACAGTGTTCTAAAAATATAACGATTAAGAAGCACGTTTAAAAAAATATATTTTTATCCGAGCAACATTCTGGTGATGAAAAACAATACAAAACAGTCCAAAAAAGAAATTATTATTAAGTATTTATTAATGGCCGTTTAGCTGAAAAAATTTGAAAAAACAATCTTGAAAGTTGCAATAAAACTCTTATCATTGTCATGGACGGTGGCGGTCCCGAGCACAAAAATAGCGTAAAAACAAGGCATCATAGTTCGACAATTTCTCCCTTATCTGATCCGATTTAAAAACTGTTTCCACACTTTTATAGAAAAAACTTCATAGAATGGTACGTGCCTATTAAAAACTTTACAAAAACTAAACATTATTTTTAATTTTTTTATTTTTTGTTCGATTTTTTAATAGGCTAGGCAGGTACTATTTTATGAAGTTTTTTCTATAAAACTGTCGAAATAGTTTTTAAATCGGATCAGGAATACGGGAGAAATTGTCGAACTATGATGCCTTGTTTTTACGCATTTTAAGAGCAGGCTGTGATCCAAGTATGGAAAACAATTATTGTTATTTGACAGTTATAACGTTGTCAGAAGCAATTAAGTATTGTTACTTATTCTCAAAAAGAAAAAAAAAAAGAAAAATGGTAAACTATTTTATTTGTAACATAATATTAAGAGCTGGAAATAGAATGTCTAGACTTTTAAATAAACCCGACCAAGAAGAAGAGGTTTCCCGCAGAAGAGAATTAGCAGTCCTCCATCGTAGTAGATTTAGGTTAATCAACCAAGATATTGAAGAAGACAGCAAGGTATGTGTTAATTGCGATATGAGGATTACTAAAGTTATAACATTGGAAGATAATGAGATGGCTATACCAATGGAACTATTAGTAAGCAAACAAACAGAGAAATGTTTCATTTGCAATGAATTAACAAATGATAGGCTCACTCTTGATGTACGAGCAGATTTTTACATAAAAACTAATATTTTCATTCCTGGTCAGGTTTGTTGTTGTGCTAACCATTTAACAGAATGTGGGTACGTAAAATTAGAATTTATGGGAAATATAATCAGCATTCCCAGTAAAATTATTTTAATTGGATAAGATATCTCAAATTGGTTTCCAATATTGCAAGAAATTACTCAAGATCAGTCTGGAAAAAAGTATGAGGATGAAAATAATTTTAGCGACGCTGAGCTGAAAAGTTTAACATCATTGAATCGAGAACAGTTTAGTGAATTATTTGATATGTGCGGCCCGGTTGAAGTAAATGGGTGCACGAGATACCTTACGAAAAAATATTTAATGGCATTTCTGATGAAATTGCGTCAAGGTCTCTCCGACAATTTTTTATGCTCAATTTTAAACTTTTCTTCCAGGCAAAATGTGAGCATGGCAATAACTGTCGTAAGATAAAGTTTAATGGCGCGCTTTGTCAACGAGAATCTTGGATTTAATTCACCTCCCGTGCAAGATAGAGAACGATTTTTAGAACAACACATGACTGAATTTGTGAATCGGCTATATAATCCAGACCCCGCTGTCCCTAAAGCTATTCTGTACCCAGACTGTACTTATTTTAAGATTCCAAAAAGTTCACAATTCAGGGTTCAGAGACAATTATACTCCAGTCATAAGAAATACACTTTCCTGAAAGCAGGTTTTGTTGTAGCTCCCGACGGTTTTATAGTGAGTGTTCAAGGTCCTTATTTTTCAGATGTTAGAAATAACGATGCTCAAATACTAATTAATGAATTCAATCAAGATAGAGAACTAGTGCGGAATTGGGTCCGGGATAATGACATTTTTGTCTTAGATAGGGGATATCGAGATGCGGTAGAGTTTTTGGAAGAACTTCATTTAAATTGTGAAATGCCTACATTCCTGGCAAGAGGACAGACAGTTCTCAACGGAGGAAGCTAACCAATCAAGAAAAGTAACTGAGACTCGTTGATTAAGCCCGTAGTGGTCATCTGAAGAGTATCTTTAAGTTCTTTAGAGATCTTATACCCATGTAGCATTGTTTGCATTTGGACGATTTTCTTAAAATAGCCTGTGCTCTTATTAACCGTTTTCACGCACCTATTCATATGCAAAATTGTGACGATGACTTAGCTAGGGCAATGCTAAATATCATTCAAAATCAAATAATTAACCAATTACAAATCAGGGTTGAACAAGAAAGATTACATCGAAGAGGTGGTGTAGGCGTTTGGGTTAATTTAAATGAAAATAATGACTATTTCCCTAATTTACCACTAGATTATATAACTTCTAAAACTTTTGGTACCTATCAAGTTAAAATTAGTGCCGGATATATCCAAGATACCAGTGCGAGGGAGGTAAACAACGAATTTATTTTCCAAACACAATTACTCGAAAATAACCTAATAAGGGCTCGAATTTATTCCAGATTTACCCAAGCAACAAAACATATGTTATTCATAGAATATAATGAAAATATTGAAGATCCGATTACAGGTACATATTGTACGTGTAAATCTGGTGCCCGTACATTAGATGTAAGTGCGCATGTTTCATGCGTGTTATGGTATCTCGGATATGGAAGACACGAAAATCAAGTGAGATATCCAACAGATGTTCTGTTAAGATGTGTTCAAGATGTGGCCAACAGGCACAATAATGTTGAAATCGTGGAGAATATGGACTGAAGGAAAGTAAAGCACTCTGTATTACAAAGCAAGTTACCGCCACCATTAATGACAATAATAAGAGTTTTATTGCAACTATCAAGATTGTGTTTTTTTATTTTTTCAGAAAAACTGCCATTAATAAATACTTAATAATAATTACTTTTTTGGACCATTCTGCTTTGTTTTTCATCACCAGAATGTTGCTCGGATAAAATATATTTTTCTAAACGTGCTTATTAATCATTATAATTTTAGAACACTGTATGATGTAATAGAAGTTAGTATTTCATTTCTTGTATAATTTTTGTCTAAACATAACATAAAACACACCACATAAATAGATAAGACCCAAATCCAACTAAATACCACTAATTAAATAGTAATTAAAATGTATTTCATTTTTCTCTGTTATAAGAATACTAAAAACCTATGACGATAATATTTTTGGAACACTCTGTATGGTATATCAACTATACATGTTTTAATCTATACTACACGTTGTATAATGAAAATAAATAATTGAAATAGTTATTAGTTTTTATTTCTGACGCCAGTAATAAATATGCCATATCTTATAATCACTATTTTTAACTTTTAACTTAACTTTTCAGATACACCCTGTACATCTAGAACTATCTCTCAGCGATAAAATTACTTCCTTTAATATAGACTATAATATGTTAAAATTTCAACATTTTCTACTGAGGGCCAAAATACCTTAAAATTGTGCCATGTCCTTTGGATCGGTATCAAAGACCTTTACTATATGCTTTTTGAGCAAAACAAGACTTATTTCAGTCATTGGCGTGCATTTTTCTTAAGAAAAAAAGGGTCAATTTTTCGAGAAGTCATATTAGGCATTTTTTTGTTGAAAAACTAATACAATATTATTGATCAACATGCTGTAGAACCGCTATATCCAGAATTTAACAACATTTTGATTTTTGGTTTTCGATACGTTCTTCTTAAAATTACCTATTTTAAACATTAAATAATCAATAAATTGGCAACGAAATTTTTGTCGAAAAAAGTCTTTCTTCATTTTCTCTTTATATTCACTTTTTCTACTATCCCATATCATCGAAACTTTCAAATTTCGAAGGTCAAGAATTTTCATTGAAAAATTTTGGGTCATCAGACCTGTAAATTATTTGGGCATTAAGGATTACGTGGATATCTAGTAACAAATGTACTACAAGTTCTTGATATTACTTTATCGCATTTTCCATAAATAATAAACAAATTTAAAAAGTCTTCATGGGTGTAATTTAAACGCGGTGGCATTTTTTGACATAAGAGAATGATGACGTTACTGATTGTTTCTAATCGTGGCTAATTTGATAAAATGTTTAAGTACTAACATTTCTTGAATTTCTAAGAAAATCGCAAATATTTCAAAAAGTTGTAACTTAAACCCCCACAATGCTTATGTCAGGTGTAAAAAAAATATAGGGTGTTCCATTTAACCTAAACAAGTTTCCGCGGTTTGAAGTTTACAAAATGTAACGTCAAAAATGGAATACTTGGTGTACAATTATGAATGTAATTGAATTGTAGAGTGCAGCTCCCCTTGTGTTCTTTTTACATGCCAAAAAGCAAATGAGTATTTTTTACATGAAAAAAGTTATAAAGGTTATTGTAAACCATACCGGTCAAATTTCTCTTTAAATGTCACAAATCTCTGAAACGGCTGGGTTTAGGCATAGAGTATCCTACATGTTTTTGACTCCGAATTTTATGCTCTTTCCGAAAACCCTAAAATATATAGGGTGTTCCATTTAAAATAAGCAAGTTGGTATCGACTTCCGGTATAATCGGAAGTGCCAGATGCTTGTAATTATTTTAGTTGGATTGGCCACACTGCCATTAGTAGCTCCCTAGATTTTCAAAATTTTCTGGTCCGTACTTTTCCCTATATCGATCGATGCAATTCCTGGTGAGACACCCTGTATATACAGTGTGACACATTTCAAGTGAAAGCGCCTTCGTAACTCAGTTATTGCCTTATAATGTTGTTTCTTAGGTTTTCGAGGATGTTAAATGAAGTGTTGGTGTACTTCCGGGTGTTTTCCCACGTAGTTGACAGGCTCCTGTTGGAGCCACTGTTGTCTAAACGACGTTTCGGCAGAATCCCATCTGCTATCTTCAGGTTGTCGCTGAAAGCTGCCTACTGCTGCTCCTCGTTGCTTGAACTAAACTGACAGTTCAGACAGTTCAGAACAATTAGACAATTAGACAATTGTTCTATATCAGATGGAATATACATTTTTCTGAAATCGATCGGCGATATCTACATTTTCGGCGCAATTTCAGATCGAAAAATGCACAATTTCAGTATTTTAATCCATTGCCAAGAAGCTATCAGAAAACAGACTGGAAAAGATCTGTTGCCAAGCAACGATCAACTAAACCGTTACTTTTCCGACCTAGGCCGGGAAGGTAACATTCCCGTACGGTTTTTTATGTATATTTTAAACAGAAAATAAATACACGCAGACAAACCAACTCACATTAAAATTGCATTTATTAATAAGCAATTAGATTGTAATGAAGAAATGTTATGCATTAATACAAATTCCTTAATTTATAATAATATTGATTGTGATTTCAGAAAAAATAGTATGTGTACTTCGGTGTGAAAGCACATTCCCGGACTTCGTAACAATTTGCATCGTCGTCCGGGAATGTATTGCTTTCACACCTAAATACACAATATACTAAATCAACCAATTTCGACTTAATTTGCTTCAAAAAATTCGGCAAATTGACAAGTAATAGTATATTACGTAATGAGTGTTGTAAGAAGCATATTACGCACGAATGGAAAAGTATTTCCATGAGTGCGTAATTGCTTTACAACTCGAATTATGTACTATACTTTACCTACGATCATATTTATTTATTTATTTAGTAAAATCTGAATTTAGTTTACTAGTCAACAATATTATTCAACAAATATTATGTCAGTTTTGACAGCGTTTGAAAGCGCATTTGTTTTTTTAAACCCCCGCGTCAGCGAACTAAGCCACCTTTATTTGCGTGTCCCGTGCGTTTTGTTTACCGTGCGATTTGTTTACAGTGCATTTTGTTTACAATATGTAAAATTCAACTTACATAGATGGCAGGTAGTGTGTTTTTTACTATTTACAATAGTGATCGTAGGTAAAGTTTGTTTATATATAAATGTCAATCCGTAATAATGCTTAGGTAAAGCAATAAACACAAAACTTATTTGTACAAGCGTAGCTATGATGGGAACTGCAAAATAGTATTTAGGATTTCAAATTATATTATAACTTAGCTAAATAACGTGTGTCAATTTTGACATTAAAATTATAATGTGTGATAAAAGCTCCAAAGGTGACTATGAAAAAGATTGCTTAATTTTTAAGATCTTTAAATATTTCATTTATGTTTAAAGGGTTTTTAGACTTTTAAAATTAGAAAAAATTATGTATGTACACGTTTCGAAAGACAATCTTGTGTAACTCGTGTTATTTTGCGGGATCTCGCTTCGGTCGCCCGGCAAACATCCACTCGTTACACAAAATAAAGTCTTTCGTAACTGGTTACATAAATATCTATTATATACAACTAACAAATAATATGAACATTAAATGGGTGATTTTTGATGTATAATGCCATCAATCCCACAGGGAATTATGATGAGGAAATTCTGGTCATTATACCCCCTCGTGTACCAATCAGAAAATTATTCATGAATCAGTCTATCTGCGCACATTAAAAATGCCATAGAGACCGGTAACTATGAAAAAAAATAAAATAAAGCCGCCGTAGACAATCAAACTAAAAACGGGTTTTGTGGAATTGTGTTTGATTGTGTTAGTTTTGTGGCTGAAAGAAGGGGAAGTGATTCAGAAGATACTATTCCCTGTACTCCACCAGAAATAACTGAAAGAGCAGAGAGAGAGTTTCATGAACTGGCGCATTCAGAAAAAACTAACTCGCTTTATGAAAATGTATTATTAGCCTATTTTGCTAACTTAGCTGACAGATACAAATCTTCATTATGATCATTTTATTCCATGCTAAAAGCAGTTTTGAAAATAAAACGCAACATAGATTTGGAAAAGTATGGAAAGCTACGTTCTTTTCTGAAAAGAAAATCTCAGAGATATGAAGCGAAAAAGGCCAAAACTTTGACACCAGAAGAAATTAATAAATTTATAAAGCATGATAGAGTTTATCTTTTACGGCAAGATTTCCAGATACTAAATGTCTCAAATCTAACATATTAATTTATTTAAGGTCGTATTAATCATGGGATTGGAAAAAGTATATGGATCTTCGGTCATCGCACGTGACAATAAGCTCATTTTCTTTTTAATTATCAAAGAGGTAAATGCACCATTCAACGAATTGGAAAAAATAAGTTTACTATACTTGGAAAACGAATAGCAACTTATTTGAATTTGCCAAATACTGAACTTTGCACCGGGCATTGCTTTCGGAGATCTTCGGCTACACTATACGCGGATGGCGGTGGCAATATTACGGGGTTGAAGCGTCACGGAGGCTGGAAGTCCTCACTCGTAGCTGATAGGTACATCGACCAATCTGTTAAAAATTAAATGATAACAGACTATTTCAAAGCAAGTGAACAATGCTACGGCTTCTACTTCTGCAGCTGCTAGAGTGGTTAATGCTGATAGTATTACTACCGTTGAAAATAGTGCTAATCATACTATAAAACAAGATATGCCCTCATCAGAATTGGTAGATGAAAGCCCTGGTTTTACAAAAGAAGCTATCGCAGCTGTTAAAAGTAAGTAGCAGAACTTGCAAAAAAAGGACAAAAAATTTTGTGCAATATCGTCATAGATGAAGTAGCTATAATGCAAAGGGTAGAATGGACAGAGAAAAAGTTCACTGGATATATCGATATTGGTACCGACGTTGATTGTGATTCAATGCCCGAAGCTAAGGAATCCCTAGTTTTTATGCTAATGGCTATTAATGGCCAATGGAAAATACCTCTTGGACATTTCCTTATAGCCGGACTAAGTGGGAATGAAAAAGCCAATTTAGTGAATAAGCTACTGACCTTTATCAATGAAACAGGTGTTATTATTACATAACATTTGATGATGTCCCAGCAAATTTTAGTAATCATTTAGATTTAACTACTTTCTTTAATAATCCTCTTACGTCTTATAAAATATTTATCTTTCTTGATATTTGCCACATGTTCAAGTTGATCAGAAATTGTATAGCAAGTAAGAAAAACTTTGCAGGATGACGAAGGAAATTTAATTTCAAATTCATATTTTGAAAAACTCGTGGAGTTACAAAATAAGGAGAGATTAAAAGCTAGGTCAAAAATAAGCAAACGAGATATTCAGTGGTTTAGGGAAAAAATTAAAGTTAAGTTAGCTACCTAAACGTTTAGCAATAGTGCAGCAGATGCTTTCATATTTTTGCTTGACGGATTTAGATCAATTTAAAGATGTAGGGGCTACTGCAAGATTCACAAAAACTATGAATAATTTATTTGATATTTTTAATTGCCAAAGTCGATATTCCGAAGTATTATACAGAAAGGCAGTCTCAACAAAAACAGCTACATTTATTTTTGATTAGTTATAATCGTGTAAAAATTACATAAGTCAATTAACTTTAAATGGACAACCGATATTAAGAAGTAAGCGAAAAACTGGATTTTCAGGATTGAAGTGTGTATTGAAAGTTTAAAATGCTTTTACAAAGAGTTTTTTATTTAACTATTTAACGTCGGCCTATTTCCGCTACCAGGGCCTATCACCGACGCCAGGAGACGAGCTACCCCCAACCTGGAAATTTTCCCTTAAGAAGAGTAGGGATCTTTTACTTGCCTAACATTTAATAGACAAGGGACCGCCTGCTTTACATTCCTTCCGAAGGATGGTATATCCACAATGTAATCCTCGTCTGAAATTACGTAACTTTCGCGTATACACTGATATACAAGCCGCTAGAAGGTGGGACGAGAACGCTGTATTTCCCAAGATGGGACCCCATCCAAGTACTAACCGCTCTCGACGTTGCTTCAACGGAATATCGACTGATATTCACATTGAAGTCGCCTTTTACAAAGTCTTGTGCAAACTTCTTTACTAAAATATATCCTCATTTATAAACTATCCCAAGATCACTTAGAGATATTTTTTAGTATAATTAGGAGCAAAGGAGGTTATTGGACAATAATCCTACTGCAAGGCTGCTGGAACATATCTATAAAAGACTTTTAATACTCTCAGAAGTCAAAGGAAGTGCACACGGAAATGTTACAGCAATAGATAATACAAGTATTTTACATTGCTCCTGACGTATTACCAAAACAATGTCTGGTGATGATCTATTAAAATCGGAAAAATATATTAATATATCTGAAGAAATTGAGGAACTACATTTCATACATTCATCTGCTTGGCACTTGATACCTTATTGTGCTGACGTTGTTGCATTATTGCAGGATTTGTTGTAAAATGCTTTAAAAAATGCCTAGCTTATATCACTTGTTTAAGCTTATTGCAATCTGAAGAATGTTTGTCGAAACTTCAAATAAGAAAGTGCTACGGAGCGCTTATAAATGCTTCTTCATTGGTGGTTGAAATATGTAGAGTGGGTAAACTATGTTTGAAAGCATTTCTGTCAAGACGAAACATTAAAGTTACAGACAGACCGACAGACATAATTTTTTGTCCAACTTTTAAATCTCTACATTTCATAACATTCTAACTAAGCCTATTTGAACAATAAAAATTTTCAAAAAATTTTTTTGCGTTACTATACTTCCACTGTATATGGAAGTAATTAGGCATTGCCAATATTGTGGGAAATAAAAAAGCTACAACTTTTATTTAAACAATTTTTCTTTATTGTCAATATTTTACGATTTACAGCCGCCAGAAAAGCGAATATTTGTGCTTTACTGCAAGTTTTTGCAATTTTCTCTGCACCTGTTGCTCCTACGTAATAATTAGTTATTATATATTGTGGATTACAAAAGTTCCTATAACTGCCTCAGTAGAAATAAATAATTATTGATAACACGCGACCTCTCGCTGTTTTTATGTGGTCGACTATGTCATTAATTTTAAATGCTTTTTTTACATGATAGATAACCCCAATGCCTTGTCTTATCCACATTAAAAAAAATCAGCATGTTATCAATTATTGTTACAACGGTACTTACCCTCAAAAAACGCTGAAACCACCCCTACAAGGGGTGAAAATGAAAATCTTCACTGCAAACTGATCGATTTTAATCAAAATACACAGGGGGTTTTAATAAAAGATAATTTCGGCTAAAACCGAAAAATTTTTTCTACAGCGATGGGAACGAATATGTACAATGAAGGATTTTGACTCCCTCGAAATTACTCTTTTCATCCCCATTTTATTCCCAAAAGACAAGCAAAACTTTATATAAACAATGACTTTTTCTCGCCAAATCAATAAGAAAGTCAACAAAATTGCGGTACCTCATTACATAACATAAACACACCACATATAGTAAACAGCCCCAAATCCAAAGCCCCAAGGCTGTCCGGAAGGGGGTTACACATTTGGAAAAACGCAGACATACATCCATACCCACCGGTATTGTCAGTACCGGGGCTGGGGCTCGAACCCAGAGCGCGATAGACAGTCGATTAGCATATTCGCCACTCAATACGCTCAAGCCTAACTCAACAAAATTTTATTTAGAGTTTTTTCAATATTACATGTCGCATCAGATCCTAGCCTCGAAGCCAGCCAGACAACCACGGCGAACATCGCCGAGGTGGGTGTGGGGCTGGGCGAGATAAGTCTGATTTGGCTTAAGAATAATTGTAAGGTTAGCAACACCTGTCTATCATAGGTAGACTCAAGAGCTAATTAAGATGAGAACATGTGCCCACGTGGGCCTAAAACTAATTTAAGAAATAAACACTATATATGACTAAATGCTCCCGAAAAAGGTAAATGCTACAAAATTTAAAGATCATCGCCCAATCAGCCTAATGACTCACCTACTAAAAATATTTTTACGTATCCTACATATAAGAATGTTCAAAAAGCTAGAAGAACTAAGCGAAGAAATGCAATTTTTCTTCAAAGGTGGACTGGGAACACAAGAGGCGGTATTCTGCGTGAATACCTTAGTCCAAAATTGTCTAGATCAACTAGATCAACGAAAAGATGTGTTTATGGCATTCATTGACTACGAGAAGGCCTTCGACAATGTCAGGCACGACACTCTTATGAGATTGTTGCATAACGCTAACATCGACCAAAAAGACATTAGGATCATACAGAATTTGTACTGGGATCAAAAGGCTCCAGTCAAATTGGACCACTCAATCAACACAGACGAATATGAAGTGAGAAAGGGTGTTCGTCAAGGGTG
Organism: Rutpela maculata; assembly: GCA_936432065.2. Lineage (NCBI taxonomy): Eukaryota > Metazoa > Arthropoda > Insecta > Coleoptera > Cerambycidae > Rutpela > Rutpela maculata. The sequence goes on from OW386290.2 coordinate 62,803,037, forward strand.
CATTATATCACCGATGCTATTTAACCTTTACGTTCAAAACATATTTCCTAGAGCTCTTGAAGACGAAGCATGCGGGATAAAAGTAAACGGTACTTTGATATCAGATATAAGATATGCCGACGATACAGTAATTATAACTGATAACCACGAAGATCTTCAGCGGCTTTTGAATAAAATACTCAGAAAACAAGCAGAAATCCTTTACCTCTACAAAATGTCGCCATAAATATCGATAATGCTCCCATAGACCGAGTACATACAGTTAAATATCTGGGTACCTTATTAAATGATGAATGGGATTCGCAGCATGAAATAAAATGCCGCATACAGCAAGCGAGACAGACATTCATTAATTGAGGCCCGTCTTATGCAACCAAAGGTTGTCCTTTTTGATCCGGTATAGAATGGTTAAGTGCTATGTGTGGTCTATTTTACTCTATGGAATGGAAACCTGGACACTTAAAGTCACATCAATTAATAGATTGGAAGCCTTTGAAATGTGGATACTGAGAAGAATGCTTCGCATATCTGGGTAGAAAGAATTCGTAACGACGACGTACTTCAAAGAGCGAATGTGGAGAGACAGCTCTTTAATTTGATTAAAAAAACACAAGATAAACTACCTGGGACACATTTTAAGAAATACAGAATTCAACAGCTAATTCTACAAGGAAAAATTAAAGGCAAGATAGGAACAGGGCGTAAACCAATGGTTACCGAACATTAAACAATGGACTGGAATAACCAACACCGGCGAACTACGTCACGCGGCCAAAGAAAGAACCCTCACTCTGAGATAGTCAACTATGCATAATTGCATGGTATTCGAAGAAGAAGATGACTAAACTCACTTTACGAAATTTTTGGTTGCTGATACGGGAAAACAGAACCAAACGAAAAAACCCGTTCGCCACTCAATACGCCTTAATCGACTAAGCTACCGTGCCATACGTGGACACGCTGTCTAACAACTATAACTTTAAATCCTGCGTGATAAGGCTTTTGAAATTAAAGAGAGAAAAATTGCAATAAATCTTTCCTTTATTGAAAGTTATTTCTTTTATATCTACTTCATATGCTTTTTATAAATGTTTTGCAAACTTTAGCCCCCACTTTATACACAATACGAACATCCCTTACAGTGCCACACACATGACAACGGGCGTTCTTGAAAAAACAACGGTTTTCTTCATGATTCGTTTTTCCACAATGGCGGCATCGGTTTCTTGAACTTCGCATCATTTTCGCTGACTTCCTAGTGGGTATCTCATGAAAGACTGAAGATGTACATGCCTCCTCAATCATATGTAAATTTTTCTCCGCTGCCTCTATACTTAGCGCAATTCGCACTACCTTACTATATTCCGACTCTTTTTCAGCGAACAATTGTTGACGGATATTTTCATTTCTTATACCATACAAAAACTGGTCGGTTAAGTGATCTTCCAATTGATCTCCAAATTGGCATGTCTTTGCTAAGTTTTCCAAAGCTGTCACATATGATGCTAAAGACTCATTGGGTTTTTGCTTTCTCTGGCGTAATTTAAATCTTTCAACCCTTTTTGGGAGCTCCGGTTTTAAATGGGCATTCATCAATGCCACTAAATAATCGTAGGTCTGATCTTGAGGAGTTCTCGGGCTACATAACTTCACCATTAACTCGAACGTTTGTTCGCCCACTACCGTGAGCAAAGTACTTACTTTCAGGTCATTTTCAATTTTACTTGCAACAAAATATTGTTCAAATCTGGCAATATATGTAGACCAATTTTCGTCACCCAATTTATAGTTTGTAATTTTTTCTATTGACATTTTTAATTCACTTGCGAAAGCTACTGCCTAACATGTAAAATTCATTTGAGCAAATTTAGTTTAATTTCGAGTTATTATATTTTTTTCACTTCAACGCCAGTGAAATATTACAGCACAGATTTCTTTAGGTATATTTACACAATATACACTATTCGTTATTTAACATACTCAAGTTATAGTCGTATTCAGCAATTAAATTTAATAATGTAATTGCCAAGGCTGGTTATTAACTGATTAATTTTCATATTGCAAAAATATCAGTTGGTATAAAAACTAAGAAAGTATAATTAGAAAAATATTTTCCTTATGTTTATCAACAAGTATGTTATAGTCAGAGAGCTACTCAAGCCATTTCCTAACAAAAATTATTAATATTCTTTTAAGATTTTGAAGTAATACCGCGAACGTCTGTAAGCCAGGCGATGCCGATACCGCAATTTTACGGAGGTGGGTTTTTAATTAAACAACAAAACAACAAATATATATATTTTTGTTGTTTATGTAAAGACTAATAGATATATATATATTTTTTTTTTATGTTTTTTTTCTTTATGGATTGCGGTGCCAGAAGCTCCGCCGTACTGAAGCTTAACCACAGTCTCGTTATCCCATTAATCCCGTTCCTTTCCAAAAGGAGAGTATACGGTCAATGGGAGCTCTGGCTATTTCTTCCGGGGTCACGGTAGGTCCCCCGAAGAATGAAAACCTCCCAGCCACCAAGGCTGGGCATTCACATAGTATATGGTGAGGAATTTCCTCATCCTCACCACAAAACCTGTATTCTGATTATCCTTCACACCCATGTTGGTTAGGTGTGTATTCAGTGTGCAGTGTCCTGTTAAGATTTCCACTGCACATCTCAGCCGTTTTCTGTTCAGCTTTAGCAATTCGTCAGTCTTTGTCTCATATGATCCGCCAGTGATGAACATACGTGACTCATCCCCGGCGCCCCAGTCCAATACAATAATGGGGTGGGGGTAGTAATGGGGCATTACTACCCCCACCCCATTATTGAAGGGAGTGGAAAAATAAAATTGTAATTTAGCGTGTATACAAGAACTTTTGCTCCATCCACTACCACCCTTCTAATATTATATTATTAAAGTTCCATAAGCAATTATTTCTACACACAAATTTTTTTCGTTGTGATAGAAAATCTGGATGTGGAAGTAGTGATTCCTTGGGCAGCGGTTTTTAAAGGTGACATGACATCTTAAATTCCTATGTATTTTACAATTTGTCTTAAAAGACGTCATACTTGCACCATCTTTTACCCTCTCTGACGAATTATTATACATTTTTAGACCATTGTGGAATAAATCATTCATTTTGACTAATTCGAGTAGTTTGTTATGACCGTTATTACATAACAGTTATTTTAATTACGAGTATTGTAACGGTCTATTTTTAACCTCTGAAGATCACTGGTTTAATTTACCAAATTTATTACATTTTATATATTTTCCGTCATAAAAATGTTTTAAATCCGACCCTGTATGCACAAAATTAATGTAAAATACAAATTTAGTATAATATCTTGGTGTCATTCGAGTTACGCTTCGGGGGCTTTAGTAATATATCGTGCCTGAATCCCATCTACCCAAGGTATAAAACGTTTATACGAGTCCAGCACGAGGTCTTGATTATTAAAAACGTTATTATAGTTGCTCTGTTTAGTTTGCGAAATAATGATGTGAATTTGACTTCCTGGCTTCTAACAACCTGGTACCTACCTATTAAATTTGATTATGTAGATATCATAAGTGAGTACTTCTATTACTGTAAGCACATTACATTTATCTTACTCCATTTGGGACCTTCGAATCAGACGCGTGGTGGCCCACCGGGATACCGGGAGTTTCCCGGTTTGCCCTCGATAAAGGGGCCCTTCGTTGAATAATTTTTTTTTGAGATTTGCTCTCCCCCGCTCATCAATTTTCATTTTCGAGATAAAAAAAAAATCAGATTTCTGCCTGGGGCCCTTGCTAAGATATTTTCCCGGAGCCCAAAATCGTCCCAGCACGCGCCTGCTACGAATAGTAGTTTAGAAGAGTTATGTTCCCTTGATTTTTTCATACATCATTGCTGTTTACGGCGTCTCGGTGCCATACATCAGAAGTGCTGTGCGGTTTTTTAGATCCACTTGCTTTTTGGATTGTTATTAACTTTCATACCTAACCTTCGTTTAAACAAGTAAAAAGAATTTCTTTCGTGAGTGCGTCGTACTCGTTCCTACAAAACTTATGTAGATATTTTCTTGCATAACACATGTACAGTGTCATTGTGTGCACCAGCACAACATTCTTGTAAATTTTAGTTAAGCTTACTACTATGTCTTTGATATCAGTTCATTGGTAATATCTATTTACTTATTCATAAAAATTTGTTTATTGATTTAATAACACTAACACCTATGAAAAGTTTGTTTGTTAGTAATCTTTTAATTAATGTCGGAAACTACTATTTTCAGTTGATCAATTATTATCTCATTGCATTTTTATAGATTACCTTTTATAATTGCTTTTTATGTATGTCTGTGTCTCGCAATGTACTAGCATTTTTGATAAATTGTTTTGTAGAAATATAATATCGAAAGTACCATTTAATTCGCTCACATTGAGATATCACATTGCTCTACATGTATATTTATATGTAAAATAACTTTTGTTGTCTTTATGTAGCGACTTTTATTTGAAAAGTCCTTTAATTTATTTACGTATTTTACCTTTTGATATCCCTCTTACTCTCTTGCTTGGAATACAGTAAAATTATTTAGTACAGTTTATGTCAATGTAAATAGCTTTCTCTCTGCGTTAAATAAATAACTGGGCTATATACTTTGTCGTCCCTTTCTTGGGGTTTTCTTTCATTATTTTCCTTTAAGTAAAATTTGTTAGTATCCACAGAATAGTAAAAACACATGCTATAGTATCAAGATGGTGAATGTTAACAAAAATACAATGCTCTAGTAGATGCTCAGGTAAGTAACCATTTAATATTTTATAAATAAAGGTCATAGTATGTAATATCACAATAGGTTTAACAGAACTCCTACATTATTTAACATCCGTTTAATATTTTGTGTGTCTGTTGCATTGTAAGATTATTCTTAATAATCCAGTCAGTAGTACCTATATACAAAATAGCACCTTGTTTGCAAAAAATCGGGAAGTTTTGAAATTTGGCAGGATGTAGATTTTGATGTTCTGAATAAGCCCCTGAATTTGCGAACGCAACGTCGCGACTCGCGACGCCATTTTGAAAAATTTACGCAGAAAACAAGAAAAATGGTTGTATCTTCGTAACGGTACATTTTATCGAAAAACCACAAGAACATTCCCCACAAATTTCTCTACAACTTTTTTTTATATGATCGATAATTTCGGAGATACATTTTCCAAAATTCTCTTTATATACAGCTTTTGTGCCACTCTCTGTTCATACTCCATGCTAACCCAATTTTCGAATCATCGACGGAGAACAGTTGCTGCATAAAGACCGCTGGCATCTTAATGATTCCGTCGCATCCGTCTGTACCAAACACCTTCAATATGTTAACAAGCACTACGATTCAAACGCAATCATTGTTTTCAATGATGGATAGATAATAGCACCAAAACCGAAGAGCGACTACGCCGTTCACGCGTCCATAAGTCCTTTGTGACATTCCGTTTACATTGTAGAAGAAGATGTAAACCTCCTTGCTAACAACTCTAGGACATAGTCATCACAACAATTATTTCAGCAAACCGGGAAAAAGCAAAATCGTTGAGAAAATATACACCTCGCACAGTTTAAAGTTCGATAAAACCGTAGTAGACAACATTCTGTTTCTGTGCGCGTTCAGCGGTTGTGATACGATATCGTTAGCGGTCAGCCAAGGTAAAGTAAAATTTCTTAATACACTCCAAAACTCACCTTCTCTTGGTGACATTATTAACACGTTCAAGCATCGTGATGCTAATCCCGAAATCATAGCTGCCGCAGAAGAAAACTCTTTGTCGCATTATATGGCAAAATTTACAATGGCAATTCCACTTTCAACTCGCTTCTCTCTTTTCAAAGTGTGCCACCAAAACCTCGTTCTATTTCGCTTCTCTACCATTAACACTAGAAGCCGCACGGCAACATTCTTTTCGAACTTACCATCAGGTTCAACTGCGGCTTAGTGTAGAGTAAATGCACTCGATTGGGGATGGAAAACATCCTGATCGCGATAACTTCGACGAGTGGACGCCCCAAAAATATAATGAAGGAAAAATATGTAACGAAAAATAATAATATTTACCATGCAGTTAACATAATTGATAAAAAAGATATCTGATTAAATTTTAGTGAAAAAGATATACCACTATACCACTAGGGCGCGGGCGGTCCTTCTTTTTCGACTTTATGTTTTTTTGCGGGCCACCCCCTAGATTGGTTTCAATACTTAAAAAAATGTTATGTGCAAAATCTGAACTCAATCGGATAACGAGAAAACGTGCCACCCAACCCTTGATTCTGGGAGATTCAAATAAATTCTAATAAATTTCGATATTTATTTTTTCAAAGCTTGCTACTGACAATCGAGTTAGTAGTGACTGAAAATAAATAATATACATAGTTAAAATCATTTTATTTATGAAAAGTCGTTAATTTGATTATAATTTTTGGGATAACGTCTTCTTTTTAAAGTCGGGAAATCGTGTTCTATAATCTTTTACAACTTGCAAGACGAATTGTTTTTGTTCCTCATCTTTTGTTATTACATTATTGTAATCTGTCATTAACTTAACACCCCGCTCTGCTGTATCATTGACAACTTTGATTTTTTTAACAATATCCAACCCTTTGTTAAAACTATCGTTTTTAGACCAAATTGAAGGGTTCGTTTCAAGAAAGTCATCATTTATGTGAAATCGTTTGAAGAACTTTCGGGTTTCGATAGTAACAAAATTTTCAATAAATGTGTTCTCAACAAACTTTGGAATTTCATTTTCGCCTATCTCTATTCGTTTGATACTTTTACTATATGATGATTCTTCTTCTATATCTAATGGCTTTTCTTCCACATCCGATGATTCTTCTTCCACATCCAATGTTTCTTCTTCCAGATCCTCTTTCTCACCTAGGGCTTCAACCATTTTCACTTTGGATTCCTCTGACAATTTTGAATCGAAGAATGTGAAGGCAACTGCTTCTGGTCTTAGGTACTATAAATGCTTATGAAATTTTTTCAACGCAACACTGGATATCTCGGGATCGACGGCCTTATAGTCGTAAAGCTTATTTAAAAAGCGGAGGTCCTGATAAGGCGCTTCGGTGACAAGTGGCGCGCAAAACCAGGCTTCAATATAAACTTTCACGACAAAAATACATATATTTGAAAGACCTCTTCTCTCTTCGTCTGTCAATGGGAATTCATCGTGGAACAAGAAAATCTTTAAGCAATAAATAGCTTTTGCCATCCATCTCGCGTGGTGAATTGCTCCAGGAACCCGAAAAGATATTCCACGAGGTGGAATTTCACCCAAGAATATTAAGAACAACTCCAAAAATTCTTTATAATCTTCTGCTTTTGCGGATTTTCCAGAGCAGATGTCACAAATGTGACTACCTCTTTTGTATTATCTAAAAACGGAAGAACATAACCGTCTTCAAATTCGGACTTAAAATAATGTTTGTTAATCTTAACCCAATACTGTTGAAAGCATTTAAAGAAAATTCTTGGCCTTAAAAATTTGACTGACTGAAATAAGTTCTGTTTTACTCAAAAAAAGAAATATTAAAGATCTTTGATACCGATCCAAATTTGGTTGAAATTGGATGACCAATAACTGTACATAAATCCTGGTCGACCTTTTTCCCGTTGTTGAACTAAAAATTGCCTATCTTCTTAGATAGCCATCGTCTCAAGCGCGTTTTCGTGGGCAATGTCGAAGAAGTCATCAAACTTTGCTACAAAATTTGCCTCTTTCTGTTTTTGAAAGTTCGTCTGCTTCTTACACCTTTATGGCAGCGTCTTCATACAAAGATACTAGCTTATCAATACAGTGATTTTGTTTTCTAGTGGGAATTCTTGCCTTTCCCCAGAAAATCACAACTTGTTGTATTACAAGTCTGGCACTTTCACGTAAATTTAGCTTCACTTCTCTTAAGTTAAAAAAAGTACACTCAAAACTTTTTTATTAGAAGGCAGTTTACTTCCAGTAATCTCGTTTGAAAAATTACCGAGCAAATAAACACTATTACGAACACGCAAATTAATTTGGCGGGACATTGTGCTGCGTGCTGCTTTTTTCACTGATAATGAAATGCTTTGACGCACTTATTGTCATACGGGTCTGCTAAAATTACAGTGAGGATTAAGGTTTATGCCTTAAGGCCTTAAGGTTGTTCAGGTAGGAGATAGATCTTAAAACTAGGGCCTTGTGGGCTACCACCTATTCAAATTCCTTAATCCTAAAAGGATTAGGGAATTTTAATGTCAATATTTTCATGGGTAGTGTTTAGAATTCGCTTTCCTCTTCCTAAACTAGTATAAATTATCTTCAGGATGTCAATTATACCTATTGTTTACTTAGAAAAATCAAATATAACAATGTGGGGAATTTCAAGAAATATTAAATTTAGGGGTGGTGGGTGGCACGTTTTCCCCGTATCCGATTTTGCTCAAATTTCACCCACATTATTTTTTTAGCAATTGAAACCGTTGTGGAGGGTGGCCCCAAACTAAATTCGAAAATATTTTTTTCCTCAAGTATAAATAAGGACCGCCCTAGTATACCACACTTGGTCACCAAAGAATAAAATAATTAAATATGCTAAACTTCTCTAGGAAAAGGTCAGACCACTACATTGAATCAGGGCAGCGAGTTTATTGAAAATGTGTGTGCTGATAGCAAGTCAAAGGCGTCTTTAAAGAATAACTTCTGTGATACAATTTCAAATATTCCCACTCCATCGAATTTCGACGGGGTTGGCATAGTATCTTTTAATAATGCTTAATGTTCAAGTTTATAATTTAAAGAACTGTGTCATAAATGCTTATAATTAATATAAAAGATTTATCACATTTTTCTCTAATCTTACTTTTACTCAGACCTGCTTAAAAGAAAATCACTTTTAGGCATCAGTGCCTAGAAATCCGTATAGTCCAATGCAATTAGGTTTATGCCTCGGATCCCAGCTATACTGAATGGATTTGAATGATTTTTTTTTTGTTGGATTTCTAATGCCATAAACTAAAAAATTTACCCATTGAAAATTACCACAATTTCGAAAATCCGTAAATTTAAATTAAAATTTTTAGAAATCTCAACGAAAAATAAAATTATCGGAATTTTTAAATATTTCTTTCAAGAAAATAATGATTGTTATAGTTTCCGAGGTTTTTTATAAAGTATCTGTAAAAAAATGAAACTTTAATTTTTAATTTTTAAAGTTTATACTGTCGCATTACCACCTTTTTTTAAGGGTGGAAACCAACCTTAAAAACTGAAAAATTAATTACTCTTCTAATTTTACGAATAAATTAACGAAAATTCATAGACATGTTTTTGAGGTCGCTGAATATGACTGTGGGATCAAAACTTATGAGGCGAAAATATTGAGGGTTGAAATCGCCCTTAAATACTGAAAAATTAATAATTCTTCTAATGTTACAAATAAAATCACGAAAATCCATATACTTATGATTTTTAGGTTGCTGAATATCGAGCTGAATATGATTATGAGGTCTAAATTTATAAAAAAAAATGGTGGATTAAAAATGGTCACAAGAGTATAGTTTTTTTTTTGGCATAAACGCCTCAGAAAGAAAATTTTAATACCTTTAATGTTTACAATAATAACAATTTTTCTCATAGTTGTAGATTTTGAGTAATTTTAGATTTTAACTTCGTATATTTTTTCAGAACGTTTGTGTGCCATTTTGAAAATGCCATATTTCCAAAACTAAACATCGGAGAAAAAAAGAAAAAACCATTCGATTTGTTTTCGTAAAAGCTTTAATTTTGTACCCTTGCATTTTTTTAAAGTTCACATTTTTCGAGTCATTAAAAAAACGTCTAGGAATACTGATTTTAGTATGCAATATTTCGAAAAATATGCATTTTAGAAAAAAAGTGTATAAGACCTTTCTTTCTTATAATTTGATTATCTATCAGATTATGTGTATTTTTTGTTTTTTTTTTGCGACAACCAAAGAGCAGGAAAAAATGACAAGTATACAAGTATACTGGAACGTGTGTTTTATAACACTTGTACAAGTATTGTGACTGTACAAGTGACATGAGACTTGATGAAATTCTATATTGCATACTTGTACATGTTGGGTTTGCGCAAGTATACTTGAACATGTGTACGGTAGGTCGGCAGACTTATGTAAACAGGTAATAGTAGACTTGGTGAACCTGTGCGATGACGAGCGATTTGAGAAAAAGGAATCGCAAGATTTTCGAAGAATTTATAACGATATATGAAAGTAAGCCATGTCTGGTTTATAAAATCGAAAGATTGCCATGATAAGGTGAAAAGAGAAGCAGTATACAGTAAATTGGCAGATAAACTAAAAGAAATAGAGCCAAATGCCGATCGGGAGAAAGTGGTAAAAACAAATTATAGGAAGGAGAAGAAAAAAGTTGAAAAAACTCGGTGGTCAGGGGCGGTACAGAAGATGTTTATGAATCCACCTTGTGTTACTATCATTTTAAGAGATTAATGTGCGAATACTCCTTCCTTTTTTTTAGCCACTTCTTACACCACATACTACGTTTTTTTCGTTGTTTTTTGAGAATTAAAACAAACGCAGTTAAAGCAAGCGTATCGTCTTCATCAGTTGATGACATTTTTATTCGCGCTTAACTGTCACTGCACTACTGTTCAAGTATACTTTTGCGTGTGGCGGCGACGCAAATTTCAGTATACTTGTACAATAAACTTGCGCATGCATACCGTTCAATTATGCAGTTACGTCCGTAGCCGCCTTGTGAAGAAAAAAAAATCACTACATCGTTTTCGGGTTAGGATTTAAGAGCTTCACTTACTGTACTATTCATTTATTTCGCTTTTTGGAGCTTCTGCCATCTTCAAATTAATTTTAAAAAGTTTCATTTTTTTACAAATTCTTTATAAACAACCTCGAAAACTATCATTATTTTCTTAAAAGAAATATTAAAAAATTCCGATAATTGTATTTTTCGTTGAGATTTCTAAAAATTTTTTTTTTTAATTTTAATTTACGGATTTTCGAAATTGCGGTAATTTTCAAAGGGTAAACTTTTTAGTATATGGCATTAGAAATCCAACAAAAAAATCATTCAAATCCATTCACTAGGGCTGGGTTCCGTCATTTTTCATTTATAATGTCTAATTGCACTGGACTAATGATTACGAAACTAAAATAAGAATGAAAAGTCACTTTTTTTATTTAGAAAAAATACTTTTTTGCTTTAATAACAATTTCATCGCAATAGAGCAATATAAACTATTTATTAAAAAGCAATTATAAGTATATTAATAGATGCAATTAAGGTAATTATTATTATTAATACCACTTGCCTAGTTTCCACAAATACGAAACAGTTCATAGAGTAAAACTATAATACTAAGTAGATTATGAGCACAATAAGCCCAGGAGGCTGCAGTGCCCTCGGAGTAGTCTATACAGACGAACTCTAAGAGGAGGGGTTTTAGTCAGTTGGAGGCTGACACTCAGACCTATTCCTAGTTGGGAAAGGCAGACCGTGTGGGTTTCCTCTCCTCGCGAAAAAAAGATTATAAAGTAAAATAAATAAAAGGTATTAACATTATTTAGCTTTATGTGATTCACATTTCACTTGAATCTATTTGCGTGTTATTTTGTTTGGTATTTACAATTCAACCCTATCTATTACATCTACATAATTATTAGAATTGTTATTTGTTACATTATTATTAGCTTCCATTTGTAGATCTAGGGTACATTGTGAAATAAATATAGGTTTAAACAATAAACATACAAAAAATAAAACGATCCCAAAACGGATGACCTTTCACGCTATATTATTGAATTTAAAGGAGCATTTAAATGCTATTCAAAAAATATTTCTAGATTTTGTCACCTAGAAGGGTTCTAGCACAAAATATTCTACAATTAACCGTGTTATTACTTATAGTGTAAATAAACAGAATAAGACTATAATTTCAAGAAAATAAACTTCAACTTCAAACCTTTACATTCATGCTGTTTCCTTGCTAAACAATATTTTGCAAAATCATTCTAAGGCCATTTTGTAGAGCGCTACTCACCCTCTGTACGCTGCATTCATAATGCGAGCGAAAAATAGCTTCCTTTATTATACCTATTTGTTTTAATTAAATAACTGGGCAAATATTTTTAAAACACCGCAGAAAAAATTCTCAAAAATCAGTTTATAACAAGCTAATTTCAAATATAAATTGTCTTTGTGTCTCTATGTATGCATGTGTGTGTGAGTGCGCGCGCCCACCCGTTTAACCCCTTTTTACATATAAATTTTGCGGAAAAAATCTAAAAATATATTTGCTTTTTTTAAATCTGTTTTTTACTTTTTTTTGATTAGCCGTAATTTTTAACTAATTATTGAAACAGAGTGAATCTAAATGCAATATCTCATTTAAAGTTCGAAAAAATTTCAATTTTGTTAATTTTATTGTTTATTTACAAATAAGGGGAATGAAAAACTAAAAGAAGGATTGAAATAAAAAGAACGGAAGATCAAAATTACGAGGAGAAAAAATGCAGGATATTTTTCGAAATTATAGAAATATTTTCACAGGACAACGACTAAACTAAATCTTCAGACACGTGAAAAAATATGAAACAACAATACGCACACAAGAAGACACTGCAACATTGGATAAAGAAACTGGAGGCAAAAGGGAACACAAAGAAGGAACGAACAAAATTTATACAAGAAACAGATTACTGACCCTTGGATAACCCATCATCAAAGAACCAATTGCTAGACATAATGGACTACGCACAATTCTTTTTCGAACAACTAGAGAAATACATCAGAAGACCATCAGACTATCAAACAGCATTCGTCAATAGCAGACCAACAGCCGTAGGTATACAACCAGATAAATCCTGGAAAAAAATAGAAAGACGGGACAAAAATACACATATTCGCAATAGATCTCCACAAGATATTTGATACTGTCTGTCACCAGCCCATATAGTCCTGACGATAACCTGCACGAATGGATCCCACCTTGCATTGTATGCCTAAGCATTGAAATTTGGTACACTTGTTCGTTAGACCCTACTCTTTGATATGAGAAATGTTGCCATGTTCGGGCCCCCCGCGGGGGTTGTATGGTTGCCTATCTTCAGGGGCAAATCCTCATTTTCACTTGTTGTGGAGCTGAAAAGTGTCGTAGAGGGCTGAAATTTGGTACACATGCGGCATTTGGGATGTTTAAGCTGACAAGCAAGTGTCTCCCGGGTCCACGGCCCTTTTTTTCAAAATGGCGTCGGGGAAAATCAGTTATGTTATAACCGTATATTAGTGAAACTGGTATTTTTTTATACGAGTCTTTTGAAAATGTTGAAAAAATTTAAACTGTGCGACGTTAGTTTTGTGTAGGATGATAATTCGAAGGAGATTTAATTGGGAACTGTACATACTATGCCAGAAAGAGAAACAAGAAGAACTGACGTATCCGGGAAAGACTCTCAAAGCTGACAAGTATGTTGGATACTCGAAATTGGTTGAACATTTAGATGAACTTGGGAGGATTGGGCGAGTGCCGCTGGGCGTAAACGTTTCGGTCTGGATGAGAGTACCGGACTTAAGGAAACCGTTTTAGCTAGAGGAGCAAAATTGCATAAAATCTGCTACTTGGAGTTCAGCAGCAGCAGACTTGAACGGGCAAAGAAAAGGCCAAGCACAGAAGCTGTTGACCAACAACTATTTCGCCACTCAAGACTCGCACTAGAAAAGAGTCCTTCTCCCCCGACTGTTGGTTATTCTGCGGCTTGCCTGGTACCCGCACCAATATGTTGAGCAAAGTATCCACAGTGCATTGCAGTATATAATAATACTAGCGAAGCTTGCGGGGGCCAGCGACTCAGTGGCACACACACACACACACACACACACACACACACACACACACACCCACGCACGCACGCACGCACGCACGCACGCACGCACGCACGCACGCACGCACGCACGCACGCACGCACGCACACACACACCCACACACACACACACACACACACACACACACACACACACACACACACACATCTGTGCAACAGACCAAAAAATGGCATCATTCAATCTACTTAGATAGATTAACCTTTGAATGACAATATTTTAACCTGATATAATCGCCATAGCGATACACTCACTTTTGTGGGAGCTAGAGGAAAAATAAGTTAAAGTCGATTACGGCATCAGATGCCATAAGTACGTATATATAGACGTTTCAATGTATGATGCCACATGCACTGTTACAGTGAGAGAAGTAAAACATTATATTTTTTGGTAGAAAAAATTGTTGTAATAAAACAATGGATTTCTAAAACATAATATGTTTTTTTTAACTCACCAACTCTTCAATATTTATTTTATCAATTAAAAGTGATAGATAGAACATATTAAGATATTTTTTATATATTTATTATTATAGATAAAACACAATTATCACATTTTCCGAGTATTTTCAAACTAAAACTGTTCTCCCTGGTTAATAAGAAGATTGTTGTTGATGAGAAAATCGATGATGAAAAAAAAAAGATGCAGTAGCGAATATTTCTTGGACATAAGTAGATCCTAATGTGTTCTATCTTTGAGTAAAATTTGGTTCAATCAGTGTTTTGTATGTTAGTTAGTAAGTTATTTTATTGTCTTAGTTGTACGAAACCCTCGCACTTGATCCATGTTTTTTTTAATATTGTAATGTCTTATTGAATAAGTTGTGTTACATTTATATGTTCTAGTTTTCAATTACAACTGAGATTACCCAAAATAAGCAAATTACTTCCACATCTAGTAGAAGTATAGTAACGCAAAAAAAAATTGAAAATTCTTATTGTTCAAATAGACTTAGAATGCCATGTAATGTCGAGATTTTATGTTTGAGCAATAAAAAAATTCTGTCTGCGTGTCTGTCTGTCTGTCTGTAACCTTTTTCTCTGTGCGCACGATTGCTCTGGAACCGTTTAAGTTATTAACTTTAAATTTGGAATGTATGTATTTTAACGAGTTCTGGAACTATATTATATTTTGATCTCATTCCGTTGAAAGGTTGGGGGGTAAATTGAGGTATATGGGAGGTAAATAGGTAAATCAAACAAGTAAAGAGTCCATAAAATTGGTATTTAATAGGTATATATAAGAGAAGCTAAGGTCTTAAAAATATTTTCGGAACCAAAGACCTCAACTCGACTCCCCGAGCGAACGAATGTAAAGCTGCGTAATTTCGATATTTTAGATTTGAAAAATCATTTTAACATAAATATTAAGTAACAAATAATTTTTACCCATGTTCCTGCGTTAAAGAAGAATTTGAAAAAAACTGCTGCCCAAGGAATCACTACTTCCACATCCAGATTTTCTATCCAGGTCTCTCACAACGAAAAAAATTTTGTATGTGAAAATAATTGTTTATGGAACTTTAATAATATAATATTTGAAATCGCCTACCCCAAAAATGCATAAAACGATATGCCACATCGGTAGTGAGAGTGAGAGGATGGTGGAAGGGGGTGGTAGTGGGGGTGGATAAAGTGAAAAAAAATTGAGGCCTTTGGTTCTTGTACACACACTAAATCACAATTTTATTTTTTTCACCCCCTTTAATAGTATGGTGGGGGTAGTTAATTATTTGAGATCTAGGTTTCTCCTATATATACTCAATTCCAATTTTATGGATTCTTAATTATTTGATTTACTTATTTACCCCCATTTACCCCAATTTACCCTTCAACCCTTCAACGGAATAAGAGCAAAATAGTCTCTTTCCAGATCTCGTTAAAATATATACAAATTTCAAGTCAATATTTTAAGAGGTTCCAAAGTAATCGTGCTCACAAGAAAAGTTACAGACAGACGGACAGACAGAAGTTTTTTTCTTTGTCAAACTTAAAATATCGACGTTTCATGATATTCTAGGCCTATCTGAACAAAAATTAAAAAAAAAATTGCGTTACTGTACCTTGTGAAAGTAATAACTTAAAATTTCAGAACAAAATATTCAGCAGGAAAAAGTTATCGCGAGTTGCAGTAAATAAATTAGAAAATTGGTTATCCGAAAATTATCGTTTTTGCTAAAAAATTAATATTTCCTCACTCGAGGCAAACAGTTTATAAGAAATGTTGTGCACATTGAAAAAATCTGCGGAGTCTCGCATATAAGCGTTATTGAAATATTAAAGAAATTTTCAACAGCCGCTACCTCGTTAATACTTACATTTATTTTTACAACATGCTGTATGTTTTTATATTGTAAATTCAGATTTTTACAAGTTTACTACCCACTGACTATGATTTAAATTTGGATCACAATCTATAATTATGCACATAAACTTGAAAATTTACCCCATGCAAAACTGCATCAATAAATAGTTAGTTATCTAATATATAAAAATCTCGTGTCACAGTGTTTGTTATCGAACTCCTCCGAAACGGCTTGACCGATTTTTATGAAATTTTTGGTGTATATTTGGTAGGTCTGAGAATAGGTCGTAGGCTATTTTTTATACCCCTAGGTGATAAGGGTGGCCCTATCCAGAAATTTTCTTTTTGTTTTTTGGACAAAAATTTATAATTTATATGGCAAAATAACGTTTGCTGGGTCAGCTAGTTTCTTTATATATTGCATTCAGAGCAAAGCGATATTGTAGGTGCAAATGGGAAATTATTCTTATTATAAACACAATTTTCTGTTTTCTGCTCTTGTCATTTTCTTTACCTAACTTTACTAAATTACAATTTCAATTATTCAGTCTCTATAATTACAGCGGATAGATAATATTAATGTACTTACCATGCTGCATTCGCATATACGTGGCCCATAAAATAAAATAAAACACTTAAATACACACTTTATTATTTATGGCATCACACCGGCTTACGAAGTTGCCAACGACTTAGATACGTTATAAAGCAGAGAGAGAATTAGTTGCATAGGGGGCAGCACCAGACTACGTGAGGGATGATGCTATAGTAAATATGTGTGTGTGAGTAGTTTAAAACACGACATTATAGCATCATACACAAATAAAATTGAAGGTCATTGGTATCCGATTATAATGATACCAGAAACGCTAAAAAACCACTCCAAATTTTATGGCATCGTGTGTATGATGCCATTAAGTCAGCGGATGCTATAGTGTAGTGAAATGCACACACACGATGCCATAGTAAATGTAATACAAACACACACACACACACACACACACACACACACACACACACACACACACACACTAAGGGCCATATACCACAACAGGTGCTATGTAAATTACCCAGACCGGATAAAGAGAGCCGCACCTTCGCCCGATAAAACAGGTAAATGAATTATTTCGCTCTCTACTCAGATCTGTTGCGGGTCTGTCCGTGTATTTTCCCCGTAAGGAGCACATAGGCAAACCCGCAATATTGTGGCGTCTTGACTAACATATCCGGTAGAAACTGTATGATTAAAAAATAATTTGCTTTGCAGGTTTAGATCGCGCTCAAGCCCACGGGCTAGCTCTTGCTGGCATCGTATCTAACATGAAAACAGCAACAGCAAAGTAAATCAGTGACGGATTCCCTCCCACCCTGTTTTTAAAATGGCGCAGCTAGCACGAGAATACTCAGAACAACGTCTGGCGGAAATCGGTTCGTTCTCCTAGGTTGAGAGAGCGACTAGTTAAGTGTAGCTGTAAAAAGGGCTGCGTTGCAAATCGGTGTAAATGTCTCAAAAACAGTCTGAAATGCTCTGATCTATGTAAATGTGGTTGTGACACATCTGAAAGTATGTAGTAGTTCTATGTTTGCTACTTGGATGAATGCCCAATTTACAGGTACTATTTATTTGTATTGGTATGAAGTAAAAGTGTTATTCCATCATTATTATAAGAAAACTGGCATATTAATTTATTCGCTCCCTGTCATTATTTTCGACCTCACGTACTAAAAACATGAATTTCCGAAATCAGTGACCCCAAAAACATGTGACGAGAACTCACTCGAAACAATGCGATAAAGTAAACTTTTTCGGAAAATAACGTTATTTTGTGCATTTCCCCGCCGTCATTTTGAAAAAAAAGGCCGTTGACCCTGGGACACGCTTGTAAACTCAAACAACCCAAATGCCGCATATGTACCAAATTTCAGTCCTCTACGACACTTTTTAGCACAAGCGAAAATGCGGATTTGCCCCCGAAGAGAGGCAACCATGCTATAGCAGGGCCTCTGCGGGGGCCCCGATCTTGGCAACATTTCTCATATCAAAGTGTACCAAATTTCAACGATTGAGCATAAAATGCAAGGTGGATTCCTTTATCCTCCAGACTAATAGCAAATACGTAGCAAATAAGTACTGCACGCTCGAAGTTTAATATCGATAATACCTAATTACTACATAGGAGCAATGGGGACAGAGATAATTGCAAAAATCTGCAGTGAAGCGTAAACTTTCATATTTTTGGGCGACTGTAAATCTTAAAGTATTAGTAATAGAGAAAAATTGTTTTCTTGGCGGATTAGCGAAAACTTGAAAAATTTTTAATAAAACTTTTACTTTTAAAGAAATTACACTACTGAAAGTCAAATTAATTATGCAAAATTAATAATGAGTGTAATAACGTCAAAATAACGGGGCAGATAATTTCCCGCAATTCAAGAAACTTTTGCGAACTTCGAGCTGCTGTAATTTTTAAACAAAAGTTGTAGTTTTCTTCATTGTCTACAATATTGGTAATGACGAATTTTAGGATAAAACTAACAGGGAGGGAGATAATTGTGAAAAACATATTTTGACCGTCATTTTTTTAAACATGGCGACTGTAGCGGCAACGATATTCTTATAAAAAACACTAATTAATAGTTGTAGCAATAGTGAGGTGGCTTATTGAAATTACCGTAACCTGGCGGATAAAAGCACCAAATTTTATATGAAGGTACCTTAGGGTATACTAATAAATATTAGCTTAGGAGCCCTCTGAAATTTCTAAAAATTTTTATGTACAGCACTAATAGTCAACGCAAATTAGATTTTTTAGGAAAAAAAATTCATATACAAATTATATTTGGGTTATGTATAGTTAATAGGAATAGAATTAAGGAACCGAAGAGTTCCCAC
This sequence comes from Rutpela maculata, assembly GCA_936432065.2. NCBI lineage: Eukaryota > Metazoa > Arthropoda > Insecta > Coleoptera > Cerambycidae > Rutpela > Rutpela maculata. The sequence continues at coordinate 62,822,156 of OW386290.2, forward strand.
CTTATCCGCTGATGGAAACACTTTTTTGGTGCGAAAAACCACCCCCAGACGGGACTTAGTTAAAAATTATTTTCATTTTTCTTCGGATCCGGCATTCCCACGAAGAACAGGTATAGGAACAAAAATATTCGTCATTATTCTACACAAAAAAGGTTCTATGATCGATTTGCGTACTTCCCGCCGTTTTCTCGCTATCGACGTTCATAGTAGGGGGTAGTTTGGAGCGCTCGGCAAAAAATCGGAGGTACGCGATTTTTCACAGCGAATATCTCCGAAACGGCTACTTTGACGTCAAAAATGGTTGTAATGAAACTTGTACAGCGGATTCTCCTCCAACAGTTTTGTTTTGCAATTGAAGATTTCCAGTTAAAACGTTAAAATAGGGATTTATGAGATCAGTTTCTATGAGTATTAATGTTTCTTTTCAACAATATATTTATTAAACGTGTTTTCATTTGCTTTTATGGGTAAAACGAAAGGTCAGTTTTCAACTGCAATTACAAATACATGTTTGATCACTTCAAATGGGGTTATATGTGATCAATTTCTAAAAGTATTTATGCTGATTTCCGAAAATAATTGTGGTGAGGTTTAATCAGTAACAAATTGTTCAGTACTTGTTACGATATGGTCAGAAATCTAGGTACACATTTAGTATTCCTTCAAGAGGATTGACGAGAGCAATTTTTAAGAGTATCTATTTATTGTTCCTATAGTAAATTATGTAAGTCTTTATCAGTATGAATTTGGATCTAATTTAAATATGAAAATTATATTAGAATAAAGCAACCAAATATTTTAAACAGTATCCATTTGTAAATCCAAATATCGACTTATACCTCTTCAATGAGAATTTATGAGAACAGTATCTAATGTAATCCATGCGGCTTTCCTTGGTTAAATGACAAGTGTTCCTTTAAGAAACGACTTGCATTAGGTTAGAACGGTTTTGATTCGCAATTAAAGATTATTAGTTAAAACGTTTAAATAGGGATTTATAAGATCAGCTTCTATGAGTATTAATGTTTCTTTTCAATAATATAATAAACGTGTTTTCATGTTCAACTTATATCTTGCAACTGCAGGATGAGTTGGGGGAAACGATGCGGGTGTGTAAAATAGGATTGCGCTGCTCAACCATGTGCTCCAACTGTCACGGACAAGGCTGCTTAAATTCACCTACCGAAGATAAGTTGATTGAAGAAAACCCTATCGACGACTGAAACCGACAATGACGACAGTGGAATAGGCCTACAGGGGAAACCACTTACAAAAAGAGCGCACCGAGACCTCTACCTCATGGGTGGTGTGGAAACGAGGTCATATTACAAAGTGCGTATCCTCGAAAAAAGCGAGAAAATTCAACAAAAATAATAATAAAAAAGAAAAGCACAAGATAAATCTTATAGAGGAGAATCCGCTCTACAAGTTTCATTATAACCATTTTTGATGTCAAAGTAGCCGTTTCGGAGATATTCGCTGTGGAAAATCACGTACCACCGATTTTTCACCGAGCGCTCCAAACTACCCCCTACTATGAACGTCGATAGCGAGAAAATGGCGGGGAGTACGCAAATCGATCATAGAACCTTTTTTGTGTAAAATTTAATGACGAATATTTTTGTTTCTATACCTGTTTTTCGTGGGAATGATGGATTCTAAGAAAAATGGGTGTTTCCATCAACGGATAAAGTGGGAACTTTTCGGATCCTTACTTCTACCCCTATGAACTATGCATGGCCCAAATATAATTTGTATATGATTTTTTTCTTCTATCCGCTATTTTTTCGTCTAATTTGCGTGGACTATAAAATCCAAAATGGCCGATAAATACGACAAAATATCAAATGTAGTCCAGGAATTTTAGTTTTTAACCCGGAATTAATTATTGTAAGCTGAAAATTTGCAGGATTGTAGTTTTGGTCCAGGATAACACTTACCAAAAATAGGGGACTCTCCCCCATCGGCTCCCCTGTTTTTGCGGAGCAACAAGGGCCTAACTCGCAGAAATTGCATAGCTGGCTATAAAGTGCAGCAGAAATGTTGTTACTGTTGTTACGATTTGGGTCGAAATGATCATGAAAGCTTCGGAGAAGCATATCCGTTCGTATTTCAGATTAAAAACATTCAGAAATGGTGCCGTTGAGGATAAATGAAGACTAGGAGGGAAAAACGTACCCGAATAAACATTTCTCTTCATACTTTAGTCTTCCCATTGGTCTGTAGCGTCACTCGTTACGGAGCTACGCCACTCCGAGTCTCGCCGCGTGGCGGCCGCGCCCGTCATGCACCCGGTGAAACTGCCCTGGCTGCGCTAGCCAGCAGGGTTTTTTAGACAGCAGGGTTTTTTAGAATCATTTTCCCTCCATATTTTTATTAGTACCCCCCTCCCTCTTAAAACAAATAAAATCATGATGTGAAATCCTCTGATATAACTCGTAGTCCGGTGATATTAGGAAAATGTCTCGGAAAGTTTTGGGACAAGCCAAAAATTAGTCTACCCCCTACAGAATTTCCTCAGGAATCCGAAAAAAAATAGTGTTCACCACTCAGAATGGCGGCTTTAATTGTTATTCAACTTTTTGTAAACATAATGAATTTTGCAACTTACTTGTTTGCTTATATCTTCGCTTCTAAAGGTCATAGAAAAACGTTCGACCCGTCAATTTCTTCGCCATGGGTTCCCCTATAAGGTAGTTATATGCAAAGAACTAATTTTTGATTGTTAATAACATTTTTTGGCAAAAAACTGAAAAAATTGGATTTTTCGATCCTCGAACTTTGAAGTACTGTAGAAACAAATATAAAATCTGCATGTTAACGATATTATGAGAAATAGTACATATTTTTACCCTTAATGAAATGCACTTTGTTCCGTTGCAAAATATGAATTATTTTTTTGCAATTAATTTATAAAAAAAAAAAAAATTCAAACTGTTATACTAAAAGATCATATTAATATTTTACAGTTCTGTTTCGGTAAAAACATTGTATTTGACGTACATTTACATAATCAAAAAGAATATTTCAAAAAAATTTTAATTTGCGACTTTTTTACGCAAAAAACCAATTTTGCAACTTAAACAAATGTAAATATCTCAGTGGATTTTGCATAAAATTTATTGCTACTAACGGCATTTTAATTGTCATAAAAAAACACGAATTGAAGAAAAAAAAATTGCTCCCGTGCTTTGGAGCCGAGATATGAGGATTTCACGTTTTTTGTGATTACGGCGAAATTTGAAAATATTTTTAATTGAAAATTTAACTGAATATACCACAGAGTGTGTGTTATCACTTACATAAAGTGCCATGTCTATATATCTAGATGGGCCATGGAAAAAAAATCGAGAAAATTGCATCCTTGACGCTCGCGCTCACACTAGAAGCCAGATCCCCCTCCCCATTTACTGCTAGTGACGTACTTGGACAGTTTTACCGCGGCCGCAGCTTCATTTCTCTTTTTCTTTGCTTCAGGAGTGGCTAGATGGACGTGTTTTTTTAATTCAACTTATTTTTATTCTCAGCTTTCCGATTGTTCGATTATTTTTCTATCATTCAATTACGTTGCTTCATAAAATAAATATGTCAAGATTACATACAATTTATTTGATAAGACATTGATGAGTGACTAGTTTTTACTCTTATTATGGATAAAAAAGGTATACATTTTGTATTTAAAAATTAATTTATTGAGTGTACAAACTCAAGCTTATTTTTCTGTCCTCGTTTTTTTTTTAGAGTGATTTCCTGTGTCGGACTCGCTGTCCGTTTCGTCTCGCATTTCTGCGTACAGACAATTATTGTCATCATCGTCATTATTTATATCAACATTTCCAATAACTTCCTCATTTTCTTGCATTTCATTTAATTTAAACTGACAGACATCAATATTGATTTAATTTGTTTTAAACAGCGAAATAAACATCTAATTCATAACATAACAATAATGCGTGATTGCTTAAATTGTAGAATGTTTGTAAAATTGTAAAAAAACGCTGCCCAAGGCATCACTACTTCCACATTCAGATTTTCTATCCAAGTCTCCCACAACGAAAAAAAAACCAATAAAACGATATATCACGGTGGTAGTGTGGGTGGATGAATTAAAAAACAAAATTGAGGCCATTGCTTCTTGTATACACACTAAATCATAATTTTATTTTTATCATTTCCCCCAACCCTTCAACGGAATAAGATCAAAATATAATCTTCCAGATCTCGTTAAAATACATACATGTAGCAAATTTCAAGTCAATATATTAAACGGTTCCAGAGTAATCGTGCGCACAAAAAAGTTACAGACGGACCGACCAACAGAGCGACAGACTTTTTTGCTCAAACTTAAAATCTCGACATTTCATAACATTCTAAGCCTATTTAAAAAATAAAAAATTTTACAATTTTGTTTTTGCGTTACTATACTTCCACTGGATGTGGAAATAATTATAAGATGTTTGATTATAAACTACTGAAATTATTTTATGTATAATAATAAAATAATAAAGCCGCTGTATTACAAATTCTTTTTGAGGAGCAACGTAATTGAATAATTGAAAAATAATCGAATAATCAGAAAGCTGAGAAAAAAATAAGTTGAATTAAAAAAAAAACGTCCATCTAGCCACTCTTGAAGCCGAGAAAAAGAGAAATAAAGCTGCCGCCGGGGTAAAACTGTCCAAGTACGCCATTAGCAGTGAAGGGGGAGGGGAATCTGACGTCTAGGTGAACGCGAGCGTCAAGGATGCAATTTTCCCGATTTTTTTTCCATGGCCCATCTAGATATATAGACATGGCACTTTTTGTAAGTGATAACACACACTCTGAGGTATATTCAGTTAAATTTTCAAGTAAGAATATTTTCAAATTTCGCCGTAATCACAAAAAACGTGAAATCTTCATATCTCGGCTCCAAAGCATCGGAGCAAAAATTTTTTTTCTTAAATTCGTGCTTTTTTATGACAATTAAAATGCCGTTAGTTGCAATAAATTTTATTCAAAATCCACTGAGATATTTACACTTGTTTAATTTGCAAAATTGATTTTTTGCGTAAAAAAGTCGCAAATTAAAATTTTTTTGAAATATTCTTTTTGATTATGTAAATATACGTCAAATACATTGTTTCTACCGAAACAGAACTGTAAAATATTAATACGATCTTTTCAGTTTGAATTTTTTTTTTTATAAATTAATTGCAACAAAAATAATTAATATTTTGCAACGGGACAAAGTGCATTTCATTAAGGGTAAAAATATGTACTACCTCTCATAATATCATTAACATGAAGATTTTATATTTGTTTCTACAGTACTTCAAAGTTCGAGGATCGAGAAATTCAATTTTTTTAGTTTCTTATCATAAAATGTCATCAACAATCAAAAATTCGTTCTTTGCATATACCTTCCTTATAGGGGAACCCGTAACGAAGAAATTGACGGGTCGAACGTTTTTCTACGACCTTTAGAAGCGAAGATATAAGCAAACAAATAAGTTGCAAAATTCATTTTGTTTACAAAAAGATGAATAACAATTAAAGCCGCCATTTTGAGTGGTCAACACTTTTTTCGGATTCCTGAGGAAATTCTGTAGGGGGTAGGCTAATTTTTGGCTTGTCCCAAAATTTTCCGAAAAATCGTTATTTTTGAATCTAAAATCACCGGACTATAATGATAATATCAACTTTTTACCTACAAATTATGACTCAAGAGCTAATAAGAAGGCTATTAGCCTCAAATTATCAAAATAATTTTGACGACCAACGCGTATTTTTCAGGTAAAACTCGTATTAAAAATAAAAAATAGTAATCTGGACCTTTTCGGATTTTAATCGAAAGGTGGGCTCTTTAGCTTTAATTAAAAAAAAAATTAAGTTCCTAGTACATCTAACATAGAAGCTAGCCGCGAAACAAACGACAGCGTTCTCGCTGCTAAAGCGCAATTTCTCAAGTAATATGTTAAATAAAAATTGAATAGCCTGGCCCATTTTAGACCACTTTTAATCGAAGGGTGGGTTCTTCAGCTTTATTTAAAAAAAAATAATAAGTCCCTGGTACATCTAACATAAAAGTTGACCGCCAAATAGTCGTTGACAGCGTTTCCGCTGCTAGCGCATTTTTTTTGTTAAACTAAAATAAAATAAAATCTATTAACGTGGCCCCTTTCGGACCCATTTTAATCGAAAGGTGAGTACATCCAACATAGAAGTTAGCCGCGAAACAGACGACAGTGTTTTCGCTGCTAGAGCATAATTTCTCAAGCAATATGTTAATGAAAAAAAAATCGAATAGCCTGGCCCTTTTCAGACCACTTTTATTCGAAGGGTGGACAAAATTAAACCCCCAGTACATCTACATAGAAGTTAATCGCGAAATGGACGTCGGACCGATTTTAATCGAAAGGTGGGCTCTTTAGCTTTAATTAGAAAAGAATTTAAGTCCCTAGTACATCTAACATTTTCAAATTTGGTGTGGTGATATGGAATGAAATTTTCAATTATATGATGTAAAGAACCAAAATGGCTGAATTTCGGTTTCAATGTAATTGACACGAAAACCTAATTTTTAAATGGAACAACCTGTATTTTTTGCACATTTGGATCTTGCTGGCTAAAATGCATATGATCTGACCTTCAAGTATTATTTTGATTTTCAAAAAATAGATTTTTTTAATTTTTAGTTTTAATAATAGAAGGCCACGATTTTACCAAAATTATTAAAAATTAGTCTGTAAGCACCTTTAAAATATTATCTCTTCAGATACTAACATTAAACACGATTTATTCTTCATTAAGTTCAACAAAAACTATTTTTTTTAATGGAACCCCTAGGAGACAACCTGTTATTTAATTAGAACTTTAAATTACGAAGAAAATGATGTGTCTACCTTCTCTTTGTACTAAATTTATAATTAAAAGAAAAAAATGTTTTGATATATATTTTTTAATATTTTAAATTTTAGTGGTATACATGAAAATTTTTAGAAATTCCAGGGGATCCTAGGCTAATATTTATTAGTATACCCTAAGTTATCTTCATACCAAATTTGGTGCTTTTATCCGCCAAGTAACGGTAATCTTGAAATAAAATCTAACCGACCCCACTACAACTCCCTCTACATTATACAAACAAAAAATTCTTTGTAGGAATTATTCGCGGAACAAATGACATATTAACTACTGTACTATACTGTACTATAATTTCCATCGTAACTGATTGTGACAAATCTTAAAAGTTAATTGAATAAGATTATGGAAGTCGTTACTTTGTGATAGTTGTTCATGATGATATCATAATTCGATAAGCTTTCAACTTTGAATAAATACATAAAGTATTTTTGATATAGGAGGCATCATTGTTTTTGAACAATTTGCGTAAAATGGAACATAAAAATTTGATTTCTTCAGAAGAATCAAAAAGGACGATAAATCTAGAACCCTAAATCAATTTTTATCGAAAATGTACATAGCCCAGACGACAGAGTTCATTTTATAGTGAAACCCACAAAAAGTTGCAAACTGAATAATTTTTTTTTAATGAGTTCGTGAAAGTGTATAGAATAATATCCTGAAAAGTTTACATTCCGCTCGGATGCAGAACATAAAAAAAAGTGAAAAAAAAATTTTTTTCAAAACGTTTAACTTAAGTCAGGCTAGAAAAAAAAACAAAAAATACAGGTGTTTCTGAACAAAAAATGTTCTAATAAAATTTATCGCTAAAGCCACGGTTTTCCCGGAAAAAAATAGTGAAGTAACTTCGTCACTCTGCTCGGCCAAGCGCACGGTTAAATGCATACTACGGAACCTCTAAAAATTCTTAGCAGTTCTAACAAGTAAAATAAAGCTTTTTTCTCTTTCTGATTATACATTTTAAAATTTTTGTTAGTGACTAAGAGGATAAATAGTGAGTCTGGAGGGAAAATATTTAATTATGAACGCATACACAGACACCACACATAGCAGCTGAATCGCTCGCATGAATTTTTACGTGCCATTACTGTATTGTATTTATTACAGATATACCTATCCACATTTCAGCTATATCCATTGATTCCTTATACATTTGTTAATGTATTAGAAAAGTTCCAGAATTTATATTCAAAACAATCAAAGATATTTTCATAGATATAAAGATAACATCGTGACAATCGCAATTTCTTATCATGATATGATTAATCATATTTTCGAAAAAATGCATAAAAGTAAACGAATTTGTGTTTGAACATTCGAAATGTATACATTTTTTCCGAAATACTGATATTTTATTTTTTCCAATGGGTCAATTTCTCGGCAAGTTACAGCCTCCAATATATATATTTATCAAGAAAATCATCAAGCAATTAAATTAAAATGATTTGAGAGGTACTTTTTTTGAATCCACGTTACTACAACTTAATAAACCATAGTAATCATGAAGTGTGAAGACTTTTTAACAGTTCTCAATGAAGAAAGAATTTTTTTGAAGGGCTTTTATTTTTTTCCATATTTTTTATTGCGACGATTGAGTTCGGGCATGATAATATACATAAGTATGTTTTTCCCATCCATCCTTTGCTTGTTTTGTTTGAAACAAAAAGCTTCAGAAAGCTACAATTTCCATCTTTTAAATGAACCAACACTCATATAGATTGAACAAATTTTGATTTAGTGACATGTAATTCAATGCGTCGGTGACACAGTCATGCGCATTCAAGCGCGCGCACGCATGTATCTCGCTTCGAGTTATAACGTTACACTTGACTATTTTTTTCCGGGAAAACCGTGGCTTTAGCGATAAATTTTGTTAGCACATTTTTTGTTCATAAATACGTGATCTATCCATCTGTATTTTTTTGTTTTTTCTTAGCTTGACTTAGTTTCAAAATTTTGAAAAAATGAATGAAAAAAAATTTTTTTCACTTTTTTTTATGTTCTGCATCCGAACGAAATGTAAACTTTTCAGGATATTATTCTATACACTTTCACGAACTCATTAAAAAAAAGTTTACACAGTTTGCAACTTTTTGTGGGTAAATACCTTCATCGACTGGGCTAACACTTCTGTGCAATAAAATCCCGTACACCTATTTTTCTCTATATTAAATCATTCTTTATTTATTTGTCAGTGTCAGTATCATATTTTCGAAATGCCGAAATTAACTGAACATGAAAAAATTCTAATTCTCTCTAAAATTGAAGAGGGATGGTCTATCAAAGCAGTTGCTAACCATTATCACTTAAATAAAAGTACCGTTATGAGTGTGAAGAGGAGGAGGAAGGTATCATAAAGAGAAAAGACGGATCAGGCCGGCCGAGAAGTTCAAATCTCCTCGAGATGAAGCGCTCCTTGGCTATTTGAGGGAAAATCTGTTTCAAACAGCAGTAGACGCTGTGTCCATGACAAATTTTCCAGCATCGAGGTCAACAGCTAGCCGAAGGATAGGAAAATCGGAATTAAAAATCTGTGTAAGTGCCAAGAAGACCATATTAATAGAAGAACATAAGCAAGCCCGCATTCTGTTTTGTTTAAATTATGTCTATCGCCCGTTGAAATTTTGGAACAATGTTGTGTTTACCGATGAAAAAGTTTTTCAGTCTTGTAATGACGGACATATTCCGGTGTACCGTCTTGCAAATACCAGGTTTCACGAACGCTACGTGTCTCTGCGGAACAGGTCCGGCCGATTATCACAGGCAGACACGTGCAGAACAGCCATGCAGAAAACCGCTTTTTAATGTTTGGAACTTTCACAATTTGGCCTTATCTCGGACACAATTTTTCAACGTCAATTTTTACATTTGTTATAAATCGAAATCATTAAATCATTAACATTTTTCAAAATACTTTACTTATGACATTTCACAATCAATGTCACTTTTGTATAACCTATATGATAATAAAAAATCTAAATTCCAGGAAGACTGATTCACATCACTTAATATTAGTAAAAACTGGATTACTTGATTTTTCAAATGTACGGGATTTTATTGCACAGAAGTGTACGTAGCAGATCTCAAATTAATGAAAATTTCATAATCTCTAAACAAGATCTTTTGACATGCTTAGCTAAAAAGTTTATTTTTCAAGATATTTGCAAAAAAAACCTATCCCTCCTTCTCGCCCCACTAAAAAAATAATGCCCACAATCCTGAAATAGCCTGATTTTTTCCTATTATTGCAAATTCGAGGATACTTATATTGGACTAAACTTGAATAAGATAGTGTCACATATGTTAGCTTAACGACTGTATACTGCTTGGATAATTAAACTAATTTTATATATTTGCAAATGGCTGACAATAGTAGTAGCAACAAATACAAGGTTATTTTTCGCAAAGTCTGTTTGGTAGTTCTATTTTGTTTTCGTCTTTTAACAAGATATCTGAACCACATAGATAGATAGATTTATCAGCAAGATGATTGCAACACATTGTACAAGAACTTATTTTATAATTATGGAATTAAGGAGATACTGACCTGCCAACCTTGTAAAAGTAGGCTTCTGTCGACAGTCCTAAGCCACATGACAGCATCCCCAGCTTGAAAATCTCTTAACTTATAACACTTGGCGTGAAGAAACATCCCTAAACATTTGAGTAACTCAGAGGTGGAAGCTTGGATTACAGTCTTCTTTGGTGCTGCCACTGGCACGACCTGATTTTGGGAATTGATGGAATTTTGGCTTAAAAGGGCCTGTTTATTACCTACTTTATCGCAGTTTATATGATGGTTGGTATTGTTATTAGCATTATTAACTCTAACAATATCTAAGGCTAACGCTGACGTGCTTTTCGAGTTCGAATAGTACGAACCATTTTTGCTTTGCTGAATGTTTTTGTTCTTATCTACCACTGGGTGTATATTGTCAACTAAGGGCTGTCGAAACACTGTTATGTTTTTGTTTTTGTTGTTGTCAAGCTTTTTCTTGTTGTTGTTGGTCGTAGAGAATCGTTTCCAAGATAAGGCGTTTATAAACAGGGAATGTTTCTTTAGGTTTTTCTCCAAAGCGTTCTTTTCCGATATAATCCTGGCGTTGTCATTATTGTTAATGTTGTTGCAGTTGTTCAGGTTGTGGTTGTTGGAGTTTGTGATGCTGCTGTTTGTTTTGCTTTCACGGTTTTTAACATTGTTTAACTGTTCGTAGGAGAAGTTATTTAAAGTGAAATCACCTGTCGAACTAGTCGTGTACACGGGTCTGCGTTCCCGGGGCGAAAAACTCAGCACCGTGCCCATTTTGGTTGTTGTTTTGACTTTTTAACACATTTTATCACAAGAACTTGGATGCACCGAGCTCCACGGCTGCAATGCTGGCCCAGGGGTCGATCTTTCGGCCCGCTGTAGGCGCCGGCGCTACGTCTCCTAGCAACCCCATGATGTCATAAGAAATCAATATAACCACCCTCTGATAGACGGGAATGTTTTTACGCGATCTACCCCCATGCAAAGGCATTTACATTTGCACTTGTCGTATGTATATCGTACAGGGTGAGCCAACGGTTAAGGAGAATTGCATTTCCATATAGTCATCAATTTGTGGAATTTAATATCAAGAAATAAGACCACAAAAATAAATACGTACATGATTTCTGATGTCAAAGACGTCATTATTAGTTATATTAGCAGATAACTTGACGCATAGTTAGGGATACTAATAGACCATGTAACGTAACAAATATTTATAGTAGTCCTAAAACAATATTTAATTACATATTACAAGTCTCTTTAACAGTAATACAAACGTATTTTATTATTACAATAATGACTAGTTCCCAGTAAAATACACACCACAAGCTAACGAAAAAACGAGAGGTAAAATAGATAATAGTTGCAAAAAGTGAGTGTTTTTTATACGAATCGTAAGTTACGACACTTAGTTTTGCAACGTAGTTCATTCAATATTTTTACAGTTTTGCAATGAAATAAGAATAAGAAAATTAAATATTAAATTTTGAATTTAATTTTGAAATAACTAATTACTTCCACATCGTGGAAGTATAGAACAGTGAAAAAAATTTGATTTTTTTTCGATCAAATAGACTTAGTATTTCATAAAACGTCGATATTTTAAGTTTGAACAAAAAAAATTCTGTCTGTCTGTTGGTCTGTCTGAACTTTTTTTATGCGGACGACTACTCTGGAACGGGTTATGATATTGACTTGAAATTTGTTACACCTATGTGTTATAATGAGATCTGTTCCATTGAAAGGTTAGGGAGTGAATGCGGTAAATAAATAAAGCAAGTAAGAGTCCATAAAATTGGGATTTAGTGTATGCACGAGAAATCAGTCTCAGAATGACCACCCCCTTTAATAATGGAGTGAAGATGGTAGTTGGGGGACTTGTATTGATAGAAAATTTGGGTGTGGAAGCACTGATTCCTTAGGAAACGGTTTTTTATTTAGATGCCATAGTTTGATGACATTTCTGGTATTAGTGTTCGGAATCCAGTACGTTTGACGCGTTGCTATGAGCAAAAAATAACCTATATTGTTGATTTGTTATAATTTTAATAGTGAAGCGTCTTTATCAATAAATAAAAAGCATATAAAGAATTAAATAATTATCTCTTTGAAAATTGGCTATTTTATATCCTCTGAAAACAGTGCAAAGAGTACATTTTTGGACTAAAAGACTATGTCATTTCGGCGTTAATAAAATAACAAAAAAATTGACGTTTCAGTACAGAATAATTCTCAAAAGAAAACTGCATTTTAGTTTTCCTCCTAATCTATAACATTCTCTAAGCTACGATACGCTGATGATGAGCAATAACTCTGAAACAAGTGTCCGTAGCTACCTTATTATTTTTAATTGGGGTATATAGCAATCATTCTCATTTTTCTCTTTTTTCCACGTAGTGGAGTGGAAGTATTATAGTAACGGCAAAAAAAATTAAAATTTTGTTTTGGCCAAATGGGCTTAGAATGTCATGACACGTACATATTTTAAGTTTGAGTGAAAAAATCTGTCTGTCCTCCGATTTATTGGTCCTTTTGTAACGTTACTCTGGAACGGTTTTTGGTATTGACCTGAAACTTGGAGGGTATATGGTGCAGTGGAGTAAAAAACAGGGGAAAAGTCGCTTCCTTCTCGAGTTTTTCTTTTTAATCTTAGAACAAACCTAGATATATACCATTTCGTTAAGTAGGTCAATGTTCATTAGAAATCATGAAATACGACATTTTTTAGTGGTCACGGACATTGTTATTTTTAAAAAAGTGTGAATTTTTTTTTTTTAAATCATGTTTTTTTGAACATCTAATGCCATAACTCAAAAGCGAATGGAGCTATCCACATGAACTTTTTTTTATTATAAAACACACACTTAAGCGCTTCTATCTGTGTATAGTATTGTTAACTAAAACATTTTTAAGTTTGTTAAAAACTTAGATAACTTTGAAAGTTCAGAAAATACGCAGTCAAATTTTCACTAAGCTACAAACTTTTTTGTTTTTGGAAATTTTGTATAACATGCTGCGAAGAAAATAAAGCCAAAAGACCAAAAAAGTTTTTGATAGCATAAATTTTATTGTGTCTTTTACAGTTTAGGTACAGTGATTTTTTTTAGAGCGCGCGAATTGCAGCAATTGAATATTAATACGCCCGCGTCCACTAAAACTAACTAGTCTCAGGGCGGTGTACTATCAACGTTATTCGTTTTCGTCGAAGGTCAAATTATAAAACCGCTGCCCAAGGAATCACTACTTCCACATCCAGATCTTCTATCCAAGTCTCTCAGAACGAAAAAAATTTGAATGTGGAAATCATTTTTTATGGAACTTTAATAATATAATATTTGAAATCGTCTACCCCAAAAACCTATAAAACGATATGCCACATCGGTAGTGATGCTGAGGGTGGTGGAAGGGGGGTAGTAGTAGTGGTGGATAAAGTAAAAAAAAAATTGAGGCCTTTGGTTCTTGTACACACACTAAATGACAATTTTATTTTTTTTGCCCCCTTGAATAATGGGAGTGGGAGTTGGTAATGTGGGTGGTTAATGCCAAAAAAAAATTTTGAGAGCTTAGCTTCTCTTATATATACTAAATATCAGTTTTATGGACTCTTACTTGCTTGATTTGTCTATTTACCTCCATTTACCTCCAACCCTTTTACGGAATAATCTAGTTCCAGATCTCGTTAAAATACATGGTACGTGTACCAAACAAGTCAATAACTTAAACGGTTCCAGAGTAATCGTGCGCACAAAAAAGTTACAGACAGACCGACAGACAGAATTTTTTTTGCTCAAACTTAAAATCTCGACGTTTCATGACATTCTAAGCCTATTTGGATAATACAAATTTTCAAAACTATTTTTGTCCATATTATATTTCCACTGAATATGGAAGTAAAATGTGTAACGATATTTTTTCTCTTATTACCACTTGTATTATATTGTAGAACGTATGGTCATTGTGCGAATTGTGCGTGGATTATGTACTTAAAAAATATTTAAGATAAATAAGCAATCTAAGTTTCATTGTAAAATGGAATGAATTTTATGTGGCGTAGTAATAGAGGAAAACGATAAACTTGTGCACAAGCCATGGAAACAGAGTTTGGAGACTATAATTAGAAAATTAAAAAAGATTTAATTTAGGATGTTTTTTTCTTTTTTGTTACCTAATTTAGGCGAAAATAACACGTTTACTCAATTCACAGGTCTACAAAAAAAAAATTCTTCTCCGAGGACTAAACCTATCATGCCTTAAGTATTTTTGTGTGCTGAATCCGAATTTTCAATTAAAAAAATGTTCTACCGCGTAGATTTCGAGTTAATTCCGGTTTTTATTGTCAAAAAATCGTATTTTGACGATAAAAACCGGGATTTACTCGAAATCTACGCGGTAAAAATTTTTTTTAATTGAAAATTCGGATTCAGCATACAAAAATACATAAGAAATGATAGATTTAGTCATTGGAACAGAATTTCTTTTTTTGTAGACCTATGTACAAAGTGCACCTGTGCCACCGATCTACAAGAAAAAAGTTCTGTTCCAAGGACTAAACTTATCATTCCTTATGTATTTTTGTGTGCTGAATCCGAATTTTCAATTTAAAATTTTTTTTACCGCGTAAATTTCGTGTAAATCCCGGTTTTAGCGTCAAAATACGATTTTTTGATAATGTTTGACGTTTGCTCGAAATCTAAGTGGAAAATTCGGATTCAGCATGCAAAAATACTTAAGGCATGATAGATTTAGTCCTTGGAGTAGATTTTTTTTTGACGACCTGTGTTATTGTGTGGATCTAGGGTAAAAATGCAATGCATGGGAGTTTCGGATAGGGACTCTGACAGAGGAAATATTAAGATTGCCACGTGCTTTAAGAAACTGTCTTTTTTATTTAGCTCCAATAATAACGCAAAAAAAGGAAAACTCGAGAGTTTACTTTTTATCAAAACACTCCAAAATTGTTACTTTTCCTAAACTTCTGTTTATGGGATTTTATTAACCCCTTCCTTAGTTGCGCAACATTTTTTCCATTTTACTATAATATCATTTTTCACCGTTTCCGAGATCCTAATGCAATGCATACTCCATTTAAGATTTTTTTAATTCCTTTTTGCCTTCAACCTTAGTGCTTAATGTGTCACTGGAAAAAATAAGTTATCCTTTCAAATCCTAAAACGTGATAAAACAGTCCTAAACATAAAAAAATAATAATGAAAAGTTCCGTTACACACAATACATAATCATTATTATTCTAAGTACGGCGCGCGTACGCCTCGACAATTCCTCCATACTAAAAAATTCGTAACTAGCAAACTATTGCTAATAATGAAAATATTTTTTTTCTAAAAACTTTTTTAGTCTATTGACTTCATTTTCTTCACAGCATGTTACACAAAATTCTCAAAAACAAAAAATTTCCTCGCTTAGTGAAAATTTGATCGCGTATTCTCTAAACTTTCAGGGTCATCTACGTTTTTGGCATGTTTACATTTTTTTTATTAGCAATTCTATGAATAGAGAGAAGCGCTTAAGTGTGTGTTTTATAACAAAAAAAAGTTCACATCGATAGCTCAATTCATTTTTGAGATATGGCAATGGATGTACAAAAAAACATGATTTAAAAAAAAATAAAATTTTACACTTTTTTTTAAATAAGAATATCTGTGACCACTAAAAAATGTCGTATTTTGTGTTTTTATATGTAAAATGATGTTGTTGGTAATACCCACTGAGTCTGATCTTGTTCTAAGCTCATAAAAAAAAACGGCACAATTTTACCTCTTTTTCGCTCCACTAGTGGGAAATAGGTAAAGCAAGCAAGAAAGAGCCCATAAAACTGAAATTTATTGTATGCAAGAGAAATCAATGTCTTAAAATTTTTTAAGCATCAACCACCAGATATACAAATTATTTTCAAAGAAATTACTTGCTTGAGAATGCGGTCTAGAAACTACGAAACTGCAGTCGTAAATAGAAAAATATAGTAATATTTAACAAAGAAATTCTGTGTTCAATATTTCTAGTTATTTTTTAATATTTGCTTTTAGAGCGTCTCAAAACGGATTTCATAGTAATTTATTTCCAACCTTTAATACACCTATTTATTTAAATTATTATAATTATTGTTTATTATAATTATAAAGCTGGGTTCGGATTTATGTAATGCACATATTACTCTACAATATCATCACTGTGTTCTGTACTTAAAAACACACTACAGGTGTCATACGGCGTGAATCTTGAGATTTCAAGTGTTAAATACTTTTGTTTAAATATAAAAAAAGTAATTTCAATAACCTAAGCTCAATACAAAGAATAAAAAACACAAAAACTATAGATTCTAGTGTACTAATTATAGGAAAGACTTTGTTGAAAATTTTGTGCCTACAAAACTGCTTTTATTCATTTTTATCGTATGTTGCACAATAGGGTGGCCCATCTCTATAGGGGGTGAATTTTTTTTGCGTATTTTTTAAGTCTCACCCCACGAAAATATACTATTATACTAGGAATAATTTATGTCAAAGTTTCAGATAATTCGGTGAACGGTAACCCGTGTCGCATTCAGGTAGAAATTTGTAGATAAGATTTTATTACGGTAATACATTTAAATTTTACTTAAAATACAAATATCTACCTTTTCTCATAATGTTTTATTGATGTAATTATTTCCTAGAAATTATTTGTTTTGGAAGTTTGGAAATATAATGCACCTACGGTAGGTTTTTATATCAGTTTGCAATTGTGTTTTACAGTGGTGACATTATAAGTTCTAGCATACGTTCCTTTTTGTAAAAACATTTAACGATGGCTGATGTTAGATCCTTACGAAAGGATACTTTCATTTACTTAGTTGGACACTATTCGTCACAAATCATTGGCAATAAATTGCCGTCTAATAGACAAGTATTACAAGTGCTCTTTTATAACATTCGTGAAGTGAAGCTAAGTGTACATGAAAGTGCTAAATTAACAATAAAAGAGGTGTCAGTTTTTTGGGATAAAGCTCGCATTCCGACACGTCAGGATTTTCATTGTGTTAAACAACTAGATAAACTTTATGCAGAGTGGAGGAACTTACAAAAATCGGCTAGAAGGGCCAGTGCGGGAGTAAAGAAAAAAATTTCGTTGAAAAATTGGACGATCTCTTTGACATTTCTCATGCAAATGCATTGGAGTTGATAAAAATAGATGAAGATAAGCAGTTTTTAATTAACCAAAGAAAAAAGGGACGTCCTGGATTTATGCATGGTATTGATTACCAACTTGCTTCTCAAGAAAAATCAGCTGAGGAGAAATTACAGAAATTATCCGAACGAATGCAACGAAGTCAACAAGAAAAAGCTAGATTAGAGGAAACAGTCACCTGTCCATCATCAAGTAGTAATTCAGCCGACTCCAACGAAAATGAAGATGAAATAATCGAAACCCAAGAAGAGTTGTTACAAGACCAGCCTGGCCCGTCACAGCCAAAAAAGAGGAGATTGTATGGAACATGTAACATCATCACACCAAAAATAGCCGCTGCATTTGATGCTTGCAAAATAAGCGACAGGTATGGAGTCCATATTTTGACGGCAGTAGCAGAAGCACTAGGACATGACACCACATCTTTGTCCATCAGCAGAACCACACTTCAGCGCTCTAGACAACGCATCCGCGAAGAAAGAGCTGAAATATTAAAAACTGCCTTCGGTAATTCTGAATTGCCGGCCCCAGTCATCCATTGGGATGGAAAACTTTTACCTTCTCTCACTGGAATGGGAAATATCGATAGACTTGCTATCTTAGTTACTAGTGGAGATATTGAACAACTACTTGGAGTACCAGCTTTGCCCAATTCACCTGGAAGAGAACAGACTGAAGCAGTTTATGATGTGCTTTGTGAATGGAATTTGGACGAAAAGGTAATAGCTTTGTGTTGTGATACAACAGCATCAAATATGGGTTATATAAATGGGGCAGCCACACTATTGCAACAAAAATTAGAAAGAGATATTCTATATTTTCCTTGTAGACATCATATTTTTGAAGTGGTTTTGAGAAGTTTGTTTGACACAAAAATGCCTTCCTCATCTGGTCCAAATGTGCCACTATTTAAACGTTTTACGGAATTTTGGCCTAAAATAGATCAAAATAAACTAAAAACTGGATTTCAGGTATCAAAAATTAAACACATTTTACAATCAGTTAAAGCCGAAATTGTAAAGTTTCTAAATGCAGCTTTAACTTTGCAACAGCCTCGTGATGATTATAAAGAATTTTTAATGCTTTCTAAACTTTTTGTTGAAGAAGAGCCCACTCACACGACATTCTATCAACCAGGGGCATTTCATCATGCACGTTGGATGGCCAAAGCCATTTACTGTCTAAAAATATTTTTTTTCCAAGATCAGTTAACTAAAAAAGAAAAAATAGGTATTGAAGATATATGTCTCTTTATTGTAAAGGTTTATGTAAAGGCCTGGTTTACAGCGTCATTTGCTAGTAAAGCACCGCTTCATGACTTAGACTTTTGTAAAGAACTCATTAATTATCAAAATATTGACAAAGAAATATCTCAAGCCGCAAGTAGGAAAATAGTGAACCATTTGTGGTACCTTAATTCAGTAAATGTTGGCTTATCTTTCTTTGATGACGATATTTCAGTTACCACTAAAAGAGAAATGGTTAAAGCTTTGAATAGGAAAGCACCAAATCAAGAGGGTATTAAACGACTTATGATTAGTAACATTACTGACGTTGAAAACAAGGAAATTCAGGACTTCATATGCGAGAACACTAAACAGTTTTTTCAAAAATTAGGTTTGTCTATGGAATTTTTGGAAAATGATCCAACAACATGGAGGGAAAATGAAAGTTATACCCGATGTTTCAATTTTGTAAACAAAATTAAAGTTGTAAATGATGCCGCTGAGAGAGGAATCAAACTTATTACTGACTATAATGACATTTTAACAAAAAATGAAGACCAAAAACAGTTTTTACTCCAAGTTGTAAATGATTATAAATCACAGTTTCCAAATGTAAAAAAGGAAACTCTGTCGCATGCTTTGGCCTAGTGCAAAAAATATTGTTTTTATTACTATATGTCTTGTAGATTTAGGATAATATTTGGTACTATGTATGAAAAAAACTTTTCATAATAAAATACACAAAGATAAAACGAGAGTTTTATTTCAAAAACTTCTAGTCTAGTTTTCTTAGACTACGAATTTACAGTAGTATGACACATGTCATAGTCACAACAGATAATGTCTTTGATATTTGTATGACTTGATTAGTCATTCTAAAGATAAATGTTGCTGATTAAAAAAAAAACAATGCATCAACCAAAGAATGTAAATAATTCCATTTACTTTTATTATTGCATAATAATGCATTCTGCGGCACCCCTTGCCTTCAATTTGCCTCAATAATATTTTGAGGGGACTGTTTTTTCTTCAAATGGAACCATTTGCAGGGTGAGAAATAAAAAAATTCGATTTCGAAAAAGATGGGCCACCCTATTGCACAATTTCCCAGAACTTCGAAAACGCGTCGAAAACCCGTGTCTCAGAGTAATTTTTACCACTGTTACAATTGCTTATTTCACACAACAGATATATTATGTGCTGTATTTTTTTTCTCTTGTTTATTAAGGCTATATTACCTATCGATTCTCATTGGTTTAATTCATTATTTAATTATCTTGGTAAATTGTGTATTCTGATTCACACATTGATTGAGCTATTCGAAACTGTTATTATAAATTTAAAATATTTTTATATCATTCGACAATTAGTCCGGGCCCTAGACTGCAGGTTACTGTCCAATAGTATCACCGAGACAACGTTTGTGGAAATAATAAAAATGATCTCGACCATAATATATAGTTATTTTTTTCAAAACAGGCAGATCGAAAAAAAATCGAAAATTTTATTTATTTTGAACTCTCTTAAATTAAACTGATAGTTATTAACGTTTCGGAAAAATACGTTTTTGTAATGATCATAGTACTGTCACAGCTCTATAAATGACGACTACTTAGCAGCTATGGTAACTACAGCTGTTATGCTTGATTTTATAGTCTTTTGATTGTCTCAACCAAGAAATGCTTTTAGCAAAACTGCACTATCTAAGCTTGGCATCAAACACTATACAGTGGGTGTAATTGCCGATTAGGCATTTACATTCACGTAGCGCGAGAGATATGACAACACAGCAGCAGCAAACTCGCCCGTCGGCGAAGCATCCCAGCTCTCAGTTATTTCATTTCAGCCAGCTGGCACACGCGATGTTGTAATTCTTACTCCCTATGCCTAGCCCGCCACTACACACACTGTATCATGGTTTTGTAGCTGCTTGTCACAGAGAATGAAAAATTACGTAACTTGCGAATGTCGCATAGTTTAGTTGTTAATTCGGGAGTTCCTTCCAATACTTGGACCAACACTGTTTTTCTTACACCTGTCAAATTTTCCTAAAGTTATAAAAAACTGTATAGTACATTCCTACGCGGATGACATACAAATATATTTTTCATATCGTCCTACATTCGTTGAAGAGTCCATATGAAAAATTAATGAAGATCTTTTTAATATTATATATATCCATATGGTTAGATAGACAGATAGATAGATAGATAGATAGATAGATAAATAGATAGACTTAACTACAGTAACCGTTGCCATAATTTTCAGATCTGCCAAGAATACTTTTGAAGATAATCTTGTGCGGCTATCTATAGACGGTTAGCAAATTGATACAAAAAAAAAATCGGCAGCTACTGGAAGCGGCTGGAACCTCCCCACCTGGTGGATCTTTAGAGCCGGAAACAGCACTAAATTGAAAAAAAGATAGACATACACAAAACAATTTGATTTTTTCTTGTTTTTTAATTTTTTTCACAGAAACCAAATCGAAAGGATGCAAGTGTGATATATCGTTGAAATCGGAATTTTTACTGCTTTTCAATGGTTCGATTACAAATTGTAAATAATCATAAAATGAACAACTTGTGCCAAAACGGCACTAAACGTAATCCGAGTTCAACCAAAACCATTTCAGATCTTCTGGAGTAATAAAGAAACCCTCATCCAAAGTTTTATCTAAATCCGCTGCTATCGTGCTAACACACCTACACACACACACACAGATATTTTTCAAAAACCACTTTCTTGGGTTGCTGGGACCTCAAAACGTAAAGATTTAATATTATCTCAATTTTGGATTTTGGACCAATTCTAGTAACCTCCCACAATTTTGTGGGGAGGCTAATACCGTGCGAAATACTTTTGAATGAATACTTTTGATTACCGTTTAACTTTCAAATAACATGTAACCAAAGTTGTGCATTTCTTTCGCTAAACTTAAAACCATTTATCAATATAAACACCTACTATCAACATCAATAAAGTTAAGACTATTAAATTCGTTAATTTTGTCCAAAATTGAATATGCTATCGTTACTGTCTAAGAGAAAGGGAGACCTATCGACTATAAAAAGTCCTATGTGTTCGTTTCTCGGTTGGTGTGCCCAGTGAACATATCATTTGAAAATGAATAAATATGCATCATTCGTCCTGTTTACTGTGTATTAAAGAATTATGCACTGATGCACCCATATACCTCAGAGGTAAACTGAATTTCCGAAATCAACATCACAATGCTCATCTCAGATTCGTGGCAAGTACTTAGATATTCCTAGGCATGTAACCACTCTATTTAAATCATGTTTTTCATGTTCAGCAGCGGATTTGTATAATAAGTTTGTCCAGTTTTTTGTGTCATTATCCTACTTTTCTTATAAGAAAAAAATTGACACATGCATACATATTACATACATACAGATTTTCAAGTATAATAAAACCATTGAAAAAAGTACAAACGTATTATCTTCAGAATAAATTAAGCTTCTTATTTTTAACTGAACTTCATTATATTAATGTATGTATTTCTAATAGTTTTCTTTTTAATGTTTTCTAGTCTCTTTTTTATCTTGCTGCTGGTTTCCGGGTCTTCTTCCGCGTAGACTTGGTTGAGTGCTTGACGTTTCGACCATCTTGTCGTGGTCTTCTTCTAAAGCGAAGTGAGCTCTGCTGGACTGAGCTCCTCTATTTATACAGGTTATCAGGAGGCGTGTTGCGGATCATTGCTCATGCGGAACATTGACTTCCACGTTTTTGGTAATTGTAGTCCGGTGTCACGGTTATAGTTATTCGGATGTTTATTTATTTCAATGGCTTCTCTGTATCTTCTTGGCCAATAATTCTTGGTGTTGGCTAATTTCTTTGTTTTGTCGAATTTTATCAAATGGCCGGTTTCTTCTGAATGTTTGGCAACTGCTGATTTTGTAGAATTTCCCTTCTTTGTGTTTCTAATGTGTTCTCTGAGTCTGGTGTTTATACGTCGTTTGGTCTCTCCGATGTAAACTTGTCAGCAGGAACATGGGATGCTATATACTCCTGGTGTTTCTAGTTCTTCTGGACCTTGGTATTTGGGAAAATGTTGTGCCAACTTCTGTTTTGCATTATATATTACTTTGACGTTCTTTTTCTCCAAAACTCTTCCGATTCTGTCCGTACATCCTTGTATATACGGTAGGTAAGCTGTTGCCGTTGTATTTCTTTTCTTCTTTTTCTTCTTCTGTTCTGGTTGTATGTCTCTTTATTGCGTTGTCTATGTCCTTCGGTTTGTATCCATTTTTTCTGTAGTGATGTTTTTAAGGTCCAATATTCTTCTTGCAGATGTTCTGACTCGCAAATTTGCTTTGCTCTATGTACTAGTGTGTTAACGATGGCCTGTTTTTGTGCTGGGTGGTGGTGAGAGTTTTTTATCTTGCAAGGTATTTTTTCAGTATTCTTTTTAATAATTAGGTCAGGTTATACTAGAAGCTAAGTACCTTTAATTTTCTCTGTGCTCTAAACTTATGGGTAATATGATAATCATAATATGTGTGTTGTGTAAGATAACGTACTGGCCCTGGTTGGAATTTACCGCAGCTTTTTGAGCTGACACTCCGCCAGGTTAAATAATTTAATTTTACTTCCACATCCAGTGGAAGTATAGTAACGACAAAAAAAATTTTTAAAAATTTTTATTGTCCAAATAGGCTTAAAATGTTATGAAACGTCGAGATTTTGAGTTTGAGCGAAAAAAAAATTTCTGTCTGTCGGTCTGTCGGTCTGTCTGTAACTTTTTTTGTGCGCACGTTTACTCTGGAACCGTTCAAGATATTGACTTGAAATTTGGTACACGTATGTACTTTAACGAGATCTGGAACTAGATTATATTTTCATCTTGTTCCGTCAAAGAGTTGGGGGGTAAATTGGGGTAAATGGGGGTAAATAGGTAAATCCAGCCGGTAAGTGTCCATAAAATTGGTATTTAGTATATATAAAAGAACTGAAAGTCTCAAAAAATTTTTGGCATTAGCCACCCCCATTACTACCCCCACCTCATTATTAAAGGGGGTGAAAAAAAATAAAATTGTAATTTAGCGTGTATACAAGAACCTAAGCCTCAAAAATTTTTTTTGCTTAATCCACCGCCACCCTCACCCCCCCCCACCCCACTCTGCCACCACCCCCAACCCCCACTACAGATGTGGCATATCGATTTATAGGTTTTTGGGGTAGGCGATTTCAAATTTCATGTTATTAAAGTTTCTTCGAGTAGTATGGATGCGCAGTAGGTTACCTCTAGTAGTATGGATGCGCAGTAAGTTTCCTCGAGTATTTTGGATGCGCAGTGGCTTTTCTAGAGTACAATAGTTATTAAAGTTCCTTCGAGTAGCATGGATGCGCAGTGGCTTTCCTCGAGTACCATCGATGCGCAGTAGGTTACCTCTAGTAGTATGGATGCGCAGTAAGTTTCCTCGAGTATTTTGGATGCGCAGTGGCTTTTCTGGAGTACTATAGTTATTAAAGTTCCTTCGAGTAGCATGGATGCGCAGTGGCTTTCCTCGAGTACCATCGATGCGCAGTAGCTTGCCTCTAGTAGTTTGGATGCGCAGTAGGTTTCCTCGAGTATTTTGGATGCGCAGTGGCTTTTCTAGAGTACCAAAGATGGGCAGTAGGTTACTTCAAGTAGTATGTATGCGCAGTGGGTTTCCTCGAGTCAAATGGATGCGCAGTGGGTTATATCAAGTAGTATGGATGCGCAGTAGTTTTCCCCGAGTATTGTGGATGCGCAGTGGTTTTTCTTGAGTACCATTGATGCGCAGTAGGTTACCACGAGTAGTATAGATGCGCAGTAGGTTACCTCAAGTGATATGGATGCGCAGTGGGTTTTCTCGAGTAAAATGGATGCACAGTGGGTTATTTCAAGAGGTATGGATGCGCAGTAGGTTTCCCCGAATGTTATGGATGCGCAGTGGCTTTTCTTGAGTACCATCGATGCGCAGTAGGTTACCTCTAGTAGTATGGATGCGCAGTAAGTTTCCTCGAGTATTTTGGATGCGCAGTGGCTTTTCTGGAGTACTATAGTTATTAAAGTTCCTTCGAGTAGCATGGATGCGCAGTGGCTTTCCTCGAGTACCATCGATGCGCAGTAGCTTGCCTCTAGTAGTTTGGATGCGCAGTAGGTTTCCTCGAGTATTTTGGATGCGCAGTGGCTTTTCTAGAGTACCAAAGATGGGCAGTAGGTTACTTCAAGTAGTATGTATGCGCAGTGGGTTTCCTCGAGTCAAATGGATGCGCAGTGGGTTATATCAAGTAGTATGGATGCGCAGTAGTTTTCCCCGAGTATTGTGGATGCGCAGTGGTTTTTCTTGAGTACCATTGATGCGCAGTAGGTTACCACGAGTAGTATAGATGCGCAGTAGGTTACCTCAAGTGATATGGATGCGCAGTGGGTTTTCTCGAGTAAAATGGATGCACAGTGGGTTATTTCAAGAGGTATGGATGCGCAGTAGGTTTCCCCGAATGTTATGGATGCGCAGTGGCTTTTCTTGAGTACCATTGATGCGCAGTAGGTTACCACGAGTAGTATAGATGCGCAGTGGGTTTCCTCAAGTAAAATGGATGCGCACTGGATTTCTTCAAAAAGTATGAATGCGTAGTGGCTTTCCTCTAGTAAATTAGGTACATAGTGAGTTACCTCGAGTAATATGGATGCATAATAGGTTTCATTGAAAAAAATGCTTGAAGTAGAGGCTTTACTTCTCTCGTGTAGTCCACGGCACAGAATGATGTTTTATACCTTTGTCATGCTATTTTCTGCGTATTACTTGCACATCCAGTTGAAGATACTAACGCAAGAAAAATTTTTGAAAATTTTTATTGTACAAATAGACTTAGAATGTCATGAAACGTCAATATGTTAAGTCTGAATAAAATAAATTTGTCTGTCGCGTCGGTCTGTCTGTTAGTCTGGTATCTGTTTGATGCTCACGATTACTCTGGAACCGTTTAAAATATTGACTTAAATATGGCACACGTATGTATTTTAACGAGATCTGGAACTAGATTATATATTGATCTTATTCCGTTGCAGAGTTGAAGGGTAAATTGAGATAAATAAATCAAGCAATTAAGAGTGCATGAAATTGGTATTTAGTAAATATAAGAGGACCTAAGTTCTCAAAAACATTTTTGGCAATAGCCACCTCTATTACCACCCCATTATTAAAGGGGGTGAAAAAATATTGTGATTTAGTGTGTGTACAAGAACCAGTTATCAAGAATTTTTTTCACTTCAGTCACTCCCACCACCACCACCACTACTGATGGGGCATATCATTTTATGGGTTTTTCTGGTACACGATTTCAAATACTATACCATTAAAGTTCCATAAACAATTATCTCCACTTAGTGGAGTGCATTTTAGTATTTTCGTTGTAAGATATTTAGATAGGAAGTCTGGATGTGGAAGTGGTGATTCCTTAGGCAGCGGTTTTTTGTAATATAAAGATACGGAACATATCTGGAGAATTGGCCCAGAATAAAATTCCATATCTTATTCTAGATTGTATGTATGAGTGGTAGGCAATTAGGGCTGATTTGGCGTTAACCATGCTCGAAATAATAAATTTAATAATGTAGTATTTGAAATC
Organism: Rutpela maculata; assembly: GCA_936432065.2. NCBI lineage: Eukaryota > Metazoa > Arthropoda > Insecta > Coleoptera > Cerambycidae > Rutpela > Rutpela maculata. The sequence goes on from OW386290.2 coordinate 62,848,628, forward strand.
CTTTACCCCAAATACCCATAAAACGATACCCCACATCGGTAGTAGGGTGGGGGTGATGATAGGGGGTGGTAGTGGGGGTGGATGAAGTAAAAAAATATTTTGAGGTTCCTGGTTCTTGTACACACACTAAATCACAACTTTTTTTCATCCATTTAATAATGGGGTGGGGGTGGTAATGGGGGTGGCTATTGCCAAAAACTTTTTGAGACCTTAGCTTCTCTTGTATATAATAAATATCAATTTTATGAACTATTACCTGCTTGATTTACGTATTTACCCCAAATTTACCCCAATTACCCCCCAACCCTTCGACGGAACAAGATGGAAATATAATCTAGTTCAGATCTAGTCCAGATCTCGTTAAGATACATATGTGTACCAAATTTTAAGTCAATATCTTAAACGCTTCCAGAGTAAACATACGCACAAAAAAGTTAGACAGACCGAGACAGACAGACAGAAATTTTTTTTTAATTTTGCATTAAAATAAATGTTGGTCTTTCTTTTCCTTCGTAGGGGATGTGTTATATTATTTCAAATTTCCTGTTCTGATAAACTTATATATAATCTCTTGTAATTCGTATTTACATAGTAATAGTGACTGCACTGACTGCAGCATACTTTACACTTGTTTAACAAAAAACGTCTTTACCGGCAACGACAAAGTCTGCCTACTTCCTACTTTAATATGTATTACACGGATGGGTAATTACTGAGGGAGTCGGTTTTTACTTTAGGGGTTGGTGTAGAAGTGTAGAATGCATAAAATGTACAGAGTGAGTGAAAACATGTTTATAATGATGTAGTTAAAATTCTGTGTATAGGATAGGGGTGAATGCCTTTGTACCAACGTGAATGATCCATAGAAAAACCCTGCATTTGATCTTCTCTAATCAGACATTGTCAACATTTGAGTTTGGCAGTTTATATTAAATCAATAGGTATCCTGTTTAAGGGCTGCTGATTTTCGAGTGGTCTGAAAAAATATATTTGAATTCAAATAATGTTTATTGGTCCTCTTTGATCATGTACATGATATAAGACAAGTCATTGAAACGCTATTTTACACAATAGTTACATAATATAAAAGCTTAATCTAAAAGTCAAATATAGTGTAAAACATAGAGTTGTATAAGATGAAGACAAAGAATACTGAAAAATGTATAGTACAATATAAGATTTGTAAACAAAACGAAAGTAAAAAAAAATAGATTCATGTTAACTTGTTGTGTATTAGTAGACTTTAAATACAGAAAAACTCTGATACAGAATAATAACATTTATCTTATAAAAACACTTTTAGTTTTTTTCTAAGTAAATACTGTCTTTCCTGAGGTTTTATGTCATCCGGTAGACGGTTAAATAGTTTCGGGCCTATAAAACTTGGATTGTGATTTTTAACCTAGCACAAGGTTCATGGAGTTTATTTTTTGCTTTGGATTGACATTATGGTAGTCACTATTTAAAATAAATTATTTCTATTTCTAAAAATATATATACAAATTTCGAAAATATAAATATTTTCTATAAAGATATCCTTGCACGTGTGAGTGTTCAGTATACCAAATATACATCATAAGATACGTTTTTGAGCAATAAATACATTTGAAGACATCATGGAGTTTCCCCAAAAACAGACGTGAATCAACTTGGGCATAATATAAATTAATAAGCTGTTCTCTTCATAGACCCACCCAATATTTCGGAAAAGGTATACTATAGAAGAAACTTTGGATATCAAAGTTTCGCAATGATGCTTCCAATTTAGACATTCGTCCAATATACCTAAAAACTTAACATTGCCCTCAGTATTAGAAATATTTGTATTGTCTATTTTGTAATGAAGCATTCATAAATTCATGTTCCATTACTAGTTTTCCGGATTTACACACTATACCAATGTGCACATGGCACGACAATTACCAAGCTCCATCTAGAGGCACGGATTTGCACGCGACACCAATCTATACGCAGCTCTACGTCACCATTAAGCGAGGATTCTTGGATATAAAAGCCCGGCCCCAAATCAATAGAAGAGTGTGGACAATTCTGGCAATCTGTCTTCAGCGTGGTGAGATGGACATATTACAGTTTTGTGCATCTCACGACGCAAACACGACGGAACGAATGCAATCTGACCTAGGGAATCCTTCAGCTGGGTCCTGAGCTGGAAACTCTCGAGTCGATAGTCATTCCCCGACGGCGTTTCGACGCCAGAACCAGAGCGGATCAGCCTAACTTGGAGACCTCCTACAGCGTGTTGAGCTGGGAAGCTCTTCGAGTCGACGATATTCGCCTGACGCCCGATGCCACTACAGTAGTAACAACAAACGTCGCATCGCAATCGTTACACACACACTCTCTCTCTCAGATAACAGAAAATGTTATACTAAGAACCGTAAAAAATACGGACCTGTATGACCTGTACCTGTAAGTTAGGTAACACTGCCACATATTATCTGTTTGAAGAAGAAAAATAAATTGTTAATTTTTTATTGGGCTGTCTTATTAACTAATCTGGACCCTGATTAATCTCCAAACTAGCTACCCGAGAACAAACCGTTACAATTTTAATAATATTATCGTCTACCGTGAAATTTGATAACTTTTTTTCGGTATTGAGACACAAGGTATTATGGGAAAACCAATGGTTTAAAATGTTTAAAATAGCATTGCAATTTTGTTCCAAAACATTATCAGATGTATTTGATATTATCACAGAAATGTCGTCAGCATACGTATCATTAATAAATAAAATAAAAAGCAGAGGACCTAAAATAGAGTCCTGTGGAATACCTAGAGTTGAATTTAAACATTCTGAATTAACACTACATACCATGTTATCATTTTTATACCATAATCAAATAATTGAAATATTAATAAACTATGACTGATGTAGTCAAATACCCTGCTGAGATCACAAAATATACCAACAGGATATTCTATAATTATTTTAAAAGTTTCTAAGAAATCTACCAGCCTATTTAGATAACAGTATTCGAAAATTTTTGAAAGTCCAAAGGGCACGGTTACAGGCCTATAATTTTCCAACAGTTGGGCATCCTTTTTCTTAAAAATAGGTATCACCTTTCCAATCTTTAAGCTATTCGGAAACGTTCCTGTTTCAAAAGATCTCTGTATGATTACGTAAGTAGTCATAATGTCGTGCTGCAACATCCGAATGAACCCACACACTTCTCAGAAAACGGCACAACGCCCACCACCCTCGACATCCTTGTCAACAAGGGCGTGAGGGACTCCACACCACCAGTGGCACTGGAGGAACTCACGTCTGATCACAACTCAATCCTGTTGGAACTGAACAACATGTCGAGGGAAGACACTACACGAAAAATCACATCCTATAGAGACGCCGATTGGCGTCTCTACAAGGCACGCATTAACACACACCTCACACTTGCAAACGACATCACAACACCCGCCGAACTGGAAAATGTGGTGGGGGAGTTCACAAGGATTATGCAGGGCGCCAAGCAGAGTGTTGCAACAACGATAACGGTAAACCCTTACAAAGACTTTGGCAGCGAAATCGCGATGTCAACGCTAAGGCTGAGATGGGCAGGCTACAACGGCGGATCAGGACCGCCATTAACACCGCAAAAAACCGGAAATGGCGGGATAGGCTGGAGGCGTTGAATCCTCGGGACAACTCGCTGTGGAAACTGTCGAGGGCCATGAAAAATACGCGGGAGGCCATACCTGCGCTGACCAACGCAAACGGACAGACAGCTATGACAGACGCCCAGAAAGCGGAAGACTTAGCTAGCTATTTTGCAGACATCCACAATATACAAATACCAAACAATCCGGGACACGACCGCATCGAAAATGACGTAAACGAACTGATTGGCCATGGCATCCAATTGACGAGACGCGAATTTCTAAAAGTCATGGCCAAGCCCTCGGAAGTTGCGGGCATTGTCCGGACCCTACCGAACGACAAGGCCCCGGGGGCAGACTGTATCGAATACCGACTGCTCAAACATCTCCCGCGGAAAGGCATTGTACAACTGACGTACATTGTCAACGCGATCCTGCGACTACAACATTGGCCCAGTCAGTGGAAGTGTGCTGTGGTCGTGCCGATCTTGAAACCGAACAAGAACGCCAAACTCGCCGGCAGCTATCGACCGATCTCGTTGCTGTCGGCGATCTCCAAGTTGGTGGAGAAGGTCATCATGGTCAGACTAGACGCTGCCCAGGATGAACTCCACATCGATGACGAATGTCAGTTCGGTTTCAGGAAATGCAGGGGCACCGTACACCAGGTCGTCAGGGTCGTGAATGACGTCAAAGTGCAGTGCAACCGCGGAAAAAGCACCGTCATGGTGCTACTTGATGTTGAGAAGGCTTTCGATACAGTATGGGTCCCGGGCTTACTCTACAAGTTAAATTCATTGAACTTTCCCACACACATCACCAAACTGGTTCACTCTTTCCTAACGGGCAGATCCCTGCAGGTTAGGGTGAACAACAAACTCTCAACTCGGCGGGACATTCGCGCGGGTGTCCCCCAAGGGTCGTGCCTATCACCAAAGCTGTACAATTTGTACGTCTCCGACTTTCCGGAGTTCCCGAACACGAACTTTGCCAAGTACGCCGATGACACGGCCATGTACGCGCATTCACACAACGCACAAGCAGCGAATATGCTGCTGAAGGCACACATGGCCCGTGCCACGGCGTATTACGACAAGTGGAAGATTCGGATCAACGCCGAAAAGTCGGAGTCAATTCTCTTCACGCGCCGGTTCACAGAGAACCGCATCCTAACGCCAATTTCGATCGGGGGCCGCCAAATTCCAATTAAAGGGTGCGTGAAGTACCTGGGGGTCAACTTAGACAAAAGACTGACATTCAACACTCATGTTAACGAAACCATACGAAAGGTCTACTCCATGTCCAGGAGTCTGTACCCGCTCCTGGCGCGGGGTAGCGGACTAAACAGGACAAATAAAAAACTACTATACACAATGGTGATTAGGCCGGCCATCACTTATGCGGCGCCGGTGTGGTGCAGCATCCCGGCCACGACAATGAACAAACTTAGAGTCTTAGAGCACAAATTTATGCGCCTCATTTCCAACTCAGATAAGTTACACCTCCCTCAGAGCCTCTATGCACATTGCCACGACATAATCCCACTAGCGGACTTCGTCCGGGAAACATCCCAAAAATTTTATCAACTCAAATTGGGCGACAGCCCGCTAACCCGAAACATAACACGAATCAGAGAGCATAATGCAATACTTTTCGACCTAAAACACCCATTACCATATCAGGCGTTGCCTATCTTTCGGCAACCACCCTTGCCAAAACTTTCCTATACCCAAATTTCCTTTTCACCACCCTCTACTTTCACCATCACCCTTTACCCTCCAACCCCTTTCTATTCCCTTTAGTAACCTCATTTTTGTTAATTTTGTTAATTTTTGTTCTTTTTGTCCTTTTTGTCTCTTTTCAAAATCCCCTTCAGACCAATAACTTCTTGCAAATTCAAACATTTTAAATCATAACTTTCCTCTCACCTTACCTTTCCGAAGGCGGACAGACCATCGGATGAACGGGTTTTTTCGTTGAGCTTTTCTCGTATCAACAACCACACCTCTAAAAATAGTGCGCGTGTGCGACAGTGCGCGCGTGCTAAAACAAAAACTCGCCCCTAAAAACTGTATTAGTTTCTAAGTATTTTTAAACTATTTTAGTTCTAAGTCAATAAAATTGTTAGGTTTAAGTTTTTTCACTCTAAGACAGGAGTCCTAACTACACATATCATTCTCGTTTAAGCCCAGATCGAAACCACTTCATCCGACCGTACCCACACCACGGCGCCACACGACGTGGTTGTACGGTCGGCTCTGAACCGGATTTCGATTCAGGCGCATTCTTGTACACTCAAAATGTAATAAATGTTTTTGAATTGAATTGAAAATTGTTTCAAAAGATAAATTAGTAATATATGTTAATGGTTTAATAATGCATAATGCATTACTTTTTTTATTATAAAACAGGGAATATCATAGGACCAGATGATTTTTTAGCTTTATTAATAAATTTGGCAACTCTTTTTCGCTAAATGGTTTTAAAAACAATGAATGTGTCTGCTGAACTCTACTGTGTGTTTACGTATCGCAGTTTAATTTCGGTATTTGCTTAATAGTAACATGCGGCGCCTCTATAAACAAATCATTAAATAGTGGGGCGACTAGTTAAGGCTCATCATATATGGTACCTTCATTATTTATAACATTAATAGAAAATCTTTTATTTCTATTTGATAATTCAGCTGCGACTCGCCAGTTGGTTCTTACTGGGTTTTCAGAATTTATTATTTTATTTTGAAAATACGATTTTTTTGTATATTTTATTAAACGAATATAATTCTTCTTTGCCATCTTATAAGCCGCAGTAATGCTGGAACATACTTTTGTTGACATAAAAAGGTCTTTTAATTCATAACTATATACTCGAACTTCATCGTTACTCATTTCTTATCTAAAGTTTGCCCTTGCATAACATTTGTTTGAGGAAAATGTAAATTAAAATATATGTACAATAATGTTAAAAAACCGCTGCCCAATGAATCACTACTTCCACATCCAGATTCTCTATCCAAATCACTCACAACGAAAAAACTTTGTATGTGAAAATAATTGTTTATGGAACTTTAATAATATAATATTTGAAATCCTCTACCCCAAAAAAACCCATAAAACGATACCCCACATCGGTAGTGGGGTGGGGGTGGTGATAGGGGGTGGTAGTGGGGGGTGGATGAAGCAAAAAAATATTTTGAGGTTTCTTGTTCCTGTACATGCACTAAATCACATTTTTTTTTCATCCCCTTTAATAAGCAGGTGGGGGTGAAATAGGGGTGGCTAATGCCAAAAATTTTTTTGAGACCTCAGCTTCTCTTGTATATACTAAATACCAATTTCATGGACTCTTACCTGCTTGATTTGCCCATTTATTTACCCCAATTTACCCCCCAACCCTTCGACGGAACAAGATGAAAATAATCTAGTTCTAGATCTCGTTAAAGTACATATGTGTACCAAATTTCAAGTCAATATCTTAAACGGTTTCAGAGTAAACGTGCGCACAAAAAAAAGTTACAGACAGACAGACAGACCGACAGACAGACAGAATTTTTTTTTTTGCTCAAACTTAAAATCTTGAGTTTCATGACATTTTAAGCCTATTTGGACAATAACAATTTTTTAATTTTTTTTTGTCGTTACTATACTTCCACTAGACGTGGACGTAATTAATAAACGCATCATCCTTATCCGTAATATTACAGACATTTTCCCAAGATTCGTTTTTTGTGGCTGTTTCAAAACTATTTATTGCATTTCCACTATAGTATCTTTTAAAGAGTGACGTATTTTTAACATTTATAGTATGGTTCTTGTAACGTCAACTACCTACCAAATATTATCCTTCTCCGTCAAGTGGTTTTGTAGATGTAGCGGCAACAGACAGACAGGCAGACAATCGGAATTAAATGGCTTTAATTTTCGTAATCTACGTATTCTACGATACTTCTCTTCGGTAATCGAGGGAAGCAAAAAATACTCCACTTAATTTTAGAGAATGCTGTCTATTTTGAATCGAAGAGTCCAATAGAACGAAGGAAGAAAAAACGGCGATAATACCAACGAACAATAAGGAACTTTAGAACAATCGAATTTGATGAGCAGCTAAAACAAAAATGCGGAGAAATGAACAGCAATTAAAAAAAGATATTGCTTATAATAAGTAACTCACCAATATTTTAATGCTGCTATGTATTTGTAACGTTAATTTATTCGTTAAATAGCGATAAAATTGATTAAATTAAAAGTTAGGATTCAATATATTTTTTGTTGGAAACCGGTGAATAGAGGAAGGTGAAATATAATAAATATAACAGATACGCACAGAACCTCAAACTAGTAAACATAGTATTACGCCTTTCGGTGACGATACAAGCTTGTGTGTTTTCCGGAAAGGAAAAGCGAATGGTATGGTAGTCCACTAAAACAGAGATGAGAAAAAAATTAGCAATTTTCAATCAGCCTAATGCAAACAACGAAGAGCTCGATCTTTATCTGTATGAACTGGAGACAATAATCAATCACCAAATATATCTGCGACACAATGAAACTAAGGTGAAATACACTCGAGAAAGACTTCAATTTAGCTAATTTTCCGCCAATCGAAGACGTCCTTAACCAAGATATTTTGAGGTAAACAAACACCTCCAAACGTGCGTCTGGTTTTCCCTGAACCATCAACAATTTTATATTGTTTCTCCCCGGTTGATATGGCCAAAAAGTGAGAGGATTCGGGACACTACGATGGTGGAGAGTCGCTTTTGGCGACGTATTTCTTGTAAAATCGAGCTATTAGTGCGATGGGCTGTCCAGAGAATTCGTAGCAATAGTCTCCAGACATATCTTGAAATACGTCGTTTGTCTGCTTCCCTAACAGTCCATGGCTCGAAAGCGTAAAGATAAATGAAAAAAACAAAGGCGTTAGCAAGACTAATCTGTATCCTGGTATATTTTTGTCACGTCAAAACTGAAGTTATTGTATATAAAAGTTATGAATTTCATATGAAGTTTCCTCGCACAATTTTTATTTTATTATATGTATGTAGATATGATTTTAATGACTTTAATTCTAAATTTAAACTGGGTTGCTTGTAAAAACCTATTTGTATGCACATAAAGCGTGTATTCCTTTTAATCTTTGTTAAACCTCACAATGCTATGAAAACAATGGTTTGTTTTACAAATGCGAAGTAAGGTAAAAATATAATTATTTCGTGATAGAATATTTCAAAGCATAACATATGTATACCACAAAAACCCTCCCGGTCGTTAACCTTTGTAAAAAATTAGCATAGCTGGTTGAATGAAATGCGTAATTTTCACATAGACCGACCATCCTTTGTAACATTCTCATTAGACAACGTTTATTATAGGGGAAAATAAATCACTCGCATAAGGATTGAAATATGTAATTTTTATTTAATTTTCTAGGTTGGGAAATTCACCGCTGTCGTAACAATTTAATGAATAATTTATGAAATAGAACAGTTCCCGTGATAAAAACGCAGAGATAGGTAAACTCCAGGAGTTTTGATTACTCCGAAAGTTTCCAGGAAGTTTTCCTGGAAACTTTCCATTGGGAATATTGATAGCTTATTTTATGGTGAAATTTGATTCGCGATGATACAAGCTTTTACCAAGTAACTGATACATGATAACTGTTACAGCCGGAGCAATGGATTTTTGAACTGACGTCACTAATGCAGGTAGCAATCAAAGACTATCGTTTGCATATTGGCGTCTCACTCCTTACAATAGAACTTCCTGGAATGGATATAAGGATGTAATATCCTGAAAAGTTTACGTTTCGTTCGGATCCAGAACATAAAAAAAAGTGAAAAAGAAAATTTTTTTTCATCCATATTTTAAAAATTTTGAAATTAAATTAAGCTAGAAAAAATAAAAAATACAGATGGATAGATCACGTATTCTTGAACAAAAAATGTCCTAACAAAATTTATCATTAAAGCCACGGTTTTCCCGGAAAAAAATAGTCAAGTGTAACGTTATAACAACTCGGAGCGAGATCCATGCGTGCACGCACTTGAATACGCATGACTGTGACACCGACGCACTGAATTACATGTCACTAAATCAGAATTTGTTCAATCTATATGAGTGTTGGTTCATTTAAAAGATGGAAATTGTAGCTTCCTGATGCTTTTTTGTTTTAAACAATACCAGCAAACGATAGATGGGAAAAATATACTTATATATATATATATATATATATATATATATATATATATATATATATATATATATATATGTATATATATATATATATATATATATATATATATATATATATATATATATATATATATATATACATATATGTATATATATATATATAATTACGCCCGAACTCAATCGTCGCAATAAACAATATAGAAAAAAAATAAAAGCCCTTCAAAAAAATTCTTTCTTCATTGAGAACTGTTGAAAAGTATGTACACTTTATGATTATTATGGTTTATGAAGTTGTAGTAACAAGGATTAAAAGACATCGCAAATCATTTTAATTTCCTTGCTTGATGATTTTTTTGGATAAATATATATATTGGAGGCTGTAACTTGTCGAGAAATTGACCCATTGGAAAAAATAAAATATCACTATTTCGGAAAAAATGTATATTTTTCGTTTTCGAATGTTCAAACACAAAGTCGTTTACTTGTATGCATTTTTTCTAAAATATGATTAATAAGATCATGATAAGAAATTGATATTTTCACGATCTTATCCTTATAAATATGAAAATATCTTTGATTGTTTTAAATATAAATTCTGGAACTTTTTCAATGCATTAACCAATGTATAAGGAATCCATTGGATATAGCTGAAATGAGGATAGGTGTATCTGTAATAAATACAAAACAGTAAATGCACGTAAAAATTCATGCGAGCGATTCAGCGGCTATGTGTAGTGTCTGTGTATGCGTTGATAATTATATATTTTCCCTCCATACTCACTATTTATCCTCCTATTCACTAAGAAAAATGTTTAAAACGTGTAATCAGAAAGAGAAAAAAGCTTTATTTTACTCGATAGAACAGCTAAGAATTTTTAAGCTTCCATAGTATGCATTTAACCGTGCGCTGGTCGCGCAGAGTGACAAAGTTTCTTAATTATTTTTTTCCAGAAATACCGTGGCTTTAGCGATAAATTTTACTAGGATACTTTTTATTCAGAAACACGTGGTCTATCTACCTGTATTTTTTATTTTTTTCTACCCTGACTTAATTTCAACATTTTGAAAAAATGGATAAAAAAATTTTTTTTCACTCTTTTTTTATGTTCTGCATCCGAGTAAAATGTAAACTTTTCAGGATATTATTCTATACACTCTCACGAACTCATTAAAAAAAATTAATCAGTTTGCAACTTTTTGTGGGTTTCACTATGAAATATTCTCTGTCGTCTGGGCTATAACGGGTACGTCCAGACTATATAGAAGGGCATCGGTCTCGTGATTCATTCGTCAGTGGCGAACGAATTGTTTGTTCTTCATAACGCAATTAATTCATTGTACCTGAATTCGTAAGCTAGAAATCTGTTTTTTTGTTCTGAATGAGTTTATTGCCAATGCCAATCTAATTCTTTATGTCTAGTCTAGTCCAGTTTATTATTATTAATCATTATTAGTAATATTAATAATTATTACTTTAATAATCAATTTGCTCCGCCTATGGTACGAAACCATTGCCATCCTTTAACATATATTTCATGCAAAATAGGATGATGACGTCAGTTCAAAGATCCATTTTTGCGACCATATACGTTTAGTGTGCTGTATGAAAAATGTGGAGCGATTGGCAGGTTATAACCTGTATTTAAAAAATTACTTACTTAGCAATTACAATAACAAAATGGCGACATTTTGTTAAAAAAATATGTGAAAACGTGCATTATAATGGCCATAACTTCTTTATTTTTTGTGATGCAGAAACAAACAAAAAAATAATTTTAAATATTGATTAATTATTTTCAATTTTGTTCCTTAGAATTTTTTACGGAAGCGTCATAGTTTCTAAGATATTCAACATTTAAACTAAATACTTCATTCTAAAAACGGTTAAATGCCATCTATAAAATTAAATATCTTTGAAACTATCAATCCTACAGAAACATAATAATATATAAAAAAAAAATTAAAAAAATATCTCTAAAAAGTAAGAAATAAAATTTTACTCAGTTTTACAAATACCTGTCTAACTATTAATGGACAGGAGCAAGGTTTATTACCTAATATCAATTTGAAATCGGTGCAAAACACATTTTTGATTAGATATTTTTTCAACCTTTTTAGTAGCTTCTTTTATTTAGTTAATTTCTACATAGTGAAGGAAACTATTGTGATAAAATCTGTACCCTCGTCTTGATGTCAAATGGATAACCGCTGCCTAAGGAATCACTACTTCCACATCATCACGTCCCCACATCCGGTGGGGATGGTAGTGGGGGCGGCTGGCCAAAATAAAATTATTAGGCATTTGGTTCTTGGACACACTAAATCGCAATTTTATTTTTGTACCCTCTTTAGTAATGAAGTGGGGGTGGCTGAAAACAAAAGTTGATGCCTTTGGTTCGTGTACACACACTAAATCGCAATTTGATTTTTTTCATCCTCTTTAATGATGGCAAAAAAAATTGAGACCTTGGCTTCTCGTACATACACTAAATCCCAATGTTATGAACTCTTACTTGCTTGCTCTACGCGCAGAATGGTACCAATAATTCTAAGTTGGGCAGTAATAGTTCATAAATTGCAAGGCACGTTAGTTAAAGCCGTAATTGATTTGGGAAAAAAGATTTTCGCAAAAGGACGAGTTTATGTCGCTTTGAGCCGAGCTGCAAAATGTGGCTTGGCTCTGTCGGATTTAGAATCTAGCAAGGTCATAAATAAACCGCATGACTAAAAAGCGCTTGCAAGATTGCTGGCATTATCACAGCTCAAACATCATCATACAATGAAATATTTGTTCGCCGACGTAAATATCGGTCAGGTCTGTAATGCAGTTTCCTTCTTTGTCATCATTAACAGCATTGAAAACAACGACCTAGACGAAAGCTTGCTGTATAATTTGTTTGTAAAAGTAAATTGTTCAATGAACGCGTTTCTTTATAAAAGTTCTCAGTTCATACTGTTGTCGTAGAAAACAATCTTCAACTAATTCGCCTCAATACAAGGATCTCTTTCGTTATGAAATGATATGTGACACGCTAGGAAGTTTAGGAAGTTATAATAATACCCCGTTGTTTGTGAAAAATTATCATTATTATAAATCGAGAACTAAGATTTTAATTGAAATTACCGGCGACTCCGCCAAATCTTCGAATATGCTCGTAATATAAAAAATTGTTTCCAATTTTTGTTCACCTTACACTAGATGTAACTTGATAAATTTAGTGTGGGACCACCGCCGGACTATAGTCTACAGTTTGAGACAGGTTTGACAGAAATCGCTTAAGCTACGTAGGAGTAATCATTGAACATATATTAAAAAAACATACATATGGGTCGAATTGAGAACGTCCTCCTTTTTAAATTTTAAGAAGTCGGTTAAAAACTAATTCATTCTCAGTTTATAGCTTCATTTTTGATATCCACCATTTTTTCGATAAATATTTATTGAGATACTTGCAAAGAAACAAAAAATATTACATATTTTCTAAAATTCCATTACAGTTTAAAATGCAATTTTTTTTCTAAAGCAAGCGCTGTAAGCGGACGCAAAAATTTGAGCGTCTAGGTCGTACCATATACTCGTCTAGGTCGTACTATATACTAACGAAAAACAGTATATGGGAATATATTTTTTTAATTACTGACTGTTTACATTAACAAAATGTGAAAAGATAAAATGGTTTCTGTTATAACTTTTTTGTTTTTTAGGCTATAGAAATAACCAATCATTTGAAAGCCTATTTAATGGACTTTCATTTTGATTGTTAGCATTTTTAAAGTAAGTGCCATGGTTTCTAAGATATTTAACATTTAAACTATACTTCGTCTTATAGACATTCGGACGCCACCTTTATAAAACTTCCAGATCTTCGAAATCATTAACTCTACAGAAATTAGAAAAAAATGAAATTCACCCTCAATCTAGTAGCTTTCTTATTTATATCTAAGATATTTAACATTTAAACTATACTTCGTCTTATAGACATTCGGACGCCACCTTTATAAAACTTCCAGATCTACAGAAATTAGAAAAAAATGAAATTCACCCTCAATCTAGTAGCTTTCTTATTTATATCTAGCATGTTTTGGCTCAATGTAATACCTTACGAGTTACTTGAAGAAAAACTATGTGAAGTACCTCTTTTTCAAGCTAAAATCCCAATTTTCTAGTCGTTGTAACTTAAAGACTACACAGGCACACAAAAAAAAAGTGAATTACCAGAAATATGACTATCATTTCCGGATAATATGGGGGCACCTGAAAACGAATTTCATAGTTCCGATGGCCAATTTCGCTCCAATTTTTCGGAAATCACCATACAGGGTGGTCCCGCAACGGTATATTTATTCTTATCAGACAAAGCAAATTAAAAATATGATATTGGTTCCCCTAGTGAAATTTTCCAAGCAATCGAATGCGTAAATCAGATTTTGGGTCAGGTGGCCCCCTGAGGGTGAAACAGGGCCCAACTTTGAAATTTCAAATGAATACCCTATTTTTTATACCAAATTCTGATTCAGCGGGAAATTTTAAGTTCGAATATACTATAATTTAAATTCTTGGTCTCTTTTGGGACTTAGGGACCCAAAAAAGCCCAAAAAAATAGCCTAAATTGCCTGAAACCATCCAGATTCGAAATTTCACTTGGTAACTTCATTTTTATTCCGAATTTAGATTGGTCGGGAAATTTTACGACCGAATACGCGATAATTTTAATTTTTTTGACCATATTTGGAGAGTAAGGGCCCAAACGAGGCCAGAATTGGGCTTAAAATGATCGAAACTGTTCATGATAAAATATGATCTAGATTAGTTTTTTTGACTATGATTTTTTGTGCCGCTTTTTGTGCATCATAGTAGTCCAGAAAAGACTGATTGATAGCACTAGGTTAATCGCCAAGAATAGATACCAAACCAAAAGGACTCCATGGCACGTCATATCCCCGGTGACTTTAAATCCTTCTTTTGATCATAACCTTATTCAAACGGACAATCTTATTTTATCAAGTGTTTATCAATTGAGGGTCATCAACCCTCAATTGTCTGGCAATATATTCTGTGTAAATAAAGTATTTCCAATACTTTTAAAAAATTTACTTAGCATTGAAGTTTCATGTATACTAGAATGGGCTAAAGCCCATTCTATCTCCTGCGCAGGGCTTGAGGGCTTCGCACTCAATTTGAGCGCATTGCGCTGAATTTTGAGCGCTATGCGCTTTCACGTTTCAATCAATTTAAAACTTTATGAAAAGTTGTCTTTTTTCCATATATTTGAAATTTCTTTAAAATTCGACATATTTCCGAAAATTTTACATTTTTTAATAATTTTAATTTTTTTTTAAATTTGAAATTTTTTAGACACTACATTTTTTTTTAAAAAATTTACATTTTTAGAAATTTTAAATTTTTTTAAAAATTTGACATTTCTTTGAAATTTTACATTTTTAAAAAAATTTTCTCTTTTGTGACGTGGGTGTATTTTTGGTTCACTCGAATTTTATTTTTTCTTTAATAGTGCCATCTACGTTTCAAATATGAAGTCAGTATCTCTGCGCGTTCGCGCGTAGTAATAATTTTTCTTTTTTGTGACGTAGGTGTATTTTTGACTCACTCGTTTTTTCTCAATAGTGCCACCTACATTTCCAGTATGAACTTAGTATCTCTACCCGTTCGTGCGTAGTAAGAATTTTTCTCTTTTGTGACGTAAGTGTATTTTTGATTTACTCGAATTTCGTTTTTTTTTTTTCAATGGTACCAAATATATTTCAAATATGAAGTCGGTATCTCTATCCGTTCGTGTGTAGTAAGATTTTTTCTTTTTTGTGACGTAGGTGTATTTTTGATTCACTCGGATTTTTCTTTTTTTCTCCAATAGTGCCACCTACGTTTCAAACACGAAGTCAGTATCTCTATCCGTTCGTGCATTACGCACGAACGTTTTTCTTTTTTGTGACGTAGGTGTATTTTTGATTCACTCGGATTTCGTTTTATTTTCAATAGTGCCACCTAAATTTCAAATATGAAGTCAGTATCTCTATCTGTTCGTGCGTAGTAAGAGTTTTTCTTTTTTGTGACGTACGTGTATTTTTGATTCACTCGAATTTAGATTTTTCTTTTTAATAGTGCCACATATATTTCAAATACGAAGTCAGTATCGCTGCCCGTTCGTGCGTAGTAAGAATTTTTCTTTTTTGTGACGTAGGTGTATTATTGATTCACTCGAATTTCGTAATCATATCATATTTTATCATGAACAGTTTCGATCATTTTAAGCCCCATTCTGGGCTCTTTTGGGCCCTTACTATCCAAATATGGTAAAAAAAATTAAAATTATCGCGTATTCGGTCGTAAAATTTCCCGACCAATCTAAATTCGGAATAAAAATGAAGTTACCAAGTGAAATTTCGAATCTGGATGGTTTCTGGCTATTTTTGGGCTTTTTTGGGTCCCTAAGTCCCAAAAGAGGCCAAAAATTTAAATTATAGTGTATTCGAACTTAAAATTTTCCGCTGAATCAGAATTTGGTATAAAAAATTAGGGTATTCATTTGAAACTTCAAAGTTGGGCCCCGTTTCACCCTCAGGGGGCCACCTGACCCAAAATCTGATTTACGCATTCGATTGCTTGGAAAATTTCACTAAGGGAACCAATATCATATTTTTAATTTGCTTTGTCTGATAAGAATAAATATACCGTTGCGGGACCACCCTGTATGGTGATTTTCGAAAAATTGGAGCGAAATTGGCCATCGGGACTATGAAATTCGTTTTCAGGTGCCCCCATGTTATCCGGAAATGATAGTCATATTTCTGGTATTTCACTTTTTTTTTTGTGTGTGCGTGTGCTATCAATTAATATGAAAAGTTGCATAGAACCTTGTCTTCTCAAAATTTGATTCTCTTTCAGCTCCAATATTTTCGTGTTTTTTTTTTTTAGTTGCTACCGCTTCACCCCCTGTAAATGAGCAACCCCCCCATAATATATAAACTTTTACTTGATGCATATACTATTAGTTGCCAAAAATGAACAATAGAATTTGTTCATTTTTGGCAACAAATTCTAATTCATATGACATTATTCCGAAAATAAAACCTCTAGTTACTGTATTATAATCTTAAGCAGCTTTCACGCTCACTTTTGAGAATTTGCATTGATTTTGACTCTGCTCGCATAACAAATAAATTCTTTATATGTCTTAGCTGCCTCCGGAATGGTTATCCAATATGAAATCATTACTTTATAAATCTACTTCCAGCCCTACTTATTATACTCTTCGCAAATACGAAAACAAAGATTGCATTTGATCGGCACATTTCTAAATCCGTAAATATCGCTCGCAGACAAAAAATTTTTATATCATTGTGTTAGTGAACGAATTCTGAACGACTGCCACAATGTCCTTCAGTCCGTCCGTCACGTTTCTTGTAAGCACGATAACTTAAGAAAGAAAAGTCGGATTGTATTGAAATTTCGAAAGTAAGTTAGCTTTAGCTAGAGAAAGAAAAAAATCAATCAGTAAATAAAATAGGTATCAATCACATAATTTTAAAAAAAATTCTTAATTTTTGTCACTTGTACTTAAATAGAAATCTTGCGAAATGCTATTGTCTATAATTTTTTTTTGTTTATACATTTTACTAATATATATATTTCATAATAATATATCCAATCCGTTGAAATATAATTCTGGAATTATATATATTACAGACATTCAATTTTTCTAGTAACGTATGATGGCCCAATGGCTAAAACTTTTGCCTTGCAATCCAAAGGTCTTGTGTTCGAATCCCTGACAGGGTGATTGGTTATTTTTTCATTTTTTTTTTTTCATGTTTTTTTCACAACAAAGTTGGTATCACATAATTTAGAATGTCCAAAAACTAACATTATTTACAAGAAAAATGCGAAGAGTATTCTATAGAATGTGTAACAATTATATAAAAAGCTCAGTAAATCGGCGAAGAGTATAATGCTTCCACCAATTTAAATTTGACAGTTCTTGCACGGGCACTAAACTGCATCCTTCCTTCGATGGCGATGGCAGATTTATTGAGAGGTTTAGTTTGCACCGGCATCATTGCATTGTGATAACTCTGATTACGGCTAAGACTTATGTCAAGGCTGTATTAATTGTAAAAATTTGTTATCATTGGTAATATAGCTATGAATTAATAGCTCTCCAATCATATCCTCTTGATGTTTTAAATCAGGTCATCGAGTGTAATTGTAACTAAATATTTGACCAAAAACGACGTACTTAGAATTCCTCACGGCGTTTCAGGAAATATTTCTGTATAATTAAGCTTAAGTTTTGTTCATCAAAATGGGCCTAATTGCAAAGAAAAGTTAGAATCAGTGTACATCAAAGATATTAAGTCAAACCACAATCAGAAGTATCTATAGTATAACACAGCTCCACAAAATAAAAAAAAGTGGTCTGTTCCTGGAACTCCATTGGGTGACTCCCGTGTATTTCGACGTGCTGAACACGAATCCGGTGTCCGTTTAGCTCCACCACTCACTATTTTTTGTAAATCGCGAAAATTACCTCATAATTAGGTTATTTTCGCGATTTACTAAAAATTGTTGGATGATGGAGCTAAACGGACACCTGATTCGTATTCAGCATGTCGAAATACATAGATCTTAACCAGTGTAGTCTCAGAAATAGCCCACTTTTCATTTTTTATGTGTGTGTTTTTGTAATATATTTGAATACGCGGTTATCTATAAAATGGCGGAGGATCCGGTGATATTCATATATAGCGGAGCGGATCTGGTTTTGAAATGAAACCAACTTTTTTTTAATTTTTTTTAGACAGTTCGGTTACACGCGTTCTCTTTTATCATCTTATCAACTTAGTTCAGCTTAATCACACGGGGTGGCGGAGGAATTCGCATTTAAAATTCGCAAAAACACGTTTATCCACGATAACTTTCTTATTATTGACCTGACGAAAAAAAAGTGAAATTAAAAATTGAAAATCTCGTGGAAGCACATAATCTGGTGATTTTTTTTCAAATCGGACGGTAATTTTTCGTGAAAATTTATTTTGAAAATACTCATTTTTTGCCCTAACACTAATACACAAAAAAGTAATTCCTTAATTTTTTACGAAAAAACGAAGTTAGGGGATGAGATTTTTTTGAGGTAGGTGAAATAGTTAAGAATTGATGGAGCCGGAGGATTGGGGTGGTGGGCCAATTAGAAGAGGAGAGAGAGGTAGGGAAAGAAAATTATTCAACCACTTCGAACTTTTTTCCCTGTCGTGCGATTTTCAAAAACCAAAATGGAATTTGTTCGTTATTACGTCTAATATTTGGCTGAATAATTTTTTAAATTTTTTTCAAATAAACAAACTTGTGGGAGGGGAAAAACCTTTTGCATTTTTTTTTAAATGCGTTTTTGAGTACGAAGGAAAGGGCTCAGAAGATAAATTTTTTTACAAGTAAGTGAGATTTTTTTTATCTTTAATTTAAAAAAAAATTATCGCAATCCAAGCAATAGGAAGGGAGAGAGGGGGCATAATGCGCTTGCGGGAATAAAGAGCTAAGGAAAAGGGATAGGGACTTCGGAGCTTAACATTCGGATATATAAATCTTTATTCTATCTTAATATTTTATCAGTCTACCCTCCAACAAATATTAAACTTATTATAAATAATTATTTAACACCGTCACGAGTTTTCGCGGCGCATTTCTGTAGTTTTAGGTGTGTATTGGATATATATAACAATTATTTTTCCGTTTAACTCGCTCTAACTCAAAAACGGCCCAATGGATTACTCTCAAATTTTTATCGTGTTATGACTATATATTTGTTAATATAATGTGTTAATATGTAGGTCAAATTTTAATAAGTGTGGAAAGCATTATTTTTTTTCTAAGGCTATGTCGAAAATTTGCATTCTCAAATGTAACATGCGGGAAACTTTTTTATCTTTCGAAATAGATACCAAATGTATCGAGAAGTAACGAAGATAAAAGATGGCCGTAACTTTTTTATTTGAAAATTTTTTTCTAGATGAACAATCACTTAAATTTGTTTAAATAAAACACACTCTTTACTGTTGTACTTCACTCTGCTATCATATAAAGACTGACTGCCTGGTCCTAATCCTTGTTCTGAGTCAGCAGTTATATCATAACAGCTCGAATGTTTTTATTATAAGAAATCACATACACCAATGAGTAGTAGTACAACACTACATCCACTTTTCCTTTTACAACAGTGTTAATGAAATTAACAATAATGTCCACAATGTGAGTTATCGCGGTGCACCAAATATAACAATATACCTACTTAACTATATAATAATAGAACAATATAAGAATATGATATAGCAAAATATATTAATATAAAAGTCATAACCAAAGGAAGGTGCACATTTGAAGAATACCAGTCTACGGCCTCTGATCCTTTGTCGGTCACGTGGATATGGACTTGCCTTGGATCAACTCATCTGTTACTGTAACATATATATAACAATATAGTAAAATAGCATACAACGCATGTCACACGACGATACTAAAGTAAATTAGGCTTACGAAATATCAGTAATTATCTGACTCTTGTTTTTTGTCGGTCACATGTACTTATTTTGAAACATACACTGCCCATTCTCCCTCGATCTTCTTTAGATGCACGATGTTCCTTCTGTAGTTTTGGCCTGTTTCATCGTATTTAATTTGTATGTCTACTCTATCCTTACTCATTACTTGTGTACTTTGATTAAAGTTGAGGCAAGTTGTGTTTTCCTTTATTAGGTGTTTCACGTACACCTTGATTCTAATGGCGTTTCTTCTGATCTTCGCTTCCTGTCGTCGTAATCTTTCCCTTTTTTCTTTTGAAGAAGCTCAGACAATATCCATTACCAGCAGACATTGCTAGTGTCGGAGATGAAGATCAAACCCAGTACACAATAGAGAGTGTGACCAAGCATGCTCGCCCTAATACGCCTTAGCCCGCTGCGCTACTATACCTGCTCTTGGTAATTTATAATAATAGCAAGCGGCTCTACCACTCACTTTTTCCAAAAGTGACAAAGTACTAAAATCAAACTGAATTTTTTGATGAGGTTATACAAGGGGCCATACAACGTATATGTCTTAAAGCGGATGTGTTAATTCCTCAGTTTAGCATAGGTTTTAAAATAGCCTACAAGTTTTAAGAAATAACTATATTAAGACCGATGGGACTTAAAACATACTTCTACAAGAATAAATCAGCGTACTTAAAGAGCAATTGGTTATTTTGTAGGCATTTTAAGACAAGACACGTTTGAAGTAGAATTATTCACAACTAATATGGTCGATGCACACAGCTGCCACCACTTCCAAAGGTCAAGAAATGCACAACGGTCAGCCATACTGGGAAGGTTCCAGATTGAACAAAGAAATGTAATTTTTTTTGTAAGAGAAATGTTTTTTAGAAAGAATTTATTAACATTGAATATTGAATCATATTATGGAAAGATGATACTGATTTATTTATTTTTAAGTCATCGAGGAGAGTTTTTTAAATTTGCGTCTAACTAGATTTTACAGTAAACTTAGCCTCGTTGAAAATTTTAGCCCACTACGAGGGTTCTCAAAACTTCATTTATAAGTAATTTTTCTCAGTACTTGCGATATGTTCATTTTATAGCTATGCATGTCGTCCCATATATTTTCTTTTATATTTACTTTATTAAATACAAAACATTCTCTCAAGCATTTGTGTGTGCATTTTAAACTTTAATAAGTACTTATTCTAAACAAAGTATGGTTTTATAATACCCTTCAGATATTCTACGAGCAGAGATATAGATGATTCATTAAAACTTGAAAGCTTTAAAAGTAGTTTTAAATGAAAATATTTAGGCCTTTCTCTAGGGGGACCCCTATACCCGTATAAGGGTTTTAAGTCAGTTTTATAGAGTCTTTCCAGACCATTTACGTTTATAAGTAGTCTCAGAAATAAGCTTTTAGAATATCTTATAGAGTATGTTAAAATTAAGATTGTTACTTGGGTCTTGCTACCTGAATAAATGGGCATGTCTATCTCAACTCCTCCTAAACTGTAGGTTATTGTTTCGTCATTATCGATGTGGAAGACTTAGTTTGTTTCTTCTTCATCGGTGTCTTCTTGTATGGAATGCACATTCGCCACTTTCTCCTTCTTGAATTTTCTAGGAGGCTCTACATATGGTTGACTATTTCTCACACGTTTTTTTTTCTGCATGTGTTTTATATTGAAACCTGAAATGTCCTTGGATCCACAGTTATTGCATGTCTGATTTAAGGCCGGACACTTTTCACTTGAAGAAGAATGTTTGTGGCTTCCAGGTCGACCACAAAACTTCGGTGAATAGTGAGTTGTAGCTTGGTATACATCTATTTCAGTTGTTGTCTCTACGTACGCTCCTGGAATACTGAAATATATTTCCTGCAAGCACAGTCCGCTCATACCTTTTTTTTTACCGGTCCTCAATACTCGTTGTTTGTGTCAAAGGACCTTTTGAAAATTGTTTATTTGTGAATAATTTAATAATGAAGATTTAGTAGATAATTAATACAGTCAATTCTCAAAATATTAACAGTCACAAAATTCATTAAATATTTTATTTTCAATTTTAAAGTAAATCAGAAATATTTCCGTTCTCCGCCCATGCTTCCGTTCGAATCGTTTCACGCCGAGATCTTTTCTGGTCTATTCGGATGCATGTCGTGAATATTAGAGAACTAATAACTTTTAATATAAACACCTGACACAGTTGTAAAACAGTTCGCTCCGAATCATCAAATCTATTTACAAACAAACCTCGGACTTACAAAACGGCAAATTTACACAGATGTGTATTTAATTAACAAGTGTAATTAACTACTGTGATTAATAAAATATTTTAAGTTTTCTTATGTTACAAAATAAACGAAAACATATTTTTTTTTTTCGAATTTAATTCATTCAACGAAATGCGAGTGGTTCAGTCCCATACCCTAGAAAAATAATACACAAAGTATTTAAACTTAAGTGACCCTTCTGTCAAAAAGTCGGAAACGTTTTGCGGTGATTTTCAAGTGCGCGATTGCTCTATCAACTTAAAAAGCATCGTGTTCATTTGCACGCGTACGTTGAATGCCTTTTTTGATTTTTCCTATCGCAAGCATTCTGAGCAGACATCTCCTTCGCAATCGAAATGTTCCAATGCTGTTCCACCCAACCATTTGGAGCTCATATTTATTCGTCTCATCCTGTATCCGATACAAAAATTTAGTTCCTCGGCTTAGCCAGTCTAGTTGCTATTATCACCAATATTATCATCATCATTACATTATTATTATTATTATTATGATTATTATTGGATTTAAGATTTAAAGATCAGTTAATTCCTCACCAGCACATGTATCAAAAAGTGTCTTTTATAATGAATGTAAAATATATAATCATTTACCTACTGGTATAGAAAATTCCAAGTAATTTATTTTTAAAAGGACAATAAAGAATTTGTTAAGGGAAAAGTATCAATAAATTTCATTTAATCTTACTATTTTTTACGTGTTATATTATTTGTAGTTTGTTATAATGTATGTGTTGTGTGCTCCTTTATACAATTTTTTTTTTACGTGTAATTTGATTTTATATTTTACATTTTGTTATAGTAATGTAATGTTTAGACGATTTATTATGGTATGTATTTGTGATGCACTCCTTATAGCCACTTGTATGATTATTACTTAATTGTATCTATGATTGGGATATAAGAATTATTAATATTATTATTAAGAATTTTAGATTTATGCGACACGCTTTCTTAGCTGAAACTAGAAATCATCAAACCCATCCCATTATTATTATTATCACTATTATTATTTTTTAGACTTCGCAAGCGGCACACTTATTTATTAGTTATTATTATTATTTCCAACGCTGAATGACCACGCACCAATTCGTATCC
Organism: Rutpela maculata; assembly: GCA_936432065.2. Classification (NCBI taxonomy): domain Eukaryota; kingdom Metazoa; phylum Arthropoda; class Insecta; order Coleoptera; family Cerambycidae; genus Rutpela; species Rutpela maculata. The sequence goes on from OW386290.2 coordinate 62,872,375, forward strand.
CCCGCGTATGTTCATTCGTTGTAGCATTTTTTCTGGACCCATTGTCCCTCGTGTTCGATTCGAACAGATTCCGTGAGGCTTTCTTTCTGAGTGTTTTGGACCTAAGTCCCTAGTTTTTGGAGCTGAGTCCCTTGTTTTGGACCTGAGTCCCTTGGTTTGGACCTGAGTCCCTTATTTTGGACCTGAGTCCCTTGTTTTGGACCTGAGTCCCTTGTTTTGGACCTGAGTCCCTTGTTTGGACCTGAGTCCCTTGTTTTGGATCTGAGTCCTTTGTTTTGGACCTGAGTCCCTTGGTTTGGACCTGAGTCCCTTGTTTTGGACCTGAGTCCCTTGTTTTGGACCTGAGTCCCTTGTTTTGGACCTGAGTCCCTTGTTTTGGACCTGAGTCCCTTGTTTTGCGAGTGCGTTTAATACATTTTATGAAATTCACTTTTTTGTGTTAATTACTGTACGCTCTTTTAATAATAATAACGCCAACACCAACAATTTTTTGATTCTCAAAGACAAATAATAATTAAAGAACTTTATGGTATACTAGTGATTCAAAACATAAATGATTCGGACAAATACTATTTCTATTTCCTCCTAAATGCTTGTAAATCTCCCTATGATAAGGGTTGTTTTAATTGGTTTTCTTAATTATATTATAAACATTGCGATATAATAGTTCTAGGCCCGTTTTCTTAGTACCCAATGTATATTTGTTAAAGTTTTCCTTACAAAGTTTATGCTCTGTTCCTTCTTATTTTTCACTGGATTTACACATTAAAGAATTAGGGCGCACTCGCTTTTATTTATATGGTTAATCCTCGTCGCCACTGAACAATCACTTAAATTTGTTTAAATAAAACACACTCTTTACTGTTGTACTTCACTCTGCTATCATATAAAGACTGACTGCCTGGTCCTAATCCTTGTTCTGAGTCAGCAGTTATATCATAACAGCTCGAATGTTTTTATTATAAGAAATCACATACACCAATGAGTAGTAGTACAACACTACACTAGAATTAGCAGTTTTCGAGAAAACTGCAAATGAGTGATTGTTGGCCAGGTACTGCAATTAATTGCTATTAGATTTCCACACGTTTGCAGCTTCCCGCTTCCGCGGGATCTTCAATTTTTAATTTTACTTTTTTTTTCGTCAGGTCAATAATAACAAAGTTATCGTGGAAAAACGTGTTTTTGCGGATTTTAAATGCGAATTCCTCCGCCACCCGGTGTGATTAAGCTGAACTAAGTTGATAACATGATTAAAGATAACGCGTGTAACCGAATTGTCAAAGAAAATGTTAAAAAAAGTTGGTTTCAAAACTCCTCTTTTTCTCGCCAGATCCGCTCCAGTAATATGACACAGGCACACATAAGAAAAAAATTGTATGTTTCTGGGACTCCACAGGGCAACCTCTATGTATTTCGACGTGAGTCTGCGCCGTGGTACTGACCATACCTATCCCTTGTATTTTGATCCGCTGAACATGAATCTGACATTAGTTTTTCCCCAGCACGTCAGTTTTTTTTTTTTTAAACAGTAAATAAATATATAAATATTACGATTCAACAGACTTTCTTACTGTTAAAAAAAAACGGACGTGTTAGGGAAAAATTAAGGTCAGATTCGTATTCAGCGGCTCAAAATACAAGGGATAGGTGTGGTCAGTAACCCCGTGCTGACAACTTTTTTTTAGTGGCCACTGTGCCACACTCAGTGTGACACAATCTCACAAAAAAAGAGGTCTGCGCGGGGGTACTAACCACACTTATCTCTTGTAGGCCAGTCGGAATAGATTGAAAAAGGATCATTTTGCAAAATGTCGTTTACCCGCAATTTTTTTTCTTAAAGTATAGTTTGGGATTTAGAGAAACATATGCCAACTATCCGCACGCGTGACAGGTGGGGCAACACACTTTAAAATTAAAAAATCGTCCATTTTTTTGCCGTTTTTCGCATTATTTGCAATATGACTCGTACATGAAGCATTTTTTGAAAATATATCAAGAGACAGAAAAGTTGAGAAAATCAATTTTGAATATTTTATTATTCTTGGAATTTTCCCAGAAAATTCTTTGTTTAAGAGCTACAGACGAAAGAAAAATGCTACTTTTCTATTTTTTGATTTTTTTTTTCTTTTTATATTTACAGAACTATTTATAATTTACATGTTAAATAGAAAAAAAAATAATAAATCTTTTCAGGTATTGAGGTATTAAAATGATGGGAAAATAAATAAACAAATACCTATATATTTTCACAAACAGACTATTTATTTTATAAATACTTAGTACAGCGTATATGCGTTTCATGTATAACTTAATAGAAAACCGCTGCCCAAGGAATCACTACTTCCACATCCAGATTTTCTATCCAAGTTACTTACAACGAAAAAATTATGTATGTGGAAATAATTGTTCATGGAACTTTAATAAAACTTTAATAATATAATATTTGAAATCCTCTACCCCAATAACCTATAAAACGATACCCCACATCGGTAGTGGGGTGGGGGTGGTTATAGGGGGTGGTAATGGGGGTTAATGAAGTAAAAAAATATTTTGAGGTTTCTGGTTCTTGTACATACACTAAATCACAATTTTTTTCATCCCTTTTAATAATGGGGGGGGGGGTAGTGAGGGTGGCTAATGCCAAAATTTTTTTTGAGATCTTAGCTTCTCTTGTATATACTAAATACCAATTTTAATGACTCTTATCTGCTTGATTACCCCAAATTTTCCCCATGTTACCCCCCAACCCTCCGACGGAACAAGATGAAAATATAATCTAGTTCTAGATCTTATTAAAGTACATATGTGTACCAAATTTCAAGTCAATATCTCAAACGATTCCAGAGTAAACGTGCGCACAAAAAAAAATTACAGGCAGACCGACAGACAGACCGACAAACAGACAGACCGACAGAAATTTTTTTTCGCTCAAATTTAAAATCTCGACGTTTCATGACATTCTAAGCCTATTTGAACAATAAAAATTTTAAAAAAATTTTTTTTGTCGTTACTGTACTTCCACTGGATGTGGAAGTAATATAATAGAATAGAATAAGTTTATTTAAAAAATTGATCTACTACAATGTAATTGTTAAAAACTGAAACATTATGATAAATAAACTAAGCCCCCTCATTAAGTACTATTTAGAGCACATGAGCGTGCATTGGACACACAAAAAATAAATACAATACATATATACACATATAATTCACACATATACACAACACGTTATATATAACATAATAATACCTTAACAACACTAAAATTTCTAAAAACACTAAGTACTTTAACAATGATATACAATATAAAACATAAGATAAGCAAATACTGCTAAATTCAGGTGATTAAAATGATCGTCTACTGTGAATTAATTATTTTTTAAATCATTAATTTTTTTTCTTTCAGTTCTCATTACAAATTGTTTGGTGGAAACTATTTTAAATTTATGAACTGATTTTATGATTTTAATTTCAGTGGGTGAAAAATTATATGCTTCCGGAGCAAGGAAGTTATGGCTTCTCTGGCCTATGGTTTCTGACATTCTTTTACAAAAAACATCATTTTTATATCTGGTTTGGTGTTTGTGATTTACCAAGTACTTTTCTTCAGAGTATGTTTTTACTACTAAGGAGCGAAAGTATAATTGGCGGATGTCCATTATTCTGGCATCTTTGTATAATATAGATGGTTAAATTATTGTTTTTTTTTATATTTAGATTGTTTTTTCTAGACTACTAAGGTTAGTTTTTAATAACCATTCCTACCCTATTATGGCATATCGCAATTGAGATTCAATTAAAGCAAGATAAGTTGTTCTAAGTTCATCAATATTTAGTATATCTCTAAGATTATTAAAGAGGTACAGCGTACTTCTTAATTTACTATTTATTTATATGAATATCCCACTTGAAATGAGAATCTATATAAATTACTATTATTATTATTCTATTCTATTATATTCTATTATATTCTATTATATTCTATTATATTCTATTATATTCTATTATATTCTATTATATTCTATTATATTCTATTATATTCTATTATATTCTATTAAGTTATACATGGAACGCATGTACGCTGTAATATGCATAAAATAAATAGTCTATTTGTGAAAATATATATTTGTTTATTTATTTTCCCATCATTTTACCTGGAAAGTTTTATTATATTTTTTTCTGTTTAACATGTAAATTGTAAATAGTCCTGTAAATATATTTTATTTAAACTGTAAATTAGACATTTAAACATAATTTATTTATTTACATTATACTGATGATATATTTCGTGTTAATATTTATTATAATCACTTAAAAAGAAAGAAATCAAAAAATAGAAAAGTAGCATTTTTCTTTCATCTGTAACTCTTAAACGAAGAATTTTCTTGGAAAATGTCCAGAATAATAAAATGTTCAAAGTCGATTTTCTCAACTTTTCTATCTCTTGATATATTTTCAAAAAATGCTTCATATACGACGTATATTGCAAATAAAGCAAGACACGGACGATTTTTGAATTTTAAAGTATGTTGCCCCACCTGTCACGCATGCGGATAGTTGGCATATGTTTCTCTACATCCCAAACTATACTTTAAGAAAAATTGTGGGTAAACGACATTTCGCACAAAAAAGCTATTCCGACTGGCCTATTGTATTTTGAGCCACTGAACACGAATCTGATCTTAGTTTTTCCCCAGCACGTCAGGTTTTCCTTTTAACGCAAATAAATATATAAATATTACGATCCAACAGACTTTTTTGCTTAAAAAAAACCTGACGTGCTGGGGAAAAACTAAGGTCAGATTCGTGTTCAGTGGGTCAAAATACAAGGAATAGATATGGTCAGTACCCCGGCGCAGACCACTTTTTTTTGGGGGCCTGTGTTATCTTTACTGCTAAGTTACATAAAAAAATGTTAACTGGTAATCTGCCCAGCTTGCAGCATAAAATATGCATTGGTTACATTTATATTTACTTGTTCGTTTGCCTTAATAGGAAACAACTTCAAAAAAGAGTTATTCAAAAATGGTATGCTTAGAGGATATAAAAATTTGTTGAGTGTAAATACTGAGGAGGCACTTTTTTGGAAAAAAGTGCCATATATGTGTATCAAAATTATGAATATCTAAGGTAGGAAAAGCAAATGAAAATTTAAAAAGAAACATTTAAACCCACTATTAAAAATATTTTATAAAAACACTTTCCTATTCATAGTCTATGTAATGAAGCATTACACAGCCACACACACAAAAAAAAGTTCTGTGCAGCGGACCAAATTATATGGATTTGGTGTATTTTTCGACGCTGAATTCGAATCCTTAGTTCAAAAAAGGATCTATCGTGTCAATTTTGTTTTTTAGTGAAAAACATCCCTTAAAATTGTGTAAAGTCATAAAAATAATGTAATAACTCTTAATGAAGTGTGAAAAATGGTAGATGTTTTGTAGTCGAGAGTAGAGAATATAAATTTGAGTCACAGTAAGCTATTTCTGTATATTATAGCGAAATGCGCCCTTATGGGGGGTGAAAACTACTGCTAAAACTCAAAAGATGCAGATGAGTGTGAATAATATGTACAAAGGCCAAATACGCAAATAATATAAGCCTTATTAGATTGGGTGGTTGACGTACCAGATTTATATATTTAGCACAATGAGCTACAAGTATTTGACCCTTTCCGAATTTTAATAGCACCCATATGTAACATTTGAGCATAGGGTAACTCTTATCACCCTCTGAGGGTAGTCTCTAGTAATGTATTGGTGGTTGGAACGAATTTACTCCATATTTTTTCACCCTGCTTAAAACTACAAGCCTCAATTTTTTTTCCCCTTTTGAAACTTATGAGGGGTGGGGGTAGTTTTAACTCTCCACAGGATTGAGTCTCTACCCTTTGAGAGTAATGGCTGGTTGTCGCACCAGAGTCAAATATTTTGCACTAAGACACAGAGCTGGGTAAAGTACTCTGATAAAGTGCTTTGAAATAGTACTTGAAGCACTTTTAGGGCTTCAAGCACTGTGCTTCAATTACTTTTAAAAGAGAGTACTTGGTACTTGACATTTGAATTACTTTGCATAAGTACTTGGGGCTTTAAAGCCCTTTCAGAGGGCTTCAATTACTTTCGAAAGTGCTTCAATTACTGTTAAAGTAATTGAAGTCCTTTTTAGTACTTCAATTACTTTAGAAAGTAATTGAAATCCTTTTGAAGTGCTTGAAGTATTTTCTAAAGTACGTGCAAGCTCTTTTTAAAATTAATTCAAGGCCCTTCTAGACAAGCCTCATCATGAATTGTCAGGAATTAATAGAAAAACAAAGTCACGTGTGTTCACTCTTCAGTGTTTAGTTATCACTAATTGGTGATGCAAGTGTGTGATTACCGCCCCTGTTGTGTATTGTGAAATAAAGAAAAGGTTAAGTCTTAGTTTTAGAATAATTGAGGACTGATGAGATGAGATAGTTAATTTATGTTCACCTTAATATATTGCAATAATTGTATTTGAAGCAATATTTTTTAAACTGTCCCAACAAACACCAAAGGTTGGCCCATCAGCAGGGAATCAAACTTCTGGGCTCGTGATGGCCCACTTTATTGCCGACCTTTAGTGTTTGTAGGGGTAGGTTTTAAACGTACATACTTTTAATTGGTTTTAACGAAATAATTATAACCATGTAGCTCTTATATTTTTGTGATTATTTTTACAAAACTGAGAAGTTTTAATATGTTTAAAAAGTAGGTACGTATAAAAAATAATTAAAAAAATAAATATCCTCGTATGTTAATTGGAAGCCGATACCGTACGTACTTTTTACATTATATTAAAAAAAAATAATTTTCTAAAAAATTGTTAAAGTAAATGTAAACAATTATTTCGTTAAAACCATTCAAACGTATCTTTAAAAACCTACCTACAGTTTAAAACAATATTATTTCTGTACGACTTAATGGCAGAAATTATTATGAGCCCGCAAACTTTTAAATAGTTTATGGATTTTGTCTGTTTAACCAAATATTTGTCGTGAAACTTTCTGTGGTTGTTAACATCCATTAAGAGTATGTTTCTTCGAAATTTTATGTAAATGGATAGATTATTATTAAAGCTATTAAATTATTTAAAAAAGCTATAAATTGGCTTGTTCATTTTTTTTTTTTTGAGTTTAGTACATATTTAATAGAGGTCTTGAATATCTTAATCTGTTTGAAATTTTGTTGTGAACAATATCCATTTTATATTTTTGCAATACGACCAATACGACAGGAGATATTCATAAAAATGCGAGAAAAAACGATATTTTGTAATTTCAATTGTTTGTCAACCTTGCCCCAAGCCAAAAATTTAGTCATACTCTGTTATATGCCAGATTCCAACAAAAAAAGTTCCTCCCCAAACACTTTTTAAGAAGTTTATTTTTACCCACTATAGTATTACTATAGTATAGAATAGTATATCTACCTTTTTAGATATATTTTTATATGAAATGTTTATTTTAATTTTAATATGTTCCATGTATATTATTAATATTATTAGGTACCCACCCTACTTACTAGTAAATAGATTAATAATTTTCTTTTAGAGCGTTTATTTTTCCTGAATTTTTCATGATCGTCATATCGTAAAGGTGTGATTGGCCTGAAAATTTTTAGCTCAAATAGCAATCCTATTAAATTCGTCCATTTCTAATCACATGTGCTGAAGCAACTAATCAGAACAGAATTACACTGAAAAGATCCCTAAGGATCTTATGTCCATCCAGTTTGACAGTAATGACAGTTCAATAATTTAAAGTTTATTTTTTGACAATGTCGATTTAGAACTGCAAATAATGATTTAATGAATATAATAATGGAGGAAAACACACCAAATAATACATAATACATAATCTACATTTAATTTTACAAATTGCTCTTTTAATAATTATGTTTTTAATAAATAGTTTTGAACAAATAAATAAAATAGATTGCAAAAAATTTTCTATGCGAATACCCCTCGAACGTTGATAAATAGCTCACAATTTCATCACAACTTCCTCAAGCATGTTGTTTTAGGTAATATCCCTCCGCCTACGGCGTCGGGATTTTACCAAGCAAGTGCTTTCAGAAACTGTGATAAAATTATTTCGTATTATCAACGTCCTTGGGATATTATAGCTGACAATAATCTTGCTTTTGTTTTTTAATCTCATTACCGCTTGACATTTATATTTCTGAGGGCTTGGTACTTGGTGCTTTACTTTTTCAAGTACTGTGCTTGGTAATTGAAGTACTTTTGTAAATGAAAGTACTTGGTACTTGATGCTTTAAAGCACTCTAGCTAAGTGCTTGGTACTTGGTGCTTGAAGCACTTTATCGGAGTACTTTACCCAGCTCTGCTAAGACATACAAAAACTTGGCCTTTGCACATGTTATTCACATTCACCTGCGTCTTTTGAGTTTTAGCAGTAGTTTTCACACCCCATAAGGGCGCATTTCGGTTTAATTTATAGAAATAGCTTACTGTGGCTCGAATTTATATTCTCTACTTTCGACTACTGTCTATCACTTTTCACATTTCATTAAGAGTTATTACATTATTTCTATGATTTTACACCATTTTAAGGGATGTTTTTCACTAAAAAACAAAACTTACACGATAGATCCTTTTTTGGACTATGGAATCGGATTCAGCGTCGAGAAATACACCAAATCCACATAATTTGGTCCGCTGCACACAACTTTTTTTTATTTTGAGTGGCTGTGTTATTTGACGAGTTTTATGTAAATATTTCGTGCAAAGACGAGATTACCTTTCCCCCTGTTTTCGAGGGTGCTGAACACGATGGAAATGTGGGAGAAATTTTTGACCGCCGCGCCGCAACCCCTTGAAACGGCCAAAAACCACTCCTTTTATGGGGATCCCTTTATGTTTTCATATATAAACTGGTCTGAGGAGTGATTTATCGACGATATATATATACACATATATATTTGAAATAACATACATGGAAGGGGGTTATAGAATAAGTGGAATTCAGAGAGCAGGCCTAGGGGGTTGATTAAGCCCTCCCGAGGTGTGGAAAATCTTTTTTTTTCAAATGATTCGGTTCAAACGCTTATCCCCCGTTTTCGGTGTCACGGGAAAAATATTTATTTTTAGCTCCAACCCCCCCCTCCCCCCATCCCTCAAACGGGCAGAAACCACCTCTCACACACCATGCTATCCGGGATTTACAGATGTTTATGTTATTTCAAATATGTATAACCCGTCGATAAATCACTCCCCGGACCCGTTTATATACAATGAAAATATAAGGGGATCCCCATAAAGGGGGTGGTTTTTAGCCGTTTCAGGGGATTGCGGCGGTCAAAAACTTCTCCCATCACTTCCATCGTGTTCAGCACCCTCGAAACGGGGGTGGGGGAAGGTAATCTCGTCTTTGCACGAAATATTTACACTATTTTTGCCTACATTACAGACTATTCAGTAGTTTTACTCAAAATTCATTGTGTGTTTATTACTTGAAATTTGTTCTATAAAATTTTAAAAAGATATCATTATTTTTATTTCTTGTGTTTGCATTTTTGTATATTCACATGCTTGTACGTACACGTCACAGTTGGTGTCTAAGTTTGCTTCCTTTTTGTTTATTTTGACAACTAATAAAGATAATAATCTATCTATCTATTCAGGAAATGTTTATCTCTTGGGCTTTATAAATAATTATGTCAAAATTAAGGCAATAATACAGGGTACGCCAAAAATATATAATTATTGAATAGCTTATAAAAACATATTTGTGAACATCAGAAATACTTATCAAATGTGCGCCATTGGTATTGTGACAAATGTCGGTTCCTTTTGTTACATTATATCTTATATACTGTGTGTCACGCTTTATGTGTTATGTGTCAGGCGTACCTAAAGAAGGACTTGGTGAATCTTCTTTAGGTTCTTCAATGCCTGCTTTGTCTGTATACTTCAAATAATTCCATAGAAAAAATCTTGGGCCTAGAAATCTGGTGGACTGGCTAGGTCCAAGAAGGATAAACAGGAGTATTCAGTTTAAAGGTTTGTCAGACAAAGACGGCTAACAGTTTGGGTCACTGTAGACGGTATTTAACAATATTACTAGAAACAGCCAGGTGAGAAATTCATTAGTATATAAACTTGTATATTACCTATATGTTTGTTGCAGAACTTTGCCATTTATGTTTTTAGTGTTTATTTTGGTGATTGCAAATGTTTTCTTTACTCAGATTCAAACGACATTATTGGGATTGTGAATTCAAAAAATATTTTAAAATGTGACGTCATTTTGGCGCACTTTGTTTTGATTGACTCTCATTTTATGGAGCACATCTTCTTGTTTGCTTCTTGACTAAGCCTTCATTGGGTTGGATTTTAGCCATGCTTGTTGCCAGCAACAAGAGCCACATTGTAGAGGAATATCGAATGGAAAGTGTACGGGTTTGTGAGAAGCGTTGCCGCATTGCGTATTTATTTATGCTCCTCTTTTTGCGCTTTTACCTTTAAAGTTATGTCTGACTCTTCTGTTTCTCCCGTTTCTAATTCTTGGTGCTTGTTTGGTGCTAGTTTGTTCATGATCCTTACAATTATTGTTATCCACCTGTCCTCCCTATATTAGTTTGTAAATATAGATATTTTTCATATTCTAGAATTTACATATTGTTTTTTTTGTAAGTTAATGAATGTTGATATTGTGGATTTTGTATTATAAATTCTTTATGATATAATAATGGTACAGGAGCTACGTGGCTTTTTCGGAAACTCATCGTTACGAGTATTTTCTATGCTATCGAACTTAAATAACGACAAAATATACTTCTGGCATATGTCAGCCCGTCGAGTTGGCCACATGTGTGTACACATTGTATGTTAAAATTAATAAAACGAGATCACTAGAAAAAGTGGGCCGTCAGAAGGCGCAGCCAGGAAGGTCACATTTGTAAGAAAATGGAGTTATATCACGTGATCGTTACAAGCTTTTTTTTTAGGCTGAGCATATTTATTTAAATGTTTTGAACACAGAAAGAAATCCCAGGAAGGAACTCCTGTCAGTAAAGCTAGCCAGAAAGGAAATGTTTAGAATTTTCTAAGAAAATTTGATTTTTTCGCAACATTTCCTTTCTGGCTAGTCTTACTGACAGGAGTTTCTTTCTGGGATTTTTTTCTGTGTTCAAAACATTTAAATACATATGCTCAGCTTAGAAAAAGGCTTGTAACGATGACGTAATATAACCCCGTTTTTTTACAACTTTGACCTTTCTGGCTGCGCCACCTGACGGCCCACACGGCCGTCTGGCGGTTTTATTTTCTTCATTTTAAATATAAAATGTATACACATAAAAGAAACGAACCTTGTAACAATCAAACAACAATCGAACAATCAAACTTTTCTTGCGGGCATTTTGAGGAGCCTCTGTAAAACATGTTTTTTGCTTATTGAAGTATTTGGGCTGGACCGTTCCGGGCCACTAAAGCTCCCGGGCCCGGGTTCCGCGAAACCCTTGTAGATCCGCCACTGGTGACATACCTGACAGGAGGTGCCCCGCCAGAAGTCGATTTTATGTATCGTTAACATCCATTAAATCATAAAAATATCTCAAAGTTCATAAAACGATGACGTGCCGAAAAAGCCACCGCTCTATAATGTATGTTTTATAACATCTCTTATTTGTCATTTTATTTCATAGTTTTTTGAGTTCCTCTTGTTTGTGGGATAATGGGAAATGATATTCTCTGTAGCATAGCCACATACATAAGCCTGTTTTGCTTATGGCTATATACATATTTGAGTTAATTTTAGATTATTTTATTTAGAATATGTAATATAATATTCACGTTTCTTCTTATTTTTGTGCTATTTCTTTAATTTGCTAGAAAGAATTAAATCGCATAAAATCATTTTATTTTTGTTGTATATCACAAGTATCAGTAGTCATAAAATTTGGGCAACCACTGCTCAAAAGTTTGCTATACATTTTTTTGTATGCCGAAATATTTTTATTCTAGCATAAACGGATAAATGATTTCACCTAAATTATTACCCTTGATAATATAGTTCACCAAATGGCGATTATTTTTTTTCAATGTCAACAGGCTCCCAAAAAATTGTCTGTATGGGTGAAACTGTCATGTAAAGTAAATCTTATTTCTGACATTAATTTCCTTAATGTCCTACAAGTCTGTTATTTTACAATAACCACCCTATTTTGAGATACATTAAATGAAAAATAACGCCCTAGGGCGTTATGAATATCTAACGCCCTAGGGCATTATAAAATTATAACACAACCCAAAACAAGTAAATTATGATAGCGTTATTGACAAACAAAATGCGTTGCTATGCAACGGCGGCGTTTACAAACAATTTTGAATTTTACTCTCTTTTAAATCAAATCGTTCTGAACATAATAGATGTTAAATTAATAAATCGTAAATGTCAAATAAAAAAATTCGAATTAAATAACAGACCTTTAGGACATTAAACATTAAAGGCACCGCGGGTATTATAGGATAATGACGCCCTCGGTCGACGTATATTCCCTCGGGAAGTGCACTGCCGACCTCGGTGCGTTATTATCCTTATAACACCCTTGATACCTTAATAACTATGATAAACGTCGTTTATTAAAATAGGATCTGTCACTTTGACGGCGTCTGCTCCAAAACTGTTACCGATTTCTTTGTCTGCCACGACGTTTCTGGTTTAGGATATACAGAGTTATTTACCACAACATGCACAAAATAAGATGGTGTACTAGTCTTCTATGTGAGAAAGCACCTGCAAAGTTTTAGAGTGATCTGAGGTAATTTAGTAATTTTTGTTGCATTAAAACTTGCAAATATACGCTACTGTTATTTGTCTGTGGTCAGTGATAGGGCAGTGAATTTACTTGGGTAAGAACATATCGGAGATGTTTACATTTCCTTAATTGGCATAAAGAAGTTAAGCTGGCGCATGCGTATTTGCCGCGTATTTGCTTTCGGTCGAACAGTAAGGACACCGCGGCAGGTACAAAATTACCACCTAAAAGTTTGGTGTTTTTGTGTTATCGACGGGTTTAAGAAATATCTTTTATATATACTTGTTGTTGTAGTGTTCACTGGCATTGGGTCAATGTCTTTTAGACTTATTTTGTTATTTTTGTAGTAAGTATGATTAAAACCAAAAAATCACTTCTACTCTGTCCAGCTTTGATGTCAGGCCCAAATCTGATAAAGGGAGTGATATGATTGGGCCGCGTTACGTCAGATTGGTTAAAGTCATAGGCGGCGCATTCCTACAAAAAAATAAGGTAATTTATTTGGTCATATTTTTTCTATTTTTTTTGCTCCTTTCGGTGGGGACAACCTACTGATAAATTTTCCGCATATTGTAGTAAATCACCATGTATAAACGAATCGATTGCCGTGAAAATTGTTTTTGATAAATATAGTTCACTGTAACGTGATTTTTGGCATTTTGACAAGCGTCTGCCATACGTATACTCATCAAAAAGATCATCTGCCTAGGTGAAAATGTAGTCTTGAATTGTATTTATCTTACTTGTCATTTTAACAGCGTATTCTAGGAAGATGCTACCGATTTCTTTGTCAATTCATTATCTATTGTACCATAAGTAGAAGAATCGAAGGAGACAAAAATAAATGTTGATCAATATGGTTCATCGAAACGTGATTTTGCCATTTTCAGAGTGTCTGCTTAGCTCCAGTCTAGGTAGAAATGCTAATCCTGATCTATTAGTGTATTTAACACAGTAGGTATTGGTGTATCTAGGAGGCCATCTCTTCTTCTTCTTCCTGTGGTACGACAGCCCTATTGAGCCTTGACCTCCCCTAACTTTTGTCTCCAAACCGCCCTATCTCTAGCGGCCACTTGCCAATTCCTCACCCGCATTAATGCCTGGGCGTCCTTGCGAACGTTGTCTTGCCAACAGGTCCTCGGTCGCCCCCGTTTTCTGTTGCCTGCAAAATGCCCTTTTAAAATTTTCTTCGGTATACGCTGTTCGTCCATCCTCTCAATATGGCCTGCCCATCTCAGCCATTGGATTTTAACATAGTCCACTATGTTTACCTCTTTATACAGCTGTTTTAGTTCATAGTTGTATCTGATACGCCACAGACCGTTTTCATTTACTGGTCCGTAGATTTTCCTCAGTTCTTTCCTTTCGAATATGGCCATCTGACTCTCATTATGTGTTTTAAAAATAATAAAAAATATATAATAAAATCAAAGATTACTTTTAATGATTATTTATTAATTATGATCAAATTAAAAAAAGAAACTGGTTTTATTGAAAATCTTTTCGATCTGTTTAATATACTGCGGCGATTTTTATAATTCATTCTCATTATTGTTCTAAATTTTCAAAAAAAATAAATTAAATGATATTTTTTCTCTTTTCTTGCTATTTTTACCGCACATTTATTCAAAACAAACAGTCCTTGCAAATTATTGCAAGGATTCAAATATTAATTTTAAGCAAGTTTTTGCAGGCTTAATAATAAGATCTCCATATAAGTTACTTTTTTGTAAGTGTGGTCCCCCAAGTTCGGACCTAAAGTTTATTTATATTTCTTTGTCAGATATCCTGCTATATATCCAAAGACGTCATTTGTCACTTCATGAGGCGTCTTAAAGCCATTCTTTAGAATGAGATGGCACGTTGAATATGTTATTAAAGAGCCGCGGAAAAAAAGGGGAACACAGTCCCCAACAATCCAATGGATACAATCCATACTAACAAGGAGAATAATTACCACAAATATGGGAAACGAGTCGACCACCGTGACTGCAGTTAGGGGCTGTCCACAAAGTGAAGTCTTATCACCCGTGTTGTGGTCAATGCCCAGACAGCACTCGATAGCCTTAGGACAACCACTGGCCATACTTGGAGGATAAGCGGGACGTCCTGGGGACGTCCCAAACTGGGGTAATCCCGATTTCGTACCTCCTGTGGATATCCTTTTGGTGCAAATCGGGTTTGCCCATGGATGTCTTCAATGGGATAGCCCATGGTCGTCCATAGGAAGAAAAAGGGACCAATTTGGGTTAAAATCGGGATAACCTACAGATGTCCAAAATAGGATATAGGAAGAAAAAGGAACAAATTTAGGTTAAAATCTGGACCACCACAGACATCCACACGTAGTTGCATCTGGTTACCCATAGTATCTACACAAAACTGATCTTGTGTAAAATCGTGATTACTGTAGACAATTTAAAATTTGGGGTATAAATACTCACTCTCTTTGCGTAATAAATAAATCTCATATTGCAAAAAAATTAACTCTCGTAAAAGAGGCTATTTGCAAGATATCTGTATTTCCTGCGCAGTGGATAGATTACACAACCTGTAGTTTCAGGCTTACCAGATGAGTATCGCAACAGAAGTAATTTGCACCTTGCAAGGAGAGCCATCTAACATGAATTATTGAAACTACCTACATTAGCCCAACAAGTTGACCTATGGATGGCCCTATAGGGATAACCAAAGGCTATCCCTATATAGGTTTTAAATAGGACAACAATAACCCCAAAGGCTATCCTATAGATAGTCATGTAGGTTTTCCAATGGATATCCCTAATTTGGCTGTTATTAGGACCAGTGGACTTCCTGTCGACATCCCAAATGAACAATCCATTTATCGGATATACGGGATCATTTTAGGATATCCCGTGGTCATCCTGTGCTGTGTGGGTGGTGGTCGACGATCTCCTCCACAAGCTGAGTAATTATGGCTTCAACGTTCAGGGCTATGCTGATGACCTGGTCGTTACTGTGGAAGGCATACGTAAGGTTATGATTTCAAACCACATGCAAATTGCCTTAAACATAATATCTAAATGGGGCTCGTCAGAGAGTATCAGTATCAATCCGAGCAAAACAGTTATTGTTCCATTCACCAAAAAGAGAAAACTAAATAATTTGAGAGCTCCTACGTTAAATGAACAGTACTGAATTTTTCCAGTGAGGTCAAGTATTTAGGAGTAATCCTGTGCCAAAAACTGACCTGCAACTCGCATTTGGAAAGGACAGTTACAAAAGCAGTCACGGCTGTTTATTTAGACTTGCCGTAGGCTGTTTGGTACCGCTGCTGGGGAGGTTGGAAGCTGAGTTAGAACAAAAAAAACGAAATGGCCGACAAAATAAAATTTAAAAAAATTATTAATTTATTTATTTTTTTTAATTTTATCTGTAAATTGTAGGCTTGGGTACATTTGGCAAAGAATGCGAGTTTTGATTGAAGTTCAAATATCTCGAAACCCAGTGATTTTTTGAAAATTGTTCGTATTATAAAGGTTGCTTAGAATGTAATATACTGTAAATTGTAGACATGGTGGTTATATTTGGCAAAGAATGCGAGTTTTGACTGAAGTTCAAATATCTCGAAACCCAGTGATTTTTTGAAAATTGTTGGTATTATAAAGGTTGCTTAGAATGTAATGCCCCATATCACATGCACCTCTTTTGAAGGTTCCTAGGATTGATTCATTTCTTTTCATTGCAATGCCATCATACCTCAATTTGTAAAATGAAGTTATTTATATATTCTAGTGGATACCTTTTACAATTCAAATATCTCTTTTAATTATTATCGAGAAATTGGGTTTTAGGTGGGACACCCTGTATAATATGTGTTGGTTGCGTTGGCAGGTATTAAACGATTCTTTTCAAAGTACAAGTGGATATTTAGTAAAGGGTGTTGGAGTTTAACTTCGTACCCACCATTTAGAACTAATATAAATAGTGTATTTCAATGATAATAAATGTTCTTTATTGGCATTACTAAAAGGCCATCGACCAAAGTCATTCAGCCTGTATATTTTAATTATCCTAATAATACGTTATCAAGTGATTGAGTTTGGGCTAGTGTTACATCCAACAATAGATACATGACAGTACGGCTTGTTTATCCTTCAGGTACTGAGCTAAGTATCTTTAAACATTACGGAGTTCAGTAAATACTATTACTTAGTATTATTGTGCACAAAAATGGTCATATTATTCATATCACCTAGAGCCAATTCTGGATTTGTCATAACTACCTCGGAGCCGGGGTTTGATGCAGACACACAAGATTTGTTAAAAAACCCTGCACTATCTGCACCAGTGCAGGTAATAGAACGAGATAGAGTGAGACTATACATAGATATAGATAGATAGATATATTTGCACTGGTGCAGATAGTGCAGGGTTTTTGAACAAACGTACTTAGTTTTGTATCACCTGATTTTAAGATTGTTTGTGAAGTCTTTTATTTACCTTAAAATTAGTAGTCTCAAATTATATATCTTATTTATGAATAATATTCATTGTGCGAGTCAAGGCGATTTGTACACTTAAGACCACCTCCACCACTTCACTTTTTACTTAAAAGCGACAGCCACTAAGCCACGCCTCCTATCCCAGCAGAAATTTCAAACACGGCATTACAAGGACTTCACCTCTAAACTTCCACCCTACCACCCATTAAACCACCCACATGTCCTCCTAGACTAGAGATATAGACATCAAACCTCTCACCTCAAGTGACAAATCATTACTAGTCTCCAGTCTGTCAATGACTTCACAAAGACAGAAAGTTCTTATAACTCGTAAACGGCCTAAGATATTGAAAAAATAATCACAAAAATCCCTCCTCGTCTTCCTCTGCCTTGTTTGTCATATCACCTTGCAAAGAAGTTCGTATGTCAAAAAAAAAATTAACTTCGATCCAGTTGACGTCACACAACTCGAAAGCAATTTTACAACTGATTCAAGCCTGATAAATACTGTTTTCTATTGTTATTATACTCTTCGCAAAAAACCAAGAGTATATTGAAATTTGGAAAGTAAATTAGTATTAGCCAGAGGAAGAACCCCATTGTTTTTGAAGAAAATCAATCAGTAAATAAAAAAGTTATTAATCATTTAAGTAATTAAAAAAAAAATTATTTTCTTGATTTTTGTAGGTTGTACTTAAATGGAAATCTTGCGAAATGTTATCTCTATAATATTTTTTTTTGTTTATACATCTTACTATATATATTTCATAATAATATATCTAATCCGTTGGAATATGATTCTCGAAAGATATATGTTATATAGACATCCAATTTTTCTTTCCAGTGGCTAGAGTTTTGGCCTTGCAAAAATTTTAGAACACAAATTTATGCGCCTCATTTCAGACTCCAGTAGGTACACCTCCCTCAGAAATCTCTCTGCACGTTGCCACGACATACCCCACTAGTGGACTGCGTCCAAAAAACCTCACAAAAATTCTACCAGTTTAAACTGGACGGTAGCCCACTTACCCGCAACATTATCCGAATCAGACAGCATAATGCCATACTTTTCGATATAAGACACCCCCTACCATACCAGGCGTGGCCTATCTTCCTAGCTCCCCTAGCCACACTTCCTTCTACGATAACTTACCTCTACCCCCTTACTCTTATCTTTCCTCAACTTTACATATTTCCAATCCCTCTTTCTCCCCATTTATGTTTGTACAATTTTGATCTTTATCTTTTTTGTTATTTTTCTTTCTTTTTTGTCTCTCTAAATCCCCTCTAGGCCGAAAGGATTTTTTCGTTTAGTCGTGTTTCCCGTATCAACTATCAAAATTATAAAGTGCGCTCGCCTACGATTTTAGTGTTCTCAGTGTTGTGTTTATTTTTAAGTTACTTTTAGGTCCATGTGGACACATCAAAAATTTTAATCTAATTTTTAAGTTTGTCCGTGGCAGACAGGAGCTTCTAGCACCCCCTCGAATTTATTTCCAAGCCAAACAGGACCTACCCCACCCAGCCTCACACCCACCTCGGCGATGTTCGCCGTGGTTGTCTGGCTGGCTCCGGGCTAGGATCCGGAGGCACATATATTGTACTTAAACTGAAAATAAAATATTATTGTTGTTGTTGTTGTTTTTGGCCCTGCAATACAAAGATCGTGTGTTCGAATCCCACACAGGTTGCATTTTTTTTACTTCCACGTGCAGTGGAAGTATAGCAACGACAAAAAAATTTTTAAAAATTTTTATTGTCCAAATAGGCTTAAACTGTCATGAAACGTCGAGATTTTAAGTTTGAGCGAAAAAAAAATTTCTGTCTATCTGTAACTTTTTTTTGTGCGCACGTTTTCTCTGGAACCGTTTAAGATCTTGACTTGAAATTTGGTACACGTATGTACTTTAACCAGATCTAGAACTAGATTATATTTTCATCTTGTTCCGTCGACGGGTTGGGGGGTAAATTGGGGTAAATTTGGGGTAAATAGGTCAATCAAGCAGGTAAGAGTCCATAAAATTGGTATTTAGTATATACAAGAAAAGCTAAGGTCTCAAAAAAATTTTTGGCATTGGCCACCCCCATTACCACTCCCCTTATTAAAGGGGATGAAAAAAAAATTGTGATTTAGTCTACCTATGTACAAGAACCAGAAACCTCAAAATATTTTTTTACTTCATCCACCCCCCACTACCACCACCACCCCCCCACCCCACTACCGATGGGTTTTTGGGGTAGAGGATTTCAAATATTGTATCATTAAAGCTCCATAAACAATTATTTTCACATACAAAGTTTTTTTCATTGTGAGTGACTTGGATAGAGAATCTGGATGTGGAAGTAGTGATTCATTGGGCAGCGGTTTTTCATTTTGGTTCCAACTTAGTACTACCTTGTACTCTAATAAATAGAACTGAAAATTCAATTTTCTTTGAGTCACTGAACTTGAAATTAAAAATATTATAGACTCCTTAGAAAATACAAAATCTAGTGGTTTCGATGAGATAACAACTTATGTACTAAAACACATTAGTAATAATATAATACAATATTTGGTATATTATCTATTTAATTTATCGTTAGAAGTAGGTAAATTTCCTGACGTATTAAAAATGGCATCGGTTTTACCTTTACATGAAAAAGCGATGATTCAATGAGTATTGAAAATTACAGACAAATATCAATTCTAGTATATTATCAAAAATTTTAGAAAGAGTGGTCTATAATAGAATTGAAAATTTTTTAGAGAGATATAAAATCCGAACGGACTCTCAACATGGTTTCAGGAAGCATAAATCCACAGAAACAGCATGCTGTCACTTAATGGAATATGTATATTCCAATCTTGATAGAGGCCAGTATGTTGTTTCTCTATTCTTTGATCTATCTGCAGCATTTGACACTGTGAATCATCAGTTTCTTATAGAAAAATTATATAATATAGGTATCAGAAATTCTCTTTTAAGTTGGATCAAATCTTATCTTAGTGGTCGGAAAATGGTTGTAAAGTTGTCAGACAATACCTCAAAAATTCATGATGTTAAATTGGGCGTTCCCCAAGGTTCAGTTCTCGGCCCACTGTTTTTTGGTTTATATGTGAATGACCTTCCATTTAACATTACAAATGGTAAAGCCACAATGTTTGCAGATGATATGACAATAACTGTTTCAGCAAAAACTCCCGAGGAAATTCAGATTGTGGCAAAGTTAGTTGTAGAAGAATTAAATATATGGTGTGATAGAAATAAGTTAATATTGAACAACAAAAAAACTGTCTGTTTAAACTTTCACCTATAAAAACCCCTCCAAGAGGACCTGCTATCTATGATAAATATAAAGTTTGCAAATGAAGTTAAGTTTTTGGGTACCTACTTGAACAAAAGATCGTCATGGAGCTCTCAAATTGAGCATATCTGCAAGCAGCTCAATAAGGGATTTTTTGCTCTCCTTCGGCTCAAAAACTCAATGAATGAGCAGGTACTCTTGGACGTCTATTACTCTTTATGCTATTCATGTATCTCATACAGTATTATATCTTAGGGTAGTGCAATTGAAATGAACAGAGTATTTATAGCACAAAAGAGAATTGTGAGATTTATATTTGGGTTAAAATATAGAGAAAGTTGTAGAGAAATTTTTAAACAAAAAAAAAATTTAACTGTTCCTAGCATATTTATTTTAAAATGCGTCACATCACGTTGTTCATTAAACTTAAAGACAAGTTCACAATGTTGTCTTCAAGTCATAAGTAACTACAACACTAGACATGGTGACCTTATTTCTATTCCCAACCACAAAACTAGTAACTTCAAACATTGTTTTTATTATAATTGTATAATTTGTTACAACGCTTTACCAAATGAAATTCGCAGCATAAAAAATTGTCATAAATTAGTCAAGGAATCAAAGAATTTTCTCCCTGAAAATGGGTACTATAATTTACAGGAATTTCTGTATAGAAACTAATACAGTTTATACCTTGTTTGAAGATTATTTTTATTATTGTTTTTTTCTCTTCTTCATTACATTTAACAATATAAATATTTATGACTAATTACATGTCTCTCATATTTAATTTGGGCGTGAGCGGTGATTATTTACTTATCTTTATTATAAGTATTTTATATATATGTATATTGTATTTGTTTATTTATTGACTTGTATTTATTAATTTTTAAATGTTATTCTGAATTGACTTGCCATATGTACAATAATTGTATCATCTTGCAATAAATTATCTATCATAAATTTTTTTTCACATCAAAGTTGGTATCACAAAATTTAGGATGTCCAAAAACTAACATTATTTACAAGAAAATTGCGAAGAGTATCCTATAGAGTGTGTAACAATTATATAAAAATGTCAGTAAATTGGCAAAGCTTGTTTTATTATTACTTGAGCTGAACTCTATTAGTCAAATTACTACTAAAGAATCTCAAGTCCATCAGTGCCAAGACAAAAACAAAAAGTCCTTATAATTTGTGAACGGCTCAAGATATCGAAAAAATAATCACAAAAATTCCCCCCACCTCCATGTTTGTTGCACCTCTCTCTACCCATAGAAAAAAGTTCCACGCCCGTGCTGTGCTTCAGAAAATGATTTCGTAATTCGACAATTTCTCCTATATCCCTGAACCGATTGAAAAAATACTTTGATAGGCCTTTAGAGAAAACTTGATAGAATGATACAAGACTATTAAAATCAACAAAAACATTTTTTTCCTTCTTTAATTTCCAATAGCTTCGTACCATTCTATAAAGTTGTCTCTAAAAGTCCATCAAAAAATTTGTTGCTCCTCATAATTATTGTGAAATTGCAATCTGAGATACTTGCTCTGGATATGAGAGAATGAATTACTTTGAGAGCCTCTATGTCGTTCTGGGGCCAAAATAAAAACATACGTAGAAAATCAAACAAGAAATCGAATGCAATAACTATACAGGGTATCCGGAAATAACAGTTACAAACTTCTGGTGCGGATTTTATATGCAAAAATATGAAAAAACTTCATAGATGTCTGCAAAATCTTCCTAACGGAGCTAGCGTCCTTCAAAGTCCTAGAGTAAGTTTTTAATATTTCAGAAACCTTTTGTACTACAACGATGATATTCATTGCATTATTAAATATCAATAAGGGCTATTAGCCAAATTGAAATTTATCCTTTATGACAAAATGTTTTTGTGGTTTTTCTTTTTATAAAAATGTCCGAGTTCAGTTTTAAATATGAAACCTTAATTAAATATTAGTCCAAGTTTATTTGTGCAGGTATCGACTCCCCTTAATAAAATTAGATGAAAATGAAAGATTAATGATAACATAATAAATTACAGCCAAGTTGCTGACTTGCCACTTTCAACTATACAGTCTTTAAGTACATAATAAGAAAGCAGTTCAGTGGCCGAGTGACTAAGGCGTTGAGTTACAAATCAAGAAGTCGGTGGTTCGATCCCCACTCACACCGGGTTTTTTTTTTCCGTTAAAATAATTGCGAAAAATTTTAGTTGTTTTTTTTATAAAGTTAATTGCTTATAATACCGATATATCCCATTAAGGTCTTTTTGAAACTTGAAGCTCCTTCTTAGGTCTAGAACGGACGTTCTGGGGACAGATGATTTGGTAACATTAGGTGTCCCTGGTACGTCCTACGGACATTTTGGGACCGAATTTGGACGTCCCTAAGGCATACGAATGTCTTAAGCAAACTTCCGTGGGATGTTTTCAGTACGTATTTGTGCTATCTGGGTGGGTTTCCAGGTATTTCACAAAACAGAAAGATATGCTCTTCTTAGAATTTCCCAAAAATTAATATGAGATCAACGGTATCAATTTTGCATCATTCCTTCGCTCGCAATATACTGTCCAAAAAGAGGTGAATTTTGCAGTCACCCTTTGAGTATGGTAGTAGTATTCCAGTATCAAAATCTAAAAAACAAAAACGGAACAAAAAAACTTTGGGTTATAAAAAGCGCCAGTTAAATTATTCACTCCGAATAATGTTTTTAAAAAATATTTTATTTCGTCAAACACAATAGGCTTGTTGCACAAAATATAATTTTAGCATTTTTAGAATCTTTACTTAATACAAAACACAGTGTGTAAAGGATTTTTTCCTATTTTTTCTTTTATAGACATTATTCAACATTAAAGTTTAAATAAATCCATTAGGCACGCAAACAACGTGTGACATCATATAACAGACCACAGCAACACGGCTAGCGTACATTTTAAATTCTTTCCATTCACGGACGTTGCTCTTGTAATAGCTTGATAGTGAAGCGAAATAGACCATAAAAATCTCTTCGTTCTCGTTCTCGAGAAAACAAAAACAGCGAACTAGACCATATCTTATGGTTTCTATAAAGTGAACAATTCTACATAAGAAATGGATATTTACGATTTTTTCGTGTTTTTTAACATTTACACTGCCATATCTTCAAATCTAATTGAGCTATCGATCTAATTTTTTTTTTAAATTCAGGTGCACTAACAAGCGTTTCCAATGGTCTTTTTGTTTCTATCGATAATTGTTTATTATTTTCTTTAAACAACAGTGAACTTATTTCTTGACTATTAGTTCGCAAAAAATGTACCTACTCATATTTTGACCAAGTGAAAAACTTTTTTATTTTTGAAAATTTTTATATTCATGCAATGAGGCAATTGAAGCCAAGATACAGGAGAAGTTTAAAAAAAAAAACAGATTGATAGTTCATTTGGATTTCAAGATATGGCGATGTAAATTTAAGAGAACACAAATCTTCTAAACAGTCAATTTCTGAAGTTTTTCCGAAATAGAAAAGTCCTGTACCACAGAAAAATATCGTAATTGTCCATTACAGGTCCCAGATAACCTACTTTACAAAATCTACAAGGCCTACGCAGAAAAAAATAAATGACACAATCCTACGTCAACTTTGCTCCACTACACAGTGGGCCAGAATCCGAAAAAGCTGGCCAAAAAGCTAAAATTCGAAAGAGGTTTAATTGTATTCAAAGTAATATTTTTGTAGTAAAAAATATTCAGTTCATTACGTACCGCAAATTCCAACCGTATTGTTGCCCATTTTTACCTGATACACCCTAAGAAATACAACGTTCTGTTAGCGTAAAGTTGTGAATAGTTGCTTGCCACATTCGAACGTACTATTCGATATTCCTGTAATTTGTGTAATTTCAACAAAAACATAGTGAAATTTTAGCAAGATAATCTATTAAGTAAGTATTTTATTTTGCATACATTTATTGGTTGTGAAATGTGATACATTCGGTCATAAAATTGTGTTAAACGGGGTTTTACAAAATTCGAAAATAAAAATTTATGTTTGAGCTACAGAAAAAGCGCAAGCATGATTGTTTTACTAGTCAGTTTCTTGTAGTTTTTTCAAATTATAGTATAAAAATTAGAACCCGATTCAACCCGGTTTCGAAGTAATGAGTAATAATTTGGTCAAGTAAGAAGTTTTAAATTGAAAATATACGTACGACGAGACGACGGGTCCTCGCTCGGTAACTGCTTCGAATGACTATTTTAATTTTTTCCACGGAAATTTCTACAAATAAATCAGAAAAATGAATTGAAAGCAAGGGCCTAGCCATGGTGGGGCAGGGTGGGGTGCTTGCCTCACCCTAGCTAGCACCGAATACGACTTTGTTTACAATTATTTGTATCATATTAATAAAATGTGGTTTGCTTTTAATGAAAAAATATCTGTGTTGCCTTGCTTCACCCTGGATTGAAAGTGAAGATTGAAAATTTCATTAAAAAAAAAGGCGATGTACTGTGGACTAATACTTCCACTGGATGTGGAAGTAAAATGAAAATAATCAATATTTACTTCTTTTACTTCCACATCCAGTGGAAATATAGTAACACAAAAAAAATTTTTGAAAATTTTTATTGTTCAAATAGGCTTAGAATGTCATGAAACGTAGATTTTAAGTTCTAGCAAACAAAAAATTTCGGTCTGTCGTTCTGTCTGTAATTTTTTTTGTGCGCACGATTACTCTCTGGAACCGTTTGAGATACTGACTTGAAATTTGATACACGTTTGTATTTTAACGGGATCTAGAACTGGATTATATTTTGATCCTATTCCATTGAAGGGTTGGTTAAATTGGGGTAAATGAGAGTAAATAGGTAAATTAAGCCAGTAAGTCATTAAAATTGATATTTTTTTAAAAAATAATGTTTCCATGCTAAATATACACATTTTTAGAAAACTGGCCCATTCTTAAAATATACGTTTTTCGCATTTTCCACCCCCCTCTTAATAAAATTATTTTATTCCAATACATTTTCTATGCTTAACGCACTCTTTTTAGCCGATTTGTCCATTTTCATTTTTCTATCACGTTTTTTCAATGTTTACACCCCCGCAAACAACACCATCGCTTTTAATTTTTTTAAATATTTTTTATGATTGATGTACTTATTTTTAGGCGAATTAACCATATTCAGAATTTTGGCCAGCCTTTTCGATCTCTGGGCCCACTGTGCACTATACGTCCGAACCATTGCACTCGCAACGATACACTGTTATCAGTTTTGTGTTATATGAGTGTTTTCTAAAATTTTCCCCTTCTCCCGGATATATTAGTCTGTGATTTAAATACTTTCCAGTTAGAAATTATGAAAACAGATTTGATTATTGCTAATATTTAGTAACTATATTAATGTATATATAAATTAATTTAAAATATATGGCACATGTAACAAGTCTATTATAATATGAATATTGAATATATTTTACAACCTTCGGTCACGAAGTTACAAAATAGACTAACTATAATGGCGTACTAAACCTCATCACCGTAGCAAAAAGTGCTCCTTAAATATTAAATATAAATCGATATCTCTACCCATTACCAAAGTAAATCCACTTGAAAGCACGGAATTACAATCACAACTAATCATCTTTGAAATTTTTAGAGCAAATAGTACAGAATGCTTTGTGCATTTCATTTATGCAATAAGTAGTAATTTACGTTACAAGACCGAAAAGAGGTGTTTTGCAGGTCAACCCAAGCAGATTCCAGTGCGAGCTGCAGGCGAGTCCTGGAAGCTTGGGAAGACCTCCAACACACTGTTTTTCGGTCATGTAACGTACAATTTTTTTTTTTTTTCGGCTGACAAAATCAATTTTGTATTACCTTTTTAATAAATTTTATAACAAATACAACGACAAACAATAATAACTAATCAAACAAAAAATTTTTACTACCGACAGTATTATACAACTTCAATTTCTGCTCATAACGCTCCAAAATCTGAATTCATATTTTCCATAACTTGTGAATTAACCTTTGAAAACTCTTAAAAGTTAAGTGTATTTATCTATTTGAGACTTATCTCAGCAGTAGGCCTTTTCATCATAAACGCGCTAATGTGCTGCCGCTATGTTTGTTTGCGGGAACTATGAAATGTTCGGACACTTGGTTGTTAAAATGGCTGGACCGGTATCATTTTTTCACATTAATTTAGACGAAAATGTGATTGACGGTGCAAAATTAGTACACAACATTGTGGAAGAACACACTTGAGCGCTAGCTCAAGTATCCTGGCCGTAAAAAGACTGGAAGCAAGAATAAAGAACTGGTTGCAAGGTTAGAATTCAACTATCAACTAATCAATTTATATACAAGTGCATTAAAAGAAAACAAATGTGTTTAGTCTACAATATGCTTAATAACATTCTTCGTGCAGTAATTGATAATGCAGTAAAAATATTTTCTATTTTTTTACGAAAATGTAGGGTCAAAAACGCAATTGAAAATGAGGTTTTTTGTCGATCCTTCTGTGGATAAAGCTGACTCCTTTTTTTCTAATTTTTTCAAATAGGTAAACTATACGATATGGCATTACCTATTTTCAGAAAATTGGTAATAAATTCATCATTATTTGGTTAACAAATGTAATATTTATGTCAAATCCAATATTGACATGTGAAAACTGTCCGAAGAAACATGGCGGAACTCGACGTTTTTTAAACAAATAATGATGAATCTGTCACCAATTTTTTGAAAATAGGTGGTGCCATATGGTATAGTTTACCTATTTGAAAAAATTGGAAAAAAAGGAGCCAGCTTTATCCACAGAAGGATCGACAAAAAACCTCATTTTCAATTGCATTTTTGACCCTACGTTTTCGTAAAAAAACAGAAAACTGTTTACTACTGCATTATCAATTACCGCACGAAGAATGTTATTAAGCATATTGTAGACTAAACACATTTGTTTTCTTTTAATGCACTTGTATATAAATTGATAAGTTGATAGTTGAATTCTAACCTTGCAACCAGTTCTTTATTCTTGCTTCCAGTCATTTTACGGCCAGGATACTTGAGCTAGCGCCTTAATTGAGCACGAGTGTGTTCTTCCACAATGTTGTGTACTAATTTTGCACCATCAATCACACTTTCGTCTAAATTAATTTTGACAACCAAGTGTCCGAACATTTCATAGTTCCCGCAAACAAACATAGCGGCAGCATATGCTTGTGCTTATGATGAAAAGGCCTATTAACACAAGTTCGTTTCCATACCAACGAGAAAACAAAGTCACCTACAACATAAGTTGGCAGAATTTTTTACCTTCAGGGATTGGAAAAGATAATAACGGGGATTGGAAAAGATAATAACGGGGATTGGAAAAGCTTTTGCTGATCTCT
Source organism: Rutpela maculata (assembly GCA_936432065.2). Taxonomy (NCBI): domain Eukaryota; kingdom Metazoa; phylum Arthropoda; class Insecta; order Coleoptera; family Cerambycidae; genus Rutpela; species Rutpela maculata. The sequence goes on from OW386290.2 coordinate 62,900,320, forward strand.
GATGCCCACTTTCCAGTCTAGCCCGCGAAAGCGTTACTTTCTGGCGGAAAATTCCTCCAGAAAGGGTGTATTTTCTAGTCGGTCGAAAAAAGCTATTTTCAAAATAATGTTGCTTGGAACCTTTTGCAGCTCATGATATGTTGATACTATTTGCTGAAAAAGATACTTAGACCACAAAAATAAAGACTGAAAATTGTTTAAAGAGTTTACTTACATTATTTATTATAATCGTACATCGAGTAACTTAAAATAAACCTGGACTTTCACAGCAAAACTTAGAAATACAATAAAACATCCTACTTATCATTAGTTGTCCAGGTCTCTACGAATTGCATGTTCAAAATTCTACAAGACTGGTGGCCTGATGACCATCTCTGGCAAAATCTACCACCGAATAATAGGTTTAAGTCAAAATAAAATGCAAAAAAATTAATTGAAATGTACACAACGAACAAAAAATATTTGTATTACGGATTTTCAAAGTTATTAAAAAATATTTAAAATTCGCTCCAGCAAACAATCACTAACATGGAAATGCATTTATTCCAGGAAAAATTAAATTAATATTAACATTAAAAATATAAAATATTTTTACTACCTAGGACAAATATAATCAAATGATTTTTTGTCCATCGTGTTTTCGATTTTGCTGCCAAAACAAAATTATGAAACAACAAAATTATACACAATTTATCTAATGAACACTTGGTATGCAAAAATGTTGAAATTTATAGAAACAATTCTATAACCTAATACAAAGACCACATTTACATACACTCCAACATTCTCTATACTCACAAAGGGCCATTAAATGGCGCGAAATATGTAAATTTAATTAATATACAACAAAAAATTTTACTACAAAAACCTTAAAAATTATACAAATAATCTCAACGAACAGAGCAGTCAAATCGCCTTAGTTCATAGACATAAATTATGATGGAACTGGCACTAACTAAATATTTACAAAAATAAGTCTAATATCCTTACATACGATAATATTACCTTGGTGTAACTGCCTGAGCACTCACGTTTTTTTTTCTTTTGTTAGAAATTAAACAATTTCTTCAGATACAATGTACAGTACAAGATCGACTTTTTTCAATTATCAGCATTAAATGTTAATGCAAAAAATCAGTAATAAATATTACATCTAAATATTTTATTAAGACAAACAATTGTCAAAAATAAATTACATGTTGCGCTGATTTCTCTTCGAAATTTTCGTATTTGTCAAGCATAAATATTTGTTCTTTCTCAATTTTCTTGCACTGACACGAATGCAAAACACTGCAGGCAACCAGAATTTGGCAAAAGTTAAAAGTGTCCAACAGTATTCAGGCAACAACCATCGTTAATGTCCTAGAGGAGGCTGGAACCTCTTTTTAGTGTGAAACTGCCTCTAAAGCAGTTCTCACAAACACCAAAACTCTTGAATACGCGCGTTTCGCCAATCATGTAATTTTAATTGTCTCCAGATGATGCTAACATGGTTGACGAAACGCTCATTGAGTAGTATTCAAGTGTTTTGGTGTTTGTGGAAACTACTTCAGAGGAAGCAATAAGGTGGTGTTGCCTGAATGCCAGTTATCGTAGTGGTAAATTTTATTACCCCCTTGTTCAAGCATATTGCTCAACAAAATATGAACACAATTATATCAAACTGTCTCCAAGAAGTTTAATTTCGTAAAGAATAATTCATATTTTCGTCCATAATAAAAAATTTATTCATTTGAACACCTCTTTGCACACAGTTAAGCCTCTGCCACGTGGAACGGCTTTACTCATCATTACTGCAATAGCGCCAATTATTCGCCTTGTGTGACAGGTTAGTCAACAATCGCATGTCCGACTGGCAACTAGAGTTGCCAGGTTCGACCCTGTTCACTGTATAGACCTTCTCATCATAAGCGCGAGCATGTGCTGCCGCTATGTTTGTTTGCGGGAACTATGAAATGTTCGGACACTTGGTTGTCAAAATGGCTGGACCGGTATCATTTTTTGACATTAATTTAGACGAAAGTGTGATTGACGGTGCAAAATTAGTACACAACATTGTGGAAGAACACACTCGTGCTCAATTAAGGCGCTAGCTCAAGTATCCTGGCCGTAAAATGACTGGAAGCAAGAATAAAGAACTGGTTGCAAGGTTAGAATTCAATTATCAACTTATCAATTTATATACAAGTGCATTAAAAGAAAACAAATGTGTTTAGTCCACAATATGCTTAATAACATTATTCGTGCAGTAATTGATAATGCAGTAAAAATATTTTCTGTTTTTTTACGAAAATGTAGAGTCAAAAATACAATTGAAAATGAGGTTTTTTGTCGATCCTTCTGTGGATAAAGCTGACTCCTTTTTTTCTAATTTTTTCAAATAGGTAAACTATACGATATGGCACTACCTATTTTCAGAAAATTGGTAACAGATTCATCATTTGTTTAAAAAACGTAATGTTTATGTCAAATCCAATATTGACATGCAAAAACTGTCCAAAGAAACATGGCGGAACTCGACGTTTTTTAAACAAATAATGATGAATTTGTTACCAATTTTTTGAAAATAGATAGTGCCATATCGTATAGTTTACCTATTTGAAAAAATTGGAAAAAAAGGAGCCAGCTTTATTCACAGAAGGATCGACAAAAAACCTCATTTTCAATTGCATTTTTGACCCTACATTTTCATAAAAAAACAGAAAATATTTTTACTGCATTATCAATTACTGCACGAAGAATATTATTAAGCATATTATAGACTAAACACATTTGTTTGCTTTTAATGCACTTATATATAAATTGATAAGTTAATAGTTGAATTCTAACCTTGCAACCAGTTCTTTATTCTTGCTTCCAGTCATTTTACGGCCAGGATACTTGAGCTAGCGCCTTAATTGAGCACAAGTGTGTTCTTCCACAATGTTGTGTACTAATTTTGCACCGTCAATCACACTTTCATCTAAATTAATGTGGAAAAATGATATCGGTCCAGCCATTTTGACAATCAAGTGTCCGAACATTTCATAGTTCCCGCAAACAAACATAGTGGCAGCACATGCACGCCCTTATGATGAAAAGGTCTACTAAGCCATCACTTTAACCGTGAATATCTCAGAAATGGAGAAATGGAAAGAATTTTGCGAACATTATTTGTCTATTGTTAATCATTCCTCTGCGTCGCGACGCTTTTCGGGAAATAGCACCGTTGTGGTAAGTGCTATCGAAAAATAGTTCACATGAAATATGTAGAGAACAAAATTGTGCACAATTTGATAATTAAAAAATGCCCATATCGGAGTATGTAGGGGCGCGTTTCAAAAAATCATATCTTTTATTATATACGACCAAATGTATCAAATTGGGCATCTGCAGACTCAGAAAACATTACTCTTTCAGAAAAAAAAAAATATTGCAGAATTGTTTGACAGCGATCTTCGTCTTAATCCGCAATGAAATTCTGATGTTGTTGAAAACTGCAAATCAACTCCAACTTTGGCGTGCCGTAGAGCGGAAACTCTTGGTCGTAGACGAAAAATACAAAGACCAAAATTGTGCACAATTTTGTTCTCTACATATTTCATTGCAACTTTTTTTCAATAGCACTTACCACAACGGCGTTATTTCCCGAAAAGCGTCGCGACGCAGAGTTTTCATCCTCCCCCAGCGGCTGTACTATCACCTATGTCTACCATCCCACCAAATTTCATTTCTTTCCGACCATTGCTTGGCCTATATACTAATCATGACATAAAATTATTGTTTCTTTTTGCTACTTTTCTATAAAACGTAATACAAAAAATTTAACAAAGACTAATGAATTAAAATATAAAAATTTTATATTTATACAAACTATCTGTAGGAAAACTGCGTAACCACAATAAAACAATTCTTGTTTGCGTTATATTTGGTGTTTTTTTTTTTTGTTTAAAAATATGAGTAATTTGAATTAAAATTTTTGTAAAATCCGCCTGAGTAAAGTTAAGCCAAGATGAAGGGAGAGAAATCATTTGTGTAATATTTGTAATACATATGAATTTTAAAATAAATTGTTATTTCATTTTACAATTGCAAAATAAATGTTACTTTAATATATGTCTCATAATGAGGAATTATTTTAAAATATTCATGGGTCAAAATTCACCAACTACGGCATCATACAAACAGCCAAATACACGTTTTGGTCTTTCTCATATTTATGAATCAAATAGACAACTGGATTTTTTTTCTGAATACATACTTCTACATCTAGGCCAGTCATATAAGGAAAGTTAGCGGAAATAATTGAAAATTTATAGAGAAGTTCATTTTGATGTCCTGAATAATACTGTAGATGTTTCGGGTCGTGATGGCTGTGCTCCTGGTGAGGGGAGTGGTAAAGGTGTTCCAAAACTGTTTCTTGGTTGTAACTCAAGAACAAGAGATAACAAAAAGGTTATTATGAAAAATGTATCTCTTAAAATTCTTCCCAAAAAAGATCATTTTTTTGTAGAACTGACAGTAAATTTTTTGGAAAAATTCGTATTATCAATGAAATTCACACTGGAAATAAATGAAAGATTCAGTGATATAATATAATGATATAATTTATGTTGCTTGTAAAATTATTTTTAGCAAAAAAAAAATTACTTTTTATCTAATACATAATATATACAGGATATTCCCTGATTAAAGTCGCTGTAGGCGAAACGGGCACAAATTTTAGAATACCTTTTTGCACATCTGAAATGTAATTTTGGGTGTAACTTAAATTTCCTAAAATCGCGTAGGTGGTGGCAATTAAACAAAAACTATTTTCTTGTTTGGTAAAGTAGTAGGCCAGGTACCTTTTCAGTAAAAAATACAGTAAAATGTCAATAAGGAAAGTTGTTCTGATTGAAAAGTTATATTTCTATGCAAAATTTCAAGAAGATCCGCCTAGTACAATGATTTTAATATTTTTTTCACTATATCTTAATTTGCTTAATTGTCACGGTCAACGCAATTTTAAAAATTTAAAATTACACCCAAAATTACATTTCAGACAAGTAGAGATTACTCCACAAATGTGCAAAAGATATTCTAAAATCTGTGCCCGTTTCGCCTACTGAATCTTTAATCAGGGCATGTCCTGGATATGTATTACTATATAAAAAATAACATTTTTTTTTGCTAAAAATAAGTTTACAAGCATCATAAATTATATGGTATCGTTGAATCTCTCATTCATTTTCAGTGTGATTCCCATTGACATGAATTTTTCCAGAAAATTTAAAAAAATTGACATTTCAAGGTCATTTGCGAGAAAACTATCAGTTTTACAAAAAATGTATATAAGATCTTTTTTGGGCAGAATTTTAAAAGGTACATTTTTCATAATAACCTCCATTTTGTTATCTCTAAGCGTTCTCGAGTTACAACCAAGAAACTGCTTTGGAGCACCTTCCCCACTCCCCCCCCACTGAGAGCCCAGCCATCATGACCTGGGAAATCTAAAGTATTATTCAGGTCGTCAAAATAAACATCTCCATAAATTTTCAAAAATCTCCCAGTTATTTCTGCTAACTTCTTATATAACATCTAACTTTACTACAGTAATCTTATCAAAATAATCTTTCCTTCAATGTTCTTAAGAACTCGAAAAATTTCTGAATTAGTACATTAGTACATATTTTTGTAAATTCCAGTTGTAAAATGAATTAAAAAAAAAAAAACTTTTCAAAAAATGTATGAAAGCTGATATGATGAAATTATGTATCAATATTAATTAGCATATGTTGAACACACAGGCAATTTCTGAGTATTACAAGTGATTAATAATGGACTTCTAGTGACTATTTTTCACTTTTACCTTTTATCTCAGCATCAATACATTTAAATAACATTAGCTGAGAACCTCCTGCATATATTTACTGAATGGCGTCCTACTATAGTTGATCTCTTTCTCTCTTCCTCTCGATTAATAGTATCTATTTCTCAATTAATATATTATACAGGGTGTTTCGAAAAGATTGGGACAACGCTTAGCCGTAGATTCTTGACATCAAAACAAGTCGATTTAACTCAAAAAGTAGTGGTCTAACTCTTTTCGTTTTCAAGATACAGGGTGGCAAAGTAAAAAAATTGTATTCGTAATTTGTCTCTATCTTGGAGACTATTGTACGTATCTATTTCAAAGTTGGTAGCGACATGTTTTTCAGGTCGCTAATTACAATGGTGACATTGCCGATGCCATATTTTATAGGTGGCGCTAGTTACAGGACTTTTACTCTACACTTTAAGCCAAAACTTTTTTGAGGTTAGGTTTTGGACATCGTCTTCTAGTATAATCGAAACGTAATTTAGTTTCCTAAAGAAAAGGTGTACTTGTCTAAACGAGATAAAATGCACGCTTTCAGAGAAATATGCGATTTTCAACTTTATCACACACCAGTTCGAGGAAATTCAATTGTATCTAAAAGCGGTTTCTTACCTAGTAGGTGTACGTCAAGTATGATGTCTTGAAATCGTAAATAGTGCTTGTTGTAGATACGTATAATATTCTCCAAGATAGGGACAAAATACGAAAACAATTTTTTTATTATACCACTCCGTATCTTGAAAATGAAAAGAGTTAGACCGCTGCTTTTTGGGTTAAATCGACTTGTTTTGATGTCAAGAGTCTACGCTAAGTGTTGTCCCAATCTTTTCAAAACACCCGGGGTGTTGAATTTCTTCGAACTGGTGTGTGACAAAGTTGTAAATCGCGTATTTCTCTGAAAGGGTGCATTTTATCGCGTTCAAACAAGTACACCTTTTCTTTAGGAAACTAAATTGCGTTTCGATTATAATAGAAGACGATGTCCAGAACCTAACCACAAAAAAGTTATGGCTTAAAGTGTCATGTAAAAGTCCGATAACTAGTGTCATCTATAAAATATGGCATCAGCAATATCACCATTGTAATTAGCAACCTGAAAAATATATCATTACCAACTTCGAAGTAGATACGTATAATAGTCTCCAAGATAGAGACAAATTACGAATACAATTTTTTTTAATTTCTGAAAACGAACAGAGTTAGACCACTACTTTTTGAGTTAAATCGACTTGTTTTGATGTCAAGTATCTACGGCTAAGCGTTGTCCCAATCTTTTCGAAACACCCTGTATATCCCAAGCTTTTTTCAAAATATAAAATATTACTCACAAGGGATGCACATTTTCCGAGGTACAAAGGATTTAAAAATCTCCTTAAAAAGTAGGGCATTTTTCAATATAACTTAGATCTTCAAAACTGTTCAACAAAGTTATTCAAATCTCAACGAGTGATTTATAATCCACATATAAAGAACACATAATTTTTTCAATATTTTTCGTTCCTCCGTTTTTGAAATATTCTCGGTTAACATGAGTGCTCAATACATTTGAATCATATATTAATCTTTTCTCTTCACACCACTTAATTTTTTTATGAGTCCTTAGTTTTTCAACAGTTCTCGTGTCACCTCAGTACTTGCTACTCAGATTAGTCCCTCAAAATATGATGCCTGAGAATGTCATTTTACGAATGGAACTACTAGATTGCCTTCTTCACGATGATCAATCAGGAAATTAATGGCGACAAACTTACTAGCAGTAGTAGCCAAGTAGCGAGTAGTCAACGCTACTAGTAGCAGAGAGTAACATGCTGTGTGGCAGAGGCTTAACAAAAAACCATTATTTAACAAATTTTTGGCGTGTGGTGTGGCTACTTCTGAATAACTTCTTAATATTTTCCAAATTTGAGAAGTTCGCCACTTAAACAGCCGTCCACCTGCAATGTTTCAGCAATCGGTGCATGCAAAATAGCAGCAGAACCTATATAACACTTTATATACAAACTATAATACAAAAGAGAATGGCGGCGATCTTGTGGTACACTTGTCCAAACGAGTTTTAAAACTACCTGTAAAGCTATAAGTTCAGAGGAAGCCGTGCTTGAGAATATAATTTTTTTTTTTAGAAGACTGAGTTACATTACAACTATATACACCGTATGGCATTGTTCTCCAACAATGACAAGAGCGTGACTTGTCTCGAGATCAACCAATAATTTTTGTCTTGTGCTATGACGAGCACGTACGAGCACTGACCTTGAGATTCGCGTACCATCACAGCACAGAGTGAAAACTATTAAACAAGACAATGGTCTTTGAATGTCCGTACACTATTTAGAGTTTTTTTTTTTTAAATAATTCTTTAACATATTTCAATTATTTGGTTACTTTTTCTCTACTTGGTAGCAGACATTGGAAAACAGTTAGTTCACTGCACTACACAGTTTGATGTATTATCTTCTATCTCTATAAAGGAGGTAAGTCTGTAAGGCTTGGGGAAGTTGCAGACTCATCACTTTTTCTTCTAAATGCTGTTTACCGAGACGTTGCCGTATAACACGGCGGCATAAGTCCATAAGAGGTAGAGGTTCGGCTGCAAATAAAAAAATACGAATGTAATAACGATAATACACAATGTTGGTAAAAAATACATTCCCACATTTTTTTTATATCTTGTGAGAGCTATCTAACTATTAGTCCAATTAAGAGAAGCCAACACCACTTACAAAGCTGAAGTGGGGTGAGGTAGGCAGTGTGGCTATTATAGGGCATCTGCACGTGACGTCACAGCTAACCTCAAAAATATGTGTTTCTTAAGATTTAAGAGTATTAAGCAGCTGTTATTAAAATTTCTGCCTGGTTCCCGTATTTTCAACTAAAATCTAGTTCAGTGTAATATTTATGAAGTTCTAAATACTTTGTCCTAATAAAATAGGACTCTTTTTGTAGGTTGGAAATCTAACCTGTAATTAACAGCCTGTTTTTATTCTCGTAAGTAAATGAATACTACACTTCTATTGAAGAACATTTTTAGCTAAAACTTGTTTATTAGGAAGATCTCTATTCACACTGGCTAATAAACAAGTTTTAGCTAAAAATGTTCTTCAGTAGAAGTGTAGTATTCATTTACTTACAAGAATATATTTTGATCAGTTTAATAACATGAGTCAGTTCGCTAAAAAATGCTTTTTGCTGTAAATTATTTTTTAGTACAATGCTGTTTTAGTAGATATAATTAAAAATGATTGCAAAAATAATTACATTTATAACCGATGTGCACTCATGTCGTGTATTTGAAGCTTGGTCTCGATGTATTCTTGACCTTTCAGGCGTGATTGTAAGTAGGTAGAGCAATAGTAAAGAAAGTACGAACACCAAAACTAGACAACCAACACAACAGCTCTCTGTACTTTATATTCTCATTACCGCCCACTCCCCTCTGATTTAATCACATTGCTCTCCCTTAATAAACCGGAAAATATGGAAAAGTGGTGGAACAGCACCGATCTGAAAAATTCCTTTTTTCACGTGTTCCCTAGACCACCAGGAACATTCATCAGCATTGACCTCAGGGTGGCTATTCTTGAACTTGGGGGAGTAGAATGTGTAAGAGAAAATAATGATTTTCTACTCCCTCATGTAAAGTTTGTATTCCTGAATTTATTTTCCCCAGCCAAGTAGACGAAAACACTCCCTACTAATTCCCTTACTTTTAGTGAGAGGAAGCCCTCGACTTCCAAAGCAGAAAAGAAACATTTTTTAAGTACTTTGTAGGTTATGATCATGCGTGTGGAGACGTGTCATATTAATTCGGTTCTATTTAAATAATGGATATCGAAGATTTAGTGGCTAGACAGGTTTTGGATGATTTAGAAGATGCGAAGGAACAGTTTGAAAATGCGAAAAATATTCGAATTTTAGGAAAAACGGATCAAATTTTTGTTCCAAACCATTAGTGAGATATTTTAAACCCACTGCTTCGTCATCCTAGCCGAAGATCGGCATAATTTTTCCGATTCGGATTTAGTATAGCTTGCACTAAATTTTCCACCGTACATTTGTGGATTTTCCTCGATGTACTTAACTAATAAATCTTGTTGGGTGCGTATGACCTGACACGACTTTTTTAAATAATCGGGTCCATTCTGTACACAGTAAACAATGCTTTTCGTATGAGACTATAATACTGTGATATGAGATTAACTTTTAAATCACTAGAATAAATATGTTTTTGATCTGTCAACTGTCACGCTACCACCAAACAGTTTTTGACCACCACAGCTGACAAATATTAGATATAGGAGAGTTCTGATTGGTTATATTGTGAAGAACAATATGACAACACTGTAGACTTCTCCCTAAAAACTTTCACCGGTCCCTCGTTATTCCTTTTGTTCAAGAATACATGTTTTTCGAGTAGGGGAATTTCAAGTGAAAGGCGAGGGAATTAATTCGCCGGGGAGTAACGATTTCTCTCGCGCTCAAGAATAGCCACCCTGCATTAACTATGAAGATGAGAAAGTTAGGGGGGTTTGAAGTGCCCCAAAAAGTAGCTATTTTAAAAAAATTTATAAATCAATATTTCGCCTCAGAAATGGGTTCTAAAAGGTTTTTTGGCTCGCTGATCATGAATCCGAGGTCCAAATTGAGGAATTCCATATTCCGGTATGGAATTCATGCCATTTTTTGATGAAAATTCCATGGTCCCTGATCATGATTCCGAGGTCCAAATTGAGCAATTCTATATTCTATATTCCAGACTGGAATACGTGCCATTTTTCGTGTCGAATTTCACTTTGAAGAAAAAAATTATGTATGAATATTACGAGTATTTCAAAATAATTTTTCAAGTCAATTTTACTTTGAAGATAAAAGTTATGTATGATATTACGAGCATTTCAAATTAATATACACGGCAATTTTATATTATGTTGGTACAAAAAGTGGTATTCTGTGTGATAAAATAGTTCTTAATTTATCATTATTTTTTTATATAATTTACACCATCTAAATCAATCATAATCTGAATCATATTCGAGAACTGGTAATTCAGGATTTGTTGGTTCTTCTTCAGTGTCACCTTGATCTTCCTGTTCATCCGATATTTCATCCAGACAATTCGATTCATCTGTTACGTCTGCAGCTCCAGGTGCCTTGTAATTATTGCAGTTGTTTCCATGACAAAATTTACAAGTTTGAGAGCAATATACGCCATTCTTGTGACAACCACAAGCTGCTCCGCATCCAGTTTGGCAGCCACACATTATAGCATCATTCTAGGGGATGCAAGACACCGTCGATCAATTTCCAACCCCAATCAGTTGGATTCAATGTTGTGGATCTGTTATGATGGGAATCTGTTAAGAAGTTGATCCAAGATTGCATTTTTAAGATGTTCTCTGAAACCATCCACGGTGGGAGGCAACATGGCTATATTTACCGTATTCTTCGTTGATTTCATAATTTGTACATTTTTTTTCAAAAAAGTATTATATCTGGCCCTGTGCGGTTTTTGCCTCACAGTCAAATTCAAATCCGATTTATTTATTTTATAATTGTACAACTGAGATATTTGGAATTACTTGAATTAGACCACGAATTCGTATTCAGTGACCCAAACGATATCGCAAAGCACATTTTCGAGGAAAAACGTTAATATTTAAATTTTTTCTGAAGAAATGGAATTTTCCATGGCACGTATTCCATACTGGAATATGGAATTTCTCAATTTGGATCTTGGAATCGTAATCAGCGAGCCAAAAAACCTCCTAGAGCCCATTTCCGAGGCGAAATATTAATTTTATAAATTTTTTAAAGACAGCTACTTTTTGGGGCACTTCAAACCCCCCTAACTTTCTCATCTTCTGAGTTAATGCTGATGAATGTTTCTGGGGGTCTATGAAACACGTGAAAAAAGGAATTTTTCAAATCGGTGCTGTTCCACCACTTTTCCAGATTTTACACTTTTTTCCGGTTTATTAATTGGACTATATGTTGAATTGCAGCCTCCTGGACTTATCATATGTCTTAACAAAAAGTATTCGCACCTAATATCTGCTCAGAAACCAGTTTATGACAAAAAACAAAAAGGCCCAAAAATAGGGAAAAAAAGGAACATGAATAGATCATCCTCAGCATGAATTCCCTGACTGCCAAAAGTCACCCCATTTATTTTTTAAATGATGCTACAAGAAATATTTTTTCACTCGGGCAAGTTATGAATTTCACCTCAATTAATTAGGAAAGATCTGAACTTTCGTTCATATGTGCCTCATGTGCCCCTGAATAATAATAATAATAATAATAATAATCTTTATTCAATTCAGCCTTCTGCAGGATATGAAACATCAAAACGGTACTGATGAGAGGCAAATTAAGATATAATCACAAAAACCGACTGAAAATGACCCTAGGAACTGACAAGTAGCCTATTTTTTTTTATTTGCTGATTAAGGCGTCTATGCAAATTTTGTCTAATTTCTTATGGATATTAAGTAATCATTATTTCGGAGGCGCGCTTGTTTTTTGGCCTATTTTTTGTAGTTTTAACGATAAACTGCCATTGGTTTGGAATTTTTTTGTCATAACCGACTTTTTTTGGCTTATTTAAATGGACTTATATAGAGAGATAAGGTATATACTGTGAACCACTCTACTTTTATAAGTTTCAAGTTCATTTTATTTTCATATTGGTCCAGTGTTTGCTTAAATCAGTTTAGAAACAATAAATGTAATATTAAAATTATTTGGATTTCTTTATGGGCATTTTATAGCTTTTCACTCCTGATATCGACTTAAAAGGGTTTTAAAAAACAGTTTTAAGGTAGCCTTCTATGTGTGTTCTACAAATGCAGGAAGGTCATAAAAAAGTCCATCAGGCTTTAAAATAGGTTTTAATAAAGGTTTTAAAAAACCCAGACGAGGTTTTCAAGAGTGGCACTATGTCACTCTAAGGAGTTTTATGAGTGAATTTAAAAAAGGTCTTAACAACCTTCATTAGAGAGGGTCCTTTTAGTCTAGAAGCTGCTTTATGATGGTGTTAAGGATGTTGTTACAGCAAAATGGATTTTTCAAGGCATTTTATAAATAGTTTTATAGCACCCTTGTAGATATTTAAGAAACCAAAATTGTATATTGGATGGTTTATGAGGTGGCCATTATAAAACACCCTTAAAACCTAAATAAATCTAAAAGTCATTTAAATTGTTACTTGGGATAAGTCTCCTTAATAGCAAAATATGCTTTTCAGAATGAAACGTCTATTAAAACATTTTAAGTGCAGAAATAGGTACCTGCTCATTTTAGCGATATTAATGAGATTTTGAGCTTCCATAGTATCTAAGAGTTCAGATATCATTGTTAAAAAACTCATTTTTGTCATGTTGATAAAAGTCTAGTTAACAAAAATAATATGCTCCTCAAACGAAATGACCGTTAAACAGGCAGAAGGTGCCGTAAAATTAATGATATTTCGAACTTCCGTCATATCTCAGAGTTCAGAAAAAATTTAAGGCTTTTCATGAAAATGTGTTTAAAAGCGCGAAAATGTTAAATTCTCATACATTTAGGGGTGTGTGGTATTTTGTTAACTTTCATAACATTCTGCGAAGGTTTATCTTTTCCTTTAAAAAAGAGAAATCATTTCTAATATTGATTTTAGAGTCCTGAGATATAATAAACGATAATTTAAATATTCCTTCAAAATTTGGAAACATTTTTGTTTCTGGCTCTACACAGAGAAAAATGATGATTTTACTTTATTTTAATAATAACATGGCTAACGTAAAAATATACTATAGATTAGAGAAATATTGCTCCTACTGTGGAATTATATACATACTCCATGTAAATTTACACTAGCAGGCATTTTTTTTTTGTTTTGGCATCTGGCCACTACTCATACAGCCAACCGCTACCCTAAAAACCATTTATTCCAATTAACCTATGTCGACAATGAAAAAACAAATATTGAAGATCAACGAAGGAGAAAAAACAGGGACACACGCTTCTTGTCCTGGGGTCTATTAGTAGGCATAATATTTCTCTAACAAATAGTATATTTTTCCAGTAGCCATGTTATAATGACACTGTAAATGTTCATCATTTTTCTCTGTGTACTTAAACTGTCAGGATTTTCATTCTAGGAATAGTATTCTCTTGAAAAAACGCTATAAAAAACGCTATAACGATCACTCCATTTTTTTACAACTTTGACCTTTCAGGCTGCACTTCCTGACGATCCTATTTTATGTATTTTTTTTCCGTCAATTAATGCACCATTTAAAGTTAATTTTTATATATGGAAAACACCTCATCATGTTATATAATAATTTATCTAAAGCATTTTTCTTTCATGGTAACAGGGATATGATTACACTTACGTCATACACCTTATATGATGATCTAAATCTGCATTATTATTCATCATTTACTGAACACATGAAGCTTATGTAAATTTATTGATTTAAAAATATAAATATTTGTATATTATTTCAATTTATATACTAAGGTAGGTACACGTTGTTTGTTAAGAAGTATCACTGCAAAATAATGGGTTAAAAATACTTACGGTCAAGCCCACCGATATATCTCATCGTAATTTCACAGTGTCCCCACACAGCACTCACTATCGGATACAACTTCCTTCCTTTAAGTCCCCTAAATGCAACACCCAAGTACTGGCCATCAACTACAAAACTAAGGGTACCTTCATCCATGTCTAAAACTACTAGGAATTTATCGGGCACTATGAAAGTCTCGTCTGGTTTCAATAAAGCTGGATATGTTATACCAGGACAATTCTTCGAATCGTGGTATAATTTATTTCGACCTTAAAAGAGAAAGTAAATTTATTATAAATGTATATAGGTATAGGTATCTCTTATTAAAAAATAAATCATGTTTAGGGGAAATGCTAACACGATTAATGCTACGTTTTTGTAGTTTTGGTTGATTATTTACAATATTATTTTGGATGACACTGAAGTAGGTTCCGAAAACACCAAAACAATGCCCACCACACTCTAGCACTATGCACGTTTCATCATCTGAAGATGGTTAAACGAATTTAGTGTTGGTATATTGTTCGAGTGTAGTATCCATTGTTTTTAGTATTATTGTCACACTAAGGATTCATCCAACTACATTTCCGGAGTATACTTTCAGTGACAATATTGCTCTGTAACTTTAAAATTTTAAAGTTAAATTAAACGTCTATTTTAAGACAGACCTCAGTAGGTTTTAAATATTTGTTGTTTGTATTTAATATTTTTACAGTAGTTGCCTAAAAAAATCTTCAATGATTTTAAGATAAGCATTTTTGCTCACATTTTTCGATGAGATAACTGTATTTATTTTATTTCCTGCGTTACCACTGTGAATTTTACAAGCTATCCTGGTTTTGTTCCTTTAAAATGAATAAATGTCAAGGTCAATTCCTAAAATGTTTCGAATGAGGAGTATACAGCATCCACAATGCTTGCTTATGCATGTACTCTAAATTAAATTGCTTCAGAGTATCCAAGTCTTCAATTTCGAGAACATTTTCAACTCAGAATAGAAGATGGTTACAACACGTCATCAAGATCGTATTCAAGCTTTTCGCCAGGAGATTGTTACAAGTACTTCTTTACAGCAAGAGTTCTTTCATCCCTATAATGTTTTGGTTAGTCAGAAATATCAGGAGACCTAAGAAAAGTTAATTGAACACAATATTCAACTACCAATGAGTTGCAACGAGTCCCCTGCTTATCGGGGACCATCAATGGCATCCCTTGTATGTAAGAACACTACAACAGGGAAAATCATGAATAGACCATTTTAAGATGATGTCACCCTGTCGGCGTGGAGGGCACACAACTCATTATTTTGTTTTCTAAAGATGGGTACAAGCTGTAATTTTTTAATAACAGGTTTAAACTGCTTCTGCTGTTTTGAAATATCAGTTTAAAAATAACAGATCACTGAGAAGTACTGGCATTTGCATATCGCAGTGCGTTTGTAGTATGCAAAATTTTTCGGTCACGTGAATTTGACGCAGCTGTCTGAAGGGCATACAAAACCTCATTTACGGTTTGTTTATTATTGTGTGCACAAGGTTTTCAGAATGTGTTTCGGGTTTACTTTAGTGTTTCAAGTAAAGTGTTTATTTTGACAATAATGTCTCCCTTGTTGTTATTTTCTCCATGGTCCTTTAAAATAGCAGGAATTCTAAAGAAACTAATGTTGTCTCTTTCTCCTATATTACCACAATTCACTACTGAACAGAAATAACTTCGAAAATAACAGTCTGTTAATGCTATTTACAAATAACAGTTATAAAATAATAGGTTTTGTTAAATAGCAACTCATCTCGAATTGTTTTCATTTGCATTGCCTGATATTGGATGAGGTTTTGCGTGCCCTCCAGACAGCGGCGTCAAAGTCATATGACCTAAAATGGTCTACAGGATAGAGTATTGATATGAGATGATTGAGATTGAATATTGCATAACAGCTTATAGAATATAACACTTTCGGTGGGAGTCAGCTGTCAATCTGTACAATTTTAATAAAAACCTAACCCAATAATTATTTTCAAGAGCTTTTACATTAAATTATGTTCAAACAATGCAAGTATTCGACAGCTAACTAACTCCTGAAACTTAAGACAGTCACCGATAGTGGTGATAGTTGCAAATTCATAGTGTCTATACAGTGATGATCACCCTTGATTCTGGACTGGGTTCATGGAATCATTTTAAATCGCATTATTAGTTCCATAATTTATCTGTAATCATGCAATCTATCTTTGAACAACATTTAGTTCACAGAAATAATACCTAGGATGGCGAAATGGTCTAAAGTACAAGTTATACCAATATTTTTACTGAAAATATGTTTCCTACCTACCATATAAAAGTTACAGAACTAATTATGAAACAAATTACTTGCAAATTTTGACATTTTGACTTGTATTATATAAGCTTAATGTACATATTCACACGATGGTTAAGCCAGCGCCACACATGCGGTATTCGACCACGAATATTTGCCATGTACCGCAAACCCAAACATTGTTCGGCCTAGAGTCGGTAAACTACCCAACATCAAAGCAGATGAATAATTGCCGAGAGTATTATTTGTCGAAAAATAACAAATACGGTGCTGCAAGTGTGGACACAGTATTTGGTAAATAATTCCATACGAACATTTGGTTACAAATATTCATGAAATTTAAGGAATATTCATCAATGCATGTGTGGCGCCGGATTTAGCAACATTATATCAATTAGACAGAATTTTGTCTCTCCTTTTCCCTCATTTTAAGAGAAAAATAAAGAAAATAAATGATACTAATTTCCAATTATGTTAAGAATAGCTTTTTTCTATACAGATTTTTAACTATTTCGCCATTTTGCATCATTTCTATTTAGATGCTTTATAAACAAGAATATAAATGTAAAGCTTTCATTATTATGTTAATTATTAGTTTTACTGTACCGCGTCAATTCATCCTGGAAATCAATAAAAGATATATCTTGTTTGCGTGATCTTTTAATCCAGCTGGATCTCTTTGGTGACAGTATCGGAGCATGATACTTTAGCTGATGTTTGTATTGTTATTTCAAATTAAAATCATTTTCCAAATTAAAAACTCACCTAAATCCCATCCCCACGACGTGTCCGTACTACCAACTAAACTCTGATACCCAACGGAATGCAAAGGAGCTTCAGCCGTGGCCACCCCTACCACTGCATGTGTCCCCCGTTGTCTCGTTGACCAGCAAACCTCCCAACAGTGCATGCCCTTCGTGAAACCAACTTTACCTCTTATACAGTCTGTGCTCTGGGCAACCGGATGTCTGAAAAATTAAAAAAACCATAAGAAAAACTTATATTTCATTTTTTTAATTTTCTTGTACCTTACATGTTACAAGTTGCAACTGTTTTTGTGTATGTGAAAATTCTGAAATTAATTAAAACAAATTATATTGGATCAAGAAACTGGGAAATAACTTTAATGAGGTCATATGCCTAATACGCAGCCATGACAGATACCGTGAAGCAAAGAGAGGCCAACTACAATAATCACCACAAAACGTCAGTCGAGACGTTGTGAAGAAAAAGAAGATGAAAATATCTTTGTGCAAATGGTTTGTTGTATGTTTACTTGCTGCAAATACTTAATTCTAATTCTTAATTTATTTGGACCGGTCGATTTATGTCAATACTCAACAGGCTACACTCATTTATCTAGTAAATAATACCTATGGTGCTGTTAGCAAAGGAGTAATATGTTCCATTTTTGTGGGTATTTTCCGGATATATATATATATATTTTTAATCGCCTTATTTAGATTAATCTCCTGGCGGAGTTTAGCCGTAGGCTATTCTACCACTCAACCAGGACGGACGGACACACATAGACATCACAACACCCATATAATGACTATATTTTTATAGGTTTTATGACAGTACTTTGGACCTCAATATCTTCAAAAATATTAATCATAGATATCATGTCATTGCTTATTTTGGTTGGAAGAATCCATAGTAACTTCAATGATACACTTTTCCCGTCCTAAACATAGAAATCAACATAATAGTAAAAATTGCAAAAAATTGAACCACCTTAAAAAAAGTCATTAAAAATTATTGTTCCCACTTGTACAAGGTTATTCATTATTAGACCAGGCAAATCTCAGTGTAAAATGGGTTTGGCGTGAACTATTTGGGGACAGTTATTTGTTTATCGCAATGGATAGCTCTATTAATGTAGGATAAGTACATAAAGTCGCAAAAAATCCCGACGTGAGCTAAAGCCGCCATTTAGAAAAAATGACCGCCAGAGACATTTTCTTTAAAATCATATATCTTAGTAACCGTTGCTCCGATTTTAGATTTCTTTTTTTTTGTTCCATTCCTCACTTCACATTTTACAGAAAGTATGATTACATATTTTACGATAAATTAAACGATAAACTTAGGAAATTAAAAAATAATTTAAATATTACGGAAATTTAAACTTTTGTAAACTCGAGACGTTTGTACTGAAATTTCTAGTCAATTTTTGAAAAAATAATTTTAAAAAAAGAGCACACAATTAGCTTTCATTTGTTTTTTGGCCGATGTTACTAACTCAAATATTAACGGAGTGATAGTTATTTATATATAAAATTGTAATCATTTTTAATAATGTACATTAAGGTATACAGGGTGTCCAGTCAGTGTTCTCTCGGAAGATTGTGCAAAACGGCTAACTTTATAAAAAAAATTTCTTCACAAAACTTTCAGTGTTTCGTCTCTACTACAACTTAAAATTATTTTCAATGATACAAGGTGTCACAAGAACAAGTCACACAAGAAAGTATAATTTTTTTAAATAGAACAGCCTGTATTTCCTTAACGCCAGTTAAGCCTACAAGGGCCCTGTATTACACCCTAAAATATTTTGCCGTTTTTTTTTTTAGGTAGTTTACAAACATTTTTGACTGGCATATCTCCGCGATTTATCAATCATTATTTCTAAAAATGTGGGATGTTGTTTGATAATGATGTATTTACTGAAAAACATTTATGAAACAAATCTTTAGTATATCGGGTGTCCAAAATATTTGCGTACATTTCTTGATATTTAATTATTATTTTTCTCATTTTTTTTTTAATGAAATGCCTAGGTATACTTTTTTACATGAATGAATAAAATATACAA
This sequence comes from Rutpela maculata, assembly GCA_936432065.2. Taxonomy (NCBI): domain Eukaryota; kingdom Metazoa; phylum Arthropoda; class Insecta; order Coleoptera; family Cerambycidae; genus Rutpela; species Rutpela maculata. The sequence goes on from OW386290.2 coordinate 62,919,849, forward strand.
TTCCTCACAGTTTAATAACTCTTTATTTCTATTTCAAACGTTTATATCAAATAATTTTTGCGTAAATTAAGGTGCTCTTTATTTTAGCATTAAAATCTATATTTTATTTTATAATTTTCTCAATTTTTTTAAATGGAATGCCTATAATTTTTTTAAAAGGGCGAGTCCCTAACGTTTAACGATTTAAATCCACATCCCAAAACTCTTGATGCAGCTGAGCTCGATAGGGGTGAAACTTATTTTTACGAAGACATAGGGAAACACTAGATTCATTGACCTCTAAATTCCTACTTAACTCCCGAACACTTAGGATTTTCGATTACCGCTAAAGTTATAGCCAGCTCATTTTCTTCATTACAATACATTTCGTCGTCTCGCCCTCTTTTCATATGCAAAATTTCCAGTACGTTCAAAACGTTCTTTCAAATTTTCTAGAGACCTCACATCAGAACATCTTCTACTGGGATATTTTTGACCATACATTCTTGAAGCCAATAAACAATTTCCGTCACATTCACCAATAACATAACATTTACCATAGATATTAAATCTTATTGACAATAATTATAATTCGTATTTTTAAATATTAACAATATTAATTCAACTTAATCACAATAATCTTAAACACATTAGAGAAATGTCGTAGAGTGAAAAACAAACGCAAAACAAAAGACCAAAGCCATACTAGATTTTAATGCTAAAATAAAAAGCACCTCGATTTACGCAAAACTTATTTGAAATAATCATCTCTCAAAAACGGTTTGAAATAAAAATTAAGTGTATAATATTAGAATGTGGGGAATTTTATGCTTTATTCATCCATGTAAAAAATATAGGCATTCCATTTAAAAAATTTTAGAAAAATATTAATTAAATAACAAGAAATGTAAACAAATATTTTGGACACCCGATATAATAATAATTTATTTCAAAAATGTTTTTCAGTAAATGCATAATTATCGAATAACACCCTACATTTTTAGAAAAAACAATTACTTAATAAATCGCGGAGATATGGTAGTCAAAAAAATGTTTGTAATTTGCCAAAAAAAAACAGGAAAAAAATTATAACTTGGCAACGCTGCATCTAATTGGCAAACAAATTTAGGGTGTAATTCAGGACTCTTAGAGGCTTAACTGGCGCCAAAAAATTAGAGAGTATTCCGTTAAAAAATAATTTTTTTACATTCTTGTGTAACTCCTTTTTTTGACACCTTGTATAATTGAAAATAATTTCACGTTATAGTAGAGATGAAACATTGAAAGTTTTGTTGAAAAAGTTTTTTTATAAAGTTACCCGTTTTTGCACAATCTTCCGAGGAAGCACTAACTGAGCACCTTGTATATTTCCAAGAACTCAAGTCTTATTTTCTTCAGTTATCTTCTATTTCATGCCCAAAGATGTAATAATACTTTCGATTGTACATAAAAAGGGGAAAAGAACAAAAAAAATAAATCTAAAATCGGAGTAATGGTTACTGAGATATGTCCTTCTGGCGGCCATTTTTTCTAAATGGTGGCTTTAGCTCACATTGGAATTTTTCGGGACTTTTATATCCTCATGAATAAAGCTATCCATTTCGATAAAGAAATAGCTGTCCCCAGATAGTTCATACTCAAAACTGGATTTGCCTGCACTATATATATATATTGGCCCCCCTTTATATCTGTTATTATTGGAAATAAAAAGTTTCGTATAAAAGTTGTTGGGTTGTATATACCTATATATTCTTTTTAAATGCAATTAAAAAAAAAAATTGCTTGCATGTGATATAACAATGAAGGTTGTTTTTTCAATGGAAAACCCTGTATGCTTTTACATATTCTTTTAGATCTTTTTTCCCTGATTTCAAATATATAAAGAAATTAAAAAAATAAATAATAAAATAATTTTTAAATCCGGTAAACCAATTCCATGGTCGCCAAACAGGCACGATTTAACACCTTTGGGTGCATTTTTGTGGGGTATTTAAAGGACAAAGTGAATTATAACCATAAAATAGTTATAAAATATTGTTCTTCTCAGGATTTAGGATTTTATTTTTATTCTTATAATAAATCAAATTTCTAATGTCCGATATGTCAAGAAATATTACAGCTAGATATATCAACCCTTATATATTTGAAATTAGGGAAAAAAGATCTAAAAGAATATGTAAATGAATGAATATGTTAAAAAACAACCTTCATTGTTATATCAAGTGGCCTATGCAATTAATTGTACTTTTAATTGGATTTAAAAAAAACATATATATACAACCCTACAACTTTTATACGAAACTTTTTTTAATTTCCAATAATAACAGAGATAAAGCGGGTCAATATATAATGAATTATACTATACATTCATTGGTCAAAAAGTAACTCCGATAAATTCAAGAGGGCCCCTGTCAGAAGCGGCTTCAGGCTTTCCCCGAGTGGGAGGAGGGCGAATGTAGCATTATGTAGTCTTCTATGGATTTTTAAGACTTGACAATATACCGGGTGGGGCATTTAAGTTGTCAAACACGAATAAGTTGAAAATTAAGCATTTTCGAGAAAAATGTGTCAGAAAATACTTTTCATTTCAAAATCGGGATCTGATTATATATTTTTTAGTTTGATGGAGGACTTCACAGTCATTTGAAGATCAACATACTTATAGTTTCGTATTCTGCGTGAAAAAATAAACAACTTTTGTTTTAACCACTTCTCTTTTGGTCCCCACTGTTTGCGAATAATTAAGCATTGAACGTGGAAACGTAGAAGCAGCACATCTTTGGAATTAGAAAACAAGAAATATAGAAGTGTTTCAATCTTTGCAAACCCTTTTTAAAGATACTCCTACAAAAAAAGCCTGGAGAAGTCAAGTCTGGTGATCGTGCAGACCAGGGACCGAAACCGAAATCCGCACCGTACTTATGACTTTAAAGTTCAAAAAATACGGTTGAAATCAAAGATTCAAATCTTTAAACCATTATGTAGAAATACCAAGTTGTATGGTGAAAACCATATCTAAGTCGATTCATCCATTATAAAGATTATACAAGGTAAAAGGCAAGTAAAAAGCCAGAAACCGAAATCGAAAACCGCACCGTAATTACTAATTTTTTCTAACAGAAACCGAATTACAGCGGATCTGTAAACCGAAACCATAACCGAGAACCGAATTGTCGCTGCCTTGACAACCGAAACCGTAAATGAAAACCAAATTTTCGCTGCTATGAAAACTGAAAATGATATACGTTATTTAACCCTAACCGAAATTAACCGAAATTAATTTCGGTGTCGGTCCCTGGTGCAGACCAGTGTAATGGACCACCTCGTCCAAACCACTAACCATGATAATTCTGATCCAAAACTGTACGTGCATTCACTGCATAACTTCTTGAAGATTTACCATTACAAGAAACGAACATAAGTTACAACATGATAGTTGTTAAGCACATTATGAGACATTTTTCATAAAATTTCCAGAGATGTGCAGAGGAAACTTTCCATATTTGATAAAAGTCATTAGTCCAATCAATGAATGCCCAAAAAGGGATTGTAGAGAACATTTTGGAGGGGAGAATTTTTCTCTTCAGGGATGTGTTGGGGGTAGTCAGGAGGTAAACATACTAAAAGTCCCCGCCCCTAGCCCCGCCGCTTCAGGGGGGGGGGGGGTGGAAAGGTTCCTTTTTTCGATTCCTCGCTTATAACTCGGAAACGATGCGTCGTATGGGAAAAGGTAATCTGTGCAAAATTAAACGTAATTAAATTTCCCACAAGAATGTTTATACTCATTTTCTTCCTATGTGTTATATTTTACGAGATATTCGCCAGCGAAAATCGATAATTAATAAAAAAAAAATCAATTGTGTACCTTGAATATTTCTATCAAAGCGGTTTACCGTGGTCTGCTAATAAATCACAGTCACAAAACAATCTTTATTTTACAACACTCGACGTATTTACTAACGTAATGTTTTGTCGAAGTCTAGACATTTCCTTAAATATACAGTGCGACTCACTTAAAATGAAGATACACTTATAACTTTTTCATTTTGTTTCCGATTTGAATCAAATTTTACTTAAGTATAGAACAAATTAGGATCTACTTATGACCAGAAAATCATTCACCTGCTATAAAGGCAAAGCCACCTGCGGTACCAAAATATGCTGAAAAAAATAAAACATTTTGAATGTTAGAAATTCTAAAAAATGCATCCAATCGGCGCCACAAACGTACATACACCAAGATTTGATTTGATTATTGATGGGGAATATTTCATACATAAGCTCATCTGGCAAAGGGGGTCCTCAGCTTCCGCAATTTATGGTGGCTACGTAAAATTCATCATTCGTAAGATTAAAAATTAATATGATTTTTAATCTTTTTCCTCATATTTTGGTACCGCAGGTAGTTTTGCCTTTATAGCAAGTGAATGATTTTCTGGTCATAAGTAGATCCTAATTTGTTCTATACTTGAGTAAAATTTGATTCAAATCAGAAACAAAATGAAAAAGTTATAAGGGTATCTTCATTTTAAGTGAGTCACACTGTATATTTAAGGAAATGTCTAGACTTCGACAAAATATTACGTTAGTAAATACGTTGAGTGTTGTAAAATAAAGATCGTTTTGTGACTGTGATTTATTAGCAGACCACGGTAAACCGCTTTGATAGAAATATTCAAGGTACACAATTGATTTTTTTTATTAATTATCAATTTTCGCTGGCGAATATCTTGTAAAATATAACACATAGGAAGAAAATGAATATAAACATTCTTGTGGGAAATTTAATTACGTTTAATTTTGCATAGATTACCTTTTTTCGTACGACGCATCGTTTCCGAGTTATAAGCGAAGAATCGAAAAAAGGAACCTTTCCACCCCCCTCTCCTACTGAAGCGGCGGGGCTAGGGGCGGGGACTTTTAGTATGTTTACCTCCTGACTACCCCCAACACATTCCTGAAGAGAAAAATTCTCCCCTCCAAAATGTTCTCTACAACTCTTTCATTGACTGGACTACATGTAAATAATATAATTGTATGCACTTATTTGGTATCATAATAAAGCTTGATCATCACGAATCAGATTTCACCATAAAATGGGCTATCAATATACCCAATGGGAAGTTAGAAGGAAAACCTCCTGGAAACTTTCGGAGTTTTCAAAACGGAAAATTACAGAGATGTGCTACTATTGCAATCAATGCTTAATTACTCGCAAACAATGGGGTTCAACAAAAAAATGATTGAAACAAAAGGTGTGTATTCTTTCACGTAGAATATGAATCGGTAAAAACTGTAGGGTTTTCCGTTTAAAAAAAACAAAGTTGACCTTCAAATGATCGTGAAGTCCTCAATCAGACCAAAAAGAATTATGCCATTAGATCCCACCTTTGAAATAATGAAACTTTTGAAACATTTTTCTAGAAAATATTTCATTTTTAAGCAGGGGGCTATGGGGGATGGGCGCTCCCCCCAAATATCGTGATCGAGTTGGGAAATTCAAGCTACAAGTTGGGAGAATCCGAGAAAAATTTCACCCGCCCCGGTCATCAGTTTTTATTTTTGAAGGAAATTTTTTTTATTGTGGTTCGAGTTGGAAAATTCAAGCTTCAAGTTGGGAGAATTCGAGAAAAATTTCACTCCCCCGCTCAATTTTCATTTTGGAGAAAATGTTTTTGAGGAGTTGGGAAAATTCCTGTAATGAGAGTTGGGAATTATTAACCTCCCCCCCCCCAAAAAAAAACCTTAGCGACACAGTTTTCAAGTTATTCAGATTTGTCAGCTTAAACGCCCCACCCAGTATATTGCACATTGTGACAAGAAACTGAATTAAATTAGGAAGGGGGGAATGCACCTGTTGCCCCCCCCCCCCAAAAGCCGACTCTGGTGGGGGCGCCCATGCGCATACAAATTTCATATAAACAATAATAATTTTTTTCAAGAATTAAATAAATATCTGCCCCTTACCTGTGAAATGTAAGTTTGTCATCCTCTTTTACGAAAATGTTTAGAGAGCGATCGTCCTGGTTCCAGCTGTATTTCAGTTGTGTTTCTCTGAGTGCTGGCGGCATGTCAAGTAACATATCAAGTCGGGGTGGACGTGCAAAGTCCTAAAAAAAAATGCGCATAAATTCATAAAATGTCAAAGTTTCAAGAAATTAAATCAAAAAATATAAATAAGTATTTTAATATTGTTTGGTACCATTAAAAGTGCAACCATGTTTTAAGTTTTAAGATATAAATATTCCAATAAAAAGTCGGTATTTTTCAGTAACAGTAAAATGACTAAAGTTCTTTCTTCTCAAGTGGACCCTTTTTATTTAATATATTTTTTTAAAACAATATATTTTTTATGTCTTTTGTGTCTCGTTCTAGCGCTACAAAATTAGTCAAAATTAATTTATTATCTGAAATATCGTGTAAAGTTGACAGGCTAAAACATGAAGTCAATCATTTTATGCAGCCGAGTGAATGAATGTTAAAGTGACTGGATAAACTAAAATAATGTAGTAATCACAATTCAGTTAGGTATTCAGTTAGGTATAAGCTGTCTTTTTGTGTTCTGCATATTTGAACTAGGACCGTGGTGAATTATCGGGAGGATTAGGGGGCATCCTTATATACTGTTTATATAATATACTGTTTAGTTTTCTTCGTCTGTCCAAATCACTGAGTGACAAACTAAAAAATTGAATTAAAAGAAATGATACACGATCGCTGAAATACTAGGGTTCCTATTTTCATTGTTTTTAAATGTCGCTATCGATTTTCATGAATCTGTTACAATTTATTAAAGAAGAGCTTTTGCAATATTTTAGTAAAGTAAATCAATATTTAAGGGCACTGCCAAATCTCTGAATTTTTTTGTTGTTGTTTGGGAGCCGTCTAACTTTCGTTTCCGGAATCACTACAGCCTCTTGGGCTTATTGTGATATTCTCCCATGTGCTTTAAGATAACCAATCCAGTACTCTGGTCCCTTGCACAAGCTTGTACAACCCTATCACTGGTTTGGTTTCATATTCTTCTGGGCTCTTATATACCTGTCTTCTGCGATCCAAAGTCTCACAATCGTCCATGATGTGGTAGGATATGTCCGTTGCTCTATTGCATCGTCTGCATCTTAGGTCCCCGTCGAACAATCCCATTTTGTGTAGATGTCCTTTCATGGCACAGTGCCCTATTAGGAAACCAGTGATTATGCGGAGCTGATTCCTACTTAGTGACAGCAGTTATTCAGTCTTCTTCCGGGATGGTCCTATGATAAAGGTTTTTCCATGTTGTTGCCCGGTTATTTTGTCCCAGTATTTTTTGTGCTGATTCTTGACCCAGTCTCTCATTTGGCCCCGTACTGTGGTTTTTCAACACTCCCAGAGCCGGTTCTGGGCCAATATATGGAGCTGATGATCCCTTTCTTGGTAGCTCGTCAGCTTTATCGTCGCCTTCGATTCCTGCGTGTCTCGGCACCCTTATTGTGGTCCGCTAGGACTCCTAGTTCTTCTTAGCATTCCCACACCAGCTTGGATGTCAACTTGGGGTTTAGCAGTGCTCCTAGAGCCACCCGGCTATCTGTTAGAATATTGATCTATCTATTTTCATAGGCTCTTCTATTGTTTTCTACTGCGCAAACTTGTACTGCGTATATTTTTTGTCTGAAAGACAGAGGTGTATTTTCCTAGCGATGTGCTGAACTGTGAGTTCCTCATATCATTATATATGATATCGGTCTTTGATCCGTCTGTATACCAGACTAACTCCCGTGGTCTGGTGCTGTCGTCGGTTACTGACCATTCACTTCGATCTCCTATTTTTATTTCGAAGTTTCTGTTAAAAGTGTATTTAGGGATCTCGTGGTCTGTTCTCATCAGAGATGTCACTCCTACCAGGTTCCTAATTCGATTGTGCCCCAGTGCTGTGTATTTATCACTGAGTTTGTCTTGTAGCCTGAAGTGTTCCATCGCCCCCTCCCCCGTTTCCACCTCTGAAGTTACTCTAAAGCCAGTTTTTTAGTGGAGGCTAGCTGCCCTGTAATAGATCCTGACCTACAGTATTACGTTGCTCTCTGAGCATTCGATGACCTTGTACACTTTCACTTGACACGGTCAATACCAGATGAATTCGGGATGTGCCATTCGTTTATTTTGAGAGAATTCGATGGATCCGTGACTGACTACCAAAAATATCGAATCTTTGGAATCCATTGTTAGTTCATTCTATATCAGTGACGCAGCTGCGACTGCATTACTAGAATAGATTGAACGAATTACCATTATCAGTCACTCTGAATATAATAAAGTTATATTTCCTTCCAGAAAGAAAAAACTTAAAACAACCATGGCATTTAAAGGCCTGGCACAACCTTTTAAAGTAACTTTGGTTCGTTCAGATTTCGCACGAGGCTAATTTTCATATTTGAACCAAATAAACGAAGAAAGTCGATTTCAAACATTTGCAGGATTAATATTTATCTCTCTAGTAAGAGTCACTTTACAACAACACAAATGAACTGTCCTTTCAATGTAGACGAAGTTCGCGTTTTGATTTATCCCTGTTTAGTCATACAGGCCAGTCTGAATAGATGGGAAAAAGATCATTTTACGAAATTTCGTTTACCCGCAATTTTTTTTCTTAAAGTAAAGTTTGCGATGTCCACAAACATATGCCAACTATCCGCACGCGTGACAGGTGGGGCAACACACTTTAAAATTAAATAATAATCCATTTTTTGCAATTTTTCGCTTTATTTGCAATGCAACTCGTAAATGAAGCATTGTTTGAAGATATATCAAGAAATAGAAAAGTTGAGAAAAATGATTTTGAACATTTTGTTATTCTTGACATTTTCCCAAAAAATTTTTCGTTTAAGAGCTACAGACGAAAGAACAATGCCACTTTTCTACTTTTTGATTTTTTTTTAAGTGAATATAATGTATACATATTAATACGAAACATATCATCGGTATAATGTAAACTATGTTTAAATGACCAATTTACAGATCTATATATAATTTACATGTTAAACAGAAAAAAATAAATAAAACTTTTCAGGTATTGAGGTATTAAAATAAATAAAGAAATATATATTTTCACAAATAGACTATTTATTTTATGCATAGTACAGTGTACACGCGTTTCATGTATAACTTAACAGAATATAATAGAATAGAATAAGTTTATTTAACAAATTGTTTTACTACAATGTAATTGTTAAAAACTGAAGCATCACGATAAATGAAAAAAAAAATAAAAAATTAGAAAAGTAGCATTATTCTTTCGTCTGTAGCTTTTAAACGAAAAATTTTCTGGGAAAATGTCAAGAATAATAAAATGTACAAAATTAATTTTCTCAACTTTTCTATCTCTTGATATATATTTTTTTATGGCGTTCGGTCAAGGACCATACTGCCAGCCGCAATTTTTTAAAAGTTAATTAAAATCTTAAATTAATTTGTTGCTTATACAACATACATGAAACAATAAGAGTTCGTCTAGTGATTTCAAAGACATCGGACGCGTTTAAGTTCGGTGCCAGTAATCTGGCCTAAATCCCGATTAAAAGCCGACACAATAGGACGAAATTACGCTGATGTGATAAGTGATAAATAATACGCAAAGTGATATGTAAAATAACATTACAACAGTTAAGTTATATAGCTAATATTTAATTAATGTGGGTGATTAGAATATCTCAGTGCATAAAAAGTGGAGAATAACCCGAGAGCCTCTAGGAAACCATAAATCAATCAACACTAAGGCTAAAGATAAGTCTACACTCGACTATACCACTTTACTTAAATTTATACCTATATGCTTTAAATGCTTGATAGTTCCTAGACAATAAATTAAAATAAGGGCACTAAATATTTTTCTTTCAGCAAAAATATACAAACCAAACTATTACAAAAATACAAATAATAATTAATAGCCAAAACCGAATTTCTTTCAGCCAATCAAGAGAATTGCGCACGATATAATAATGGTGATAATAATAACCCGAAATAATTAGTAATGCATCGCTATTAAAGTGTGATTATACAGATTTCCTGTGTAAACCTTCAAGTGTGTTTTCTCATAATTACTAAAAATATTCAAAAAAATGTAATCAAAATTGAATACGTAATGATCAGTGGCGCACTACTCTTAAAGTATACCTTTCAGGTGAGGTTCTCATAATTGCTAAAAATATTCAAACGTTTAATTTGAATTAGATCAGAAATAATCAATGGGGCACTGTCGGTGTGTAGCGTCCAGGCTGAATTCTTATGGCACCTCAATGTATGTATACGTGATTACAGGTTTCTCTCAGGAAAATGGTTTCCAAGAAAATACGCACAGAAAAGAGCAATCTTGATACCTAGAGCAGCGGAAACTCAACTCAATAAATAGATCATATTCTGGTAGGCAGGGAGATGACTTATAGTGTTCTGTCACCAATGGATACCCATAAAAGCTTGAAAAAGTTAAATACAAAGTGTCAACGTATAGAAGTTATATTTAAGTTTGTATAAGTGAATGTGTAAAATAATTTATACCTCGGCTTGATAAGAAATATTAGTTAACGTTTAATTAGGTACAGAAACCAAAACTTTCCACAGTGCTTCCCTCTAACGCAGTAAATCATAGCATATACATAGTGCAGTGAAATCGTGTACCTGGAGACTTTAATGCACATATACTCCACACATGGTCTAACGAAAATGGAAACGCGCTGAAAAACCTAGCACACATGTTTGACTTAACAATAAGAAATACATGGAGTAAAAGTCAAACATGCATTAACACCTGGAGTAATGGAAGCTCAATCACACAAATAGACCATATTCTGGTAAGCAGAGAGATAAGGGAAAGGATCAAGAAGGTTAAAGCAAAAAGGACAGCAGAAAACCTACTGAAGAAAACGCTAACACTGAACAGCACCAAACTAAAAATAGGGAGACCATGTTACCCATGGAAAACAACAATCGAGAGGATCATGAACAAACTGGGAAAGGACCAAACATACTGGGAAAGAAAAGCCAGGGGAAAGAATGAATTTCACAAAGAAATCGGAGCGATATATACTCTACCAGAATCAGAAACGGAGGAATCAGAAGTCTCAGAAGAAGAAGAAGACCTGTAGAAACAGAAGTACAAAAATAGGAGCACAGATAGCAGCGACACAACGCGGCAACATATCTCACAAGAAGACCCAGAATAGGCAGAAGCCCAGAACCAAAAATACAAAAAAAGGGGGCTTAAACGCTCCTTCACGACATAATGCGGTAACGCATCTCACAAATACCTACACCTCCCATCCCACATTCCTTTACCATGCGCCATGTGGCTCTCGCTGCTGGCAACAAGCATGACCTTAGTCCAACCCAGCGTGGACGTAGCAGGCCCAGCTGTATAACTTGGGAGTGGCAGCAATGCCTACCGCACGCTGGTAAATCAATCAATCAATATACAACATACATAAAACTATAAGTATGAGAAAATGAAAAAATATCCTATGTCTATATCTAACCTAACACGAGAGAGAGGAGAATATATATAGAAGATGACGAAAAAGGATATGACAGGGTCACACACTTCTCGTCCTGGGGTCTGTCAGGACATTTTAAAATAGACATTACAAGGAGGACCTCGGTTGGAAGGGTAAATAGCATAAGGAAAAACATTGATATATTTTCGAACAATGCTTCATTTACGAGTTATTTTGCAAATAAAGCGAAAAATTGCAAAAAACTGACGATTTTTTAATTTTAAAGTGTGTTGCCCCACCTGTCACGCGTGTGGATAGTTGGCATATGTTTTTGGACATCCCAAACTATACTTTAAGAAAAAAAAATGCGGGTAAACGACATTTCGCACAAAAAACTATTCCGACTGGTCTAATAGTCAGCATTATGTTGCGGTTTGTCGGATTTTTGGTGTGGGTTATACTTCAGGTTTTGTATTTTAGCAAGTGTCCGACTCTGGTTCGTGTTTTTTTACATACTGACTGATTCAGTTTTGTTTCTTTCGGTTCGTTTAGTCTGGATCAGTTAGGCGTTATTAATACTCGCTCTGTGTCATGCCTTAGAAGAACACCTAAATAAGAAAATCGCCTCCTTACAATTACGAAGAAATAAGCATTACGAAATGGACTTATCATATCGTCAGCTGGAAACTACCAAAAATACCGACGCGATCGATTTTCAGGCGTCGCGTCGTCTTCTGGACTCGGACTTCACCCTCCCTCGTTTAATTCTCCCTTTAACATTTTGCCATCGATCTGGATGACTACGATGAAGTTAAGGCAAATTGGGATGAAAAATTAGTCACATAATTTACAGCGATGAATCCCTCTATTGTGTTTATGGGCACATATAATGGACGTTGGAAAACTCAACGTTGCGTCGCCATGGTTAAATATCGTTTGCCGCAATTCTGTGAAGACTTTCCTTATTATAATCGTTCCAATATATCAAGCATTGAATATCACTAAAATGTGACACCAGCGTTACTAGATTTACATGATTTCAGTTATTACATAAAATGTTAATTTTTTTTTTTTTTTTTTTAACTATTTAACGTCGGCCTATTTCCGCTACCAGGGCCTATCACCGACGCCAGGAGACGAGCTACCCCCAACCTGGAAATTTTGCCGAACCTCTTCCCTTAAGAAGAGTAGGGATCTTTTACTTGCCTAACATTTAATAGACAAGGGACCGCCTGCTTTACATCCCCTCCGAAGGATGGTATATCCACTACGTAATCCTCGTCTGAAATTACGTAACTTCTGAGTATACACTGATATACAAGCCTCTAGAAGGTGGGACGAGAACGCTGTATTTCCCAAGATGGGACCCCATCCAAGTACTAACCGCGCTCAACGTTGCTTCAACGGAATATCGACTGATATTCACATTGAAGTCGTCTCTACGCTCGCCCCCTTAAAATGTTAAAATAAATTGTTGTTCACAATAATATTAATACTGGAAAACACACAAAACTTTACCTAATAATGAAGCTTTGTCTAATTAACCAACAACTAAATCAACTAAACGTACGACAAAATAATAACACGTTGCCAAGTGTCGAAGTAACGCATGCAAACAAAGTTGTACGAGCTTTGCCGTAATACCAGGGCCGTGGAGAGAAAATACGGGCCAGGGGGGAGAAATCCGAAAAAATATTTTTTGATGGGTGAGGGGGAGGGAGAAATCCGCAAATAGTAGATTATAATACAAGTGTAGCAAGGGCTTCATTGCAAAACGATGTATGAAAGTAGGAACATGAGCGCAGCGAGTATTCCTATCATACGAGTTTTGCAATGAAGCTTGCCACATGTGTGTTACATACTATTTTTTCTACGGTTGTGAAGTTATTTCCCTTTTTTAGAGACTTTCCAAATTTGAAATTTGCTGCCTGTCAGACAAGGCGTGTGGCAAATTCTTTGCCGCACGGCGTGCGGCAAAGTGATATTTTCTGCAGTCATTTTGAAGTTAGAAAATTTGACTTTCAGCACAATCGTAGAAAAAAATATTTTCAACATTTCAAAATCGCCCCCCCCCAAACAAGCCCGGGCCCCTCAAAACGAGTCCGGTGGAAATCACCCCCGTACCTCCCCCTTTCTCTCGACCGGTATGCGTAATACGAACTTAAGTGTTCCGTATATACGGATTTACCAGGTTGATTTGATTTTGAGTTAGTACTTTATGACTTATGAACATTACCTTAAAAAAATTGAGTTTCTCAGTACGATAATACCCAGTCACATTACAGCTAATTTAAGAAGATCCCAGAAGCGTTTGTTGTTGGGCTTGGGACGATTATAGAGTCTTTTATCGGCTACAGCAATAACCTTAGGAAGGCCCAGAGGGAATCCTGAATGATCAACTGCGAGAATATCGAGAGCAATGAATGATGATGCCTTAGACTTTATAATATATCCAGGGAGCCCCAACGACTTGTAAACTCTCTAGAAAAAGAACCGGAGTATCTACTAAGACAGGAAAGGAGTTAATGGAAGAATTATTCCAGGTACATTTTCCTAGTTTCACTATGATCGAATTACCGTTTAACGACCGGCAAAACTCAGGACTAGAATAGTATTGGGGCTATCCAAAATATACGTTCGCAAAAAGTGTCCATTTTAACCCCACCTTTAACCTCGCCTTTAACCTTATACATTTGTGAAGTCCTCTCAGAAGAACATTCGTTTGCAACTCCCCACTACAATTTTTAAGCAGATATTCTATTGATTAATTTACCACCGCGAGAAAATCAATTTAAAATGTTACATATGCAATCATTTTTCAATCAATTTCTTTTCAATTCAGAGCTTGTGTAAAAAATCTGCACGCAGTGCACACTGCACGAAAATGATTTTGCCAGTGGAACATCAGAAACTGCCAAAATGCGAACTCAGTTTCGTAGAATGTAGTTACTGGAAAACGCTATTACAATTAAGACATAGACAGACAGAGACAGCCAAAACACAGACAGACACAGACAGCCAAGACACAGTTGAGTACTAGAACAACACAAAGCTGACGAACCTGTCATAAAGGGATCAGCTACAACATCCTTTGACCCAGTACCAGTACCTGCAGTAGTTCGCTGCAAGGACACGTGTAACAGAATGGGTCAAGTCAAGGAAGAACACAAAAGATACTGGCGGAACATTTAACGACATTGCAAAGAAATTGTAGCTGAATAGTACACAAAAAGGGCTCAGCAGTGGCTTATGTTCAGCAGAAATCAGCTGACAACGGTAGTGACCAGGTTACAAGTCATGTTTCCTGACCAAAAAGGGGCTATATCAAGGCAACAACATTTCGCGGAGAGGTGCCAAAACTAACAGAACAACAGACCATACTCTATACTAACGTGAGGCACTGAGTATCATAAAAGATAAAACATATTTAGCGAAATGAAAATGGACGCGCGAACACTTGCAAAATAATCGGTCAGAGAACTGTGTTATCTAGTGTGAAATACAGGGAACGTCGGAAGAATTAAAAGAAACAGAGAGTGGTCAATAAGGCTACTGTGACTGCAGTGCCTCCTAACCCGACAACATGGTTCTGGCAACAAAAAACGCTCTTGAAATTCTTCCTCGAATGGCGATGACATTCAAACTTTCTTCGATGAGAATGGTCCTGGCTTGAAGATTTACTTTAATTCTAGAATCTCGTCAACAGAATATTTAATTAATATGTCAACTTTTGTACAGAATATATACAGGTTACCATCGCATAGACTGGAAACTGAACAGTATGAGTAGTAACATAATCAACAGTGAAAGAATGTTGTCCGAGACAAGAGTTCCGAAACTAGTGTGTGAGGCGCATAGCCGACCTCTCCAAATGTCGTTTTCCTACATCAAAAAATTTTCTTTTGTAAGTTCTTAATTTCGAAAACAAAGTTTTGCAATATAAATTTACGTATCTAACAGACTTTTCAATCTTCTATCGCTTTCTAAAATTATGAATGAAAAAATTAAAACACCCTGTATATGTGATTGTTTCCAAAATTAATATTCTTCTAATTTGATTTGTATACATTTACTTCAGACGTGGTTTTGTAAGCGTTTCACTGTAATATTTTCACAAAAATGTTGTTACTGTCACAGTTTCTGTATAATAAGGTGGATTACATCCACTCTTACTTTTACAATGTTGATTGTTTTGTAATGAGCATTATACCTATCATTATCTTTAATTAGCTGAAAATTCTATCGCATAATTGTTTCGTGGAGCACAAGAAGAATTTACAACAGAGCAGTAATCCTAAATTCGAGGTGGTTTTTTATTGTAGAAATTGTTTATATGTGAGCCTCCTAGATGTAACACGCGACATATCTGACATTTTTACCAATGTCGAGATCTGTCCGCCGTCTGTGTTGTCTTGTATTATCTACACCACTAGAAATGTTTTCCATGTGCCATCGTAATCTCTGTTAGGTACAATACCCGACATAGAATTGTGTATATAATTTGTAAAATACGACATTTCCCTTTTGATCAATCACATAACAAGTTTGTAGTCACGTGCTTGAAGACAAGTTGCCGCGCTTACACTGTTATCGAAGCACAAAACGACGATGATTTTGATGATATGTTGGATCATGATGCAGATGATTTTATGATTCGATTTAATATTTTTTATTATGTAGTGCCATAGATTTAAGTTTATCATTACAAGTTTGATTTTATTTATTTGTATGAATTAAATTTAATAAAGCATACTTTTAAAATTTGTTTACGGTGTAGTATTCCGTTAGATGCAAAAACCGATATCTTTTTAAGATGCACAACGCGGCATATGAGATTGTATTATTTAATTCCCACATAAGCTTATTTATTTTTATATAATTTTAATAAAGATTGAATTACCAACGGTTTTCTTTGTCCTCATCACATTTTGTAAATGTTACGTTTTGCATCTAGGAGGCTCATGTATGTCTATAGATCTTGATGAAGGGAATATAGACACTGTACTGGTAAATTCAAATAATTATCGTAAAAGTATAACAAAACATAAAAAAAAATTATTTTATTTTTACTCTTATGGAAGGGGTAAACTCTATTTTTTCAGAGTAAACGAGGAATGCTCATTTTGCCAACCATGTTGGCATCATTTGGAGTTTTAATCACATCTAGACGATGTGGCTATGATGAATTAAAGTGAATTAGTGATTAGTGAATTAAAAGTGAACATAATTATTAATAATATTCGAGATATTACTAAATTTAAAAATCGAATTTTTATAAGTCAAGGTTTATCGGGATTAAAAATATAAGAAATTCAGGAATTTAGGAATTACAGATAATATTCCTTACTTTTGCCTAATTCTGTATATTGTAATGCCTACCTGTGCCAATTCCCTTGGAATGACTGGTTTGTATGGTGCGGCAGCATCCCTATTGACGGCCTTAACTCCTCCTGAGACCTTCTGGCCCATGCTCATTCCCCGGGCCCTGCGACGGGCCGTTTTGCACGGCACCACGGCCGCCTTATATGCTCGCCTCACCTCGCACAGCCTACCACCGCCGCTGCCCCCGCCGCCTCCGCCGCCGCTGCCGACCACACCACTTCTCACTGTGCTGCCGCGGATACCGCTCTTGTATCTGCAAAAAATAAAAAACAATTTAGTACGTCTCATCTTTCATATAATAAAGTGACAAAACGACGCTGTGGCCATCAATTTACAAACAAAAAAAATTCAGAAACGTTAATTTTATATATTCAGCTAGTAAAATAGTTGGAGGTATGATAAATATTAGGGGAAAACTAATTTCTTTTAAAAGCCGATGTTTCCGTTTTTGTTTTAAGACATTCTCAGGATTATTTAATTTAGGTTTCCTTGTAAAACTAAATAAAAATTATAAAATTAAATAGTACTGGGGACGTCTTGAAATTGAGACAAAAAGTCGACTTTAATGTAATGGCGATGGTGCGCTTCCATAATTATTATTAATACTTTGAAGCACGTCAGTGACAGCGAAATACATGACCATCCGGGTCACGGGTCACTTAATGAAGTCTAGGTGGCGTTCCTAAGTAAATACAGTTCTCTACCAAACATATTTGATATTCAAATTAATTTAGGAATTTAAGTACTCGCGCCTTCAAAGAGGCCGATTAGTCAGTTTTCATAAAGGGTCTACACACGATCCAGCGGCAGGGACCCGGCATTATCGGTACGCTTTGAAGATAATTAGAATTCCAGCGGACCAGTTCACTTTTACGAATTAGTTCAAAGCATGCCGACAAGGCTGGCTCCTGCCGCTGGATCGTGTGTAGACCCCTTTAGCAACAAAGAAACAAACAGCAAAGTTAGTTTATGTATGTAATTGCAGAGTTTACGTAGTTTATAGACTACTACTATTGTGAGGAGGAAGACAGAATCGTGTGACATTCATTATGCTTTACTTTGGCTTGTTCAGATTGAGGTCAGAAGAGGATAGGTAAATAATTTATTTCTCCCTGTTGTCAAATGGAATTAAATGCATGACATTATCATAATTTCCTGCTAAATGTTTATATGGTCAAACTATGAGGTTTGATAAAACGCACTCCTATTTTTAAAAACTGAAGAAACAACTTTAACACCCTGTATCTGAACAACGCAGCGTCACCTGCATAAGAACTTTTCGTAGCATTATTCACGATAAAACTATCATCAGTAGTATCTATTTCTTTAAAATTAATAAAATTGAGTTAGGTTTTTTTTGTTCCAAGTTACAGTGGATATCATCAAAAAATCTGGGCATATTTTCAATTTAAATACTGCAACATTTACAGAAAATAAACTACATTGTTGCTTATAATATAGTCACCAATATAACTTAGTGGTTGACAATGATTTGAACGATGTTTACCCAATCCTATCTAAAAGCATTGACATTAATAGTAAACAGAACAACGATTAAGAAAGCCAATGATAAAATTCGAACGCACATTCCATAATTCAGTTGGCTGGCAACGTCATCGATACGAAAATAGATATTAGATAGTAGATACATAAACTGGAAAAAAATCTGACCAATAAAAATGAAATCTTACAATTAAGTAACAACTAGTGCCATCGCCGTTAAAGAAGTATACGTAGTAGTAAAAATATGGTTGCAAAAAATACAAATAATAAGAAAAGGGTATGGCGCTAGGTACTATTTTGAGTGTCTTCCGGCTTGGTTTTTTATTTTTAATAGTGTTATTGTAAGTATCGTCGTCTGAGAAAAACATGCATCCCATTTTATTGAAAATATACTTATTTTTGCTTTCTTATCATTACAGAATCCATGAAAATATATTTGAAAATTACTTGAAGACAAAATACCAAACAACCGTTCTGCATTAACTACTGATATTTTTGAAAATTTATCCACTAGATATTTGGAATTCTGAAAAAATATGCGACAAAAACCAAACTCATATTCCACAAGTTACAATTATCAACGATCTAAGAAAAAATAGACAATAAATAGACCAAGTTTATTTGTAAATTTTTTACCAATACTTGTATCTCGCTTTATAAAACTCACAAGTCTCCCTTCTGTCTGCGTCTGTCAAACTAATTCACGGTATGATAGACATTTTACTGTACAAAAGAGTTAACCATTACTTACACTTTTTTACTACTCACTGCGAAACGACAATTGCAGGCCTCGCACGTGCCTGCAGTAATTCCGTCCCCTTTGCAGGGGACAGAAGCCGAACGACATATGTACAAACAGCCCCCACCGCGAGAAAGTACACACAGATAAAACACGCTGTGTGAGCCCCTCAATCAGCTGGTTCAATATGGAGCACCGCAGGGGACATCGTAAGTAGACGTATATACGTAATTACCAGGAAAAAAACACTGGATGCATTCGCGTGGGAGAGGATACCCTAAAAGTGTTTTCGTGTTTTCATTTTTCCCCTATTTACCTACTACGTATATATTGGTTTTTATATAAACATTTAATAGTTAGTTATTAAACCAGTTCCCAGACATTTTAAAAATTAATTAACTAGAAGTAGACATAGTAGTAGTAAGTATTTTTTCATTTATACTTAAATTTTAAAAATTTCATTTTGTAGAAACAAATTCAGAGAAGAATGAAAAAGTGAAAGATAAAACGGGGCATTTTTCCACTTTGCTATACATAAAACTTTTTTCTCTACAATTTTTTTGCAAAGAAAATCAAAAGCAGATCTCTGTACGAAAGTTTCGGATATACAAGGTGTTACAAATTTTAGGTCGCAGATATAAGTAGTTTCTAAATAAATAAACGTAAAAAAAATCAATAAACATAGGTCCGAAAATCCATAATAACCGAGATGTATGAAAAAAGATTCTCAATTTTGTTTATCAATCGATCGATTTTGGCTAAATTTTGGACAAGCATTTTTTAATCAAGCAACTGTGAAATGATAATAACCAGTTTGATTCAAAGTGCACTATATCGTACATTTTCAGGGAGCCGCCCACTTTTGGTCTCCTTTTTCTACGCCACTGATTTGTACAAAATTTATAATATGTTTGTATTAAAGTTTAATTTAAAAGATACCGACAACCCTGCAAAAATTTGATTTGTGACTTCATTTTTGATATTTGCGAAGTTAAGGATTGCATTGTATGTCATTATTGAAATTTTTATATAATTGTTGCAAATTTTATAGTAGCAGTATAGTATAGTATAGCAGTCTGTTTGTAAATAATTTTAGACATTTTTAATTGCATGCCGCCAACCGAAACACTCGTCAGTATAAAATAAAGTAAAAAAAAAAGTAACATCAACCTAATTTCGAGTTAAAAGTGTAAAATTAATTTGTAAATATTTTTTTTTGCTGGAACTTGTCGGAAAGGAGTGCAGCAAAAAATTTTTGAATAAATTTTTATCCCGCAAGTCATTTGTTTAAACAAAAGAATGTTGAAAATTGTGTTTTTTTTAAGTTTTTATAAACGTCTCTGGTTGTACCAATAGAGTATCGCAATGAATAAAAAAGAGATTGTTCATAATAAAATTCTGCAGAAAACTAGAGTTATAGGAACCTTTTTAGTTAGTTTGTTAAGTTGCAATAAATAAAAACAATAAAGAACAGCAATTTTTAAACAATTGATGATAACTTAAACAATAATGCAAATATTTTAACAAAATTAATAAAAGAAACGATGCCTCTAGTGGAGCTAAATCGTCATACCAAATTTCAAATTGGTATGATGACAACGCCCAAAAAACAAAATCAAAGTCGAAAATTAAATCGTAGATTGTTTAAGTGCATCAAGTCGTACAGCAATTTTTTTTTCAGATTGTAGCAGCTTCTATCTTCTTTTCAGTGACATTAACAAAAAGTTTTTTTTTAATTTTTAAACCATTTTTTATTAATTACGCTACATCGCCAAAACTATATATCGTAGAGATACATGATTACTCATTTTTTTTTCTGGAATAAAACTAGAAACCAGTGGAAGCATTATAATCTTCGCCGATTTACTGAGCTTTTTATATAATTGTTACACATTCTATAGGATACTCTTCGCAGTTTTCTTGTAAATAATGTTAGTTTTTGGGCACTCTAAATATTGTTATACCAACTTTGTTGTGAAAAGAAAAAAAAAATGAAAAAAAAACAACCTCTCAGGGATTCGAACACACGACCTTTGCAAATCTTGGACCATCGCAAATTACTACAGAAATTGTCTGTAATGTATATCATTGGAGAATTATATTTCAACGGATTAGGTATATTATTATGAAATATGTAAGTATGTTAGTAAAATGTATAAACAAAAAAAAATTATAGATAATAACATTTCTAGATTTCTATTTAAGTACAAGTACATTTTTTTTAAAATTTATTAAATGATTAATACATTTTTTATTTACTGATTGATTTTTTTCAAAAACAATAGGGTTCTTTCTCTAACTAAAGCCTATTTACTTTCCAATTTCAATACAATTACTTTTCTTTCTTAAGTTATAGTGCTTACAAGAAACGTGACGGACGGACAGACAGACGGACATTTTGAAAATTGTTCAAAATTCGTTCACTAACATAATGATTTTTTTCTCTACGAGCGATATTTACTGTCTTAGAAATGTGCCGATCAAATGCAATATACTCTTCGTTTTTGCGAAAAGTTTAAAAAGTATAGAAAACTTCTGCGATATTCTTCACTATAGTTTTCAAGATATAGCGCTAAAAGTGAAAAAACACCGTTTAGCCGATTATTATTAACCTCCTGAATTCGCTTCTACAAAGTAAAATGCTTGAAATAGTACAAATGCACCCAAAAATATAATAATGCGGCCTACTTCTAATTAACTGATTTTTAAGTCATTTTTGGTGTATCTCATGTTTATACCAACTTAACGGTACTATTTTCAAGACAGTTTACCTAAATGGAAGTGTAGAGTTATAGTTTTTTTAAATACCATATCCTATTAATGAAACATAAGCTTTCGTAAATTACGACAAATAAATACCTTGAATGTGTACTACGTCACTAAACTTTCGTAAATATTTTTCGGGCAAATACGTCATTGCAAAATTGAAATGTACTCTAGTAGAAAGGAACATGCGCTGCTTCTTGTAAAGTTGATTTTGTGGCCATTGTTAAGTGAAACTCATTACACGTTATATCATAAATGCGTAAAATTATTTTCTGTGGTTCCTACGAGAGATTAGAATGAATTCTATTTTTTTTCTTAAGTTGGCATAATACTTGTTTAATGATTGACGGTAGGTGAATAGATTTTTTGTTACAGTGGAATTAGAAAAGAATTAATTTTTATATTATATAATGTATGCATTTCGGTACTACGGTAGAATAGCGCTGAACGACTTAGAAACCAGTATTTTGGAAAAACCCTCGGAAAAAACTAATTTAGGAAAAAACAGCTGCAGATGCAAATTGACTAAGAACTCGTAAATAACACTGGATACAGTGCAAAGAACAAGGCTTATTGTAAATGCACGTCAATATTTAATTTAACTATTAGGTTCCGAATACGAGTCAACGTCACATATAGTCCATCATACGCTAACAGAAATGTAGAGTGAAATTACTTAGAGAAGACAACATACGTCACGGCTTCGCTCATCGCGTATAACAGTTGGCATAATATCAGTGCCGCGCCGTGTCATACATTTTTTATTTAAATATTAATGGTGGTAGGCAGTGCGACGCCCATGCAGATGTAAAAATAGGATCGTTACCTAGGCAATGCGCACGCGGCACAGTGGGCCGAAAATTGGAAAAAGTGGCCAAAAACCTAATTTTGTCATAGGCCGATTAACAATCATATATGTAATGAGGGAAAAATAATTTAAAAAATAAATGAAAAATTGTTTTTCTGAAAAATTGTTTACTGAAATTGGACCAATTCAATTCAATTCAATTCAAAACGATTTTATTATAAGTTGAAATTGGACCTGGACGCCAGACCTGACCACGAAAAATGCTGTCAAGTGTATTTTTGAATTTTTTAGGGAATCTTAAAACATGTATTAAATGGACAACAAAAAATTTCAATAAAAATCCGATGTAAAATTTTAATTTGAATTTTACAAATCACATGACCGCTTCAACCGCCAAGAGCACCCCCTTCTGATAATAGGATAATTTCAGAATAAAAATTTTATCACAATATACTGGGATAAAAGTGTGCGCTCGTAGTCTGTAAGTTTGCAGCACTTACCACGCAAAGCATCTCAATGCTAGAGATTATTATTTTTATGATGAAAGTACCTATTCAAAAAAATAATACAAATAGCATAAATAGTACATTCGATAGGTAGATTCTTAGTCCGAATAAGTGCGGGAGTTTTGAAACTTTGGTAATTTGTAGATCTTTCAGCATGTTACTGGTGTAAGCCCAGCTTTGCTCTGTTTCCAGCCCCATTCTTCAACATTTTTGCAAACCCCTGCCACTCCTGGACTTGATAATATGTCCTGAATGAATGCTATAGGAGACAACCACGTAAAAAAACGCCGTATACTCTATCTCAAGGTGGTGTGGAAACGAGTATTGAACAGTCTGCGTAGCAGACAAGTAAAATAAACTATATTTGAGGATTTTCAGGTATAAAAACAAATTTTGTCTCAACACGAAAATACTCCTTCATAAAAGTCGCACTAAACTGAGAAATTACAAAAAAATCATAATTTTGTCAAGAATGCTTGACTTCGATCGGCTGCTGCACTGAAACTATTCAGTTTAACGAAAAAATGTATAGGACACATTTTGTAGAAAATTGAATGCTCTTTTATTTTCATAAGAATATTTTTTGCCGTATGAGGCACCCGAAGCGGGATATTTTTTTGTGCGCCATTTTTTCAATATGGTGGCGCCGGCGGCTGAGATCACATTTTGCATTTTTTCTTATTTCATTCAGGGCATCGAAATCTACAAATTCCCAAAGTTTCAAAACTCCCGCACTTATTCGGACTAAACCGCTGAATTAAAAATCGAGCAATAAAACATTAGATTGTTATATATACCAGAGTAACTTCTACTATGGTCCTATTTAATGACACAATTAAGTATGCATTTATTAAAAATAAATTAAAATAATAAAAACTATAGAGTGTTTGATTCCTGGTATTTTTTGACATTTGGGAATTTCCTTAAATAATAGCTTATAACTGACCGCTTTCACTTATTATTAATCCAAAAAAAGTACTTTGTATCAATTTTTTTCCCACGCTTCAACGCCAAAAATAAATTGGAGTTGTACTGTACAGAAACAGAAGTTAAAATGGCGGACACGCTTTTAATAATTCATGTACTGTTGTGAATGAATGATAAGAATCATAAGTAACAAAGTAACATTCCCTACTAAACACATATTACTTCCACGTACAATGGGAGTATAGTAACGACAAAAAAAAATTTGAAAATTTTTGTTCAAATAGGCTTAGAATGTCACGAAATTTTTTTCAATAATTTAGTTTTACTGTAAATTAATAACATGACTGAAATAACAGTATTTTAAATTGCAGCTGTTTCAATATGGATCGACGCAGGGGGCAATCGAACAACCTAAAGTTGTTTTCTTATGCTCGATAGTAAAGAGTACTTGTAGTGGTCGTAAAAGGAGAATCACAGGCAAGGTGCATTTAAAACCAAAAGAGGTTAAGTATATTGAGAAATGGAGTGTTGTACATAGCTGACATTTAATTTTCGGTTCAACTATTTCTTCTACATCCCTGCAATTTTGAACGAAGTCGGCACCGGCACATTGTACTAAATATATTTATCTAGTAACTTTGTATTATTAAAATATAACAATTGATAAGAACCAACAGTGAAAGAAAATGTAAACTATTAAATATCTTTATAAAGCTATAAAATTGTATCACTCTCGGTATCACTGTTATGAGCTAGTTTTAATTACAGAATGAAATATTTTTAAATCTTGCTTTCGTTAAGAAACCGGTGCATAAGAATGAAAACGTTTATAACCACAATATTCATAAATGTACACAAAAAGAGTTAGCAAAACGGTCAACTATTTTCATCTATTCCCAAATGGTAAATGACGTAGAACGCAGAGAGAAAAATTCAGAAGGGCATAAGGGATCATGGCAAAGGAGAAAATACCATCAAGTATGTAAATATTGGCAGAACTACCTTATTCGCTAAGTATGCATGGAAATTGCAATTTCGAAACAGTTCTGTCGAATGTCACAGTAGCCCTAGAAAAAAAACTTTCTAAAGAGAATCCTTATCCTTATTTTTAATGTTTCAGTACTATCATCAGAATCAAAGAATCAACCGACATCTATAGAATTATCTAACGTTTATAGAAAACTTCGTCAAAATTTGTAGGCGATCGTTTAAAAGTTTTGATGGAACATCATCAATCAGTACTTCTGGATAGACCCCAGATGTTGGTAAAACTTTAAAAAAAAAAGAGAGACATGGACAACGTCGCTGAAGTTTTTAGAAAAGCTGAATCCACTTCTTATGAGAAAATTGAAAATGCCGGAAAACTTCATTCTAGTACTCTACAATCTCGACAATCGAGATCAGCCTGAGTAAGCAGAGCGGGGACAATTTTTGTAACCACAGTTATGGTGCTGGAAGAAAACTAACTATGGCCTGTTTATACTGCAGAAGCACCAGGCGCAGGCTCTATTTTATCATCGAAAATCTGCAATTGGACAGAGCTGTATACATTCTGATATGAACACTGTGGACGTTGATATTGAATAATCATATTAAACAGCTTTAGTGGATTAGACCTATTGAGGAAACCAAACGCGCCAATAGTTTTATAATAGTTCTATTTCAAAGGTGGTGTAAAAATGAACTTATGCCGCGAAAAATGTCGTAATATTTAGTTTGAAATAAGATGCAAAAAAACGAAGAAAAACTACACCATACAGTTTTAATCCTGCACACTATGGTCGTAGGCTACACTTTGAAAAGAATATGAAAAAGCGCGCGCCGACCTCATTTTGATCGCTTACTACACGAAAACCATTGCGCCTATCGGAAATATATACAGTGTGTCCCCGGATTGACTTTGCGATAGGTGTAATATACCAAAAAAAAAATTAGTACAGCTTTCATTTTCTGTCGTCTCGATCTGCTTGACGTAAAATGGATTTTTACCAAATTTCAGTTAAAATGGGATCTAACTCGTGGAGTTAATCTAAGAAGAAAATAAAAAAATAAGTCATTGTAGGTAAACTGGTCTTTCTGTTAATTTTAGGGAAAAATTCTATTCGGATAAAATATCTGGCATCGAAAATTAGACTCATATGCCAACTTTCATTGCATTTGAACAAAAAAAAATACTACTTAAAGTAAATAGCTTTTTATTTTTTAACGCAATTAACAATTTCAACGATTTCAACTAAAAACCTATTCAAATAATACCCCACCTAAATTACTATATAATTCCACCCTTCTTCTAATTCTTTGTAACTTCTAATTTCTTCAAGAGGTATTATTATTATTGTTATTATTTGTTCAAAATCAATGAAAGTTGGCATATGGCTCTAACTTTCAATGCCAAATATTTTATCCAAATAGAATTTTTCCGTAAAATTAACAGAAAGACCAGTGTACCTACAATGATTTTTCTCTTTTATTTCCTTCTTAGATTAACTTCGCGAGTTAGATCCCATTTTAACAGAAATTTGGTAAAAATCCATTTTACGTCAAGCAAACCGAGATTGCAGAAAATGAAAGCCGTACTAATTTTTTTTTGTATATTACACCTATCGCAAAGTCAATCCGGGGACACACTGTATATAGAATATTATCTCTTGGCAAATTTTATATAGAATATTTTCAATGAACATAAAAATTTCTGTGGGACCAACCAATTCCATGGAACAATGCAAAAAACCGCCCTGATGAGTGTTTGGGGTTGTTTTTTGGAGGAAAGTTACCCTCTGCGCACTGGGAACTTCTTCGTGACTTCAAAGTCGTCAACTGGCGTGTATAATCCTCAAAGGGCAATACATTATAATTTATTTCCTCTTTCGCTGATTTTAGGTGTAAATATCAATGCACTATACTTGTATAATAAACCCACATTGAAACCTTTGATGAGAGCTCTACGTTTTTATTTTTAGTTATGTAAGGCTGAAAATACTGTGACAGCACAAACAAAAATTATGTTCTCTTTTTTGTTTTTTTTTTAATTTTTAGCTATTCTATTTTACCCTTTTCAGTCTTATAACAAACCTGATATAAAAGTTGGCACTTACAACAACAATAACAACAAATGAAGATAAAAAAATAAAAGCCTGTAATAAAATTATCGCACATTATATTGATTGGTAGCTCAATCGGTTAAGGCGTATTGAGTGGCGAATATGCTGATCGACTGCCTACCGCGCTCTGGGTTCGACCCCCAGCCCCGGTATTGACAACACCGGTGGGTGTGGATGTATGTCTGCGTTTTTCGAAATGCGTAACCCCCTTCCGCACAGCCTTGGCTATGGATTTGGGGGTTGTCTACTATCTGTAGTGTGTTTATGTTTATGTTTTTTTTATTTACTGCGACTTGACATGAGTTCCTAACAACGCGCAACGGTGGGCTAGTTAAATACAGTATTGGAAAGTCCTGGTTTAGGTATTGCACAGTTTCAACGACTTAACCGACCGCCCACAATAAAGGCGTCTATCAGTGCTTTAGCAGAGGGGCAAATAGTGACACGCGCATCAAGGCGGAAACAAATTGAAATTTCGCAGACAGAGCTGCCCACGCACATGTGATGGGGAAAGCATGATTGTAGGATGTGTTATACGATAAAATAGAATAGCCTAGTTGCTTCGCTCTCGCTTGCTTTTATTGCCGTACCAAATCAAATGCTTTCCGATACTGTATAAGTTTATACGCAACTACTTTCGGTTCTTTACTCCTTTTTATTGATAAAGCTAAAAAAATATCACTGCTAGTTATTCTAAGTATTACATAAAATGCATTTCACACTGCCCAGCTTTGCACTTTACTTTCAGAAGGTGAATTAAAATTAAAGACTTAAAAAATATCACAACTTACGACTCCACGAGACAAGGTATTACATAAAGAATGTTTGTCGTTATCTTTTAAACCACTGTATAATTTGAAATTTTTATGCATTTTTTAATAATGGTTATTTTTAAGATTATTTTATCACTCCGCTTTTTGAGAAAACAATAAAAAAACATTCCTTTTCTTCCTATATTAACATGGAATGTAACGTACGCACAAGACATCCACGCAGAAAATTTCATATAATATAGAAATATTTCTAGTAACAATTGGACCAAATTAGATAAAAGGTCTCCAACTACAATGTCCTCAATTACGATAAAGAATTGCATAAACGATGTTTTTATCATTATCTATTAGACCACTCAATTTTGACACTTTCAAACATTAATATCCTCACTTACGACAAAGTATCGTATAAAGAATGTTTTTGTTATCTTTTAGACCACCGTATTTTGAATTTTTCCATCATTTCTACACAATGATTATTTTTTAGACCATTTCATCACATTAAAAAAAACATTCTATTACTTCCTATATTAACATGGAATGTAATATACGCACAAGTTACTACCCAGGAAATTTCTACTACTATAGAAATATTTATAGTAAACTAAATTAGACAAAAGAACCTACAACATTAATATCCTCAGACTTTTTACTCATGGGTTATATACCGAGAGCTCTAAATTTTATCGGATAAACTGTAAGTAGCTTTTTTGTAAAATTTTGCTTAGAAAATGTTCGAGACTTAATAATTTACCTTAATAGCAAAATTTTGCATAAAATACACTACCCGCAGTTTGTGAGATAAGATTTAGAGCTCCAAGGGTATATGTCAAGATTATTTCCCAAATGAACAACTTTTCTTTCATGGAAACGGACGCGCTAGATGCTTATTTGCCATTTGTTCTCTTTTGTCTCTCATGACAGCGTGCGACAAAGTACTTTGACGTACGCTTCAATGCATCTGTCCTTGCACAAGTTTGGTCGGAACACTGAATGTATTTTTATGAAATAATAATGCCCCAAAACTGTTTTTAATACAATGAGAGTTGACGTAAGACTAACGGTTAATTACCTACTTTATTTACACGAAGAATATGAACTTTATAATAGTTAATAAAACTTAAATAAAGTGAGACCGATTGTGTTTTGTTCGTCTGTTTATTTTGATCACATATGCAAGGCGCCGTTTCTAGCTAAAATTCAACTTGATTATTCCTTTTATTCTGATATTTTCAAACGATCGTAGAGACAATTATGTGTGTAATTCGAGCGCAGAGTGTCATTGTCGCTGTTAAGTGTTTGACTTACGCTATCGAGTGACAATGTGGCACCTTGCGCTCTTAATACACAACATTGTCATCTTTTAGACGATTGTATTTAAAAAAAATATATATGCATTTCAGTACAATGATTATTCTTAGACTCATTTTTGGAGAAAAAAAATATTTATTTTCATTCTATATCAACATGAAATATAATACACCCACAAGTTATCTACGCAGAAAATTTCGATTATAGAAATATTTCTAGTCACGATTGAACCAAATTAGATGAAAGATCCCACAATATTAATATCCTCAATTACGACAAAGTATAAAGCATGTTTTTGTCGTTATCTTTTAGAGCACTGAATTTTAAAAGTTTTTATGCATTCATTACAATGATTATTTTTAGACTATTCCATCACATCATTTTTTAAAGAAATACAATAAAAAAAACATTCCTATTCTTTCTATATTAACATGGAATTATATACGCACATGATATCTACGCAGAAAATTTCAAATACTATAGAAATATTTCCAGTAACAATTGAAAATGTTCTTTACAATGATTACTTTTTAGACTATTTCATCACATCACTTTTAAGGAAAACATTCCCTTTCATTCCACATTAACGTGGAATGTAATATACACACGAGGTATCTACGCAGAAAATTTCATCTACTACTACAGCAATATTCACAGTAAACCAAATTTGACAAAAAGTCCCACAGCATTAATATCCTTAATTTTTTCACATATTAGGCCACATCTCTGTTACTTCCACGAACAATCGACTCAATTCAAAAAAAAATCGAGCGAAAAAACACCAAACACTTACATTTCGTTGAACTCACCAACACCATTTTCAAAAAGTTGCAATGCCATAATACACCATAAAATTACGATTTAAACGATCTTCAACAAAGGCTCACCATAATTTTTAAACGGTATTAGTTTCGCTCACACCGCGCCGCCTACCGAATCAAAACTATCCAGTCAAACTTAATTCGATACAAAGGAAATAATAT
Organism: Rutpela maculata; assembly: GCA_936432065.2. NCBI lineage: Eukaryota > Metazoa > Arthropoda > Insecta > Coleoptera > Cerambycidae > Rutpela > Rutpela maculata. Next base: position 62,950,089 of record OW386290.2, read on the forward strand.
TAGAATGTTAATGTTCAAGGATAAGTAAGATGTCAATGGCATCGTTATAAATAATACAAAAATTTTACAGTAAAGGTACTGCGGCAAGCGAGAAACGAGTATTACCTGAACGGGCTTAAAATTATGTGAAAAAAAAAACGTGGTACACAAGACGCGTTGGAAACTTTATTATTATTTGTAGTTTGATGAATGTAATTTTCATTAACTCGGTGGATAAGTAAATGACGTATATAACATATTTCGTGCTCATTGCAAACAACTTCCATAAAATGAGTATACGCTTTCCATAAATAAATACTGAATATTTTATTGGACATACGTCTTGTCTGGCAAACATTTAGACAAGTGGATATTTTCATGTTCGCAGTGATACAATGGAAAGTAAAACGAAATGCATGTTTAAAATTTTCAATAATATGGATTACGAAATGAAAACAGAAACAAAAGGTATTTTTCCAATTATTTGGCTTTGCGCCTAAGCTCATTCAGCGACGATTAAAAGGCTTTTTTTAATATCCATCGTGAGCTAAATCATATTTCGTCGTTAATAACTTTATTATGTCTAGTAATTTCAATGAATTTTGGATATGTCATAGTCTCGATTTCGAGTTCTGAGTTCACGATTTCAAATTAAGGTTTTCGAATATGAAAACTAGGTGTAAACGTTCGTCGGATTATTGAATTTTCTATATAATTGTTGAACATTCTATGGTTTACGCCTAGTAGTTTTTTGAAAATAAGTCAATTGTATAGGTAGATATACTTGTCATTTTAATCATCCTGATGATTTTGATTGTATACTATTCACTATTTTTGTGTTTGTAAAATTTTATCAACTATTTGTTTCTTTCTTTTTCTTAGAATGCTTATAATCATAATTTTTACATTTACTGATCGATTTTTTTCAAAAACAATAGTTCTTTTTGCTAACACTAACTTACTGTTCAGAATTCGATGACAAACAGAATAAGATTTTTGTCTCTTTAGGTTTTAGAAATATGTTGATGAAATGCAATGTACCATGTTTTCTTACGAAAGGGGCTGCTAACTCTATTGTGAGTGATTCAATAGTTAGCGTCTGCTGTACGAAAACAAAGCGGAATCAGAAATCGTACATTTTAACACTGTGAAATAAGTGTTTTGTTTTTACCAATAGTTTTCAGAAGGATAATAATGACATAAACCGTACTATTGATGCCGAAGAATTTCTAGGATGAATTTTCGTCTATAATCAAGAGACATTATCGATTCGAGCCAATTCATGACTTCCAGGATCGCCACCATAATACCTCAGGGTTCCAAATTCGATGTCCTAGCATTTTCAGATTTGATGGGAGGGTATGTGATCTTGAAGTCTGAATCAAAAGTGGAGCTACTTATTAGACACATTCGCAATATATTTTTAAACGTATATTGTTATATGTTGGTAGTCACGTGTTCATACAACTGTTTCTTTTAATTTTAGAACTGACTTACGATTTGAATATAATGGAATTATAAGACAATAAAAAATATGTCGTAAAGATAGGTGGGTAGACTACTGATGGTAAGTTATAAAAGACGGACAGTGGTACTAAAAAGTTCCAATCACCGAAACTTTGTCCCATATACACAGTACAAGTCCATATTATCAACGCATTAAGTATGTATGTATTTATAAAGAAATTGTTTAGGTTATGCAATAAACATGTTCAAATATATTGTTTCACCATGATGAACAAAATGAAAGTTCAGACTTTCTGTATGTCTCAAATTTGCATATTATCAACGAAATTCGAAATGACAGACATAATTCGCTGAATGGGGGACCAGATTAAGTTTCTCTGGAATATTATAATGAAACTTACTATCACCAACAAACCTTAATTTTCTAATCTTGACAAGACTAAATTAAATTGAATTATTGATAGATACAACCACCCAACGGGTAATAACTTACTGGGTGGGAATATTACCCTAGTCGACATCGTCCGGGAACACCAACTATACAAGTTACTTATTTACATAACTAAATATTTCAAATAAAATATTTGCAATTCTGCCGTCCTTAGCTTAAACGTGGTAAGTCCTTAAATGTTAAAACTGAGAAAATTAAGATTTTATACATTTGATTATGTCACGTTTATGTCAGATTCAGCATATTCTCTTATTTAATTTTCCATTTTTAGTAATAAATAACATTTATCAGCATTCGTAAATTATATTTGTCGGCAAAAATTTTGCAAAAAAACTCAAAAAACGAACTTACCACGTTTTAGTGATGTAGGATGGCATAATTATTTTTTGGAATAACTGAATAAAAAGAGCAGATACGACTTTCTAAGCTAGTGTAGAATGATGATTAGGATACATATTTGGCCGTATCTTAATTTTTGTAAAAATCGAACTTCCCACGTTTAAGCTAAGGACGGCAGAATTTTGGTGGATATACTCTGTCTTTCAATAAAATTTAAAATCCCGTAACCAACTATAATTAATGAAAGTAAAAAATGTGAAAAAGGCGAATTTCAAATCTTGCTTAGAAATTTGAGCGATAATCCTATTTTTTCCCACAAACAATTGAAAGCCAAAAATTTCGTGGAATTTACACTAAAAAAAAATTAAAAGTTTATAATTATAATATACGCTTTAACAAGAACAATAAACTTCCAGCGTATTATCTTGCGTAAAAAATACCGGACGGCCATTTCAGAAAGTTAACAACCTGCCAATGACGTCAACTTAAACAAATGAACTCAAGTTTATCAACCATGGTTGCCATATGTTGCCACATTAGTCCCAGATCAATAGTGATCAAAATTTTAATTGCAAAGCAGGAATATCGAGACAAATATTATAACGAATATAAAAATGATAAGAAAAATTCTTCTACTAGTCACAATCTTTTTAGGGTAGGTAGGACCAAAGGTAAATTCACAGGTTTGATTTTAGATTGGAAAGGACCACGCACCCTTATGTAAAAGTGGTTTCCGTTAAATTGGCTGAATTTTGGTATGATGTGTATCTCGGCGCCCTGATCAAATGTTTCAATGGGCATAAAGTCCCAAACCTTCAGGATTTCGAGATAAAGCTTGCTGGATGATCGGAATAAAATCAAAATATAATCTACTTCCAGATTTCGTTAAAATACATGCGTGTACCAAATTTCAAGTCAATATCTTAAACGGTTCCAGAGTAATCGTGCGCACAAAAAGTTACAGACAGACCGACTGAACGACACATGGATTTTTTTTTATTCTTAAAATCTCGACGTTTCATGACATACTAAGCCTATTTGAACAATATTTTTTTTTGCGTTACTATACTTCCACAGGATGTGGAAGTAAAAGAAGTAAATATTGATTATTTTCATTTTACTTCCACATCCAATGGAAGTATTAGTCCACAGTACATCGCCCTTTTTTTTAAGAATGAATTTTCGTGAGTAGCTTCGTTTTGACGAGACGCCCAACTTTTCTCTCTGCGAAAATTCTCGGTAGTGGTAGCTAATAGCAAAAATTATTTTTTCTATTTCACACGAATTAGACAATTCGACAACCTGTCAAATTATTTTGGCAATATATTTTTCATTCATTAAACGTTTGTTAAAGAGTTTGCTTTTCGATTGCCTTGGTTACGTTTGCGCGAGTTAATTATAATAAGCCCCATGTTTGTCCATAATAACATAATTTGACAGGTTTTCGAATTGTCTAGTTCGTGTGAAATAGAAAAAATAATTTTTGCTATTAGCTACCACTATCGAGAATTTTCGCAGAGAGAAAAGTTGGGCGTCTCGTCAAAACGAAGCTACTCACGAAAATTCAGCCTGTTACTAATCATTAAAAAAAGGGCGATGTGTTTAAAATGTTTAAAATGTGTTTTAACCGCCTTCCATGTCACCTCAATGACTCTCTAGTAGATCTAGATTTGTCTGAGTAAAGGAGACGGGGCCCTACAGTTTATAGTGGAATCCGAACCACTTCTTGGGGAAAATTTCCAATGAAAAATTTTTTCGCTATGTGGGGCTCGAACCCACTTCGCTAGGTACGCTCAGAGTGCAAGCTAGACGCGCCAACCCACTGAGCTACAGACCCCCTCTGTGGACTATATAGTAACAAAAAAAAATTGAAAATTTTTATTGGTCAAATAGGCTTAGAATGTCATGAAACGTCGAGATTTTAAGTTTGAGCAAAAAAAATTTCTGTCTGTCGGTCTGTCTAACTTTTTTTGTGTGCACGATTAGTCTGGAACGGTTTAAGATATTCATTTGAAATTTGGTGCACGTATGTATTTTAACGTGATCTGGAACTAGAACTTTTCATCTTATTCCTTTGAAGGGTTGGAGGGTAAATTGGGGTAAATTGGGGTAAATGGGGGTAAATAGATAAATCTAGCAGGAAAGAGTCCATAAAATTGGTATTTAGTATATACAAGAGAAGCTATAAGGTCTCAAAAAATTTTTTGGTAGCCACCCCCCATTACCACCCCCACTCCATTATTAAAGGGGGTGAAAATTCTGATTTTGTGTGTGTACAAGAACCAAAAACCTCAAAATATTTTTTTACTTCATCCACCTCCACTAGCACGCCCCCTATTACCACCCCCACTCCACTACCGATGTGGGATATCGTATTATGGGTTTTTGATTTCAAATAATATATTATTAAAGTTCAATAAACAATTTTTTCCACATAAAACATTTTTTCGTTGTGAGAGGCTTGGATGGAAAATCTGGATATGGAAGTAGTGATTCCTTGGGCAGCGGTTTTACTAGTAGGTATAAGAAGCATGAGGATGAAAACGTTGGATCCCTAGATTCAGATGACAGAATGGATGTACCGTTATCTAAATTGGTATTAATTGTACTGTATATTATAGTCGTATAAGTAATGTTATATAATATAAAAAAAATCGAACCGCTTTTAAAAAAGGTAACGCGATGATGAAATTTTATTTCATGATTTTTTTGAAAGCGGCAATTTTTTTTTAACCCCGTTTTTGGTATCAGCTAAGTATTAAAAAATCTACCTGCCAATTTTAATGCAATTCCGACGAAATTTTTATTTTTATTTTTATTCGCCAAATTTTTTACTAAAAAATTTTTTCAATTCTTGCCCATCTTACCTTAGACGTAGTTTGATGAAACTGTTATGGAACCACCGCCGAGTGATACCTTGCAGTTTGAGAAAGATTTCATAGAAATTGCTGAAGCAAATTCAGGATAATAAATGTACATTAAAAAACATACATACGGCTCGAATTGAGAATCTCCTTTGTAAAATTTTTTGAAGTCGGTTAAAAAGTACAAATACTTCGTATTTTGGTGTAGTTTTATTTTTTGTTTTTTTTTAATAAATGTGTTAGGTGTTGTTTTACTGATTTATTTAACTCGTTAAAAATAGTAAACGATGTATTTCATTTTAAAGTATTTGAAGAACATTTAGTCAGTGTGAGTGAGTTGACTTCATTCAGAAGAATAAAAATATGTAAATTTTAACTATTTTCAAGTTCTAGTAAAAGTATTTGTACCACCAGTGAACACTCGTACATATAAGTGAGTAAGCTTTCAGTTATTTTTGAGATTACATTGTTTGATGTGTATCTTACAACGTAGTGTAAACTTGGCAACATTACAATCAACTTTTTTTATCTAGGCGGGTTCGCTGTGTTATATTAGCTAGTTAGAATTAGTTATTGCGCAATAACAGTTCAAATCCAAAGTAAAAGCTACTCTCCGTGATCTTGACCTTGGCATGATCTAATGATATGGTGAACGTGGGGAATCCGAGGACCTCTCACTTGCAGGCAGCACCAGCATTCGCTGAATGGGCACCAAGCTCGTGCGTCACCAGGAGCGCTGATTCAGAAGAGCGTGTTAAATTTTTTACCAAGAAGGCTTAACTGGAACGAGATGTAACTATATCGTGTATGTACTAGGAAGATGACTTATGCATTATTAAGATATTTATTATGCAATTAAAAACGTCTTGTTCTATGATTATGTTACGTTAAATCATACTTGAATTCATGAGTAATACCAGTGAAAATTCTCAAAATTAAATCACAAGTAAGGCAACTTAACTGAAGTAAGAAAGGTTTCCAACCGAACTTTAGAAAGGGTAGTTCCTTTATTTTAATAATGTGTCCTTTTATTTTTGAAATGCACCTAAAGGACGCCATTTGTCTCTTGAATGTATAAATTTGGTACCAAAATCAAAGACAAAGTTTAGGTGTCTTCGTCCGGTGGTTCAAATGACTCGAGGACGACATTCTCGAACATTAAAGTGGTATTTTCCGTGCAGTGAAAACTTACAGCGATAGGGACACGTGACGGTAATTTCTGAATTTTACGAATTTTACTGCTGTAGTAACGGCCGCACATGGAAAGGTGTTTGTGTAGTGGTCTATATTTGAGATTATGTTGTCGTTTTTGCTGCAAATTCTATAAAATTTTATTGCTCGTTGTTCGTTTCTTCGAATTTCAACGATTACAGAGATTCGGCAGGTTTTTGCAGCGAAAATTTAGCCAGTCAATAATGCGACTGTGATCACGTTTCTCAATTGAGTAAATTTAGATGTCAAATGAGCGAAAAGATTTTTAATTTATATCCATTTACTCCATTTCCGTAACAATCTTTTTATCGTACCTTCACATAGAAAATATGATACTAATTAATAATTTATGCAAACACCCCCACCAAGTTCATTTATAGTAAAACGTTGACGTGTTAAACGTCAAACACGAAAATATGCACGAAAACATGGAAAAATGGATTCGCCGTTTCCTTATGAAAATTGCTAGTTCCTGATTGGTCAAAGGTGCGTTAGAATGAAAACAACTAGTTCCTGGTTGGTTAAATATGTGTTAGAATCAGATTATATTCATTATACGTTTGGTTGGAATAATGACTATCATTATTTGACAATTGTTAAATGCAGAATGCAATGATTATACGATGGTCGTGGATAAACATATTCTTATTCAATACATACCACAATATGTGGTTTTGAGCGCTGACACGTTTAAATTCGCATGCAACGTCGACACTACTACGACTCCCGCGGAAATGATTTTGTTTTTTATACATTGAAGCGCTTGATGAAACAATATAAATTAACCATTATTTAAAAGCTTAAATGCTCAACAATGAAATGTTTCATCGAGCGCATCTAACTGCAATATACATTAAAAGTTCGGAAACAGGTCAAAAATTACTAAAAAACTGCAAACATGCCCACTTTGAAATGATATTACTATGACCTACCGTTGTTTTTCAAATGTAAAACATATAGAAACATAAAAATCATATGTTTAACTATAAATAAATAACGCTTAATGACTTTAAGGACAACTTTTCTTTTTTATGAAATTAGTGGGCGAAAATTATATAGCTTATCTACCCTTGTCCTTTGACCATTTCGAATAAAAAGCACTGAAATAATCAGTACTTTAGAATAAAAAAGTACAAAGCGCGCCAGAACACGTTGTAATTTTTTGTTCAAAGGACTCCACAGATTTCCTGTGTTGAACATGTACCGACTAATTTTCTCCAAACTTCGTATACACTAAGAAGTATCTTCTAGGAAATAAATGACGTTATTTTTTCGAGTTTTTTCAGTATCATACAAATCAGTTTGTGATAGAGAAAAACGATTCCAGCGCAGCGCTAAAAGGAATTATCTTAAGGACCAAAGGAGATGCAAAAATATTAATTGGCAGTTTTTATACACAAAAAGCCAACGATGTTATTCATCGGCGCATTTTGTAATTACTTTCGAACCAATGGCTGTGTATTCTAATTGTATTGCAATTAATTATGAACTGAGTTCTAAATCGTTATTAACGATTCCTTTTCAAACGAACTCATGCCACAGACGCTCGATGGGATTCAGATATGGCATTTTTGGCGGCCATGGTAATAAATTTGAAACGTTTCTCACTTCATTTTTCATTCAAATATTGTATTGCTCAACTTTCGGTTTTCTGCAAGAGATACCATTAACCATACGACAGCTTTGCAAGATTTCATACACTTAATGTAATTATTAATGTACAAACGACATCAAGTAATTCTTTGATGAATTTTTAATAAAAATAGCAAAGATGGGTAAAGGAAACTTTCCATTTGAAAGTTCCCTGAACGAAATTTTGATAATAATGAAAGTTTTCAATAAAATATTGGAATATTTGAAAGTTTCCAAAATTCCGGGAAAGTTTCCTTTGGGAACTTTCTTTATTTATTTGCTTTCATCATGATTATAGAATATTATTTAGGTATTAAGCAAATCACAACTTAGGTACACACTTTTTTATTGTATATTGTTGCCCTAATCTGGACACGCTAATCTACTAATTAGGTAAATACTTTAAAACATCATTGGAGAACCAATCAAATCAACTACTCTTCTAGCTAATACTGACGAAGTATTGAATTACATGATAGGATTCCTAGCATTTTAAGGCAAGAAAATATATTGAAAATACTTAAGTAAATCATTTATTAAAATTCAGTCATTGACAACAATTATTGGTTTCAACTCTAGAAAAGTTGTACAAGTTTTTTCGAACTTGTCACTATAAAAACTGCCTGTTGATATCTTAGTGTCTCCTTTAAACTTTAAAAAATTACCCTTAGCGACACATTGCGAAAAATCATTTTTTCAAAAATCTATTTTGATTTTGTATTTCTTACTGTATGCGAAATTTGAAGAGAATCGATCGGAACTTAGTTTATATAGAGCTACAATGAAACAAAACTTCTCGAAAATTTCAACGAAAATTCTTGCTATTGCGTTTTCTATTCAAAGCAATATATCTCCGCGTCCATCGGTATAAATTCATTTCCAAAGACCACTGAATGTTCACGTTTATTTCAACAGGGTCACACATCTTATGCAAAAGCTTTTCTCCGCGCATTGCGAGACAGCATTCAGTGCCAAAGAACAATATACAATCAGTATTCAATTCAATATAGCTCTGAACTGTGTATGTAGTAACGGAGGAACGTTGGTCAACAATTAAGTTTCTAAACGTATTCAGAACCGTCTGGGTGACGCAAGGCTGCTTTCTATATAAAAATTCAATGTAATTGTGGTCGGGTGGGCGTAGGGCCATTCTTAAATCACATGAACGATTTTGAATCCAGGAAAAAGTGTTAAAGACAAAAGCAGAAATAAAATTCAACTAACATAAGGACTGAGTTTTATAAAGAAACTAAGTATATGCTTTGTATGTACATTAAAACGAAGTATGAAGATAGCTTATCACTTATCATACGGAACACAATGAGTCTTCCATTTCTCCGTTAAATACAAGTCGACTTACAGTTCACAGTAAAATGTACGGCAAAAATAACGCAATGAAGTATTTCATACTATAACCGACAATCAGAAAAATATATAAAACATAAGGTGGAGTAGGGTAAGTGGAATCATAAAAATAATAGCAATAATATTGGGTGAAGCAGAATAAATAAATAAGTTCATTTTTTAATTAAATGATGTGTACCTATTCAATTGCTAAATAAGTTTTGATAGTCTAAGCTGCCATTGCACAAAAAGGTACCCCATCGGACACCTAAAGTTTAAAAGGTGAAAATGGTTGGAAAACGAACAAAATGTTACCCCAGGCAGACTTTTAAAAACGTGTAAATTGCTATTTTAAATTAACTTCTGAAAGTAGTTAAAAAAAAAATGAATTTACTTTTCAAAACACCTGCTTGAAATTTACACAATTTATGGTAAATAATGTATCATTTTTGAAAAAATTCGTCTCTGACAATTTTTGTTAATTAACATCTGGCAGACCTTTTGTCATAACGTATTTTTTTCATGGAAAGTACACTTCATAACACCTCCTTGGTTTTTGTTTAAAAATGAAGATTGAGATTTCCCCTATCTATCAAAACCTGTCTGTCTGGAAATTTTTGTTAATTACCTTGTCAGACTTAATTTTGAATGAGCAGCATCATGAATGAGATAGATGTCAGGCTGAACTGCTCATAACACCTCCTCTATTTCTGTTCTTAAATGAAGTTTAAGATCTCCTCTATCCATAAAAATCGGTCTGCCATCGAAAATATGTTTTTACTATGTCAGATTTAATTTGTAAGCGCCGTGCCAACGCCAAGCTTCTACGACGGCCTTAATTTTTTAAGCGTGCGGCGCTTAAAAAATTAAGTCTCTCCGAGAGTCTCTCATAACAGATGGTATTCAACATTAAAGTTTGAATAAATCCATTAGGCGCGCAAACAACGTGTAACGTCATGTGCCAGGTTACGCACAGAGCTAGCGTACATTTTAAATTAATTCCATTCATTATCCGTGATCACTGATCAGTTATTTGAATTTGAAAAAATTGCACATAAACACAACATTTGTCTTATCCATTAACATAAAAACCTAAGCAAACATTTTCTGTTTGTGCCGGTTAATCGGAAGGTCACAAAAATGTACCAAGAAAGATTGGAAATTATTTGAGAATGTGAAGATTATGAAATTTTATTTTCTTTTGATTTTAGTGGCGAAATAAATCAAGCTTTCGACACTGGGGCTATATTAAACTATTCTTTATTTAAACTGGATAAAGTTGTTGCGGTACTAGTAATCCAAACTAATACTTTGCATGCTAATTCAGATTACAGCTGCTCTCTGTCTATCATGTATCATAGTGACAGAATACCGTTCAGCACACAACTGATCAATGACAAATGATAAGTGATCGATTAGTTAATGCTACCGCGTGATGAACGTAACCATTGCACGCGTGCACGCGCAGCGATATAATTAGTGACAGATGACGTCAACTTCAGTATAAGTGTTTTCTGAGATTTGCCCCTTCTCCCGGATATTAGTCGGTGTTTTAAATACTTTCCAGTTAGAAATTATGAAAACAGATTTGATAATTGCTAATGTTTAGTAACACTATATTAATATAGATAGATGAATTAAAATATACGGCACCTGCAAGAGGCCTATTAAGGCACATGTAATCATAGCTTGGAACTTCCATAAGCATATCAAGTGAACATATCTGGGGTAAGTGTAATGTGGTATGGAAAATGTTGGTTCAAACAGAAAAAATAAGTCAATATTTTTATTTATAAAGCAGCTATGAACTTTTCTGTGATGCAACAACACTGTTTTTTTAATATTTTTTTTTATTTCTTGGTTGAGTATATTTTTTAATGATCTAAAACAAAGTAGGTAGGTACGTAGTAAATTAACATGTAATTAAACACCAAGAAACAGATGCTGGGGCAAATTTAATCACTGATTACATTTGCCCCAGTCTCCATGTATGCATATTAGGAGGGTGAGTGTAATCACTGCTCAAACATTTTTCATCGAAAATTAATTTCAAATCTTATAGTAAACTCGGACTCCTCTCTGAAAATGACATAGAGAAGTAAAATGTAGCAATTCCAGGCAGTGAGGGCAGTGACCACTTAAAAAATGGAAGTGACGCTTGTAAAATTGGTGCAAATGTATACTTTCAAAAAATAAGCTAGTACTTTGTAGTTGTAGGAAAGTGTTAAAAAATAGAATATATATACAAAAATTATATTTTTTAATTTGGGCACTAGAAGTTCAAAAACGCATTTTCAAAAAAAAATCAACAGGATTAAATTTGCCCCTGATTACATTTACCCCACTCCATCCTATACGCAGTTTTCACTAACAGTAAATATCTTAAGATGCTCCCTAGACAGTGTAAGCAGCATAGGCAGTAAGATATCTGTGAAATTTTATCAAAATACAAGATGTCTCAAGTTTTAAACGAGGCTAACGTGGTCAGGAAAATAGAAATGAAACAAATTTTGAAAATCTAAACTATGGTACGAAATCTACCTTTTGCATACTATAAAATTTGATACCAAAGCACTATTAACTTTAAGATAATTTTAAATGTCTTCAAAAAATAAAGTTTTTGGCAAATTAAACCAGTAAAAATATTCATCTTCACAAAAATTAATCGGAATTGCCTAATTTAAAGTTCGTTAAAGGGGTAAAATTTTGTCAAAAATTTTATATAGGATAACAAATGATATCAATCTTAATTTAAAATAAACGTTTACCAAAAAATTCCCTAATTACCTACGTATCATAAGACAGAGAAAGGGCAATTTCAAACACAATTCCTTCTTAAATTAAGCTAATGATAATTATGTCTGCATAAGTCCACTATTAGTTTAATAATAATCCAATGTTCATTTTCCGTATATTACTGGAATACCTGGAGCCAGAGAATTCCATAGGGTCGAAGCGAGGATTAAACAGACTTTTGAAATATGGAAAATTCGAATACCTATAGAAAAATAGCAGCGTATAAATACAAGTACTCACATGGACAAACTTTCAAATTCCTTTGTTCTAAAACATAAATGATTAATGACCCTCAGAAGACCACCAATCGAGTTTGGTGGGCCGTTCGGCCATTCATCAATAGATGTCGTCTCAAGTGTCGGCAGAAGAAAATTATTAAAAATTAAATTCCCAATATAATCAACTGAAATTATTGAAATAATACATTAAAATGCATATAAAATCATAATAATAATAATACCACAGAGAAAATTTTGAACAATGTTTTACATGCTGATTTCTTGGTACTTTGAACTATAAACATCCGTTGATAATGAGACGTTTTCGCAAAAGCCGATAGATGGCAGTACAGGTCAACCCTAGTTTAGTCACAGATCAAACAAACCAGATGTTTCACTTATGACGTTTCATGATTTAGATAATAAATCAACTCCTGGAAGGTACGAATTTGTGTAGTGATCTGCGCATATACCAAGCAGTCTTAACCAGCGAGTATAGACACAGGAGGGAGGTGATGACACGTAACAATAATTAAAAGTCACCTAATAAATACTCAAAAAAACCACTTAAATGTATAACAATAAGAACTCTAAGCTTCAATAGAATACACTGCATTCCATAATAATTAATATCACTGGTGTAGCTGATGACGACTTCCATCTCTGAGATTTCAGTACTAAACACTCTCTCCTGTGATATTGTACTCGCTGGTCTTAACTTCCATGTCAACCGCTAGGTTGCTCTGTTTATAACTTCTGCGCAGAATCCTGGAAGGTAAACGTCACACGACAAAAAATGAAACTGGTTACATAGGGAATACTATTAAGTGAAACATCTGGTTTGTTTGATCTGTGGTTTAGTTTCAGTTTCATTTGAAATTAAATATTGGCAGTACTTGGTCGTTTTCATATGTTAAGGACGAGTTGTACCAACTAGGTTCAGGCCAAGTTCAGCTTGATCCGAGATCAAAATCCATGGTTACGATTGTTACAACATTGCATTCGACACCAAAATCTGGTTCACGTTCAATAACTCATTTTCTTTTCATACTACCCTCAAAATGGTGGTGTACAAAATTGAAGCTGAATAAATAGGGTGTATTCATTCTCACTCAATGGAACATGTTGAAGTTCTCACAATGGAGAGTAACTTTACCTTTTAATATCAATAATTTCTGATGGTTAAGTTTTTTCAATTTTTTTTAATTAAGTGCACAACTGCATCCGCTGTGAATTTTTCGACTTCGTACAGAAAAAATTATTAGTCTGAAAACACATGACTAAATTATTTCCAGTAAATAAAACACCTGCTTAAAAAATTCTGATACGATTCCATATTAAGAGCTTTTACTTCTAGACACAAACATACCGTTCGCTATAAACCCATTATTCTGAAAAGTACACACCTTGTACGTTCCTGACTTCAGAGGCTTCGATCGACGAACAAGTGCGGTAGCAGGCAAGTTTTTGCGAAGGCCTGTTTTATTTTACAATTCTCTTTTACACCGGAAGCCATGTTTCTCAAACATATGTTCGTTTTGTCTGGTCTGTTGCAACTCCAATTAAGTCGAGTATACATTTCCTAGGCCTCGGTGATAATTAACCACAAAAATTTATATTCCGGATTATCAATTTTCAATTTATTAAATTCGTAAACGAACGTAAATAGCGGTAATGTGTAAGCTTTCTACTAATTAGCTCTCGAATTAAATTGATTTATTACGAATTATTATATGCGCTGCCTGAACAAGAAACAGGTAGGTGCGTAAAACAAAAATCGGTGCCCACGTTCTGTAAATTTATGAGGGAAATTATAAAGAAATCTAAGATGCAAGGTTGTTAGTAAGACTTTCAATACGCATGACGAATATAAGGAAAAAGATAATACACAAAGCTACAGTAACAAGTTTTCTTCTACCAGTGTTAAAGAAACTGTAATTTTTCATTCTCTTTACTTTTTATTAGTAGGTACGTACCATCCATAAGCTGATTTTTGCTATTTTCTTTTTTTTAAGGCCCCACAGCAAAAAAAAAAGGTAAGGAGCCTTCCAACAACGACACATTTTTGGCTATACCTCTAAAACGGCTCAATAAATCAAAATTCTACAAGATATAAAAAATAAAGACCATTATTTTTTCTATAGACAGACCGACGACAATTTTTTTACTCGAATTTAAAATCTCGATGTTTAGACATTCTAAGCCTATTTAAATAATCAAAATTTTCAATTTTTTTTCGCGTTACTATACTTCCACTGGATGTGGAAGTAATTAACGTAAATTGTTATTATTTATATACCTATGTACCTCAATTATGTGTGACCTAATAGCGTTTCTTATTCTTTCAGACATGTGACTGAAACTTCATGTCGATTTAAGTACATATGTACAATTGTACAGTCAACAAAAGAAAAAAATATTTACTAATCAATGAACTTAGACGAAGAAATATATAATAAAAACACAAAGATGAGCCTTGCTAACGCCCCACTTTTTCCAAATTTCTTTAAGCCTCCGAGACATGGACCGTCAGGACGCCAGGGGTAGAATGCGTATTGATGCTTTCGAGATGTGGGTCTGGAGAGGTTTGTAATGAATTCTTATCCCACCAACAACTCGATTCTGCAAGAAATACGCGCGTCAAAACTGCTTTCTCGAATACAATTTTTTGGTCACATCAACGGAAGAAAAAACGACATAAAATGGTTAATGGTTCGAGGTTAATGACAAGCAGCGAAGAGGATACCGTTCAAAATGTTGGGATGAATCAACAGATAACATGATGCTGTCAAGCGTGCCATACAACAAAGGGATGCTAACTAGAATAATTCGTGAGTCACAAAGCACGTCAGTATCATCTGCAAATAATTACTGTAGTGATAATTAAGTGACATTAAAAATCGTACCTGCTTAGCTGCAATTTCTTTGAAATTATGTTCGGCTAAGAGAAACTTCGGTAATGAATTACGAAAGATTAGAATTTTCGCAAAATTTTCTCAGAACAGTAATTTGGGCATATAGTAGGGCATATTATTTTTCAATATAAATGCGTAAGTAGTTTATTTTTTCTTAAATCCTTTTAACAGCGTAAACCCTAAAAGCAGTATTTCATCGTTTGTTGTGATCATAATGAGCTCACTGCAAAATACTCTTTTTTCACACGAAATCAGGATATTATTTACCAAAACGCTTGTAAAAGTAAGAGTACTACATCACTAACATAACCTAATAACAAGCCTAACACCCACGTATTTTTAAACAAACGGTACTTAAAAATAAACACAAGTAAAATTGAAATTAAAAAAAAAAACCGATCAATGTATCTAATCGTACCAGTTTCATATGACCGAATCAAAATGAGTCCTAAATCATGTTCGGCTACCATAATTGTCTGCACATTTTTTATTTTACTTCAATCGGTCAATTTCTAGAGAAGTTCAACATGGCGAATTCAAGATGGCGATCAAACATCAAAATCTAATATGGCCTATAACCTTCTCGACAAAATACTCTTTCAAATAAAAGAACTACGTCAAAATCGGATCACCCGTTGAAGAGATATGAAGCCACAGACAGACAGATAGACAGACAGACAAACAAACATACGCGACAAACTTATAACAACCTCTTTTTTGGGGTCGGGAGTTATTTACTAATTAGATTAAAAATGTACACCGAGAACAATCGAATGAAATTGGCAAATCAACAGATCGGTTGTAAAAGTAATGAGGGGTCTACAGACGATCCAATTTGCTGGAGCCAACATTGTTGGCATGCTTTGAACTCATTCGTAAAAGTGAGCTGGTCCGCTGGAATTCCAGCAATTAATAAAAACAAACAAAACGAATTTTTTGTTTGATTCACCTCCGTACACTTTTAATGTAAGTTTGATTCTACCTTGAGACACAAACACCTTGTACAATGTACTGTAATGCATATGCAAATTATCTGGTTTTAATGAATAATAAAATATTAGCTATATTTTAAGAAATGGCGTTTTCGAAAATAATGTCCAGTAAACTAGTATTCTGCAATGTGTAAAAGATGGAGTGTTTTGCAACGCCCTTATAGTGTCATCACAACAACGGAGGGAGACGAAATTCCAGGTGTTTTTAGTGTTTCCATTGAGAACAGGTGTATTTGCATTAAAAACTAACGTCAGATTCGTGTTTCAGGACACCAACAACAACAAAAAATTGGATAAAATGCTAAACTTCCGTAACTCTTCGATATTACCAAAAATTATATGAACATTTCATATTCTTTTCATTAACCAACTAATATTTATGTATTATAACATAACTTATCTTTAGAGTTCAACTAAGGACCCGCGTTTGTGTAAAAAGTCCGTGTTTGTCGAAGAGGTTGTTTTAAAGGCAAAAGCATATATTTATGACATGTCTAATACAACTTTAAAACAATACCTATACCTATTACAATATTTAAATATATATTTTTATTGTTTAACAATTCCTATGTTTTACTTTTCACATTTTAAAATTACCTATATGATTATGCCAACAAGTAGCATTGCTTTCAGTGTTATTTCTAATTAGAACGATCAGGCACAGTACCGCAATTTTGGTTATTTAGAAAGCTAAATAACGATATTCTTAATTACTTAATTATATTCGTATTATTTTTCCTTTCAATAATTCTACGTTTCGTAGTTGCGGATATTAAGCGCCTAGAGAAAGTTCACCAACAAATTTTTATTAGGCATGTCTAAATTTCCGTCCTTATACATAACCTTTGGGAACTACAACCGTTACCTAATGTACGTTAAGGAGATAAAGTGCCCTCAGGGAGCTATTTTCCTTTTACATATATGCCATAAATACAGCACAGAAAATTTTTATGCGCATGTAAAATTATTTTCTATTTATAGAGTACGTATATACCTAACCTTTTGAAACTTGATACAGTCGCAAAAAATCGCATACATATATACGTGCAATGTAACCTAGATAGTTATATTACAGAAATAAGGTTAATAAAAAAATCGCGTAAACATTTACAACTGTGGATACACATTTGAATGTCTGGTCTGGCCAAGGTTTCGAAAACCTTAATGTTAAGCAACACATTAAGACATTAAATATGCTGAATAAATAGCAGAATTTCGCAAATTCGGTAATAATTTTGTCAAATTTTGTATTAAAATGAAACCGGGTGTCAAATCGACACCTAGATGTCATGTGGGTTGTTATCGTTATTATATACTTAGATACCTATAGAACGGAGAATACAATGTAATGTGGCAAAAAAGACCAATATGACAATTTCCATGTTATTATGATTCTTTAATAATGGAATTTAGTGTCGAAATTTTCATGATTAGTTTGCAGTTTGAATCAGAAATATAGCAGGAATAAATTTATCGTTGCCGTTGCAGAAAGAGCTAAACTATCCGTCACAAGCAGCGTATACAGCTCAAACAACATAAACATTGTCATATGAACCTTAAGGTGATGTTTAATGAAAAACTTACTTTCGCTTAGTTAATTCCATATTTGGCAACTTAAAATTTGCTTGCCCACGTACGAAAGTGAGTCCCTAAATCAAAGATAGAACTGTCAGTAGTCACATACGGTCCGATAACTGTCAAAAAACACCTATTGGTCGTTCACGGGAGTCCTAATTTAACTATAACTGATACTAGGTGTTTAAAAACTTACTTCCGCCTTGCTAATTCCATTTTTCTTAGCAAATTTCACCACAATTCACTTAAAATTAATCCATAGCGATATCACACACAACGAACGGCAGCATAACGCGCCAACTATGCCTTTTCTGAGCACGTGCAGTTGGCTTGGAACGGAATATGGCGCGGACTACGGGCCGAGAGCTCACTAGCCGCGAATCGTGCAACACAATCGCGCACTACTTGACTGTTACTAAATTCCTGCCCAGCAGTAACGAGTCTCGGTGTTCAACTGAAACTGAAACTCAGGAACTAATATTGCTGTTACTTTCTATTCCAATTGAGAAATTTCGATGTAATCAACTTTTTCGTTTTCATTCATTCTATTAGATAGTAAAATTGTTTCGTTTCTTGCGTTCGCTATGCCTACGCAAAATTGAAATTGGCTTACACATGCTATTTATTAAAACCGGAATTTATAAATGTGTACAAGAAACGAATTTACTGAAGTTGGAAATTTTTTCAGTCGTAAAATGGTTTAAAAGGTTATCCCAGAGTTGTCGAGTTGTGACTAAACTTATTTGCTTTTCAATACTAATTAAATAACGTTTCTCGCAAATGTAAATTTGCATTGTCGTTTCAAGAAAAATATTCAGAACTCAGTGTTTCCCACAAAGGCAGCGCATGAAATGTAAATAAATTTCCTTAACTTTATGTTACCAGGATATGGCCACCACTAAAATACAAGTTTTGAAGAACTAAATAACAAAAGAAGCAACTCTAAAAACATGTTTCTAATAATTTAAAATTTTTATAACTGCCGTCATTTTGCGACCATATTTTACATTTGCCAAGAACATGTTTATATTAAATATCGCTGTAATTTTTTGCAATGTTTATTTAGTTCGTTTTTCGTGGCACCAGATAAAAATAGGGGAGCAATCAGCACATGAATCATGAGATGGATCGTTTTAGCGATGTAGTTCATTATACAAAAATCTTGTCGTCGAAAGTGATCCAGTATGAATAATACCCAAGTGAATCATATCATCGATTTTATGATTTAAATGTAGCAGGTATTCGTGATGTTAGCAAAAGTTTATCATACAAAAATCTTGTCGACGAAAGTGATCCAGTATGAATAATACCCAAATGAATCATATCATCGATTTTATGATTTAAATGTAGCAGGTATTCGTGATGTTAGCAAAAGTTCATATCTTATCATGAATCAAAGTTGGGTGTGGTGAGGATCTCAATATGGTTGTATAATATTTTTAATTCTAAAATTTCGTCGGTCAGAGAAATATATTTTTCTAAGAAGCAAGCGCGGATTTTTGGGGGGCTGGGGGTAACGTGGTAATTACCCCACCTCCCCCCAAGATTCTGTAAACCACCAACTTTCATTTTAAAATTCCATAATTTTTATTTTTTATTTTATATTTTTGAATATATATGCTATTTAATAGTGTTTATAAATTTTTTTTCTGAGTTTCTCCCCCCGCTCAAGGAAAAACGTTTTTGTTATTTTCAGCACGCGGCTGTGTCCCCCCCCTCCCCCAAGCTCATGGTCCAGATCCGCTCTTGCTAAGAAGCATGTATAAATAAAAATAAGCATAATTTATTGTCAATGCTTGTATTACCGCACGTTTCTTTACAATGTTAGACAAATCATAATTAGATTGTATTCATAAATATATTAATTCATTACTAAGTTATACAGCACATGACATTTTTTCTCTTTTATGAAACATATACGATTGAAGCAACCATTTTGCGGACCAAAGCTATAAGAAAAGCATCGGCTTCTACATTTTTTAAAGGGATTTGCATTCATACAGTGAGAAAGAACTTAAAACACAAAAATAATAGATCTATTTGCTTTACAACGGTGATAAAAATAATTTTTTTATATCATTTTAGAAAAAAAAACTTTATATGCTCAGGATTTGAACGCGGATTTACACATGGAAATCCTCAATCAATCAAAACAAATTTATTAAAAATTAATAATTTTACATCTGTCCCACCCGAACACCCGTGTCCGGAGCCAGCCTAACATCTACCATGCGAAGCATCGCTGTAGCAATTGAAAGGCTGGACGGAGTGAGGCCGGGAAAGATTATTGAAACGATAGTAAACAAGTGACCAACTCCTTTTACAAAAAGTAAATTAAAAGGCAATTAAAATAAAAACTTATCTAACGATGTAAATTTAAAACAATTTGTATAAATGTATATGTAACATAGTTGAAGGGCATAAGAAATGTATAGGGAATCCTCACTTTAAGCACAGCGTAGCCGTAACCGGCAGGTAAGGCGGTGTGTTTTCTGGGAATGGCAGCAATGCCCTACCGTACACTGGTAAATAAACAACAAAAATAAAATACAGTGAGAAAGGACTTTTTACTACACATATTTGACATTGTTTCGTATTATTATCTTGTGGAAAAATTTTGGCGCAACTAAATTCATATTGGACTAACTATACGGTTCATTACTAAAATTTTGGTTAATTTACATATTCAACGACCCTTAGATATGTCTCCGTAAGTTTCGCACTTTATAACATGTATTTGTTTATTTTTTTCTAAAAAATCAAAAATTGAGTAGGAACTGTCCATTTTATAAAGTAATAAAACTTGACACTAATTTTCTACTGGTTTTCATATTTATTTGTGTTTGCTTTTTATAAGCGTAAGTTATTATATTGCAAAAAATGGTAAGAAATTCTCAAATGATAAATCCTAAACTAATATTCATTGCCTCTAGATTCAACGGTTTTGCTTGTCGAACTATTATTATTATAAAATTGAATTTATATTCGTACTACTACTATTTCTAATACTTTAAAATAGTTTATTACATTTAAGTTAAACGTATATTTAAACACGAAATGATTTTAACATTTTCTTTGGAAATTGACAATATTATATATTTGCTAATAATTCGCTATAAAAAAGCACAATGCCAACAATTCGAAAATAGAACAAAATAAAATATATTAGTTTCTGGCTGTCTGTTTTATTTGTCACACTGACCCAGTTTTGCAAACAAAATATTTAACAAATTTTATATTTGCTCGATTATTGAGAAAAAAAAATTGTCTACATGTGACCAATTAAAACGCATTTTAACATTTTATTTTGTAAAATTCATTACAAAGTTTATGATATGAAATATGCTCAATTGAATTAAAAAGGCTTGCGAAATGTTCGCCAGCTTTACGAAATAAATTTAATTATTTTTTACGAAACTATATCATTGTTTTAAAACTTGACCTCAACAAAAAAAAATAGTAAAATCCTAAAACATTTTGAAATTTAATTCCTGTCACTTTCTCTGACACAATACAGCTTTTACACAAATGATTATGCTTCATTTATTTGTCTTCTAAATATAATTTTATTTGTAATAATAGAATTTTGCAGAGTGAGAGGGAAATATGCGTTTATTTTCGACTTATTATAAATATCTAAAAAACCAAACATAGCATAATCTATAATCTTTAAAACTGTTTTAGATACCTGCTACTGTTCTAATGAATACGACTATATATATTTTTTATCGTAAATGTCTGTTGAACTTGAATATTGTAATTTGTCAATGAAAATAGTTAATTTCATTATTAGAGCACGGCATTATGGAAAAAACTGTACATGGTTGTATTCTTTAGAGCAATGGGAAGTATCTAAAACTATTTTATGATTTTTTAAATATTTATAATAAACCGAAAATAAACGCTCATTTTCTTCTCTCTACAAAATCCTATCCTTCAAACTTACTAGCTTCTTGCTGTCCGTTTATTACTTCCACATCGTGCATGGAACTAAAGTAACGTTTTTTTTTTTGTTCAAATGGGCCTAGAATGTCATGAAACGTCGCGATTCAAATTTGACCAAAAAAATAAATAAAATTCTGTCTGTCTGTGACTTTCTTTTGTATGCACGATTATTCTGGAACGGTTTACGATATTGACTTGTTTGGTACACGTATGTATTGTAACGAGATCTGAAACTAGATTATAATTTGGTCTTATTCCGCTGAAGGGTTGGGGGATAATTGGGGGTAAGTAGGTAAAGCAGGGGGGGCAATTTTGTTTAGGACGGGCCTGACTCTAAGTGCTGCACCTGCACAAGGACACGTCATCTGTCAAAATTGTCCGGCTTTAGTATCCTGTATAGCGGTTTCTTAAAGAGATTTACCAGGTACCTTGATATGAGGAATTTGACATGAGGCTAAGAATTTGCTTTCCATGATACCGGCCTCCTTACAAGTGTAAGTATAGCTTGCTTGGACGAGGTAATTATTTCAACTGCAAACCTCTGATTTGATTAATATCTGACATTGACCTTCTGAGGTAGATTTAGAATGGCACTTTAATTATTAAGTAATCATTTTTACAAAATAGATTAATGACTGGGCGCATTTTAATTGGATTAATGCCAGAGCAAACCGTGTAATTTCTGCAGCTTATATGCAGGGAGCAGGGAACAAGTAATAACAATAATTTTGAATTTTAACCAGAACAACGCTCTGTCGTGATTAAAACATACATAATCCTGTTTAAATGAATGGGTTGAAAATAATTAATTTACACTAATAACTATTGCAAGCCGCATTAACAAACCATGTACCATGCACAAACAAAATTTAATTGCAATGAAACAGGCACGTGGATATATATTTAAAACGCAAGAAGTTTTTGTCTACAATTCGCCGAAACTTTCAATGGAGCGATTTTCATTTTTGTTTTAATTAAACAGGTTGGTAAAAATCCGGATTTGTTATTAAAGCGCAGCCCCACATGAGTTATTGTCTAATTTCTGGGTTTTTGCGAACTTTGGTTTTTGATATGAAAGTGATAGTAAGAGAGAAGAAACTGCAGTATCTCATAGAATGTGCCATAATTATATAAAAAGTTCAGTAAATCTATGAAGAGTATGTTTACTCTAATTTTAGTTTTCCGATACGCTTTCCAAAGGGAAAATATGTCTACAACTATGAAGGTAACAATTTATCTTACATATTTTTCATTAATAATAAAAACAACTAGAATAAAATATACTAATAGTCCATTGCATCTAAAATCAAAGAATAGAAGAAATAAATAATATTATTAAAAAAATTACTAATCCATTCTTTCTATATTCAGAAAAGCCTAAAGTTTCATAATACCTATCAAAGGTTTTTTTTAGTTAACATAACATCGCAGGTTTTTACTTTTCGGGGACAATGTGTGTTCGCCTTTAAAAATGTACTCTTGTCTGGTTATCAAATCATCTAAGCATTTTTAGGATTTGCTCTCCTACTATTAGTAATAATAATACAAACTCACCTTTTGAAAATTCTGTTCATAGCACTAGTACGCATTTGATTTCAAAACGAAAAAGTCTCAAATTCACTCACTATATCTGGGCAGTTCCGACAAATACAACACAAACCTTAAACACTACGCTCTAAAACTAACTGTAACTCTCTTTGCACGGAGGTAAAGAAAGGTTTTACGAAAAAGGCATTATCAGTTTACCTTTCTAATTTGCAATATTCTCTGCAAGTAGGGTTGTGTTACCTGATTTGCGAAAAAGGAATGGGTACATTTTCCTTATATTGATAATTTATTCATTTTACTGCACAAATGAATACCTATTTATGATGAGACACGGAGGGGACATCAATAATGTAACGGAATGTTTAATTGCTTATTGTAAAAATAAGCTTCTTGGTCTATAAAATACCCAGAAAATTATTGCCATCCCTATCAAGACGGAGAATTGCAGGTAATGCTGTTTTACCTGTTATTGGCAAAATAGTGAATGGATATATATAGTAGACCACACGGTATTTGGCCCTATACAAAATTGCAGAAGCTATATTGTACCACAGACGTGCCGATAAAACTACTGTGTGTGGGATAAGGGTATTGAGATATATTATGAAATGTTGCAATTTAATATTAATATATAGGCTGTTCGTTTTATCAGGAGCCTCGAAGATATCTCGCTTAATGTCAATCGTGCAAAAAAAATGTTTTTATAAAAATTGTGCCGAATTTTATAGGCTACAAAATGGTTTAAAGAAATTAAACTCTATTAAAAACCTGTCATACTGTCTATTAAGGAACTGTTTTAGGAAGTTACAGAACTTGGACTAAAAGTTAAGGATAGGATTTTGCAGAGTGAGAGGGAAATATGCGTTTATTTTCGGTTTATTATAAATATTTTAAAAAATACAAATGGTATAATCTTTAAAATAATTTCAGATACTTCTAATTGCTTTAAGGAATACAACCATATACAGTTTTTATCATAAATTTTGTATATAGAGTAATCTACCATGACATGTGGAAAATTTATCAGTAGGTTGTCCTCACCGAAAGGAATTTAAAAAATGAAAGTTAAAAAAATGACTAAAAAAATGACCTCTTTTTTGTAGAAATGCGCCGCTAATATCTGACGTAACGCGGTACAACCATATCACTTTATCAGACTTGGGATTGACACTATTGATAGCAAAGCTGGAGAGGGTAGAAGTGACTTTTTGGTTTTAATGAAATCACACTATAAAATAGCGAAATAAATCGAAAAGACCCTATGCAAGTGAACTCTGCAACAACAAGTAGATATGAGAGATATTTACTTAATTTACTCAATAACACAAAAACACCAACTTCGGCGGTGCTTTACACCTGGCGGTGTACCGATTGTTCGACCGAAAGCAAAAAACGCGGCACTTT
Organism: Rutpela maculata; assembly: GCA_936432065.2. NCBI lineage: Eukaryota > Metazoa > Arthropoda > Insecta > Coleoptera > Cerambycidae > Rutpela > Rutpela maculata. The sequence continues at coordinate 62,974,770 of OW386290.2, forward strand.
GACCGCACCCGCAACACTTTTTATACCAATTAAGGAAATGTAAACATCTCCAATATGTTCTTTCACAAGTAAGTTCGTCGCCCTATTCTGACTTAGACACTAACAGTAGTGTATCTTCGTAACTTTTAACCATTTTTAATATACTAAATTACCTCGGAATACTCTAAAATTTTGCAAGGGTTTTCCCACATTGAAGACTAGTACATCATTTTATTTTCCGCCTATCATAGCAAATCACGTGGTATAGTTAAATGCCATTCTCTAATAATGAAATTAGGAAGTATTTTCATTGACAAACTACGATATTCAAGTACAACAGAAATTTACAATGAAAAAAATATATAATTGTATTCGTTAGAACAATAGCAATTATTTAAAACAGTTTTAAAGATCATACTATGTTTGGTTTTTTAATTATTTATAATAAACCGAAAATACACGCATATTTCCCTCTCACTGCAAAATCCTATCCTCAAGACGAAATGTTTATTTCATGATATTTTTTTTTCATTTCCGCCCTTGTGCTCCTACAGCAGGTGCTAATTACTAAATTACCCAAAACACTTATAAATAAATCCGCCACTTCTGGTAAAATTTTATTATTATTATTATATTTTGAGAATTTGTTTGTAGTCAAATACGGTTTGGTCGACTGTATATTTCATTTATATTGAGAAACAGATCAAAACAGGGTGGGAAATAATTTTTGACTAGTTGTGCACAAAGATGTTCAATTATAGTGGTAAAAATGGTCCCAGAAGTGTTTCGAAATTGTTTTATTCATTGCACTTCAACAATTCTCTAAAGCCTGTAGTGGTTTTAATAAACCAAGCGTTGTACGTCACTTCTAAGATGTTTTACTACGTTTACATGGTATCAAAGTTATTACATAAAATCTTTAATAGAATTATTCACAATAATATTAATGTTGAAAAATAGTAGATAAACTTTACCTACTTATAAAACTTTGACTACTCAAATCAAAAACCTAAAACAAAATCAGTTAAACATATAACAAAATGACAACTTGATATAAGCAAGGATGAGTTACGCGTGGCAATATACCATGTAAACAAGGTTGTAGGAGTACGTGATGTAACACCTACTTAAATGTTCCGTAATGTTTACGGAATTAGCAGTTGATTTCATTTTGAGTTGGTACTTTATGACGTCGGCATATTTGCAGTGATGACGTGCAACGGTTGATATGTTGGAACCACTATAAGAGATCTATATTTGCGTAAGTAAGGGAAGTAACCCTTTAGTTTTTAGTAAAACTCGAATCACTGAAAGAAACAATACATGTTTTTTTAGAAGCCTAGTACTGAGAAAGTGCACATAGATCTGAGTGTACTCGTTAGAGATCTTCAAAGGTAGAGGTGAAGGGAAGCGATAGTCCACCTAATAATAGAAATTTACGATATGATAAAAATAGCACAGGCACACAAAATATTTTTTGTAAATCGCGAAAATAACCTAAAAAAAGCCTCATAATTGGTGGGTACCGGAGCCAAACGGATACCTGATTCGTATTCAACATGGTTGCCCAATGGAGTCCCAGAAACAGACCTTTTTTTGTGTGAGTGTGTCTGTGTAATATATGAATATCACCGGATCCTCCGCCATTTTCTAGAAAATCGCGTCTGCAAATATATTACACAGACACAAAAAAGAAGTGAAAAGTGATCTGTTTCTGGAACTCCATTGGGTAACTCCTATGTATTTCGACTTGCTGAATACCAATCAGATATCCGTTCAGCTCCATTCAGCACATCGAAATACGTATGGGTTATCCAATGAAGTACCAGAAAAAGACCACTTTTTTATTTCGTGTGCCTTTGTAATAAATACACTTATTTATCCTAGTAAAATTTTACAAATTAGTCAATGGACTACTTTAGTAATGACGTCAAAACTAGTCAAAAATGTCCGGAATGTGTGCATTCGTACTACTCAGCGTGTCAAAAATGTATGGGTGTAGTAAAAGCTCCTAATAAATTGAACCCTGTGAGTTCTGTAATTTAGGTCCTTAAGACTATGAAAATATATCTCCACATTTTGTTGACAAGTTACACAAAACAATTAAAGATTTCTACGTACTACATAATATTCTGAAAAGATGTAGGTATAATATACCCGAGTGAAACATTTTAAATATTTGATATGAAGAAGAATATTTAATTTAAATATGGAACGAACGTTTACTCCGAATTTTTTTAATCCTTATGCATATTGCATATTGCATATAGCATATAACACATGACAAAGTTTCAAGGCATGCGCTACGACTCCATATACTGCGGATTGCCTACTTTTTGGGGCTTTGTACGTCACAGTAATGGACCAGTTTTGTGTGACGTATAAAGCCCCCGAAAGTAGGCAATCCCTGAATACATGTAATTCATAGTCCAACGTCTAAAAATTTGTCATGTATATTTTATACATGTATAGTAGAGCTAGCGACGGGATTATAAAATGGCCAGCGGGCTGTCGAAAAGCGTAACAATAATAGTCCACAGTACAGTATGATTACTAACAGGATGAGTAGCTTCGTTTTAACGAGACGCCCAACTTTTCTCTCTGCAAAAATTCTCGGTAGGGTGGGCTATATGAGCTTGGGTACGTATGTCGATTGAGTGATTGTTCAAATTTTATTACTAACAGTTAGTTTTTTAGTTAAATCTTAAGATAATTTGATAAAAAAACACGAAAAAACGTTTGTCCTACAAAACTGATGGTTTGACCGAAGCGTCCCCCATCCCCAACATGTCCAAATAACGAGGTCAAAAAAATGATTACTTACGAGCTGATTTTTGTACTATTGCTTAATAAATGTTTTTAAAATCAAATGGCCACATTGTCCTACAAATTGAATGGTATGTTTTTCCAGTCCTGCGCTCGGAAATTGTCACGGTAACACTTTTCTCATTACTAACAATCTAATCTCTTGGGAATAAAGTGTGAAACACGATTTTACTAATAATGTCCTACAAAAAGAGTGGTATATATTAATAAATTTTTTTTTTTTTTTTTTGAAATTTGTAACACTACAATACTACTCAATATTTTTTTTATTTTGATTAAATTTTGGACAATTCTGAACAAGTTTCATTAACGAAATTTTTCAATAAAAAAAAATGCCTAATATGATTTTTTAATTTTGCCCACATACTTTGGTACCGCAGGTAGGTCTTTGCATTTATAAAAAAAAATAAAAAAGTTATAAGGGTGTCTTCATTTTAAGTGAGTCACACACTGTATAACATAGTATCTAATTGAAATGAAATGGAAAAACATTTTTTAATTGCTACATAAAGTAATTACATAATACCTACATTATTTTTAAGATTTAAGGGATTCTGATATGCCTGTGATAATGTTAGTCAATTTTAAATACCTGAAAGACAAAATTGAAGTAATTATTAATTTAAGAACAGGTAAAAAAAATTGTACCTTATCAATGAAATTTATGCCAAGCTTGGAGAAAAATTATCTTGTTCACTCGCTATATGCCATATTTTTACGGGGAACAATTATAACCCTGTTTTCTACTGTAAAGGAAAAAAGAGGCCATTTAATATTTTTTAAAAAATACAAAATTTCAAGAGGCTTTCATGCAACTCCTACACGTGGACGTACTGATTTAACAACATCGAGCGAGGTATTTCAAATCATTGAAGAGTATGCGAATAATGACATTAATACAGGACGGTACGAATTGTTTGAAAAAGACTATAAATGCAGAAATAAAAACCAAGAAATTAAAAAAAAATCGTAGGATACGATGCCTCTAATTTACCACCAACGGAAACAAGAACTGTTGCAGCAAATCAAGAGAATACAGTAAATCTGCAGTGTGCGCAGCCCCACCGAAAAATGCCAGAAAATTATGGATGGACAATAAATAATAGCAAATACGAATATTATTGGTTCGATGGTCCTCAAAGCGCATCTTTTGAAAAATTATCTTCTGACTGCCAAGTACTCTTTTAATAATTTTTTTACTTATGGATTACTCTGCAATTTTTTTTTTTTTAAATTTTATTACAGTGTTAGATAACATAAACGATGAAAATGATGTTCGTAGCAACGAGGATGGAGGATCGACGGATGAATCTGATGATATGCATAAATATATATTTTTTTATGCAATAAAAGAGAGTTATTCAAATATGAAAACTATGCATATTTCTTTTTTTTTGGCTACTCAAAAAAATTTTTTTTAATTTTTTTTGTAATTTTCTCACTTTTTTCATAAACTTTTCATATAAATTATGTTATTTTTGAATTAAATAAACAATTAAACATTAAAAATAATATTACATTAGAATTATAAAGAAAATTGTTCCGTCTTCTAGTCGAACATTTAATAAAACATATAAAAGTGGATGAAAATTTCAAAAATTCGCAACGAATGTAAATTTGTAAATTAGGGTTTAAAATCAAGGGAAATGTCGTTTTTTGATATTCTGAATCTGTGTGCAAAATTTGGTAGATATCAGAATTCCGCTTAAGTAATAAAAGTATATTAATTTACCAAAACCGCAATTATAAAATAATTCGTTATTTAAAATTTTTTTTCGGACATACCAATTTTTTTGTAGGACATTATTTTATTTGGGCAGAGAATACACCCTAGCATGTGTTATCTTTCTCCTACAGTTAGTACTGAGAAAAGTGTTACCGTGGGACTGACAATTTGTAGGACAATGTGACCATTTGATTTTAAAAACATTTATTAAGCAATAGTAAAAAAAATCAACTTGTTAGTAATCATGTTTTTGACCTCGTTATTTGGACAAGTTTGGGGGACGCATCGATTTTGTAGGACAAACGTTTTTTCGTGTTTTTTATCAAATTATCTTAAGATTTAACTAAAAAACTAACTGTTAGTAGTAAAATTTGAACAATCACCCAATCGACATATACCGGGTGTAAACGAATAGTGGGCCACCCCTGTAACTTCCTTGTTTTTAAAGACATCGGGATGAAATTTTGTATGGTAAAATTAGGTAAGATTAGGAACTTTTTGAGACCTATTCTCCATATTTATCACTTCCGGTTTCACCGGAAATGGCCCCAATAATATTTTCTAAATGGATCACCCTGTATGCTTTTACATTTTTGGAATAAAGATCACATTTCGGATATATTTATACTATTTTGAACAATTTTTACAGTGTTGTACGAAAAATAATTCGAATTTTAGTTGTCAATCTAAATGGCCGCGAATATGTTAAAATTATTTTTGTTCCAATGTAATTCATATAAAAAATACGAAAACGTCAATATGTCCAATAATACATCATACAGGATGTTGTAAACTCATTAAAATCACATTTTTCAAAATGACTCATTGGTTTTAAATATTATGATATGGGCCACCCGGATATTCAGAAAGCTCTATTTAGTAGGGGTTAAATGGTACCAAAAGTTCCGTATTGTGTAATCGTTACCGGCAGAAACGACAATTTTTCTTAAGAAATTTATGATTTATATCTAACTTCAATTAAATTTTGATCAACCCTGTATATTTTTGTTAATATTTTATGATATGCCACCCTCCGCAGGAGACAGAATGGGCCTCTGGCTGCATATCATAAAATATTAATACAAATATACAGGGTTGATCAAAATTTAATTGAAGTTAGATATAAATCATAAATTTCTTAAGAAAAATTGTCATTCCTGCTGGTAACGATTACACATTACGGAACTTTTGGTACCTACTAAATAGAGCTTTCTGAATATCCGGGTGGCCCATATCATAATGTTTAAAACAAATGAGTCATTTTGAAAAATGTGATTGTAATGAGTTTACAGCACCCTGTATGGTGTATTATTGGACATATTGACGTTTTCGTATTTTTTATATGAATTACATTGGAACAAAAATAATTTTAACATATTCGCAGCCATCTAGATTGACAACTAAAATTCGAATTATTTTTCGTGCAACACTGTATAACTTGTTCAAAATAGTATAAATGTATCCAAAATGTGATCTTTATTTCAAAAATGTATAAACATACAGGGTGGTCGATTTAGAAAGGACTATTGGGGCCATTTCCGATGAAACCGGAAGTGATAAATATGGTGAATATGTCTCAAAAAGTTGAAAATCTTACTTAATTTCACCATACAAAATTTCATCCCGATATCTTTAAAAACAAGGAAGTTACAGGGGTGGCCCACTATTCGTTTACACCCGGTATACCCACGCGCAGCTCACATAACTACCACTACCGAGAATTTTCGCAGAGAGAAAAGTTGGGCGTCTCGTCAAAACGAAGCTTCTCACGAAAATTCAGCGTGTTAGAAATCATTAAAAAAAAGGGTGCTGCACTGTGGACTATAAAGGGATCTACACACGACCCAGCGGCAGGGAGCAGACCAACCGACTTTCTCGGTACACTTTGAAGATTGCCATGCGAACTCGTAAAAGTGAGCTGGTCTACTGGATTGACCTGGTCTGCTCGATTGTCGGTACGCTTTGAAGACCTGAAATTCCAGCAGACCAGTTCACTTTTATGAGAGTTGTTACGGCAATTTTCAAAGTGTACCGAGAAGGACGGTTGGATGGATCGTCTATAGACCCCTCAAGCAGCCGAGACCGACAAAAGCGCATATGTATATGAACATACTTAACGCATACTAATAAAAGTTGTAGAGGACGCGAGTTTTTCAAAATGTTTTTTGTGTCCTATGAGGCTTATCGGAGGGATTATTTGAACTACTTCTATGACCAAAGTAGTTAAACAATGTATCAAAATGTGTTATGTCTTATGTCTGATATATTACTTATATCATGTTAAAATTATTTCAATGTGCTACTAAAAGTTATTGTTGTACACTCATATGACATTGACGTAAATGTAGTCATTATAATGCCAGCAATAACCCAGGTCTATATAAATTTCATTAAAGCGAAACTAATTACGGATGTAATTTTACAAGTGAGGATGTGGAATAACAATATGAATTATATTTACTTCATTATAATTATCTTTATAACTAAAGTAAAAAGTTAAAATTAACTTATTCATTTAATATGCAATGTGCATGTGCACCTTGCTAACTAAACTGTGGAATTAAATTTATATTATTAATAGCTTAATTATTGTTCATAAGGTTACTATCAAATAATGTGTACAGTGTGATTCTCCAAGGCGCTTATATTTCCACTGAATACAGCAAAAAAAGAAACTTATGTTTAAAAAAATATAACATATGCGTTTAATAGTTGAGTAAAATCTCTTCAGTTTCCGATTAAATCAACCAAACAGTTTTTCACTTAGAATCTCAAAAGATTTTTTCTGCATTCGAACGAATGGTGGGCAGCTGTCACGAAATTTTTTAAAAATAGCAGCCAAAATAATTTTTTGCGAATTTGTTAAAAACTACGTCTTGACTTAAAAATAAGAAATGGCTGTAAACGGTAGATAATTCGTTATGGAAGGTCCTCATAGGGCACTTTTCAGTATTCTCAGCTATTTCCACCGGTAGAAGAAACCGGTTAGAAAGACATTTTTTTCGGGTAGATGTCCAGGCTGAGACAAAAATATGGCTTCTATTCTAACAAATTATATCCTTCATTTTTTTTAAATCGATTTATTTTAGTGTTTTAATGAAAATATTGAAAATCGGCAACGAGATCATTACGGCATAAAAAATTTTTTATGCCGTAGTCATCTCGTTGACGATTTTTAATATTTTCTTTAAAACACCAAAATAAATCGATGTAAAAAAAAGGATATAATTTGTTAGATCAGAAAAGTCTAATTTCATTGGACTATTATTCAAATTAGGGAATTATAATATGCATCTAGCCGGAACCTGGCCCGGAGCCTATCAGATAACCACGGCGCGTAGCGCCATGGTGAATGTAGATGAAGCCAATTTGATACGTCCACAGTCGAGCCCGCAATTAATTTTTGAGTCATCTAACTAGTCTTCTATATTAGATGTCTCGTACCTACATGAAAATCTTCAATATCATCGTCATTATTATCGAAGAAAATTGAATTGTAAATCAGGAATATTTTCAGAATATATTTATAGTACTTATAATACAACTTTTTTTATATATTGCGCATTTTAAGGTATTTTTAAATGACTAGAGGATTTTAGAAATTATTAAAATTTACAACAATTTTTTGAAGCAAAAAGACGAAAAAAAATATTTATTTTAATTCCTAGTACCTTGTATAGTTGAAGTAGTCTTAATAGAGTGAGGGGAGAGGAATGAATAGGCTGGGCAAGTAGATCTCCCGTCTTTACTCCACTTACATTAATATGAGAGAGATGATATCGATGTCGGCATCTGACGAGGCGTGTACCTAGGCGTAAACCGTTAGACTGTTATTTTTAATTCAGGATAGCACTTGACATACCGCAGTCGAGCTTATACTGTCGGGGTGAAGATATAATTCGATAATTACTTTATGTTTCTTTATTTGGTAATGGGTTTTTGAAAATAATTTTAGTAAGTTTTGTTACTAATTCATAGCAGTGCTTTGGGGGATATTGTAAGTGTAATATTATAAATTATTATTATTTTATATCTATTTATTTTTTAATATAAAATATATTTTATATAATAATGTTTCGACCGTGTGAGGCATCTACGTCTACATCTAATCGTATTTGTGAAAATGAAAGTGATAGTGATTACAGTGATAAAGAAATTCAAAATCCATCAGTATTTGCAGTAAGAAAAAAACGAGTACATTTGGACGTGGACGAAAAACAAATTTGCTTAAATATTTACGACAGTATTTTGGAACGAAAAGCAAATGACGCTAATTTGGATGATGACGAAAGTTCCCCGTTCGACAATACACAAACTGGTGAAAGAAGGAGCCTTCCCAAGAAAACAACGATCCGACGCCGGTAAATCGAAAACGCTGGACCCATCATTAGCAAAAATTTTAAAATGTGTAGTTTCCGACGCGTATCGACAATGAAATTCCAACTCTTGACGTGATAGACAGAAAACTATAGGAAATGGATTATCCTCTAAAATATACCAAAAGAACTTTAGAAAATTGGATGAAAAAACTGGATTTAAATATCAAACTATTAATAAATGAATGGCGATTATGGAAAGCAGACGAACAGTAGATTGGCGAAATTCATATCTAGAAGAGATAAAACAACTCAGGGAAAATAGACCCATTTATTATCTAGATGAAACTTGGTATGAATTTTTTTTATTTTTGCAATGATTCTGTTTTTATTGTAGTAATAACTTTACTATTACATTTTATTTTTAGTTTATTTATTAAGACAAATATTTGTTTCTGTTACTATTTTTAGAGTATATTTTTTGTTTTTATTTTGTTTTAAACGTTTCTTGTTACTTTTTAAATAATATCTTTATCCTATATTAATATTCCATACCCATCCTTTCCTGGCGAGAAATTCTCATACCTCCTCGCGGTTCTTGCTGGGTAGTAACAATTTATATTAGGCGAACGGTAGATACTGTAACTATTATAGGTGTAGTCACTACTTTTATTTCAAGTTAATGCGTTTTTTGTACATTGAAGCAGTTTTGCAAAAAAAAAGTTTTAAAAATGAATTGAACACCACACAACAAATGAGTTTTTGTAAAAAGACATTTAAATTCTATTAAATATTGTTTTCCTCCTTTTTCTGAAAAAAAAAATAATTAAAAAAACCCAAGGTGTTCAACTCATTTTTAAAACTTTCTTTCGCAAATTTTGATATATTTTTTTTTGCAAAACTGCTTTATTTATCTTGGTACTCATGTCACAAAATATGGCTTGAGTCCCATGACTCAATACTAAGATAAGACCAATCTAAATTTCACAAGTCGCAGCTGACAAATACCTATTATACATTGAAAAAGTAAACGAGCGAACAATATAGTTAAATCCGGCTCTGCGTTCTGCAACCATTGCGTCTCTACAACACCGCGCAGATAGGCGGTACATCGATCACTATTTCGATTGCTTCAACTATACCTTATACCATCTTAAAGTACACAAAAAACTTATAATTTTCAAAAAACTGCTGCTATATGATGCTTTGGGCCAACATGATTTAATGATAATGCAATTTTTGGCCGTTTTTTGTAATATTTCCAAACCAAATTTGGTACACTTACTTATGACCATTAAAAGTGCATTTCCAAACATTTTTGTTAAAATGTAAGGCACTCAAACGAAAGTATTTAAAAAAAAAAAAGAAAAATCACCAATAACGGAGGTTTTAAATTTTTTTTTCGAGGTTAGGAAATTCAATTGAATAATTCTATCTTACTCAGTAGTGGCATTTATTACGAACAATTTGATTTTTTTATTCCGATCCAACTCAGAAGCCGACATATTTTTTCGAAAATTAAAACAGAAACACGAACAAATCGCAATATAACAAAAAAAAAACGCTGATCGACGCTGGATGAAAAAAATTTAGCTATAAACTCTCCCTCATGGCTAAAACGTAACAGTTTTTTCCCCAGCCATGAAAATTTTCCTTTATATTCACTAATAGGTACAATACTTTAATGTTTATATTAGATATTATGACTTTTTTGATAGCTCCTATTATTTTTGAAACATTAGCGAAACTTTTTTGCGGCAATGTTTTAAAATGGGATTAACACACGTTTCTTCAATTAAGTTGGTGTCATCTGGCGTTGATTAAATGCCAACTTTGATAAAACGTATGTCGAGTGTAGTGTTGAGTGTGTAAGTGTTTCTGGTACTAATATACGTCAATACTACTAGTTGTCAAATATTTTCTTCACGTAATGGTCACACAGACAATTAAATGTGTGAGAACTGGATAAGTTTTTTTTAGGTCATTGCAAGATCAATTCTATATTGTATTTTTTACCTTCAATATTGTGTGCATATTACACACAAATTATAATGCAAATTATATAGGGAAATCTCGGCAGATTACCGATTAACGCCTCAAAGAACATTAGACATTAAATAATAAAAAAATCACATTGGCAGACCGATCTCATGCATTTGTAATTAAACATAAATATTTATGACCACATACCTATAGCGAAAAATTAATAATACAATGTTGTTGCCATTGTCATGATCTTGGAATAGACGTATAAGAAATTAACATCATTTACACTGCATTAACAAGATAACAAGTAAACAGAATATACTATTTACATAAGTCAATTATTCTTACAAGAACAGTGATCGAGTTAATACGAAATTAATAATCAACTGCGTGTGCTTGTCATGCTTTATGAATGACTTTTATTTGTTTATGTTTAACACGGGAAATTTGCGGTTTTCTGTAGGATGAATGTTTTTTTATAAATCTGCCTATTAAGACTTATCACATTTTGATATATAATAATATTACCTAACCACGAGCTCGTATGAGGTACACGAGTATTTTAATGGATAAAAAAATGTCAATAATATTTCTTTTAAAGCAGTGTTCTGACTAGAGCAGGATATCAGTTGATAGGTCAGCACAATAATATAAACTAAGGCTTGGTGCACACGAACGTTACGAAACACCGTCCGTCTTAATGATCCAAAATTTAAAAAAGCTAGACCGACAACGCTTTATTAAAAAATATTTTTTTGTTAAAATAAATAAAAATATTAAAAACGTTTTTCACGTAGTCCCATAGTTCGTCTCTATTACTATGCTTCTCGCATAACGTCATATGTAATGCCTGCAGTACACTCTCGCCGAGACCGCTCGGCGAATGTCTCGGCGAGACATTTACCAAGGGACCAGGAAGCACGAGGGCGATGTGTACACTCTCGCCGAGACCGCTCGGCGAATGTCTCTGTTTTTAGTAATGTGAATGAAAGACATAGATATTTTTACAATTAATTAATTTTATTTATTTGCTTTTATCATGATTGGAAAATATTATTTAGGTATTAAGCAAATCACAACTTACACACTTTTTTATTTATTACGAAATTACCTACTTTCTGTATATTGTTGCCCTAATCTGGGCACGCTAATATACTAATTAGGTAAATATTTAAAAACACTCATTATTGGAGAATCAATCAAAACAACTACTCTTCTAGCTAATACTGACGAAGTATTGAATTACATGACATGATTCCTAGCATTTTAAAGAAAAAAATTATGTTGAAAATAATATTTTCTAATAACGACATGGACGTTGCTGAAATTGCTGCTGCAGCTTATTGTGCGTTTGCATATTTTATGTGCATATATACAAAAAATATAAAATTGAAAATGATGGTGGATGAAAACAATTCATCGAAATAGTGAGTATTGAAAATTTAAATGTGATATTAATTATTATTATTTACCTCACTGTATAACAATGAAACATGCCTGAATTAATAAAAGGTGTAGCCGGTTAAGCATATGAAAAATGCCCATAAAGGCCCATATTATTGCAGAAATCCAAATCGATAAAATTCTCAGAATATGTTAATTATGAGGTAATCTTTGCAGAACGGCAATCAACCCCCTCATCTGTAGCCTAATAACCCAGCCAGACCATATTTTTAAATAAAATTAATAAAGTAATAAGCAAATTAGCCTTATAAATGCTTCTAAACTATGTATGATGTTTTAGGGCACCAGATTTTAGGTTTCTCAGGTTAAGTTTACTTAATTTTTCTCCAAGAAGTATGGTTTCTAAACGTTTTTTTGTGTAATGTAGTACAAAAATTATGTTAACAATACATCATCGGAATGACACAGAATGACTCTCGTCATCAGAATGACCTAATTACTAACAGTATAATAAACTTTCGAATTGATATGAAAATAAACAAATGAAAACAAAATAGAACAAAATTGTAATGTTTAATACCTATTTAAAAAAATGAAATAAAACAAGAAGTTACAAAATCTACTACGTACTACTTATTAAATATTTGGTTAAAAAGTGTGTCATCTTCATCGTTATTTAAAACTTTAAAATATTTTGATGAAATTGGAACCGGTGCATCTTTTAATTTGCTCAAAATTCCAGTGCACTCCAGCTCCTGCCTATCTTCCTTATTGGGCCAAAATAAAGTTTTATTGTTTCGGGCCATGAACGAAACAAGAATCTTGGTATCAATTTCTGTCCGTCTGTAATTAATTCGTGCACAGAAGACACTGCACTATCACCCACTTTTTGTTCCGTGAATTTTGAACACCCTGTATATGAGTTAAGTTTGAAATAAAAGTCACTTTTCACGAGAGAAAATAAAATAAGTTTTTATTTTTGTTCACGTTCTCACAATACTTGATTTTTGTTGAATAGAACTTAATTAGAGTGATTAGTTAATTAGTACGATTAATTAGAACGACTGGATAAGCACTAGAGTAAAAATTTGCCTTTGAATTTTGTCGCGTTTCGACGTAATATTTTTTTCTGAATTCATCTGGAAGATCTTTATGGTCGATAATTTTCAAATTTTTTCGTCAATTAGGTAAGTTGCAACAAATTTTTAATTAACAATTGCCCTTTTTGCAAAAATTCAGCTCCCCCAGACAAGAGCAAGTGAGAATATACTAGGTGCCCTCGGCCTCGCGGCTTGTGTTCCCTTTGACTCGTGGCAAAAAAACCGACACAAATCGGAGCGTTAACGAGGCGAGGCGAGGCGAGGCGAGGCGAAGCGAGGGTGCACGGGGCGATGCGAGCGTAGCAAGTACACTCTCGCCGAGGCGTTGCGAGGCGTTGCGAGGGCAGGCGAATGCATTAACGAGACAAGGCGAGGGCACACGGGGCGATGCGGGAGCAGCAAGTACACTCTCGCGCTCGCCTGCCCTCGCAACGCCTCGGCGAGAGTGTACTGCAGGCATAAAATATTATGGTAGATGTCAGACATTATTACTTTCCTCGATGGTGACAGTTTGGGGTGGCTGTCACAATACATGTCATGATTCATTATAATTGAAATGGTAGAATTTCGGTCGATAGTGGGCGAGGGAGGCAATGTGGCGGTAACCAAGTAGCCCCTTCAATTGCGTGTTCCGACGTAGCTGCTTGTTGGGTCACTCGTCAGTCAACCGAAAATGGTTAGTTGACACGTGAATATATCAGAGACTCGCTAGAAGATAAATTATAATCGAAATTAAATAAATTCAGTTAAAATGGGCTGTATTGATCAAGTTTAAACCAAAATCAGTTTGACCAAAGATCAAATCCAAGGTTAGATTGTTACAACAAATATGAAAACTTTGTTTAATTTGGAAATGTTTGTAAACCGCATTTTAACTCACCAAAAAACGTACTAACATTTGCCACGTTTAATGGCAACAGTTCACTGTGAGATCCGAGCTACCTCCTCTGCATCACCAAGATCAAGACAATCTTGCTCTCACAGACGATAAATACCAAAAGTATTTGTGATAGGTTTGACACGAACCGATTTCAATCCGTTGAGTTGCACAACTGCCAGCCTATTATAGACTTCGAAATGTAAAAGTTTAATAATTACCTTCAGATTATTAGGTTTCCATAAAGTTAAAAAGCAATTAAGTTATCGTAATGTTTATGTGGTGATAAACGTGGTGATAGCGTTCGCCTCTTCTCTCTCCTAAACACAAGATTTCCTTAAAGGAGAACCTTATTCATTTCCAAATTATGAGGAATAGTCTCATTTTTCTAGCGGCTTCGAATAATATAACAAAACAAATAACTTTTTTTTTATTACTATACCTAATGGATCAACTATTTTTAGCATTTGGCCTTTTTCGCCTAAATTCTCTTCAGTGAAGCACAAAACTAGATAAAAATATACAAGATTATAATTGCCAGATTATAATTCAATTGCAAAAAATATCTTATAATACTCCATTTACTTTTTCATTATTTTCATGAAGTACATTTTATAACATTCAGTATTATAAGGTAAAATAACACAGGTCTGCAAGCAAAAAACTGCATAGGATTTTTATACTGTTTCTTATAGATTTTTACTCACTAAAACCGGGAAAAATACTAGAAAAATTCCATCATGACAGGTTTTCTTGCAAAACTCGTGTTTGTAGTTTCATATAAGGTGAAAAGTCCGTTTAATCTGAAATCTGGTATCCTATTCTTGATTCTAAAAATCCTTTGCAAAAGTGATTTCTTAATTTCATTTAATATGTATTAGAGTGAGTGGTTTAAGGGTAAAAAACACTCATTTCGTTTTGGCATTCCTATTATGTGGCGTGAACAGCAAAACCACACTACCGACTGCTATTTCTGTTCGGTAGATATTAAAAATAAAATATCGTACCCAAACCTCAATTCAGCTATTCGTCCAGTGCCTCATAGCTCTGAAATACCAGTTCCACACCCACCTTCCAGTTTGAATGATATCCTGAGTGATTCTGAGGACGGAACCTTCCCCGGACGAATCTAGTTCAGATTTCTCTGTTGATGAGGGACCCCAACTTTTTTCTCAGAGCGAGCTCAATGACCTGGTTAGAGACTTAGGCCTTTCAAAAGATGCTGCCGAATTGCTGGAGTTAAGACTAAAACATAAAAAACCTGCTGTCACCCGGAACCTCATTTTCGTGGTACAGGCACCGAGAGAGAGAATTCACTAAATTTTTCTCCAAAGAGGGAAATCTCGTTTTTTGTAGTGGTGTTCAAGGGCTAATGAAGTGTTTTGAAATAGAATATGGTTCATCTGAGTGGCGCCCATTCATTGATTCATCAAAAACAAGTCTCACAGCAGTCTTACTGCATAATGGGAATAAATTTGCATCACTTCCTGTAGGACACTCGGTGCATTTGGAGGAAAACTATAACGATTTAGCAATGATTCTTGAGAAACTAAAATATCAAGAACATCGTTGGATGATTTGTGGAGACTCCAAAATACCAACCATGATGTTGGGCCAGCGGGCAGGTTATACAAAATATCCCTGCTTCCTTTGCTTGTGGGACAGTCGAGCCAGAGATTTCTATTGGACAAAAACTGACTGGCCACTTCGAGACACCTTAACCCCGGCAAAATAACATCATTAATACGACCTTGGTTCTCCTGAATTACCACCTCTACATATTAAATTGGGGCTTATGAAGCAGTTTGTTAAATCACTGCCAAAAGATGGGGAATGTTTCAAATATCTGCGTTCCAAGTTCCCAAAACTGTCTGAAGCCAAGTTGAAAGAGGGAGTTTTTACTGGCCCCGACATACGAAAATTGTTACTCTTTTCAGAAACAATGGGAGAAAAAGAAAAAGAAGCATGGGACTCTTTCAAAGACGTAGTGCACCAGTTTTTGGGTAATACTAAAGACCCTCACTACAAAACCATTATACAACGCATGTTGGCTGGGTATGAGGTTCAAGGATGCAACATGAGCCTAAAAGTTCATTTCTTACACTCCCATGTCGACTATTTTCCCGAAAACTTAGGAGCATTCAGTGAAGAACAAGGTCAGAGATTTCACTTAGGATGTCCGAGATATCGGGAGACACTACCAAGGAAGATGGGACGTCAGTATGCTAGCTGATTACTGTTGGATGCTTAAGAGGGAAACAGAAAATGGAAAGCGTAAGCGTGCTCGGAGAAGTATCAAGGAGAAGAAGAAAAGGTTTCATAGACAAGAAAAATGAACACGAAACATATTAAGTACATTTCATGAAGAAATTGGTTGTTTAATTATAAGAAATACTGTTTAGTTCATTTGTAATAAAATGGTGTTTTTTTTATTAGTGTTATGCTTTTTTACGCAAACACCTTGTATTTTGCAAAAAAATTGTACGTGATGGAGGAAAATGGAGATCATTTTTGGATTCAGCATACTAGAAAACATAATATTTAACAAAAACATCCCATGCAGCTGAAAAAAAATTTTTTTTTGCAACTTGTGTAATATGTGTCATTCTTAAAAATGTTCCATCAAGGAATTGTCAACATGTAATCAGATATTCTGCTATAATTCCATTATTCATGATTATTTTTGTATATATACAAACATACTTTTGACAGATATACAATTTGTTTATAACATGTAATTGTTTTAAAGCTGAGCAAAATCGACAAAATAAAGGTACTTCCCTACTACCATATAAAACCTGACTATTTTGGAAAATACGCTAAAATTGGGCTTTTGGAAACTGGAAATTTTTCACGTCGCCCAGTAGCATGAATTTTGGAAAGTACGCTCAAATTTGATTTTGGCTAAGAAAAATCAAATTATGCACTGGGACAGTTTTTAACATTATAAAGTCGTTTTCATCTGGTTTTGGAGAAAGGCACCCGATGACGACTTAGCCAAATTTTTATCATACCGAACGGCTAATTCTAATTAAAAATTCTGGCAAAATTATGAAATAAGCATTAATCCAGTCATATAAGGTAAAAAAAGGGTAAACCTCATTATCAACTTGTATAAATCTTTGTTTTGGCAAGTTAGCTCAAAAATCTCCGAGTCTCGTGTACGCGAGTCAAGATATTCAAAGTCAAAGGTCGCAAGAATCGGTTTTTTTGTAAATATCTCGTTTTCTTGAGATAGAGCGCGAAAAGTGGGGAGCGCTTAGCCGCATATATCACAACATATCAACTGTGGAATCCAATAAATAATACGATTTATAAAGTTAATTATTTATTGAAAATATTATAAGTATGAAAAACTTTGATTATTTACTATTTAATATAATATATTTGTAGATATTCATAAGTCAGACAGCCGTTCAATAGTATTTACCTACTTAATTTATATAAATATAATAAAATATTATTATTACACCGATTCGATAAAAACTTTTCTTGGCCGATTGGCACAAATATTGTTTGATCAAAACAAACTTCGTAAGATTTTGAAAGAGCAGCAGTTCTTCTTAGTTGTTCTATTGATTTAATGTTTTTACAATAGTCCAAGTAACCGTCAAATACAACAACAATACTTGAGCCATAATGTGTTTGCAAATATGATCTTTTCGTGCCAGTTGATTGATACCCGCATCTAACCATTGTATGTAATTGAGATTAAACATTCGTTGGGATGTGTCCCTAACTTGCCATGAGTGGTACGCTGATCTGATTAGTTTTATATATAATTAGTTAAGCAATGAATCAGTTTATTTTACGCAAATCAAATTTTTCATAAATATATATATTCGTATTTTTAATTCTCACTTTATTATTGAACTAATTATCTTTAAGCTTAACACTTCATGCGATTCTGTGATCGACAACCGATTTTTAAGGACTTCATATAGTACCTCGCATCTGTTCAGGACCTCAATTACAGCACAAAAACTAATGAGATAATTTTATAAAAGTGACTAGCATTAAGACACATACGAAAATAATATGCATCAACGAAGGCAGTACCACATCTCCAAATAGCTGTGTAAAAATGTAAAAAGAGAAATGCTCGAATTATTTTTAAAAGGATAAAAAATTTAAAAAACCGTTTTTTTTTATTTTCTTTATTTCAATCAAGGAGTTTTTTTTTTTTTTTTTATGGAAATCAGATTTTGCCCAACCCTGCTATTAAGACTGCAACTCGCTACATTAAAAAAAATCGTTAAAACAAAATCTCATATACTTTTTACTAGTTACTAAAAAACTAGTGTGTCGAGTCAACAAAGCATTGCAGTAATTGACAGATAAATTAAACTAATAAATTTTTAATATCCTTCACTACATAGTATGCTACCAACTATTAAAAGAACAATAGCTATTATTTACGCTATATTTGAACTGTTTCCGGACGCGACGCAACGGAAACGCGATACAATATTAAAACCGGCTAAAAATCCACAGCTGGTTTATACTTTTACTACACAACAACGAAGTATATGAGCATTCACCTTAAACTCCATTGCCTAGTTTCTCTACCATGAAGGCATATACAATTTAAAGTAAAAATGCCCTTGAGAGAAAAGGATGAGGTGCCAAGGTTATTCTTTGTTTAATTTCACCCAGACTCAGGTAGGAACGGGAAAGTATTCAATATCGAAGTCTGGGAATCGAGGATACGCCCGTTAGTAAGTAGTGTGTTTCGTTAACAGAGCCTAAAAAGCTGGCACACAAAACTGAGGAAGAAAGGTTCTTATAAAAATAGCTATAAGATTTATAGCATAACTTTCAAATTGAAACCGTGGAGCAACAGTTAGTGTCAATTTGAAAAAAAAACTGTTTTTTTTTGTTTTCAATCATATGAAGGAGGGAAACAACGCAGTAAATTTAAATTTCTTCTGAGAAAATAAGTGCTACTAGGAAAAACTTAATAATTTCATATATTTTCTACAAAAAGTCACAAGGAATAAATACAGATTGAATTTTATTCAGATATTTACCAATTTTAAAAATTCAAAAAGTTTATAAAAAGACACAAACATACCGGTAAAATTGAGAATCTTTCTTTTTATTGGGGTCGGTTAAAAAAGGAATATTGATCAAAAACTTTAATACAACTGCCTTTGTTATAACATCGATAAAGAAATCAAATTTAAAAAACCTAAATTTTTGTTACTTTTTGGCAATTTATTACATCTGTTATATAAACATGTCTCACTTCCCTCAGCTGGACGATTTTTGACATTGTGTGCTTTAGATGCATGTAGTTTCGAACGTTCACTTAAACGAATTTTAGACGATAAAGAAAAGTTAATAAAAACCACATATCGTTTTATTTGCTGACAATGATATTCACAATACTTAAAAGTCTATTGACCATGTACTGTAGAAAGGAACTAAAACGTTTCTTGTTTCTTATGTTTAATTAACCCCACGATATGAAAAAACCGCGGAGTGCTACCATTTAAAGTGGTGCGTTTTTGAGATCGAAGTAAAAAGGTCCACTTTTCATATTTTTTTTGCTCGAAAACTATGAATTTTTTCTATAAACACGTCAATAGAAAAGTGTGTAGAGATACAAATTTCCAATCGAAATGGCACCTTCAGAAGTCAAAAAAATTTTTTTTTTACAAAAATGCGTCCAAAAAACAAAACAAAAAAAAAGCGGAAAAATGCAATTTTTTTTTTTTATTTTAGCCTGTAACTATTTTTCGGGTACATTTAGGCATAGACATTGCTGCATAACAAAAAAAGCTGGCGTTTTACCCGTTAAAATGAGATTTTGTAAACAGTTTTACGATTAATAGTAGCCGAGATATAGCGTTTCAAAGTTTGCAACTTTTAACTTTTTTTGCTAATTTTTACTATTTTTTTTCAAATTTCGTCCTGTAACTTTTTTCTGAGTAAATTTAGGTGTAGACATTATTATGTTAAGGTGAAAGCTGACTTTACGCCCGTTGAAATGGTGGCTGGTAAAAGTCTGTACGACAAATAGAAACCTAGATACAGCGTTTCGAAGAGTGTTAATTTTATTAACTTTCTTCCAATTTTTACGTTCTTTTTTAAATTTCGGCCTATAACTTATTTGTCAAATACAGATATTGCTGCATGGAATGTACTCGCAGCATCCTTGTTTAAATGGTCTGCAATAGAAGTTTATGTGATCAATAGTAACCAAGATACAGTCTAGATATAGTAGATTATTGTACTTAAAAAATAACTTTTTACATTTTTCCACTTCTGTTTTTTTGTTCAAATAACTTAGATTAATAACTTACATTATGAAATTATTCAAATGCTGGATTTAACATATTGTCAAAATCAAAGTCGATTTCTTCATCGGCATCTATGTAAACATCGTCTTCCGTTATTTGAGGTACATCAGCGTTTTCACAGTTCATTCCCATACATTCTTTGCAAAAATGGAGCAATTCATTCCCAATTTCCTGCAACCACAGTTTCCTCTGCATCCTTTGGTGCATTTACAGGCTATTTTTTTCAGCAAAACTTGTGGTGCGGGAGGTTTTTTTGTCAAAATTGGTACTAGTCCATTTTCTGAAGTTTTCCAACCCCAGATGAGAGGATATTTCCTTTCCAATGTTGCATTTGCAAGTAAGTTCTCAAACCATGATGTTTAGCAGCATCAGTTGTTGGAGGCAATCGGGACAATGAGAATTTCGCACCTGTTGAGTACTTCTGAAATAACTTATAGCGACAGGTGCTTTGGCCATCAATTTTCATACCGTATAGTAATGTTACAATACATTCAGAAGCAGAACCGATGGCTGCTGGACTTGCATTTTCACACAAAAATTCATTTAAATACTTTTCCAAAAGCAAAATATTCTTATTAATGAAACTCAAGAATTTCTTTTTACCAATACCAAAAAAGGAAGAGGTTGTATCACAGCCACTGAATGCATGGACGAAGCCAAGGTATTTTTGTAGATGATTAAATTTGAAACTATTATGGTTATATAATTTGGCAGTTACATTTCTTATACGAGGTTTAAAAAAATATATATTTTCATTTTCTTCTGGTAATAATGATAGGATAATAAGAAGATCGACATCTTGACCAACTATAACAACATTTTCTGATTGGGATGCCTTATCTTTTGCAGTATTTACAATTAGTACGTCTGCATCCTCTTGGAAGAAAGTTAATAAAAGTAACACTTTTTGAAACGCTGTATCTAGGTTTCTACTTGTCGTAGAGACTTTTACCAGCCACCATTTCAACGGGCGTAAAGTCAGCTTTCACTTTAATGTAATAATGTCTACACCTAAATTCACTCAGAAAAAAGTTACAGGACGAAATTTGAAAAAAAAAAATAGTAAAAATTAGCAAAAAAGTTAAAAGTTGCAAACTTTGAAACGCTATATCTCGGTCACTATTAATCGTAAAACTGTTTACAAAATCTCATTTTAACGGGTAAAACGTCAGCTTTTTTTGTTATGCAGCAATGTCTATGCCTAAATGTACCCGAAAAATAGTTACAGGCGAAAATAAAAAAAAAATTAAAAATTGCATTTTTTCGTTTTTTTTTGTTTTGTTTTTTGGACGTATTTTTGTAAAAAAAAAATTTTTGACTTCTGAAGGTGCCATTTCGATTGGAAATTTAATTCTCTACCCACTTTTCTATTGACGTGTTTATAGAAAAAATTCATAGTTTTCGAGCAAAAAAAAATATGAAAAGTGGACCTTTTTACTTCGATCTCAAAAACGCCCCACTTTAAATGGTAGCACTCCGCGGTTTTTTCATATCTTGAACATAATAAACAATAAAAACCCTTTAACGTTTTAGTTCCTTTCAACCCTCTTTTTTTGTACATAGACAATAGCCTATAAGTGTTTACATCTAAATCGAAGTGTGGTTTTTATTAATTTTTCTTTTTCATATGAAATTCGTTCAAGTAAACGTTCGAAATTTCAGGTACATGTAATCTCTAATAAAAATAATCTCGAGTAAAAATATGAGAAAACTAACGCATCTGTTGTATTTTTCCACCGGCATGGCACTAGAGTTGATTTAAAAACCAATAAACTTTGTCGTGTTAACAGTTTTGTATATTTTGTTGTATATTTATAAGTGTGTGTACGTGAATATAAGAGAACTATTTATTAATATTGCGTAAGTATAACTGAGGTATATGACCAACCAATTATAACTGATCATTTTTATTCTAAAAGTTATAAAATCATACTGGAAAAAGAACAGGTGGTTTTACCCGATGTTTTGTAGGCTGGTTCAAATAAAGATTTTATAAAGGTTTTTTCACTTTCTCCGCAATATATACGGAAAAATGATAGTGTAAAATTCGCTTTTAAATTTTTGGTGGATTTCAACTCCACTGATCCCAAAAGTGGTTTTATAAAAGTCTGATGTTTGATTTATAATAATTAGCGATAAAACGATTCCTATTTTATCGATTATGACAATGATGGTAAAAAGAATAATTGGATGATTACGATTTTAGAATAAAACCATACAGAACAGCAAAATAACTTTATTCTATATGCCATATTGTTAAAAATTGAATATCACATAATAAAGAATATCTAGCAAATAAACTAATTGTAAAAATCTTGAGCACAAAAAGTTACGGATTGACTGACAGACAGGCAGAAATTATTTTTTGCCTAAACTTAAAATCTCGACGTTTCATGTTTCATGACATTGTAGCCTATTTGAGCAATAAAAATTTTCAAAATTTTTGTCGTTATCATACTTCCCACTGGATGTGGAAGTAAAACTGAGAAGAGGCAATTTTTTATTTAAATTCTGGAGGCTCAACCAGTTTTATTTAGGGCTTTCAATAAGTCCTTGCTGTAAATATGCGAATTTCTCATCATCTTCCACCATACACTTGACGAAGAACCAAACAGAGAAACAAAACATCACACTTAATATTGGTTAATATTAAATTATGTTTGACAACTTAACACAACCATCACATGCCAGGTAAAAGTGGTTAAAATGGATAAATGAATTTTATGCGAAATTCTATGCGAAAATACGACGTGACAGAAAAGTGAAGGCAAGATGTTAGGGAAGTACAAATGCCTGATCGATTAGATTTGGTATAATGTGCCACCAAGCAAATGTCGGCAAGCATCAAAGCAACAATTAATCGTTAAATAGTCGTACCGATAATTACCAACAATAAATAAAAAATATACCCAAAAAATTTATGTAACATGAACATTCTTCATCCGGATTGAAATAAACATATTTTATATGAACTCAACAAATCATTGTAAACATGAAACAAACCTTTGTATAGTAAGTTGGATAGCCATTTTGTGCAATAGCTTCTTTCCTTTTTTTGTTCCAGCTCTGTCCACTGGTCCGGATAAAAAGAATGTGTTTTTATCCACTCTACTCGGTATAAAAATTGGATTATATCAGACAATAATATACAAGATTTAGGAAAATAAACATTTTGACCAAACATTCAACAAAAAACTATGAGAAGTAAATATCTCTAAAGAAAACTTTATTTTGAATTTTTGTTTTCTGCTATATACTATGTAAAAATTTATAAATAAATTTAGTTCTATGATGGATGATTGATTCGTAATAATACAAATTGTCCAGTTTCTTCTGTAACTGTATTTCAATTCTACTTTAACTTCGATATTATTAGGTCTACCGTGTCTCTAGTGGTCGGCGATCACTCTTGCCCGCATTATTTTTTGCAGCTGCTCTAAATGGTCAGGTAGATGACATTTTGGGCTATTGCCATAAGTTCTTCAGGCAGGAAATAAGCTTCCTTCGAAGTAGTCTTTTACCCTTTACTTTCCTTGTCTTAATAAGGTAATATTTGTTCACCCTCATAGTGTTCCCGAATGTCATTTTTCTCTATCTTACAAACGTGTTGTCTTGTTTGCCTATTTCTTATCGAACCGATTTTATTTGTGACCAACATTTTATAGCATCAATACCGAGAGGGCCCTTCATTAATTCTTTTGTTTGTGCATTTGAGACTTTTGATGCAAAGTAATGTCTGTTTGTTTTTTTGTAAATAAAGAGATTATTGTGGCAGGTGCTAAAAATAATTAATACTTCTAATAGTATTATTATCATTATTTCCTTCGCCTTAATTATAATATCGTCCTCGTAGAGTTTAGCCATAGGTGTTTCATCACTAAACCAGAACAGGTGCACACCTACACAGATAACCATTTCTTGCGACATTTGCGAACTGCCACAGCTGAGAATCGAACTTAAGATAGATATATAGATATTCTGTGTATTGTGCCACTTAATTGATGTGATGGCCGTGGTCATAAGGATTGTATTTTGGTTGTTCCTCTAATGTAATTAATTTATATGTTACAAAAGTAAAATCCTGTAAATCCTATTCGACGTATTAACCTGCGAGATTTCTGTCGTTAAAAAGATAGGTTGTTTATGTAACGAAGCTATTAAGGAAGTGATATCAATTATTTAAATAATATCTTTGACGCAAATCTATATACACACGATTGTAAATATTTACACCATTCATTAGACCAAATCTACAGGATGAGTCGGGAGGAACGTGCCAAACTCCGTGAGTGTATAATACAAATAAATATATGACTAAAAAACTAAAAAGTTGTAGTCAGTTTTTTATTTGTTTTCGAGTTACAGCGTCTTAAATGTTTAATAATAAGAAATATTTTGCGAATATTTAGTATTGCTCTTTATAAGATTAATCAAGTAGGCTAGCACATTTGAAATGTCAAACAATTACTTGTCGTTTCACACTGATTGTTTACGGTTTCTTAAAAAGGATAAACAATGCCACACATCGCATCGTGAATATGTAAATATGGTGTATGTTTATGGTTTTTGCATTGGGAATGCTCGTTCTGTGGTTGAAGACTATCAACAACGATTTCCACACCATATAGTTCCAAGTAGAAAAGTTTTTGTAACAGTCTTCAACAAATTGTGTAATAGTGATGAACTTCCCAGTACTCACATCAGATCTGAACGTGCTTCTAGACAAGAATTAGATGAAGTTCAAAACATTCTTGATTTAGTGGAAGAGAGTCCTGGTACTAGCTCACGAAGAATTTCCGCCCAAATTGAACTTCCTCAGAGAAGAATGATCCGAATATTACAGAGGGTATAATAGTATCTGCAACCGGGAGACCATGCTAGATGTGTACAATTTTGCCGGTGGATAAATTCAAATCGTAACTTGGTTCCTTGGATACTTTTTACCGATGAATCTACATTTACTCGAGACGGCATCAACAATACCCGTAACACTCATCGCTGGTCTGACGAAAATCCACATGCAATAGTAGAAACAAATTTTCAGCATCGTTTTTCAGGTAATGTTTGGTGTGGTATCGTTGATAACTACTTAATTGATTGCTCATTTTTAAAAATAACCTATCAGGAGTAAATTTTGCAACATGATTTACAAGCATTATTAGATGATATTCCTTTAAACATAAGACAAGCTTTGCATTATCAGCAGGATGGACCTCCTCCGCATTATGCTTATCTGGTCAGGCGACATTTAAATAAAACTTTTCTAGGACGATGGGCTGGTCGCGCTGGTCCTATTAGTTGGCCGGCAAGGTCTCCAGACCTCAAATCTTTAAACTTCTGTTTGTGGGGATAACTGAAGAGTGAATTATATAAATCAAAAGTGGACAATCGCGATGCATCAATTTTTCGTATTATTAATGCTGCAGCCCACATGATGAACTCGGGTACACGCTCCCTTCATAAACAAGCCAGAAAATGTCTGAGACTGAACGTTAATAATTTATCTTTTATGATTTCTTGTTATTAAACATTTAAGACGCTATAACTCGAAAACAAATGAAAAACGGATTACAACTTCCTGGTTTTTTAGTCATATATTTATTTGTACTATACACTTCCGGAGTTTGGCACTTTCCTCCCGACTCACTCTGTATACCTAGTTCGAACAATAACAAAATCGGATATTGTTGTTTCGTGTGTTCGTGGCTGAAAGCACACTTTTTCTTCAGATAGTATGATACAAATGTTTAACATTGAGCTTAAAATATCTTACCAGTAGCTGGCTAGACTAATAATTTAAGTACGATTTAAAACATGTACCTACACATAAATACCTACCGTTTATTCTATTTCGTATTGATTTAGTGTATACAAGTTATTGAAGATTTATTAACCAGTACATTAATTTTCCCCCAGAAACCTATTTCTATACACACATAACGCGACACAAAAACAGCATGTGTTACATTTCTTTGAAACTCATCCTGTGTCAAATACTAATCCAACGACAACATATTTTCTTTCTGTAACTATCAGGGGTTCAACACAAAAATAGTTGCAGGTGGACGCGGTAAATATCTCTCTAGGTAGGCATACAATTCCCACATTACAATAATTGTAATAGGAACGACTATGGTTGGTTTAAAATCAAAATAATATTTTTGGTAAAATCTGCAATATGGATGTATTAACAATAGTAACATTCTAGAATTCAGATTGAAAAGATTCTCTGTAGCTGGATATCCAAATCACAGTATCGACTATGTAAATGTTCTGTGACCGAATCTGTCATTGCAGACCATAAAACGTGTTATCTGAAGTGTTACATTATTTTCTTGTTTTCTCGCTGCTAACTTTACTTCTCAAACAGCATATAAGAAAATTTATAATTTACCTATTCCTTTTAGGTAATTGACGTTCATTGATACGTAGTGTTACTCGTCCATAAGAGTTACTCGAAAATTAAAAAAGTCTTTAAGGTTAATGCGAAGGGACCACTCACAAAGGCTGCTGCAACAATTTTGTTAAAGACAATGCAGCAAAATAGATGAAAAGGAGATATAAAAAGGATAAATTAAATACGGAGTTCCTCAAGGTTCATTTGTTGGCCCCTTCATTTATGTCAATTAGTTACAAGAAAATGTTAGTGAAGTGAAGCTATGACAAAACCACTTAAGAAATGTTAATATCTTGTAATAATACGCATTCCCACACAACCATCGTGGTAAGCGTTGTATGTGGTAAATTTTATTTTCTATAAAAAATGCTCTACCAACTTCTACCCCTCTTACCAATTTCAATTATAGGGTTTTAAAGGATATCATTCTGTTCTTTCACGGGTTTTCGGACTGCGATAATACGTCTGCAAGCTTGCCGATTCAGAAGTTGCCCAATTTTCTGAAGACAAAAGAGCATCAGAAAATGACAGAGGCTGGAAAAATATATTTGTAGCATTATACAGTGCTCGAAACGAAGTGTTTCTCTAAGCAAGCATCGATCTTTATATGTGAAGAGAGGAGTTGCTGCTACAGAAAAGAACACTGCCATCATTATCACTAACAGAGGCGATACTGCGCAATTTTCGGTTTCAACTATGGTTAGACAATAAATTACCCTCATCAAGATTGTGGTTGGCAAATCCAATCCAATTTTTCTCCAATTCCACCAACTCCTTCCTTGAAGTACAGAATTTTCATAATTAATTTTTTTGTACAGAAAATACAGAAATGTGGTGACAAAGATTTGTCTTTATCAATTGACCCTAAAGTTGATATTTCTTCGATTCCACCACCAAGAGCTTGCCTTTTCGAGCATATTAAAAGGAATGTTTACCAAAAACACATTTGGAGATTAGCCGACGAAGGCATTCACAATATTCCAAAGCCTTGGAATGATTATGGATGGCAAGAAAATGGAAAATCTCTTTGGTGTTCAGCAGATAAAATACTGCCTCAATCGCTTACTGAAATTCTTCAGGAGATGATTCCAGATCAAATCATAATAGACGAAAGTGAGGATGATAACGATATAATAAATGGGACAATAGAGGAAGAAATATTCGATGTATCGGGAGACACCGATAGTGAATCTGAAAGCGAATGAGGTGTTACTTTCGTTTTATATTGAATATCATATTTTGTTTTAAAAGCTGCATCATTTATCTGGAAAATGGTAAGTCCTATCCAAATACTGTACAGGAACAAAATTTTATGCACTTTGTTTCTTGTACAGAAAGTTTTTCTCCATCTTTATTAGTTTTTGTGTTACATGACAAAAACAATATTTGCATTTTTTTTTTTTATAAACGGACACCATACGGAAGACAGAGGATACGAAGCAAGGCCAAAGTCAAAAATTGAAACTGAAACGGAAACAGAAGCTACTAACAAGGATGAAGGCACGATTACTGAAGAACAAGTTTCTGAAGAAAATCAAATGGAATGTATGAGAATGATGATTAACAAAAAAAAAGTCGAAAAGTGCGATACGATTAAGACTCGAATGGTTATATATTTGTGGAGTAGGGCACAGAGAAACCACGCAAAATAAAACGAATGCTTGTATCCCAAAGGTAATATAAAAAAATGCATATTATTACAAAATATAAACATACATGTCTAAGAGATTTTGACATAAAGTCTTAAAAACTTAACTTCAAAAATTAAATTTTGTAAGCCGTTACTGTGCTAATTTTAATCATGATATAACAAAAACACTTTGCTTTGTTTTTTTATCACTAGTTTTTTGTAACTTGCAGGATACTGCACTTTCGGCACTCATGGAACCATTTTTAAACGATTCGAAAAGTGTAGATGAATATACATTAGTAATTACAGGATATTTACAATATTTGATTATCTTTAATAAGATGGAACGTTAAAAACGCATTGTGAATGTAAATAGGAAAAATATTAAGAAAGGGATTATAGGTGATCTTAAAGAGGTCTACAGACGATCCAGCCAACCGTCCTTCTCGATACACTTTGAAAATTGCCATAACAACTCTCGTAAAAGTGAACTGGTCTGCTGGAATTCCAGGTCTTCAAAGCGTACCGACAATCGAGCAGACCACTTCAATCCAGCAGAGCAGCTCACTTTTACGAGTTTGCAATCTTCAAAGTGTACCGAGAAGGTCGGTTGGTTTGCTCCCTACCGCTGGGTCGCTACACACGATCCAGCGGCAGGAAGCCAGTCTTGTCGGCATGCTTTGAACTCATTCGTAAAAGTGAACTGGTCAGCTGGAATTCCAATTATCTTCGAAGTGTAGCGACAATGTGGGTCCCGGCAGCTGGTTCGTCTGTAGACCAATAATGAAGGTATGTACGTAATATTTTAGATATGTCAATTTGGAGATAAGCCATGCTATCTATGAATATCATAAATGAACAGATAAAGTTATTTAAATACATTAAATAAGTGTAGTTTGATAAGTCTAACTGATTATTAAGTACGGATTATAAAGAACAATTGTTTGATTTAAAAACTTTCACAGGTTCTAGTGCATTTAATTTAAAACTTTTTTTCTTGTAGGTATATAGAGAGTACCAAAATTGTCTAAATTTGACTATGTTTTAAAACTAACTTTTATATTGTGGGTTTCATATTTTTTTATAATAATATATAATATATAATATGTAATATGTAAAAAATGTAGTACATTATTTATTGTGAAAAACTGCCTGTAACTCGGAAAATTAGTAAGTTACAAAAAAATTCAAAGAGACAAAAAATGTTTAGAAGGCCTCAATTCATGTATCTGAATTTTTGTAAATTTTTCAATTACTCATTTTTAAAGTGCTACAATTTCAAAGAAAGGGGTAGTTTTCATGTTTTTCCGGAAAAACCCGGTGAAAACGCACTCTACAGAAAAGTTGCAAATAAGAAAAAATCTTGTATTTCGATGATACATTCACTTGAATTTTTTCAGATTTTTTTTTAATTTTACATTTCCCCTCCACCACTTTTAGGAATTTTCGAGTGGCCATATTTCGAAAAATATGAATTTTTCGAAAAAATTCAGTAGAGTAAAAACATCTTATCTTCTGCCAAAAAAGGCAAATATATTGTTTTTTCTTTTCATTTTTGACTTAATTTTACAAGTTGCGGAACACGTGAACACGATCATTTCCTACTCTAATCTTTTTTTCATCTTGTTTATAAACGTCGTCACAAACACATTGCACAAGGTTTTATCAAAATTCATTCATTAGCACTCAAATTAGAGATTTTGGTCATTTTAGCGCTCCCTTGACTGGACTAGTGTGCTTTTCTGTCACTGTCTCTCTCGCGTGGCGATAACATTCACATAAAACATGCGACTGCTCATTTATGAAAATAAATAATTTGATATAATTCCCGGTGAGTAACTTACTTATTAATAAAATATTTCTGTTTCCCCTTGAGGTTCACGCTTAATTTAAATTCACAAAAATCCAGATGTTGCGTTCGAACAAAGTAGAAAGCATTTTTTTGGATAACGCACCCCACTATTTACCCATATTATTTAACATAATAGACTGGTTCTAAATAATATGCATGCGTGTTGTAGAAGAAAAACCGTTTACTCACTTGAAGTAATTGAATTCAAGACCGCTCTTTGAAAATGTCGAATGCAGGCCGATTTATTTAAAGGTCAACGAAAAGTCAACTTGGAATTAAGTAACGTAAATGAAATCATCAAGAAATATGTGACAACGAAATATATAAAGAAGCACAGCTACAAGCAGACAGAAAACATTTTTTATCATTTTTATTTTACCTACTCCCACCTAATAATGGAATTTAAGTATAATGTTTGACAAAAATTAATTAAAGAAAACGCGATAAAATACAACGTTAGGGGGACATATACAACAGTATTACACAAAATTAGCCAAAACATTATCGTAAGAAAATAAGGCAGGCGAGTGGCTCTAAACTTTTTTAATGAGACGTTATGAAGGACAGGTCTGTTACACCACAAGACGTGAGAAGATAGGAAGAAAATAGCTGTACGTTCTATCCTTAAAGACTTGAAAAAAATATTAGCTGTAAGAAACTGCTCTATGAATTGAATAACTGCCCTGTTGCAGGTATGAAGGTTTTCATAAAGTGACATTAATGGCCCCTCCATTGTCTTTTAAGTGCAAATGAATTAACCAAAACAACACACAAGGTATTAAGGGAATAACACAACCAAGCAACTTCCTATAAGACCCAACAACCACTTCCAATTCCTTTGAGTAGGATGAAACGACAACGAGAAAAACGGAAAAAAAGTACAATATCCTACTTGATATAACAAAGATAAACAGAAGTACTACAATAATAATGTTCCCTTACGAAAAATGTACACACGTCATTCTAAAAAAGAGCAAAATAAACGATCCCACACAAATCGGATGAGTTGCTCACGTCTAATAATCGTCAAATATTCGTTTATTTTTTTCGGCCGATCTTGAGGAAATTTAAAATATAAAATTTTCAGAGGCTCATAACTTCGTTTACGTACCTATTCAATGTTGTGGTTTTTGTTATTTTTACTGTTATTACTTTTTAAACCTCTATACCACCACAGTTTCCCTCCCTGCACTTTCTAGGAGGAACTAGTCACGTATGTCAACTCATACTGGTAGTGATGGAATATCCATGTGTTAAATTGAAATAAGTAAAACCGTTAGAGCCGTTTCAGAGAAAAACATATTTTTCACTATTTTATCGGTTTTTAGTGGACCACTTCTCCCACATTTGAGATAGGAACGACTTTACAGTGGTTTGAGCTCTGGGTGCCACTGTCACAACTTAAAAAACCGCTGCCCAAGGAATCACTACTTTCACATCCAGTCTTTCCATCCAAGTCTCTCACAACGAAAAAATTTTGTATGTGGAAAAAATTGTTTATGGAACTTTAATAATATAATATTTGAAATCGTCTACCCCCAAAACCCATAAAACGATATCCCCCATCGGTAGTGGGGTGGGGGTGGTGATAAGGTGGGGGGTGGTAGTGGGGGTAGATGAAGTAAAAAAATATGTTGAGGTTTTTGGTTCTTCTGGTACACACACTAAATCATAAATTTTTTTCACCCCCTTTAATAATGGGGTGGGGGTGGTAACAGGAGTGGCTAACGCCAAAAATTTTTTTGAGGACTTATAACTTCTCTTGTATATACTAAAATACCAATTTTATGCTTGATTTATCTATTTACCCCCTTTACCCTCAACCCTTCGACGGAATAAGATAAAAATATAATCTAGTTCCAGATCATGTTAAAATACATATGTGTACCAAATTTTACGTCAATACCTTAAACGGTTCCAGAGTAATCGTGTGCACGAAAAAAAAGTTACAGATAAACAGGCAGAAAAATCTTTTTTGCTCAAACTTAAAATCTCGACGTTTCATGACATTCTAAACCTATTTGAAAAATAAAAATTTTCAAATTTTTTTTGTCGTTACCATGTCGATAGTTGATAAAAAAATTATGAAATATCAACTTTTTCAAACTACCATAAAATTGACTTGGAAAAATTTTATCTTCAAAGACGTTATGTTGCCCGACGGCGACGGGATGAAATTTTGGAAATTGTAAAAATTGGAAGACATGTAGCTCGACAGCAATTTTCTAAAGTGCAACAAAATTTGAGTTTTAGGGAAAGACACCGGATGACGACTTAGCCAACCAAGTTTTATTAATGCTGAATGATTAATTTTTACCAAAACTCTTGCAAACTGAAAAACATCAGAAAATGAGTAAATGAATATCTCCATAAGGGTAGCTCGAAAGCGAATCGAAATCACATTACTCTTATTGTATTATACGCCGTTTGCAAATTAGCAAAAGTTGGAAAGCCTCGCATAACTCATATATTTGTCGTAAAAAAGCATTTCGAAATGTTTAGTCCTGACGAATGATAATATTATTACCGTCGATTGCAATCCATTAAGACACTAAAATCAAAATTGTTAAATACTTCGTTCAGAGAAGTTTTTAATCTTTTTGTGCCAGTCGATTGATACTATCACTCTCACCACCGAATGCTGTTGAGATTAAACATCTGCTGCGGGATGTATCCCTACTTGCCATGCGTGGTACGCACATCTGATTTTTTTCAGTTTCATTAGTCAGGCGTTTTTACAAATTATTTTACTTTATGCAAATTGAACTTTTAATCAATATCACAGACAGACAGATGCCAGACAGATATTTTACTAAAAACCAGTGTAATGGATTCAGGCTACCTAGGAGAGAACAATCATAGTTTGAGAGCTTAACGCAGAGAAAAATGAATGTATATTTATATAAGCACAACCTGAAAAGAGATAGAAATTAAAAATTATCAGAGGGAAATCGATAATTAAAACGGACCACCACAACCACGGTGATACGTCTACTAAAAAAGAATGACATTGGTGTCTAAAACAATAGGACATCACAATTTAACACCTACAAAGGTAAACATGCACCCCACAAGAGAACAACAAAGTGTGTAGAACACTGATATAAGCAAAATAAGATAAAGAAAGGTATAAATAACCCTAGCACTACAATGTACACAAAAGAAGACCACCCAAGACGGACAAATAATGACGGAACAAAAAATGCCAAGACGACAATAAAACTAAAAAAGAAGTACTTAATCTGAAAATAACCCTAGTCAACTTTTACAACGAGACAGTTTAAGATTATGTTTAAAAACCCAAGATACCTACTGAAGATTCTATATTTATGTATGTCTTTAAAAAGTCCTATAAAAAGTATGATTAGTACGTAAATATATCTATAGATATATTTTCCGAGACTGTTAAAAGACTGTCAGTTTTTCATCATTTTTCGTGCATAAAACATGTTTAGGGTTTAAGATAACAGTGAAAGAAAGTAGAAAGCTTGAAAAATAGTATGTTAGGGACTAAAGTGCAGTATCTCTTAATCTCATGGGTGAAGGTTGTTGCCCGAGACGCAGTCATGGGCAAAAATCACCCTGGGGATTAAAGGGCACTTTAGTCACGTGGATTATAAGCTATTTTTTACACTTCATATACTAAAAGTGTTTGGAGATAATTGAAATTGAAATTATTTTTTCTGCGACCATTAAAAAAACTGTAAATTTTCATCATTTTTAGTGCGTAAAACATACGTTTATAGACCGTGGGATAGTGACAGATTTTTTTAAACGTTTGGTTCCTATCTGGCTTTTTGGGCCTGATTTGTACTAACCATTTTTGTGTTTATCAAACGGTTATCCAGGGCCCCTCAGCGGAGAACAGAAAAGAAAATTTCATGAAAATGAGCAATTTCAAACGTTTTGTTCCTATCTGGCGTCAAGTTAGACTTACGTTTTAAAGAAAAACATCCGACGGAAGCTTATCGCCAGACAAATTCCATGGGCCGGAAGGCCCGAAATTTCAATCCGAAGTTGTAAGAAAAATGGTCAAAATCAAACCATTTGATCCTTATCTGGGAATTGTATATATAGGTAAATAGATTATAATTATCACGATATAACAAACGCCAGACAAATTCCGAAGGCCCAACAGTGAAAAAATTATTGTTCAAGTTGTCAACTATTCCGCGAAAATCAAACGATTTACATTCGTCTGGCATTTGTTCTTTTGTTAATATTAGGCAATAAGTTTCAATTTAAGATTCCCAAACGAATTGGCTGGGTCCCCTGGATAGCCAGACAAAAAGAAAAGCGTGAAAAAAATGCCATTTTTCAAACGATTTATTCCTGTCTGGCATTTGGATTTTAAAAAGATATGTTAATAAATATGCCATATTTCTAGTCCCAGATAAAAAGCTTGCGCCCAGACGTAGATATGTTGAGCGAAAGTATCGAAAAATCAAAAAACAGTCGTGTAAAAATCGATTCATTTTCAAACGATTTACACTCGTCTGGGGTTTGCTTTTTTAAAAAGATATGTTAGTAAACAAACCATATTTCAAGTGCCAGACAAAAATCTGGGGCGCAGCTGTAGATATATCGCAAATTTTGAGGTTCTACAGTTGGCAACTTTTTAATCTTGGCTCCTACGCCAAAAGACTACTCTAGCTAATTTAAATAGAATAAAATTTGCTAAAACTCTTTTTTTAAAATTTTTTTAATTCCGACAAAAATGAAGGAATTATAGGGGACGCCAGATAGGAACAAAACGTTTGAAATTGCTCATTTTCATGAAATTTTCTTTTCTGTTTTCCGCTGAGGGGCCCTGGATAACCGTTTGATAAACACGAAAATGGTTAGTACAAATCAGGCACAAAAGGCTCCCAAAAGGCCAGATAGGAACTGAACGTTTAAAAAAATCTGTCACTATCCCACGGTCTATTATGGCAATAGTGAAAAAAAGTAAAAAGTGTGAAAAAAGTAACATTATTTCACACTTACGTATGAGTGCAATAAAAACAATTTAAGTTGTCTCAGATTAAGTTGTCTGTCGTAGAAAACATATTGTATGGAACTCATACATAAAGTGCCTTTGTCCACGACTATTAAATAATGTACTCATTATGTGTGTGTTTCCTCAAGGATAATGCTATCCATTATTCCCTGCAGTGAATAATGATTTCATTATTCACTATTGAATAATGAGGACAGTCAGTTGTTTATAAGAAATGACGTTAGTGGCTTTTTACTAAAAATTTAAAATGTCAAAATTGCAGCAACTAAAAGACAAGTGTTGTTTCCCTAAGTTTTCTAGGAAGCACTCAAATGGTACATGCCGAAGAGGTACTTTAATGAACACTCAAAAATTACATTAGTAAGTTTATTTCAAAGCATCATGTATTAGCAACACGCGGCAGTCTCCAACATTGTTTTTGAAACCATTTACCTACGCGCCTACAAACTGTATTTTATAAGTAAACTGTATTTTATAAGTAAGCCATGACAATGCGTAATTTTGTTATTGATTTGAAACGTCAAAATTTGTGCGTCATATTTATCTCGTTCATTTAAGTCTGTTAGTTGTCTAAAATAAAAAAGTGAAACTATATATGGAAACCGCCAGACACTACCAAAGCTGCTGAAATCACCTCTATGCATCTATGGCCAGAAATTCAGTAAACAAATCTTTTACTCGTTGGAGAATTGCCCAAAATGCTAATTCGTTCTCAGAATCAGTTCTACTGGTGTGCTTTTCCGAACTATTCACAAAATTTTTTATCATACAATTTTGTTTTTAAATTTTATTGAGTAGGTGGTTATGTGTCAAAAGAACGGCTTGTCAAATTGAACTTAAACGTCAACGTTATTTACAATAATTTTACATTAAAATGTTAAAAATAAATGAGACTTATAAATTTCTTCAGTAAATAATTTAATCAAAAATATTTAATTGTCGTGGACAAAGTATAGTATTCTACTCGCATATAATAGCTACTATTCACTCTGGTGATTTAAGACACTCGCCTACGGCTCGTGTCTTAAACTTCACCCTCGTGAATAATAGCCATCATTATATGCTCGTTGAATAATATACTATTCTTCACTCACGGGACTGCTGCACTCACCTACGGCTCGTGCGTCAAACTTCCCATTCGTGGAAGTACGACTTTGGTTGCACTTGTTGCATAAATTACTATGATTTAACATCTAGATACATCTAATATGTTCACTTTAAAAAAAAATACGCCGAACGAGTATGAACTCGGGACCTACTACTGTTTTGTAATCGGATGTAATCTACATATCCACGAAGGTGTTCAATGATTTTGTTAATACAGCACTTTAATTCCTAGTCATTTATACTTACCTCATTCTCTTTTTTTTATCATAGAAACAATTTAAATAAGTAAAAAATAATCGCCATTTTATTATTTAACATTTTTGTCAATATGAATCGCGAAGAGCTTGAAATATTAAAAAACAGTAGAAGAGGCTATTATTGAACTGTTGCTCTTAAGGTCTAAAAAGACACACGAAAAATCTTATGGAGACTTTTTAAAACGGTGCAATACAAAGAAAATACAAGGCTACAGGTAATTATTTTGTTAATTTGTTTGAATAAAACGGTTGGTACGTATTGTAGTGGTTTATTAATTTAATTCCTAAGAGCTTAAAAAATTGTTAATCCTTGGCGGATTAAAAGTAGCACTTCAGTCCTGAAAACAGGGAATAAAATAACACTTTCAGTCTACGAAGTGCAAAAATTACACAGGCACACAAAATAAAAAAAGTGGTCTTTTTCTGGTACTCCATTGGGTAACCCATATGTATTTCGAAGTGCTGAATACGAATCAGGTGTCCGTTTAGCTCATAATTTAGGTTATTTTCACGATTTACTAAAAATTGGTGGGTAATGGAGCTAAACAGATACTTGATTCGTATTCACCATGTTGAAATACATAGAGGTTGCCCAATGGAGTCAATGGAGTCCCAGAAACAGACCTCTTTTTGTGTGTGTGTCTCTGCAATATATGAATATCACCGGATCCTCCGCCATTTTCTAGAAAATGGCGTATGCAAAATATTACACAGACAAAAAAAAGTGAAAAGTGATCTGTTTCAGTGGCGGCTCGTGATATTGTCTGCAGAGGAGGCTTGATATTTTGAAAGACAATTAACTTGCAATGTGATTACAATTTGTACATTTCCCCACCACCCCCGAGGTAGTACAACGGATTCTTGTAAGATTGGAAGATATGCTGCTTCTTCCAAAGGGAGGCTCCGCCTCCCCTGCCTCCCCTGACGAGCCCCCACTGATCTGTTTCTAGGACTCTACTGGGTAACCCCCATGTATTTCGACATGCAGAATACAAATCAGGTATCCGTTTAGCTAAGTTACTCACCAATTTTTAGTAAATCGCGAAAATAACCTAAATTATGAATTTTTTCAGGTTATTTTCGCGATTTACAAAAAAAATGGTGGCCAATGCTCCATTGCTTCGTGTTCAGCAAGTCGAAATACAATATGGGTTGCCCAACGGAGTACCAGGAAAAGACTACTTTTTTTATTTTGTGTGCCTGTGTTACCATTATTTCACACTGGGAAACAACCGAATCATAAGAGTGCATCGAAAACAATTGAAATTATTTCGCGACCTTCGCTTTATAAATGTCAAATTATTGATATATATTTTGACGTTTAAGGAAATTCTGAAATTTACTTATTTAAATATGGAAGTTGAAAACAGTCGTAGACAAAATATTGTATGAAACTCTTGCATAGCGTCTTCCCTAATGGGAATGCCGATCAAACTGCATCAAATCCATTCGCAGGCGCGTGCTAGGCCACCGGGATACCGGGAGTTTCCCGGTGGGCCTTCACAAAGTACCTCGAGGGTCCAACAGACGCGGGGCACCGGAAATTTTTTTTACGATTTTCTTTCCCCAGGCGATCAATTTTTTTTATTTTGAAGGAAAAAATTATCCCAGTACGCGCCTGCCTGGGGCCTTTGTAAATTATTTTCCCGGGGCCCAAAATCGTCCAGTACGCGCCTGCCCATTCGTGAAACAAGTACAACCACATGCAATTATTCTAATGCAATTATTCTAATATGCAAATTTGAAAAATTTGTTAGGTATAAGCAATTCTCCACAAACATACTTGTTCCATGGTTAATACTAAATCTTTAATAATGACACAAAAAACGATATACTTTGTGTTCTCCAATCTGTTCAACACATGACGTATAAAGCAGTCTCATATAAACAAAATTTAAAATTTGTAAACCTATCTACGTTAACAACATTTTTAAATATAAACGAAGTTTAGATACGTTGATAACTATAACAAGTAAACCACGTACTCATAAACAGGCCAACTGAAAGATTATACGTAATTCAGAAAACACTTTTCCGAGGATGGAGTACGAGTTTAGAAAATTTAAAAATAGCCTCACCTAAGAGGGCACTGGCATCTTTAGTAGATAAGCAAAGAGAGTTCTGGAGCGGAAGTGACTTGGATGGCATGTGTCCATCGAGATCTGACCATGAGCTGTTGGTCATTGTCGTCGGAGCTGAAGAGTGCTGCATTACGCGGTATGGGGGTGTGTGTGAAGTCTGTACCTAATGCCCTTCTGGCTAAGAAATTGGTCATTGTCGTCGGAGCTGAAGAGTTCTTGTGGTGAAGAGTGAAGAGTGCTGTATTACGTGGTATGGGGGTGTGTGAAGTCTGTACCTAATGCCCTTCTGGCTAAGAAATATTTCAGCATGACTGTGCAGAGATTTTAAATTTAGGTAAATTGAATATAAACGACGACGACGACGGTTGCTGGCCCCGAGACATAGGAGTGAGAGGAAGTGATAAGAAAACGGATATGTGATAAGAGAGAGTGTAACATTTGTATAGAAATGCAAATTAAATGAAATTTTTATCATAACCGCCGGTTAGGGTGGGCAATATATTTATTTATTATTATTATATTATGGTGATGTTTGAATGTGAACATAGGCGTACATAAATTAAAAAAAAAAAACTGTTGAATTTAATCAAATTCAGATATAAATTAAACAAAAATTGTATTGCTATTTCATTTATTACACAAAAAAAAAAACATTATAATATTATTCATTCACACTGCTGCGGAGAGACATGACATTTTTCCTAATAATTTTAATTATACACTTTACAATTAGGAGAGAAGAACAAACTGTAATGTAATACAGCAAACCAGACACCGCTTCCACTCCAATATCATAATTTTGTTTTTCAGAATTTGCATTGCTGATGATGGTAGGTGCAGTACAGGGGGTGGCAGCACATAATTTTTCCCAATAGGTATCACCCATTGTATTATCTTGAAATCGTATTCTTAATTTGTACTGAATTGTATTGTTTGGAATGTTCGCTGTAAAAGTAGGTGCATTATTAACTGCATATGGAGTCATCAACATCCAGTTCGATGGCCAGCTATCGTTTTTCCCCCCATTTCCATCGAAACATACAAAGACTTCTCGACTACCATAAGGTTGATGTATGTACAGGATATTTTGCAGTACCGCATGTAAAATTATGAAATGCGAACTTAACATCACCATTGTTCTCAGTAAACAAACTATAATTTTTTTAGTAAATCCATATATAGGTGGGTAAAAATAATGTGATATAAATCATATCCTGTCTCGTATTATATGGGCGTTGGGGAAATGCGACGACTCTGGCGGCCTCTCTCTGATGATGATGATGATGATGTATTAAAACGTGTTAAATTATTAAATACTTTTCGATCCCATATTAATACCTCATCTTTCATATCTAATTTGTTGAAACTGGAGAACATACACTGCTTATGCTCATAAAATTTTATATGCTCTTTTAACTTTTCCAACTGTTTGCAGTGTCTTTCTAACCTCACTATTAACTCTGACATGCTGCTATAAGATTCGCTAGGATACTAAATTATTTTTACAAGTATTTAGTTTACTTTCCGTCCGTCTCAGTTCCTGCATACAGGAAGAATACTGCCATTGCAAATTTAACAAACTCCTATCAGTAGTGTTAGAGATTGTAGGTGGGGGTAATGTGCTGCTGAGGGAAATAAAACTTTCGGCTTTAGGCAATCGTTTGACCTCCATATATTTGGCTATGTATTTATCTCTTTCAAATTCTAATCCCTCGGTGTTAGCTACACACGCAGTGAGATCAGATCTTAGCTCTAACATTTCATTCGTTGTATTAGTGAGTAAAATTCTTAAGTTTTCAGCGCTTTCACAACTACTATCCAAATTCAATTTTAATTTATTTTCACATGATATTAAATCATTCATAAATCTAGCATTGGCATCCAATAATCTTATTTCCAGATCTCTGTATAGTTTTCGGTATAGCTGTAATTCATCATACATATCATTTGCATGAGTCTGATGATATGGGTGTGATAAATTTAATAAGCCTCTTGCCGGTAGGGGTTGAATTGTAGTAGTAGCTGATACATTTCTTGCTGGTGGGGCTTGATTTGGAGTAGTAGCAGCCGAAATAATAGATAAATTAGTCTGTTGATTGTAGTTGGACAACCTTCGTAAAACATTTACACTAGGATATTTTCTATGTAGATTGCTGTATTGTACATGTATCGATGTGTTATCAACATGATGACTAATATTTACAGAGCCATTATTAGTGTGTACAGAAGACTCGAAATAATCACCACGACACAACAGCGGTGCAACAAAAATGAATATGTATGCACGTGACGACATCTTACTATTTACTAATTCACATTGATTTGCATGTTTACTTTTAACATCTAAAAAGGGTGGTGGGGGGAAGAAAAAAAATGTATTTATAATATTTTTTTTATTTTGGTAAAGAAGAATGCAACCAATTATAAAGTTTAGTACAATTTCTTAAACTACACATTGATTTATTATTTAAATGATTAGGACAATAAGGTATATCTCTAATAAATTTTGGTACACCAGTCATATTCTCTATGTTGATAATGCTAGGAATGGTTGATGAAGTTTCTTCCAGTTCACACAGCTTATTTTCGAGAAACTGTTGCTTTTGATGCCCTTTAACATACACCATATCAATATTACTATTCAATAAGTGCTTCTGTAATATGTCATCTAACATGGAATAGTCTATGTAACCACTATCATATTTCAAACCATGATGAAAACGCTCTAAATATTTTATCTGTTTTCGTAGTTTATGGTCTAACTTGTTGGCTGGAAATGGAGCTTTCAACAGATAATGAGCTGTTTGTCGCTCACTAATAAATGTTATTTCTTTCGGATAAAAATCAGGTAAACTGAATCCCTGAATATCAACAATCATTATCTTCATGGTGGTGTGTGGTGTAGACTGAGAAAACTTCTTAGTGAATATATCTTATATAGCACTCCTTACGATTCCACTAAGCGGTAAATATTCCATAACTCGATCGTGGATAATTATACAATATGCTCTAGTATCATTTGGAAACGCTACCCTGCTTTCGATTTCTAATTTGACATCGACAGTGGCTGACTTTATCGAATCGTTTCTTTTGGAACAGTCAAT
Organism: Rutpela maculata; assembly: GCA_936432065.2. Lineage (NCBI taxonomy): Eukaryota > Metazoa > Arthropoda > Insecta > Coleoptera > Cerambycidae > Rutpela > Rutpela maculata. The sequence goes on from OW386290.2 coordinate 63,016,716, forward strand.
GACAAATAAGGCGCGTGTTTTGAACGCTACAAAATCTAATATGGGCTTTATGGGTGTGTTGTTTGAAGCAAATATTTTGGAAAATTGAGTGTACATGTGATAAGCATCGGAATAGTTTCGTGAAGTAAAATTTAATTTCAAATCTTCATACGGATAATATTCCGAGTTTATAGTCAGTTTTATATTAGACACATTAATATTATCAAAGTGTGTAATATCTACTTTCTTCTGATCTTTTCGTTTTGTTTGAAATGCCACGATAACATATCTAGGACTTTCTACGTTAGTACAAGTTTTAACTGACCAAATTTCTTTCACAGCTCCAGCCGTTAAAGAAGGCAATTCATGAATCTCCCACGTTCTATAGGGAATGAAAATCGGTTTATCTCTGTTTATGTTATCTAGCAATTCCAATTTTTTTTCATCATTTAAAAATACATGTTTAACTTTAAGTTGAATATCGGTTATAGTTAATTCAGCTACAGCATTGTCTGCCGCTACTTTATAACAGTTAGCGTCAGTTCGAGCTCTAACCAATCTTATAATCTGTCTTCCAAACATGAATCTCTTATAATCTTGAAATATCCCGAGCAAATGACTTAATGGAATTCTCAGGAAAAATGTTCCATTTACTGGATCATAAGTTACCAGCTGGCCCTCAGGAAAATTCCAGCCTGCTGGGCTAAGCGTGTTATCATCTTTATCATAGCACAGATAGCCTCTCACCAGACTCACAGTACCTGCGTCTCTCACTTTATCCACTTCTTTACCATTCAACTCATAACTAATGGAATCAAACATGTATGCCCCGGCATTATTAGTAAATTCAATAGTTCCATCACCGCTAGTTTTCTTCAACGTTCCTTCAATCAATAAAGCTGCATCATGCATTAATAATAAAGCATCTTGCTGATGAATTACAATTTCAATTTCATCATTATTTCTGAACGACTTAACGAACGGGTGATACGTTCGAGTTTCCTCTCTGTTGAAGGAATTATCAAAGTGTGGATCTTGGAATAACTGTAGTTCTTCCAACATGGTAACCCAGAGATTTTAAATACAAGATATTTGCTGACGTTAAAGATGATGCCACCTTCTTACCTGAACACTTGACTGGTAATGAATGATGTTGATTTGAAAAATTCTTATTTAAATACTTTAATGGTTTAATTATTAACCCCATAATTTTTTCAATTCCAACCTTATAATAATTTCCTCACCTCTAAAATTAATAGGTTTAGAGTTTTGATCCAGTATCTCCAAGGTGATATTAGTTATTTCCCGTTTGTTATTTACTGGAAGGAATATTAGATTTTTTGGTTCTATGTCTATGGCATACCCCGGATTTACAGATGGGGCGAATTCAAAAATGGTATGTGATGGTTTGTTATTGTAGAATGCTCCTGTGGTAATATTACAGTCTACGTGGATCGTTATAACCTTCACTATCTCTACAGGCAAATCAGATTGATGTAAAATATTGGGTTTTAACTCGCGAGCTGAATAGCCCAGTAAACTGGCTAGACTATCGCTAGGTATAAAATTTATCTCGTGCTTGCTCCTAATTTCACACTTGAGTGTATTATTGTTGGGTTTCAACGAGAAGTATTCAACACCTTTCACCGGTGACGTTATTTGACTCTGTAGATATGCTTCAATATCACTTATTTCATAAGATCCAGTCGGAATCGAAATTACTTTTTCTTTACTTTTATCACCTAGCTCCCAATAGTAAAGCTTGTTATTTACACCTTCTTCGATATTAGGAATGCTATTATAGGTATGAAAACCAATTAGAGCTAATGCGTAATCGTACTGAGGATCCAATTCAATTGGATTATAAAAGTCTATGGAAAGAGTGGCACCTCGACCTCTTATCGTGAATATCTGAGACATACTGAATGAAACTTATGGGATATTACCGTTTTTATAAAGAAACTCTAAGCATAAATGTCCGCAATTGATTGTATTGAATTTTTGGTAACTATCATAATTAAATCGTATTTTACATTTATCACCAAAGTAACGTATTAATTCTACTGGTGGTTTAAGCGCGCCAAAACTATCAAAATAAATAACATTGTCAGCACACTTTTTATATGCTACCCAATGCGTGCCAGGCCCTTCTTGCGTGTCGAGATTAATAATTGCGCTTTCATATGTTCTAGGAGCGTGAGGTAACGAGTCACGCATAAAGACACCTCTGAAGTGTGGAATTTTCAATTTTTTAACATACTTCATCAAATCTACATCAAGAAGGGCTCTATTGGGTAGCTTCACTGGGAGTTTTTTTGCTGCTTTTTCAGGTACAGCCCATAGCCCTTCTTATGAGGTTTCAAATACATCCCCTTTCCTAAAGCTATAGCCTCCATAGTTTTATTATGCCGCTCAGCCTCTTCCAATTTTTTCTTTGCAGCTTTGGCGTCGATGACAGCTTTTGCCACACCTGCAGCCCCTCCTGATAGAGCTCCTAGAGCACTCAGACCGGCAAAAATAGGGATTAGCGGTAAGAATCCACCGGTCTTGGGTAATGGTAGTATGCGTGGTGCTTTTATCTTTTTTCGACCACCTGCAGCGTTCATAGCTGATTTCGCTAGCTTCAAGGCCATACTAGCATTTTTTCTTAGATTATTATTATTAGGTTTTTTAAACAATCTCTTAACAACATCGATAGTTTTGCGAAAACCGACTTTTTGCCTGCGAACCCCCATTCCCATCTTCCGTTTAACCTTCATAGCGTTAACAACAGCCCAAGCGGCCGACTTCTCTTTCAAATTAGCGTCCTTAGACTTGACTCGTTCCCAGGCACGCTGCTCAAGATCGTAATCAGCCTTATGTCTATCTTCTAAATTTGAGCTTTTACTATAGGCTATATCGTGTTCGCGACAGCTTCGGTCGAGATCGTTAATGCCTGGATCACCTCGCTTTAACCGTTTTTCCAACTTGGTGCCTGGACCGCAGTACTGATATCCTGGTAAATGCGCTTCAAATGGTAACTTATTTATCAGAGAGTTTACTACTCCACTACCCTCCTTCAACATCAACATCTAAACTGATAATGAGTAATAATGTAAAGGTGTAGTGTATATATATATATATATATATAGTAGGTATGGGGACGGTTGAGACCGGACTCCGCTGAGGACCGTGGGAACTTTTTGAGGACCGTGGGAACTTTTTGAGGACCGTGGGAACTTTTTGAGGACCGTGGGAACTTTTGAAGAAAGATCAAAGCATACCTACTTATATATATATATATATATATAAGCTGCTGCACATCACTGAAAGTGTGAGTCTACGATGCGGCTTCTTAAACAGCGGTTGTCACTTCCAGTGGAGAACTTGGATATTTTCTCACAATGTCCAGCAACCGAAAAACATGGTCCATTATTTCCTAGCGCTTTAAGAGCGATTGTATGCGGGCCCAGTGGCGCTGGCAAAACGAATCTCCTACTAAGTTTATTGTTCGATCCTAATGGGCTGTGGTTTGAAAATGTATACGTCTATTCCAAATCTCTATATCAACCGAAATATAAATTGCTGGAAGATGCATTGAAAAAAGTGAAAGGTGTTGGTTATTTCCCGTATACAGATAGTGAAGGTATAATCGATCCTTCTAAGGCTAGAACCAATTCCATATTCATTTTCGATGATGTGGCTTGCGACAAACAAGATAAAATAAGAGCTTACTTCAGTATGGGTAGACATAGACTTGTGGACTGTTTCTATCTATGTCAGACCTATACACATATTGGCAAACATTTGGTACGAGATAATTGTAACTGTATTATTTTATTCAAGCAGGACCGTATGAATCTTAAACATGTTTATGATGATCACGTAACTCCAGACATGACTTTTGATAAATTTGAAAAACTATGCGCTGAATGTTGGAATGACAAATATGGTGTATTAGTAATAGTTAAAGATTTTGATTTGAACAACGGACGCTATCGAAAAGGATTCGATCAGTATATATGTATATGATACATCATACAGCTTTATTACTGTTCTACACGTTAACAGATACAGACCTGCGAAAAGCTGTCACAGACCTGTGAAAAAGTTGTAACAGACTTGTGAAAAGCTGTAACAGACCTGTGAAAAGCTGTCACAGGCCTGTGAAAAAGTTGTAACAGACTTGTGAAAAGCTGTAACAGACCTGTGAAAAAGCTGTACAGAGACCTGTATAAAAAATGAAGTATAAAAAAATATCTCTAGAGAAATATAAAGTAGTAAAACCACACATACATGATTTAGAAAAGGAGAAGTTACTTAAAAAGAAAATTACTGAAGTGTCAAGGGCAATCAGAAAGAAATATTTGGCTTTAAAGCTCGGAAAGGCTGAAGAAGACGAATCTCTCAATCGTATATTCAAACCAATTGTAGAACCATTACATGATATTAAAATAAACACATCTAAAAGCGTAGCGGCGGCGGCGGCGACAGCAGCAACGGTAACACCCGCACCACTAACCGAACGACGGATACCATCACCACCATCAGTAAACTTTCTACCTGATGAGGAAATCGGTGAAGTCTTTCTCGAAGAAGAAGAAGAAGAAGTACCAGAACTGTCATTTGATGAAATTAAAGAACAATACGATAATCTAGTTAAACATAATAAACCTGTTATAGATGAATATCTGGAGCAATTTCCACCATTAGCGAGATATTACATTGAAGGATTTTTCACAGATAGTAATAGTTACGATACAACATCTGGTGCTCGTTTTGATTTTCTAGCAAACAAATTATTTATGGGTAATAAAGAACTGAAAATAGCTGATAATAACCTTGTGATCGACGATAGACCATACCCGGGTACTAAAGGGTTATATGAATTGATATTTATGAAAAACCCCAATGGGTTCAATGAAACTGATTTAAAAAATTACAAAGAAATTCTAGATTTAACCAGTGCTCACAAACGCGATTACAATCCGCAGGAGCAACGAAGGGGGCATAGGCACTATAAATATACGAGTGTAATAAAACCTCTATATGTAAAACCTCGATATGATCCAAGAATTAGGAGTAAGTCACAAAATGCTCCTTCGAAAAGCGGATCTGGCATGGCTGTGTACAATGAAAAACCAATAGAATACGTTTACTGGGATGACGTAAATGAACTTGTTGATAGACTAAAACTTTTAATAGCCTCAAAAAGCGCTGGAAACACAGATTCTCACGATAATGAGATCTTGAGTATATTATCGGAACTGAAGGAAATAGGTGTTATTGCTTAAATATTTACAACTTTGCTAAGTATCATCATTTACAATATGCCCGTAGACAAGTTCGGTAGGTCTAATATAGGCCAAGATAGTGTTCCAAGTAGTGGTTCCTATTTACTTTCACCTTATAGGCATGGCTTCATCTTCACCGAGGATGGAAATATAGATGTGGAAAACCTAAAACTTAGTAATGTTAAGTCACCTACTAATGATAATGATGTTTGTAATAAAAGATATGTAGATGGTAGCCTAAAATCTCTAGATAAGGAACTCCATACAATTATTGAAATGTCTTCAATAGATGCTATTCGAGAATTTGAATATAAATACAAGAGTTTCAACGAATCGCTTGAGATCATCAAGAAAGATGTTGGGAATTTAAGAAACGAGTTTTCAAATAAAATAAATATACTCAAAAATGATAGAACTATAATAATTACTGATTTGTCAAATGCAATTTCTAACTTAAAATCGGCTGTACAGGTAAATACATTAAACTTGGATAAGATATCAGATCTAGATCTATCTGCTAAAATAACATTGATGGAGAATTTTATAAAAAATATTGAAGGGGAGCTAAATCAATCTGCTAAAATAATATCGATGGAAAATTTTATAAAAAATATTGAAAGGGAGCTAAATGAATTTAGAGATACCGTCGTAAGACAAATGTCTGAAGTTTATTTAGATATGGCCAATCTTAAAAAGAAAAAGTTAGTTCACTGATAACACTGCTGCTGGTGAGTAGTCATGGAGCATACAAAAGAAAAAATTCAAGTGATAAACGAACTCCATAAACCAGCTAGAAAAAATTTCAAGCGTCGGCGTACTATCATAAAAGGTTTTGATGATCTTTGGCAAATGGACTTGGCTGTAATGGATCACGCACATGTTAATAGTAACTTTAGATATATATTAGTGATGATTGATTGTTTTTCGAAATTTGTTTGGACCAAACCTTTAAAAACTAAATCGGGAAAAGAGATAACGCAGGCTGTTGGTGAAATATTCAAAGATGGTAAACGAATACCTAAAAATTTACAATCAGATCAAGGTACTGAATTTTATAACACTGGTTTTAACAGCCTGATGAAAAAGTACAACGTTAACCATTATAGTACGTTCAGCATTAAAAAGGCTGCAATTGTGGAACGTGTTATAAGAACGTTAAAGGAAAAGTTATACAAATACTTTAGTTTGAACGGAACGTACAGATGGCTTGATATACTACCTCAAATAACTGATAATTACAATACGCAACGCCATCGAACTACGGGTATGAAACCATGTGAAATAAACAAGAAAAATGAAAAAATTATTTTAAATTCCTCTTATAACTTTATTAAGATGGCGACAGATCCGAGAAAATTTAAAGTTGGCAACCTTGTTCGTATTAGTAAGCATAAACATGTATTTGAAAAAGGATACACTCCCAATTGGACAACGGAATTATTTAAAATCGTTAAAGTACAGATTACCAATCCCATCACCTACCTTCTTCAGGATTTGCGTGGAAATCCCATCGCCGGTGGATTTTATGCCGAAGAACTTCAAAAAGCTAAATATTCGGATGTTTATTTAATAGAAAAAGTATTACGTAAGCGTAGCAATAAAATTTTTGTTAAATGGTTAGGTTTAGATAAATCTCACAATAGTTGGATAGACAACACAAATATACTCTGATGTGTTTCGATTTGCATGTATTTAAATGGGGAATTGTTTCAATTGACTAGAATTATGTGATTTAACATTGGTTCTTATGGAAAACACGCACAAATTCAGCTCGATAAGAGGCCTTTTGATTAACCGGAAGCATTGCTGGTGCAGCTAATTTATTTGAAATATATCAAGCCTGTTACTGTTAGTTAGTCGTGAAACATGGCATCAAACACACCTAGCCCCACGTTTTCTGAAGATTTCGATCATTGGCGGGAAGTTGATCGAATTACCGAAAAGTATAGAGTTGCAATCCAAAATGAAGAAAAGTACATTTATGAACGTGTATTCGCCATGAAAAACTCTTCATATAGAATAAAAGTTGGATTAAGTAGTGCACGAAACAATGTTCCAGCTGTAAAAATATTAATGGCCGCTAATGAGCAGATCAATAAAGCTCATAACATTTCCTTCGATGCTGAAGATTGGTATGATTTTATTACTTACCTTAAACAACTTTCCAATAATTACTTCGATGCTGATAGTGGATTTGGGGAGGATGAGGAGGCTGCTGCGGTGAAGCAGTTTTCAAATTACATTATCAACACATCATCATTTATGGGTGCTAAGATGTTGAAAGTGGCTAACGATTTTGTTACGTTTTATATATGTGAAAATACTGTGCGTGAATTTATTGACATTAGTAGGCTTATCAATTCAACTATACATGTATTAAATGGTTTAGATTTTGCTGGATTTTACAATAATTTTTTGAATGTCACCAATAATATACTATGTGAATCTAATTATGAACTGCCTTCAGATAATGTAATGTTATATTTATGTGATTTATTACCACATTCCATTCAAATGCATTGTATTCGTGAATGTTTACATTTTAATAGAGCTAAGGTTATGAATGATTTAGATAGAAAAATGTTTATATTAAATGCTTGAATAAATATTTTCAAATAAATACCATCTTATTATTTATCCCAATTCAGTAGTTATTTGACTGGTATATAAAATGGATGTGCAGTATGAGAAAAGATTAGAAACATTTGAAAATTGGTTATCAGAATTTCCAAAGTCTACTCTAGCTCTAGCTGGTTTCATTTATGTTGGTCAAGAAGACATAGTTAAATGTCCAATATGTGAAATTGAATTATGTAATTGGTGTGAGGGTGATGATCCCACAGTAGATCATTTGAGATGGAGCCCCGACTGTGCGTTTTTTGAAAATGGTGAGGATAATTCGTTATTTATTAAGAGAAGACGGGCCCCGCTTTATTCAGATAAAATGACTTTGGAAAGCCGCTTAAAAACATTTGAGAACTGGCCCCCTCAGATAAGCCAAAAACCGAGAGAATTAGCTGAGGTAGGTTTCTACTATACCGGCACAGGTGATCAAGTCATATGTTTTCACTGTGGTGTGGGTTTAATGAATTGGAGTTCTGGAGATAATGTGTGGGAAGAGCATGCCCGCTTTAATTCTAAATGTGAATATAATCAGCTCAAGAATGAAAAAAATGTAACGTCATCACTAGCGATAAAAGAAATGCTAGTATCAGAAGAAGCACAGGATGTAAAAATTAATCAAGTTGAAACTTGTAATAAACTGTTATGTAAAATTTGTTTAGAAAATGAGCTCTCTGTTGTTTTTATGCCCTGTAAGCATACAGTATGTTGTAGTGATTGTTCAGTTAATTTTGATAAATGTATTATATGTAGACAAAAAATCACATCTTTTTTGAAAATATTTATATCATAAATAAAGTATGTATGATAATGAAGTGTTTTTTGATTTTTCCTAATTCCTAGAAATAAAAATCAGAGTTAAGTTTTATAAAATTTTATTTTAAACACATAAAAAGAGCTTAAAATGTACAGACAGTAATAAGTTTTATAAAATATTATTTTAAACACATAAAAAAGAGCTTATAATGTACAGACAGTAATAAGTTTTATAAAATATTATTTTAAATACAAAAGAGCTGCAATAGCTACTACAATAGTTTAATCTTAACAATAAGCACATTCTATTTTAGTTTGATTTTGACATAAAGCAGTATACGCTATTAAACTAAGTTTTTTTTTGGATTCATCTTTTTCACTTCATTGCTAAGAAGATGTGTAAAAAATGGTTCGCTGATAAAATTGGCATGGTGCGGCAGTAATTCCATGTTTACCCTTACGTTTCAACTAAAAACAATTTATTCTATCATAATTGAGTAGTGACCCCAAGGTAATGTATCTGTTGAATCCTGGATTAAATATCTTTTATCATCGGAGGGGTTCAAAGCAACTTTAGTTTGCTTAACCGAGTAGACTTTATGTAAATGTGATTGGATGGTTCTTTGGGTTCGGTACAGTTCGGTTTTAGTTTCCAAACAGTTCTTATAGTCATCGAATGAAATTTTATTTTTTACAATATTAGTCTTTACCCCTTTAGATTTTTTTATAACATTTTCCCCTTCAACTCTAAGCGCATACATCTTTGACCGTAAACCTACAAAATGGGTCATTATGCTACCATTTAACTCATCTTTCATGATCCCGGGAATTTTTTTATTAACTAAAGGGATATTGTATCGGTTGTTGGGTGGATAGTCACTAGTATCGAATTTAGCAATGTTTTCTTTTATAATTTTCTCATAAACATCTTCACATTTTATGTCATAAATAAGGCTATCCGTATCGGTGTACAGCAATTTACAGTCATCATTATTTTCAAATTTTTGCAACATAAAATTATAGTGAAAATCATATATACAAGTTTTCGATATATCTAAAATACATAATCCGATGTATAAAGGCTTGTTGAAAAAAATTTCAGACTTATTTAATTCAATAGCCACTAAATTCTCGTCAAATATAGCACGGCTATGGAAATTGGGGCTAGCGATGTAATTTTTAGCACCATATCGACCCTCCCATTTCGACACCAATTTTACAAGCCGATGCTTACGAATATTTTCCATAGTCTTACCAAAAACTGCATTAATTAGTAACTTAAATAGATTCTTTTCAAATTCATTTTTCGAACTTGCGCGCAGTTTTGTATTTAACTCTATGTACGGTCTTAGCCATGGAGATTGTTTGAACTCTAATATACGGTGAATTTTTATAAGTTTAATCCCCAAGGATAAAGCTTGCTTTAAATTTCTATAGTGTATTACATATCGGGTTTTATGGTAGAGTGTCGTCATCAGTTTTGGTAATTTTGATCCCGGCGGCACTAGATGTTCCGGACAGAGAGGCATATCTTTATGTTTGTCGTGTAGATGTTCCGGGTACTCTAAATCAACTTCGAGAATATATCCGTTTTCTGAGTCGTCTGGTACATCTATCACATTAAAATTTTCAAAATTCTCCACCCACCGAAACCCTTTGTAGGGCAAAAAGGCTTCCATGGCCCATCCATACATGTTATTTATATCAAGATATAATAGATAAGAACTAGGTTTTGAACAATCATATTCTGACAAAAATTTATTGTTAGCCTTAGCATATCTATTACAGCACTGACTTACACCACCTCGAATACCACGTTCAATAAATAAAAGCATGTCGATGTCCTGTAAAAGTTCCAACTCTACTTTTGTAAACTTTAACATACAATCCCACGTATAGCCCGGTAGTGTATAGTAATGTGCCGGATCTAATTGATAAATATTTAAACATTTTTGTCTGAAATTTTCGAAAATATCTGCCAATAAAATTACATCAGTTTTTAGATATAAGTCTGAATATTCACCTAGTGTTTTAATATTAAATTTTTCCCAAACATTCCGAGCATGTTGGTAATCTTCATCGCTTATATTAGAGTCATTTAATTTATTGTAAAAATGTTCTTTTGCCGGCAACTCAGTTTCAGATAATTTTTTAAAAGAATCTATAAAATCATATGGGAAGACGCCCTTTCTCGTAAGCATATTAAACTTTTCACTATCTAAATCACTAAATTCTTTTTGCAAATTTGTTAATTCCCCTTTTGTTAAATATGATGATAGTTTATCCAGCGATGCGGCCATAAATCGGAAAGAATCGATAAACCGAAATTTTATTACCGAGCCTTCAACACTTCTTGTGAACGATATGTATTTTTCCTTATTGATTGGCAATAAAGTGATCTGACCGGTTTTTGCAAGATCTTTGATTAGAAAATGAGCGTCATATCCAGATAAATTATGAAAGACGACCGGTACTATAAATGATTTTTTAAAATTTAAGTTGCAGTTTTCATGCGCCGGTCCGCGGTATTTACCTGTGAAATGGTTGTGGTCACGTACTTTCTTATCTTCAGGTTTAAATATTGATTCGCAAATATGGCAGTGAGTTGATGCGGCGAACTCTTTTTGCTGATGTTCAGAAATGTCCATTGGTACAATAGTCTTTAATTTTGATTCGAGAAATTCACCGATATTCTCTAATTGTTTTGAAAACCACTCTATACAGTTAAAACCACGATTGCTGCAATAATACGATAAGCTATCATCATACGAACATTTAAAATATAATCCTGCGCTGAAAGCAGTATGTTTTTGGTATTTTAAAGTTTTAGTTTGACTAATTTCGGAAAATGGTTCTAGCATTGATTCGAAATCGCAGTACAATATGAACGGTACAGGCTCTTTATAATTATAATTTTTGAACTTTACAATTTTTTCCTTTGGAAATGATATTTTACATTTATTAACATTTTTACAGTCTACTGTGTGTAAATTTAATTTTGCTTCACTAGAAAAATAATTTAAACATATATCACAAATGTACAGTTTTCCATTACGTTTACTCATTTGACTAGACACAAGTCTGGAAAGGTCTTTTATCCAACAGAAATGATATTTTATTTCAAGATTGGAATCATCATCATCAGTACTTTTTTCACGCTCATCTGTATAGTTATTTTGAATCATTAATAAGTTTACATGTTTTTCTAATTTGGTTTTAGTTAAACGAGCTGGTACTGAATGAAAATTATTTCCAAACAATTTTAGCATATAAATATTAACAGAAATGTTATTTTGTTTTTCAAATTTTGTAATTTGTAGTAGTGACATTGGAAGTTTAATATTTTTTAAATTCAAAATTTCGGAGTAGTGGGGGTACGATGATATTCTATCGGAATTACTGTCAACGGGATACAAAGCCGAAATTATGGACCAGGCAAAGCATGCTTCATCATCATAATTTTTAACATTGACACATGCATGTTTTTTAGCTATTTGATTGGGAAGTCTAATGAAAGATGAGCCGTTACCCATTTCAACCTTATTAATATTTATTTCTAAACTTATTATTTTTTGTAGCACAAATCCCGACTCTTTTTCCTGGAATTCCTCTAATTTATTTAAAATTTTATCTATAATATATTCCTGAAACCACAACTTTAAATCAGTGCTGATATCAATTGAGGCATTTTTAGTGTTGAAATATTTAAATTCCATTTCTTCTGACTTAATATTATTATTTTTAATGAATTCCCCACAAAAACATGCATTCACTTTGATTGCCGGCTGTGATTTGAGAATATTATTTATTCGTGACTTGAATAGAAAGAAGGAATCATCAAGGAACTGTCTCATATCTTTATGTATTAAATTTATTATTAAACCTGAACGTATGCGACCTGAAAATACCGAATTTATATCCTCCCATTTAATTCTAGAACTTCTATTTACTCTACCACTCAAACCCCATCCAATGTTGCCTAAATTTTTTATTAAAATTTTAACTTTTTTTAAATGTCCAATATTTGTATGAATTTTTCTACGAATTCCAATAGAATTGCGATTTTTTAATGCTTGGTTAAGCAAACTTAAATGCCCTTTCACTAATTTTAACCATTTTTCCCGACCTATAATATTTTTACACTCACTCAAAATTTTTGTTACATTTTGAAACTTCTTCACAATTTCATCACTTAAATTACATATATCCATTATCAAATTTTATCTAATAATACAATACACTTCTTGCAAACTTCTATGCTCGAGAGTTTGAACTCTAATGCTGCAGTAAACTTAGGTTGAATATTTATAAATAATTGTTTTACTTTTTCAATGTTTTGTGTATAATCTAACCCCACAAATTGATGAATCAATCGTTTAAATAAATTTTCATTATATAACAAATAAATAGAAATATCTACTTTCGAGTATATTGTATTATTATTATAAAAAAATGCGTGATTTTCAACAAAAAAGCGAATTTTGAATTTCTTTCTACAAATAATGCACTTATACATACTAAATTATTGCAGCTCCTAAATTATTGCAGCTCTTTATGTGTATGGATCCGCCCACAGCCACTTTTAGAATTGTTGTGAATCAGCTAAAATTAAAAGAAAAATGGCATTTAATAAATATCTTCAAAATGCATAATAAATTACTTACATGCACTTTGAGTCCAACTTTCGGTTTCAATAAATTCGAATGTTGTTCCTAATGCAGGCTTATTAACATCTTTTTGACCTTTAAAGATCAGGCTGTATTTTCCTGCTGTGAAATTCTCCAAATTATCCTTCATATGGGGAACCACTCGTTTTGGTAAAAATGCTGTGCTGTCACCGAATTCTAATAGAACCGTTGTTCCAAATTTGGTTTTTATTAGCTTTGCTGAAATTATTGGAACAGGTGTATCTAGTGGGAGGTCCGTTAATTTGATGGTTGGCTTTGTATCTAAAAGTGATACGGCATTCAGTTTATTTAAGTCCATCTAAAAATATTTTTTTGTATTATATTGAGATAAATTGCAATAAAATAAATTAATAGAACTTACGTTAAATCAGTAATGCGCACAAACACTTGCTAACAAAATTATTTATAACTTGGAAAGTAAGTGATCTCAATCTCAGTTTATGCTTTTATACTCGTCGACATCTACATCAGTACTAAATGATATTTTCACATAACCAACTAATGGAATATATTTATCAACTTCCTTCCTTCAACTTGCTTTGTCATCACGTGCACTTTGTGGCTATGTAGGCAGGTTTATCATCTTTTCCTGTTTCCTATGAAATAACATATCAACGCTTTCTCGGTTTTATTTCCTTGCGATATAATTAATTAACGGCCACTTTTATTGAGATTGGAAGTATCGTACAATAAATGAAATAGAAATACAATTTTTGTTTAATTTATATCTGAATTTGATTAAAGTCGAAATAGCTCAGTGGGGAGAGCATTAGACTGAAGTTCTAGAGGTCCCGGGTTCAAATCCTGGTTTCGACAGTTTTTTTAATTTATGTAAAGTGTATAATTAAAATTATTGTGCTGCCACCCCCTGTACTGCACCTACCATCATCAGCAATGCAAATTCTGAAAAACAAAATTATGATATTGGAGTGGAAGCGGTGTCTGGTTTGCTGTATTACATTACAGTTTGTTCTTCTCTCCTAATTGTAAAGTGTATAATTAAAATTATTAGGAAAAATGTCATGTCTCTCCGCAGCAGTGTGAATGAATAATATTATAATGTTTTTTTTTTTGTGTAATAAATGAAATAGCAATACAATTTTTGTTTAATTTATATCTGAATTTGATTAAATTCAACAGTTTTTTTTTTTAATTTATGTACGCCTATGTTCACATTCAAACATCACCATAATATAATAATAATAAATAAATATATTGCCCACCCTAACCGGCGGTTATGATAAAAATTTCATTTAATTTGCATTTCTATACAAATGTTACACTCTCTCTTATCACATATCCGTTTTCTTATCACTTCCTCTCACTCCTATGTCTCGGGGCCAGCAACCGTCGTCGTCGTCGTTTATATTCAATTTACCTAAATTTAAAATCTCTGCACAGTCATGCTGAAATATTTCTTAGCCAGAAGGGCATTAGGTACAGACTTCACACACCCCCATACCACGTAATACAGCACTCTTCACTCTTCACCACAAGAACTCTTCAGCTCCGACGACAATGACCAATTTCTTAGCCAGAAGGGCATTAGGTACAGACTTCACACACACCCCCATACCGCGTAATGCAGCACTCTTCAGCTCCGACGACAATGACCAACAGCTCATGGTCAGATCTCGATGGACACATGCCATCCAAGTCACTTCCGCTCCAGAACTCTCTTTGCTTATCTACTATCTTTATACCACACGCTTAGCAATTCCACATGGTACTTATTTTATTTATTAATTAAATAATCAATATTACTTGACACAACCGATAGCAGACATTCTCTACGTTTCATACATAAACAATTTACTTCCAGGAGTCAGTAAATTCAATAATGAAACGCAGTGTCTTTTAGCTGCAATTTCTACAGAAGAGTAAATTTGGAATATTCCATTTTCTTAAGTTATGATTAAATAATAGATACCGAATTTTTATTATTTCTTTGGAATGTTTCATTTTTACTTTCCACAGTTTAAAGAAAGTTGTAATGGCAAAAAATATCTAATTCGAGATTTTCATTTACTTAGACCTTTCATGGTCCCAACACACACTGAGGATGGTCTGGTCAAAACTCATGATACTATGAATAGTACCATGGCCAAAATTCATAATATGTCTGCCGCATAAGACCATTGCAATGCTTTTTAGGTCCAAGCCCTAGCTAGATACAAAGTGTAAAAATTATAACTTTTAAGGTGTCAAGTGAATAATAGGTAATTTCGTACATAATTTGTATTTGTAGCAAAAATAATGTGTTTTGTGGTGTTGTATATTTTTTATGCAAATGTTTAAGGTGTTAAAGTGAGTGATGGGTTTGGGACGTACGATTAGTGATTAATTTCGTACATAATTTGTGTTTGTATTAAAAAAAGTGTGTTTTGTGGTGTTGCATATTTTTTGCAAACTTTTAAGGTGTCAAGTAAGCGATAAGTTTGAGGAATAATACATATCTTGGGAAGTGCAATTAGTAATTAATTACGTACATAATTTGTATTGTATTAAAAAGAGTGTGTTTTTGTGATGTTGCATTCTGCATTATAAATGCTGTAATAAACTGGTGAGGGGCTGATTCAAACGACTTTTTTCGAAAATCTGAGAAGTGATTATACATCTAAAACCTTTGAAACTGTCGACCGCTGGCATCGTAAATTTATAGCAAGGTAATAATGGTGTTATTCCTTAAGAAAAACAGAGTTTCTTAGATAAACAAGCGTTGACTTGGGTAATAAATGGACAATATGATCAGTGGCGTACTATTGGCTTAATACGCCAGGGGCTGAATTTCTTGCAGTTCAATTGAAATGCATAGTTTTTCTCAGGAAATGGTATCTATACACAAGAATGATGAATCGAATACAGAACATAGGACCAAAAAAATCAAAGAAACGGGGGAACGAGTCGGGAGCAGTAAAGCGGCGGCAGGGAGGCATCCAGAAAAAAAAAAGATAACACATACACGAGATGAGGTATACCACGGCAATAGTGGAGATAAACTGGAGGAAGAAGAGAAAGCAAAAAATGAATGAATCAAATTACTACAAGAAGACCCTTCAATAAGCCACTATCCAAGGAATAACTGTTAGAAATCACGGTAGTGATAATAATTAAAATTAAACTCGAAATATAATCAATGAGGCATTGTTGATATACTGCGTCAGGGCTGAGTTCCCACAGCAATTTAGCGGAGGTATGCCTAGTGATGGTTTCTTTCAGAAAAATTGTGTTCTCTAAGAAAACACACACATACGTCGATAATCTCCTAATTGCTGCAGAAGAAGAAGAAGAAGAGTTGGACCAGCTGAGAGGAACACAAAATAGATGACTATTCCCTAAGAACACCGAACAAATTGAAGTACCTAGGAACAGACCGGACGAACCAACTGGAGCGGAGAGAAACAGTAAAGGAGGGAATCAAAACGGCACAAGGGTAACATACCGTTCATTGAGAAAAATAAACTATCATGGGACCTTACCAAATGTATGTACATAGCCATCATACGGCCAACGATGATATATGGAGTCAAAAACGCGGCAACAACAAAAGCTAGCAGAAGTTTTTTGAGAAGAGCAGAAAGGGACATCGTCCAACTAAACAACAAGACGAAAACAGCGACACAAAACAACAACATTATAGAAATACACGCAATGAAGTATTGGGGACATACCCAAGGAAGACACCCAACACATCTACTGAAGAAAGCGCTAGCACCGAATAGCAACAAACTAAAAATAGGGAGACCATGCTACAGTGGAGAACGACAATTGAGAGGATCAGGATCAACAAATGAACACCACTAACAAATCGCAAGGATATATACCCCACCACAATCGGAAACCGAGGAATCAGAAGACTCAGAAAAAGAAGATTCGGAGAAGCAGAAACGCAAAAAGAGGAGCAAAAACACTCCATATTACGACACAACACGGCAACATATTTCACAAGAAGAGTTAGAATAGGCAGAAGTCCAGAACCAAACACACAAAAAAGGGAGCTTAAACGCTCCCTCGCGACACAATGCGGTAACGCATCTCACAAATACCTACACCTCCCATCCCACATTCCTGTACCATGCGGCATGTGGCTCTCGCTGCTGGCAACAAGCATGACCTTAGTCCAACCCAGCGTGGACGTAGCAGGCTGAGCTGTATAACCTGGGAGTGGTAGCAATGCCTACCGCACGCTGGTAAATCAATCAATCAATCAAAACTAACAAAATATCGGTCAAAACAAGTTTGATATAAAGGTTGGAAAAGGATTTATTCAGAAGTGATATCTGTAACGTTCCCTAAAAGTTACGAATACTTAAGAAGTTTTTTTTAGTTCCTTATTTTTCTTTTGCTTTCTTATATCTAATTAGCAGGAGACTAGTATTTATGCTAACCTTTCTTTCGACTAATATTTTGCATGCTACTGGCAGTTTACAGATGTCAAGAAAAGGTAATATATAGATAGAATAGAATAGAATATTTTATTGATCCAGTAAGAGCAAATAAAAAAATTGAAAATATCTGTTTAGTCATTTTTCCAAATGCCAGTTGAAAAAATCATGCGTGTAACACGTTGGAAAACTATTTGTTCGGTATATGATGTATTTTTATATCGGTGATCGCCTTGATCAAAAATCCTATAAATACTGAAAAAATATTACTTTTTCTAACTTGTTGCATAAATAGCTGTCGCAATTGTTTACTATCAATATTCACTTGAATACCATTATGACATACATTACCGCACTGGTTCGGTAAAATGTCACTTTATCAAACTAGTACGGTAAAAAGATATAAAAATGTGTACCAATTAGATATTAATTCAAGTAGGAATTAGAACTCATTTATTACAATCATTAATTACAGTTTAAACATGTATTAATTGAAATATATAAAAATTAGACTTTACTTAATGTAAACATTGATTACTACATCTTTGCAATTTGATATATTAATTCCTGCAGATATCGAGATTTCGCAGGTATCAAACTTGGCCTTGGGCCTCGGTTGTCAAATATCCCATCGCGTATCGTAATATTAAAGTTTACGATACTTATATCGTAAATAACTATTACTAGAATAAATTAAACACTGTAAAATGTTGCTTTTTTACACTTCTAGCAGGTAATATATTTAGGCCTTTATTATTTATTTGTTCTTTGTAATTTACTAGCAAAATAAAGCAATGAAGTATTTATAATTTTTTTCAATTCTTCGTAATTTTTACTACACTTTCTTTGTAGTCTTCACCTTTACTTTTTATACTGTCCTTTCACATTAATGGCCGCTGTTCAACAAACACCTCAATCATCCAGCTTGTAGGATTATTCCTCGGATTTTTCCTCACAAAAATCAGTAAATTAAATCCTCAACGAGTTTCGTTTGTTTAGTATTATGGTTTTACTCTCTTAATTTTCGCAATGATTTTGTCTGTATTGCATTTTCCACACATTCTTAAAATTAGAAAATGCCTTCTTGCAAGCTCAGAAGTTATTTGATTTGATCACCATAGCAACAATTCGAAACCCTACCGAACAAGTCCTGATGAATCCGTTGTTCTTGCAAACATTTTTATCCAGATGGCATGTGAACTTTTTTATGCATGAATATTGGCACGGAATTTTTCAATTTAATGAATCCCGCACGTGACTAACATTTTTTCGAAATCTTCAAAAGCATTGCGTTCGAACAAGCTTTCGAAAATAGGCAAAGCACTAGATGAAAAACTTGTATATTTGTATATAAAAGAAACTAATTTTTTGAAATTTGTGAAAGCTTCACAAAAAAACATCCAAATATTTTTTATGTACTGTCATATTTGTTACACGTCACATTATTTCATGTTGTAACTGATTTAAGTTTAATTTCTGCCATTGCTTTACTTTATCTCAGGCTTGTTACCATGAAAACATGTTTCTATTGTATTTAGTGGAATTCTTCTCATTTAATTGGTGTAAAATGTTGAAATCTTTGCCTTATTTGAGGGCGTATTGGTTTATTTACTAAATATTTGTCTTTAATGATGCGTACATAAAAGCTTCGCTTCTGAAATAGACAAAGATTCTACATTATATTCGACATTCTTTGTTAAGAATAGGGATATAGATGATATGAACTTTGCAGAAATATTTATAATAAAAGGGATACTAATAAAAATGAAAATAAATTATGCATATGCTGTTAAAAGCTAAATAAATACATATTTTTTAATCGGACCAATGTTAAATTATATTCACCTAAGTAATTGTAATGCAAATTTGGATAGAAATTTTTCATAAAAGTGTTCAACAATAAAATATAAAATAATTGTTAGAGAACAAATACATGATCAAATTTAGTTTAGAAATTAAATATTCCGATAATTGAAAGCACAACCAAATATTACTCACTGTCTTAAATAAATACATTGTTGTGATGTTGCAGTTGCTATTTTTACTATATTTGTACATTTGGCATAATTTTGAATTTCTCTAGGAAATCGGCAATGACATTTTGCGACTTAAATACACAGAAATACATCAAAAATAAATAAATAAAAAATTACAAAAATGCATTTCGAATATTTGGACGACATTGCGTCAGCGATTGTTGCTGTTGGTCAACCAATTATCAGTTTATTTTAATTTCCAAAGTTTCATGCAGTGTATGTAGCTGTCTTCAAGGAAATGTGAAAATAAACATACTAAATAACCCCGTTCAGCATTTTAGTACGGTTTGTTAGTTTTGTGCAAGAGTCCTATTATTTTCGAAAATACTTATTGGAGAAATGATGGAAAGTAACGTGAATGATAGTGTTTTCCCAAACACTCCACCAAATGTGGCCGAGCAAGCGAATATTGTAACTTTAAAGTTTTTACCAGAGAAATCAAGAGGTAAGTACGAGACGCAGTATGGGAAGTATTATTACTTGATGCCAAGACAAAAACGTGACAAATTATACGGAAAATGTGCTGTTGCTTTATTTCGCAGAAATCACTTAAAGCTACCACCATGAAATTCTTCGCATGTAACTGGTACAAAATTTTGAAATCCTTTAATCCTTATCGAGGACTTATTGGTTTATTACACTAGGCATTTGTTTTTAATGATGGCGATCATGAAAGTTTCTGAAATAGACAGACTGTACGTTCTACGTTTTTTATTAAAAATAGAAATATATCATGAATACGCCGTTGAAAAAACTATAAATACACATTTTTAAATCGAACCATCGAATGATAAATCATATTCACCTAATTGTACATAAAAATTTGGATAGAGTTTCTCCATAAAAGTATTCAACAATGAAACATAGAAAATATATCATAAAATTCAATTTAGAAATTAACTATTTCAGTCACTGAAAGAACTGTAAAATATTCCGCATTGTATATTCTATGTTAAATTACAGCTGATATTTTTAATATACTTCCAACATAATTTTGAATTTTTGTTAGAACTGTTTACATAATACAACTTTACAGTTTGCAGAATAGTAGTTAATGTTTTGTGAAGTTTTAATTCCTTTCAGTCCCTTCAAAATAATGGAAAAAAAAACACAAATACTGAGTGCATGAATTTCATCTAATTGTACATAAAAAGGTGATAAAAATAAATAAAAACTAATTATTGAAGGTTAAAATGAAATAATTTCCTATTGTTTCATTTCACAATATAATTTGTTATCTTGACCCAATAATTCTACATTTTTAAAAATTATTGGAACTTTTTTCAATACGGAGTGGTACTGTCTATAATTATTTATGACATATTCAAGATTTCTTAACATTTATTGGGTATTTTCGACGGTATTTCGTCGCTTTCTGTAAAAATTTTTAAAAATATCAATGAAAGAACCTCTGTGCTAAATGGATCAGGCAGAGGCTGGTTTTTAATACTTCTGATTGCCACAAAATGTCACCCCTAAATATATATATATACACTGAAACAAAAGTGTTAATTGATAATAATCACATTATTCGCGAAAGTAAACGACAGATTCTAAGCTTCAAATAATAGGCATTTGTGGCGTTATAAAAACAGTTTAATACAGGAAAATTGTGTTTGGTGGTGTTTATAGCTTCCTAAAGTATTAAAAAAACGGGCAAGTATGAAAGAATGCCTAATATAATTCTATCAAGTGGATTTTCTGGGATTTATTTTGACAGTTTCAGCAACAAAGTTAACCTTCCATTAAAAGTCGGATTTGTTCAATCTTAGACATGTTATACTGTCAGAATGTAAATGTCGCCCACTCCGAGATTTTCGCGAATTAAAAATTAAATTTAGATCTGTTTTCGGAAAAATGCGTTCTATATCAGTTATCACAACTTTGACTTCTAAGCACGTCATGATAGTTTGTTGTTTATGTATTACCATAGTCACGTGAGACAATAAATTATATTTACTTTATTTTTACTAAATAAATTCGTCTTTGAGGATCAGTAACCAGCTAGCACAGAAATCTATAGAATAATTTGACTAACATTTATTCTCAATTAAAAAAATAATAGCGGATTCCTTAAGTTTTCTTTCAGTGGCTTCCTTTTTCCAAAATTGATTGTTATCCCACGCGCGTTCACAATTTTTGACTTCTGGAATTCTCCTTTACTAGCATAATCTATTTCTGTGTTTATTAAGCATAATCTATTTTCTGTGTTTATTAAGCCTTACGTTGAAAGGTCTAGATGACTCACCTACATAATCTTTGTCGCACTCACACGGAACACTATAAATACCATTTTTGGAATTTTGAACAATATTTACAGGCTTAGTTTTTGATAAAACAGATCTTAATGTAACGCCCGTTTGAAAAATCATTCGTACAGAAAACCCATTTCCGACTCTTCGTAATTTATCCGATAAACAACCATGCATATATGGAATTACTGCTAAAGATCTAAATTCAGGTTGTAAATGTTGAGTGTTCACTCCACTTTCAATGTTTGTCACGTGGCTATCAAAAAACTCTTGGAGTATTGATTATTCTATAGAACAGTTTTTTTATAGGTAAATTGTTTCGCGTTAGTTAAATTTTCGTCATTTGAAGAAATTATTTGAACCCTTAGTGCTAATATGTTGATTTTAATTGAAATTTACAAATCTATATGTGTGTGCTTTTGTTAGACACCAGTTTCATATGTGCTATTTAACTTTTTAATTAAAATATCTAAGACATTGAAAATGAATTCATTATTATTCTCTATTGCTATTGTAAAATTAACTGAAGGTTGCTTTTCGTTAATCTGATTTAAAAAATTACCTAAATGTTCTTTGCTAAGAGGCCATATGCCAATAATATCTATATACATATTTCCACCATACTATAGGTTTATTTAAGTTACCAATATAATTTTGCTCAAAATTTTCCATAAAAATATTACTTAATATTGGAAATAGAGAAAAACCCATGACCATACTAAAGTTTTGTTGCTAGAAGTCATTATTTAACTGAAAATACGTCATTTTAATACAAAGGGTAAGTAATTCCATTATAGTTTCTATGCTTAATTTAGTTTTATTCGCCGAATGTCCATCATGTTGCAATTTGCTTTTAATTATTACTAATGTTTTATCTACCGGATCATTTGCAAAAAGGCTTACTACATCAAAACTCACCATTATTGATTCTTATTAAAATTATTTTCGTATAGTTCTTCCAAAAAATGTTTGCTATGTTTAATATAAGACTTAGAGGAACCCGATAAAGGATTTAAGATTTTTTAATAAAAATTAGAGGAGATTACTACCTACACTACACTACAAGATTCACTTGATGCAGAGGTTTCTTTCGTTAAATTTTTTAAACATTTTTACAGAAAGTTGCAAAAGACCCAATAAACCGTAAGAAAGTGATAGTTTTGAATGTTCAATTAGGGAAAAAGAAAAATGAAGAAAATGCTTATATACCTATACATTAATAATCAGATAATACTAATTGTCAATTTCTCCTTTGTTCTTTTGTTTTATTTGACGTAATAATAATTTATATTCAATGTCTTGATAGTAACAATTTCTCAAAAACTAAAATTTCATTAGTAATTTTCGTAGCATACGTACATTTTTCAAAAATATATCTATACATATAGGGTTTCTTTGTTAGGTTTCAGGATTGTGTTATTTCAAACATTAAAAATCAAACTTACGAATCAATATAAGGACAAATTTTCATTTTACTCCACAGTTTCCCGAAATAAGAACTTTTCCTCAGTCTCCTGTTAAAGAACACTACTTGCAAAATAGAGAACAACTGTTTGTTGGTGGCTTTACTTAGAATCCATTTAGGCCACATCATTCACATAAACTTCCATAATGCACTCAATTTCAACACGTATAAAATTTGAAAATTAAAACAACTACCAACTGATCACTACAAATTGCACTAAAATTTATTTAAAATTTATTTATACTCTTAGAGAGATTCAAACGACCGCACCAAACACAAAACGTTAACTTGAGGCTAGGCCTACTATGTTGTAAATGAATAGGTACTGAAATTTCGACCGGGGCATACACAACGATGTGGCAGCCAGGCAAGGCATGGGGTTTCAAAAGGGACCGAGACCGTTCCAAGTTAGTATATGGTCGCAGTACAGCGACCCAAAGGCAACTAATGCTCCACCAAACCAACCCTCGGTTTACCGGCCAGGGGCGGACTGGCCTCCAGCCCTATGTGGGGTAAGGAGGATAAACAATTCTGTCATGCTGCTGTGGATCGATACCATCATATGGACACATTTAAATAACAGTTCGATGGGTATTTTGAGGGAATAACGTATCAATTTATGAAGCTTTTTTTTACTGTTTTGTCTATCCGCCGCTTAACAATGGAAAAGTATATCTCTGATTGGTAATGCTGCATTTTAGCGGGACACTAGAATTTTTGTGGAATTTTTCAGGATACACTAAGAAGAGGAATCTGAAATTAGTTTTCGATGCAAACGCATAGTTTAAAAAAAAATCCACCATAACTTTCTATTATTTTAAGCAAAAAAGCCTTGAATTTCGGTCGATTGGGATTTCGTGTTCACAATGTGTTTTTTAGAATAGTGCACCTTATACGCACTGCAAAAAATTGCTTTTTCACAAAAACACTATATTTACCAAAACTAAAGGAATTAGGAAATGAAAGGTAATCAAACCCTCAAACTAATACTCGGGAGTCTCAGTGGCGTAGATAGGTTACATGGGGCGACATACGTTTTGGGACCTCTGTAGACAATAGTAAGAAACTCTGGAAGGGTCACATAAAATAAAATAATTTCTAGTTCTAAAATTTCGTGTTATAACTGGAAATTTTTTGCCAAAATTCCGATTTACAACTCGAAATTTTAAAATTCGAGTCTAACTTTCATTTCAAAATTCGGCGATGGTCCCACATTAATTTCAGGTGAGGAAAAATTGGAAACAAAATTTTGTTTAGTCGAGAATATTCGAGATTATGGCGAAATCGCCATCGTTAATTTAATGTCATAAAAATGTACTTTTTTGAAAAAAAATTCAAAGTCCATTGGAATTGCATTAAATTTGGTAGTAAGCTATTTTAGAAATAGCTGATAACGAATCTGATATCAAAAGTTGAAAATTCAAAATGACGAAAACAATATGGCATTGATAAATGCAAAATTTTTGCAGATTTATATAAAATCTGATACATAGTAATTCAGGTCTCTCTGATAACGAGTCTAATGCTAAAGCTTAAAAAGTCACAACGACGGATATTTTATATTTAGTGTTCAGAAGCTAAATAATGAGGCCAATGAGGAAAAAAAAAGTTTTTTTTTCAACCCTGCCTGAGAGGCAAAAAATCGACTGATGATTTTGCTCGATACCTTAGACACAATAACAGTGAAAAGTATTTAATTTCACATTTTGGTTATTTTTAATTTACAAATTTCTGGTGTTTTTAGTCCAGTCAACTGTAACTTGAGTGCTAATGAATGGATCTTGATGAAACCTCGTGTAATGTGTTTGTAATGACATTAATAAAAAAGTTAAAAAAGAGATTAGAGTAGGAAATGATCGGAAGAAGAAGAAGAAGTAGAAAACATCCCTTTTATCATGGGTTCCGTAACTTGTAGAATTAGGTTAAAAATGGAAAAAAAAAACAATATATTTACCTTTTTTGGCCCAAAATAAGATGTTTTTACTCTTGTGATTTTTTTTCGAAAAGTGCATATTTTTAGAGATATGGCCACTCGAAAATTCCTGAAAATGAGGGAGGGGAAATGTAAAAATGAAAAAACTGAAAAAATTCAAGTGAATGTATCATTGAAATACAAGACTTTTCTTTATCTGCAACTTTGCTCTAAAGTGTGTTTTCACCGAGTTTTTCCGGAAAAACATGAAAAACTACCTCTTTCTTTGAAATTTTAGCGCTTTAAAAATATGTAATTTAAAAATTTGAAAAAATTCAGACGTATGTATTGAGGCCTTCCAAAAAATGTTTGTCTCTTCACATTTTTTTGTAACTTGCTAATTTTCCAAGTTATAGGCAGTTTTTCACGATAAATAATGTTCTACATTTTTCGCACATTAATACATATATATACATACATATTATTATAAAAAAATATGAAACCTATATAGTTATACCATTTTTAAAGGTTCAATATAATTTTTAAATTGAAAATGAGAAAGAATGTAGTACATTATTTATCGTAAAAAGCTGCCTGTAACTCGGAAAATTAGCAAGCTGCAAAAAAATTCCAAGAGACAAAAAATGTTTAGAAGGCCTCAATGCGTAAGCCTGAATTTTCTCAAAGTATTAAATTATATATTTTTAAAGCGTTACAATTTCAAAGACGGGGGTAGTTTTTCATGTTTTTACGGAAAAACTCGGTGAAAACACACTTTACAGCAAAGTTGCAAATAAAGGAAAGTCTTGTAATTCGATGATACATTCACCTGCATATTTTCAGTTTTTTTTTTTCAACTTTTACATTTCCCCTCCCCCATTTTCAGGAATTTTCGAGTGGCCATATCTCGAAAACTCGAAAAATATGCATTTTTCGAAAAAATTCACAAGAGTAAAAACATCTTATTTTGGGTCAAAAAAAGTAAATGCATTGTTTCTTTTCCATTTTCATCTAATTCTACAAGTTATGGAATCCGTTCCGATATTTTCGTACTCTAGTCTTTTTTTAAATGTTATTAACGTCATTACAAACAGATTACACAAGGTTTCATCAAAATCCATTCATTAGCACTCTAGTTAGAGATTTTGGTTATTTTAGCGCTTCGTTGACTGGACTATTTGGTAAATGATTTTTTTATGAAAAGGCTATTTATTTCAGTGCGAAAAGGGTTCATTGTTCTAAAGAGCACTTATATTATGGCCAAATTGGCCGAAATTCAAGGTGTATTTAGTGTTTATAGTGAGAGTATTATGGTTTCCACCATTTCAATTTTTTCTATTTTAACTATGCATTTGCACTGAAAACTAACTTCAGATTCGTGTTCTGTGACCCCAAATTAGTATATCCTGAAAAAATTTCGCGAAAATTCCAAAGCCCCGCTAAAATGCAGTATTACATACAATTCATCCGGAACTTACTGAGCAAGAAACATTTTTTTCTGAAATCGATCGGCAATGTCTACATTTTCGGCGCGATTTCAGATCGAAAAATGCAGAATTCCAGTATTTTAGTGCGTTGCTAAGAAATTATCAGAAAACAGACCGGAAAAGATCCGTTGCCAAGCAACGATCAACAAAACCGTACGGGAATGTTACTTTCCCGTACGGTTTTTGTATGTATATTTTAGACAGTAAATAAATACACGCAGACAAACCAACTCACATTGAAATTGCATTTGTTAGCAAGCAGTTAGATTGAAATGAAGAAATGTTATGCATTAACACAAATTCCTTAATTTATGATAATATTGATTGTGATTTCAGAAAAAATAGTATGTGTATTACATCGGTGTGAAAGCACATTCCCGGACTTCGATGCACGTTGGCCTCAGCTAGCGCCTCAGCCAACAATTTGCATCGTCGTCCGGGAATGTATTGCTTTCACACCTAAATACACAATGTCCTATTTTGAGAATTCTTTCAGTATTTTCAGTATAAATAGGAAGTAGGTATTTAAAATTTTGAGATTTTAGAGGCTAAGAAAAATTGGCACAGTTGAATTATATCTACAGTGTTTTCATGAGTTCATTGATTTTCTTTTTCAAAAAATAATTTTCTTTTTCGAAATTCATTTTTTATTTCTAAATACAAAACAGTATGCAGATTACACTTAAATTAACAAAAAAAAAAATGTAACGTAACATTATTGGTTTTTATTTAGTTTACAAATTAAAAATTAGTTTCAGCAGAACTAATTTGACATTATTGATAGAAATACTTTCTGAAAAACGAAATTCAGTATCGAGGCTTATTTCAAACAATTTTTTTCTAATACCGTTTTGCTTCAAAATAAGAAATAAAGGATATCTTGAGCTGTTTTTACACTTTACATGTTTTTGAAAGCTCGGTGCATATTCTGGTGCATTTGACCATATCAGCTTATTTTTAAAGTTTCGTTAGAAGTATAACTTATTTTCGAAAAATCGAAAATTAAGAAGTTTATCTTTTGTTGCGTAAATCCGTGGACACAGTGCCTCACTTTTAATACCTAATGACTAAAATAAGTTTTTTTTTGTTCAAAAAGGACATGATATAGGTCTTTGATATTGATCCTAGTTTGGTTGAAATCAGATTACTAACGCTGTATATGCCTTATACAAAAGTTTCTGCTACAGATGTACAATTTTTCTAATATCAAAAACATATTTATAAGCCTATCTATTTACATCTGTATATCCTGGTCGGATAGGGTCGTATATTTTCGTATTAAAATTATGGCTGAATTTTGTATGTTGTATATGGTGATCACGCGAATATTAGAACTCCACTTAAGTTCCTTATTTTTTGAGTTACGACGTAAAAAAGTTAAAAAACAGTTAGACAATTACTTTCATGTATTTTTCAAAAATCCTGTCAGAAAAACGATTGCAAGCCGCATTCCAGAGATATGAACATTATTTGGGTATTTTACAATGGAACATCCTGTATAAATATACAGCGTGCACGTAACATATTAAAAAATAAGACTTATAGACAATTACATGTAATTTCCAAAAATCATGCCAGGAAAACAATTGAAAACCATCTTTCGGGAATATCAAGCAACTTTATTGGGGTTTTACAAAAAACCAAACCCCAAAAATAAAAAAGTTAAACGGAGTTTTAATGTTCACGTGACCACCCTGTACATCATTTAGGTTGATTTGTGCAAAAGAAAACAATTCTTAAACTGATGAGCGCATAAAAATATCATCTGAATGCAGACGTTGCAAGTAGTTGAAAAAACCAACTTTTGAGAACCACTGACGTAAAGCCCAGAGACAAGGTAAATAAATAGCTTGTACAAATACAGTTCTTAAAACTGTAAGAGCATAAAAGTTCAGTGTCGTATGAATTACATACAGACATTGCAAAGAGAACAGAATACTCAATTTTTGAGAACCACTGATACAGAAAGTCATAGGTTAAATTGCTAGTTTGCAAAAACAGTTTCTGAAATTGTGGTGGCATAAAAGCACATCGCTTGACTTACAATATTGCAAGGCAACCCAACTTTCGAAAACCACTGAAACAAAAATGAACTAGACAACCAAGTACATTTTCCTCGAATATATTTGATGCGTTGTACAAGAGATAATATTATCTTGTATATACCCAGATTGTTTATCATGACACTATTAGAGATTAAAAATACAGTTACGGTTGAAAAAGTAAAAAACATGCCTGTCTGCTTGGATTTAAAAATATATAAGTATATAAAACTTAACGCTCCCTTAGAGACAAGTTGTCTTATCTGCAAAATATATTTTCCTTTTCCATCATCCAGGCATCCGGATTTATTTTAGAGTCGGGATTAAAGGCACATAAAAGTCAATCCAAACAGAAAACATTAGTTGTCATGGTGACAACTACAGGTTTAGATGACATCTGGTTTTACTATTAACAATATTTCTAGAAGTGACTTAAAGGAAATGAGTATGTGGGAAAATTATATTAGTTATGTCTACGAAAAAAGAGCTTAATTTTTTATTTAATTATATTATTTCCAAAGGCGCTACTGAGTATATTATCAATAATTTTATTTACTTTCTCATAAGTATTAGTACAGTACGCAAAGGTAAAAATATGTTTCGGAATAATCTCATATGTAATAATAATCTTTCTTCATGGGTTATTGTAGTAAAAAGTATCATCTTCAGTTTCTATATGGTCTGGACACTTGCTCTTACCCTCAAGGGGTGAAAACCACCCGTAATTTTAGATATCTGAAAAGTATTACTATTTTATTTTTGAAACGTAGAATATTTATGTTTTCTCAGTTTATGTTTTATTTTTGATCTCTACCATTTTTTCGATTAAACTAATATTTATTGAGATATTTGCAAAGAAAAAAAAAATTTACGTTTTTTTCGAAAATTCCTTTTATAGTTTAAAATGCAATTTTTTTCTAAAGCAAGTGCTGTAAATGGACGAAAAAATTTGAGCGTCCAGGTTATACTGTGTTAACGAAAAACAGTATATGAGAATATATTTCTTTAATTACTGACTACTTACATTAACAAAATGGCGACGTTTTTATTAAAAAAAAAATGTGACGAAGCACATTGTTTCTGTCTTAACTTTATTTTCCTTTTATGACAATATGATACAGTATTGTATAGGAATAGTCAGTCTTAATATACAAAAGAGAAAAAAAGAAAAAAGAAGTAAATAATAATAAAGCACTTCACATATTAAAATATTCTTCTAGTTTGTAGAAAGTTTTGCTAATTAAAAATACTCTTAAAGTTTCTTTATAAATAGTGAAAGATTATCCAATGTTTTATATCCTCAGGGAGGTCATTAAAAACTCTAGGTCCTAGGCAACTGAGTGGATTTCCAGAGACATTTAATTTACTGAAGGGCACATAAAGATCGTGTTACATTATATAGATGATTATTGCAAACAAATTTACTCTTGTTTTTAAAGACAAATAAACATAGTTCAGAAATGAAAATTGATGGAAGTGTCAATAAATTATAGTCCATAAATGCATTTTTACAAGTTTCTCTTGGCAATGGTATTTTCCAGTTTAAGCAACTGTCAATATTTATAACTAAAAATTTTTTACAATGGACGTCCTTGTTGATATTGACGTATTATCAAGTTGAATATTTGGATAATCACATTTCTTCTGTCTATTGTGAAACACTAATGCCTATGTTTTCACAACATTAAAATAAAGAGAATTTTCACTAAACCAATTGTTAGCCTCTCTGACGTCAGTGTCATAGTATCTGAGATATTTAACACTGTAACTAAATACTTCGTCTTATAAACGTTCAGACGTCATTTTTATACCTCCATATCTCCGAAACCTTTAATTTTAAAGAAATTTAAAAAAAAACGAGATCATCACCAATTTAGTAGCTTGCTTATTTAACCCTAGTATGTTTTCGCCTAGTATAATACTTTTCGGGTTATTTGACGAAAATCGTGTTGAAATGCCCCTTTTTTTCAAGCTAATGTCCGAATTTTCAAGTTGTCAATTTGGTTCTCCTTCAGTTCCAATGTTTTTGTTGTTTGTCTTAGGTGCCACCCTCTATAAATTAGCAAGCCTCCGCATAATACAGAAAATTTTTTTGATGCATTTACTATCAATCTAATTCATATGACATTATTCCGAAGTTAAAACCTCTAGTTACTGTTTTCACATTTTTCAGGAACCTATTCACATTTTTCAAGTATTTTTAAGCATACTGACCGTTAAGGAAATCTCGCTAAGGCCATTTAGTGTTACGAACCTGCAACAAAGAAGAACATATATTAATATAAAAAATTTAAAAACCGAACATTGTGTACTTATGATGATAGTAAGGTCCATAATTAATGCAACCACATATGTCAAAACAATTACTTCATTTTTTATTTATAAAACAAACAAAATTTAAAAGTATTTGATTGTTAGTTCAAGACTTCAATTTGTTCACAATTCTTACTGCATCAGTCATCAGGCTCTATAGAAATTTTTCAAACTTAAATTCCGTTACTTTTCCGGGTTTTCCAGGACTCTTAGTTGAACGCACTATTGAACTCCGTTCTTGTGAATGATATAATTACAATCGAGAACATTAAAGCTAATCACAAGCGAACCAACATTTTTTAGTGAAATATTTTTGTTATTTTCAGTCAGCCATAATTACAAATTTAAATGCTTGTATTGAATTCTGGGGAAATTGCATGAATCTTTTCTACCAAATCGATTGTTAGCGCACGCTCTCATTTGTATGGTAAAATTTACCTTGGGGAGGAGATCGTTTCAAATTATTTCATTTATTAGATAGGATATTGCATAATTTCATTGTACTTATTTTAAACCTAGTAAATACATTTTTTGCATTTTATTGATAATATGATTTGTTGCTAGTCTTATTAATACATTGAGGGTTTTCGATTGGAATATCGGAAATTGAGTTAATTGGAAGTCTCATGACTCCGCAAGTTTGAAACTCAATGTTCTGGTTACCTTACGGGAGTTGGATAGGGATTTTTTTATGAAAATATTTCAGAAATCTTTAGGTGTAAAATCCATTATTAGTAGGTAAATAAGTAAATTCCGTCAGGATAAAATCCCGTCAGAGAGAAAAATCATCATTATTGAGAGAGAGAGTGGCGTTAATAATCTAAAGGTAGTGCAGCCTTGGCCTATTATTTATTCTATAGAGTTGTATCTTAGCTCAAGCCCGCCTGGGAGTGGAAGAACAAGGGGAGAACGCGACTGGTGCCTTTAATAATAGTATATTATTCAACGAGCGGTAATATAGGTACCCAACTAGCACCCAAGTAACAGTAACTGAGATGGGAACTTCGAATGAGTAACCACTACGCATCCGTCACTAAATTGACAACTTTGACATATCCGTAGTCACTGCCTTGTAGTTTTTACCACTAGCGGTTACTTTAGAGTTATGTGACTTCTACGTAGCTTTTCCGGTGCATGGGGACGCCCTAGTTACCAGTGGGATGATCTTCGAAGTTGCAACCACTTTCAAGTAGCTTTGATAGTGGCCGCGACGTTCTGGGAGCCTTTACTATCCGTTTAAAGTCATGGATTTTGTTAGTAACATTTATTAGTGTTAATGACGTTACCGCTACCTGCAGAACTGAACTTCAACGTGCACGGCTACTACGAAGTGCGTATTACCTCTTAAATTCACCATGAAGTAAATTTCACCATCTAGTTCCCATTGTTAACCATATATAGGAAAGGAGGGGCGATAACGAGAGAATGAAATACCTAACCTATATAATTTATGCTTGTCTTGTGGCCTTTACCTTTTCCAAATTTGGATTGTTTACCATTTTAAAGAAATAACATGCTATTTTGCGTTGAATTTCATACATTTATCTTTTTCGTTCAACACAACTCGTTAAGTGAGGAAAACAACTACGTATTTTTCGGATTTTTTACCCGTTAATGTTTTTCAAAAGATAATAAATGTTTTATATAGGTAATATGTAAGAGTAAAAATTATTATTCAGTGCCTAAAGACAAAAAAACTCCGCAGTAAGTGGATAATAGCTTTAAGAAATTGGAAAACCACCTAGCAAATGTATGTGTGTATATAGTCAACAGTTTCTACAGGATGATTTTTGAAGTTATTCATATTTGTATCTGCATTTATAGATATGTTTCAAAATACATATAATAATAATCTCTTGGGTTAGAATTTGTTTCACTTAACATAATTTGCTAGATGGTTTTCCAATTTTTAAAGCTATTGGCCACTTACTGTGAAGTTTTCTATCTATTTGGAAAACTGTGAATTGACACAACTTTTAAACTATATAAACGATTACTGAACATTGTCTTTTACACTTACTAGTCATTTCAGAAAATTAATTGATGTTGTGAAGTAATTTTGCACTCTTACCTGTGTTGAACTTGAATTGTTTTTTGAGAAACTTAAACAGGTAAACAAATACAATACTACTGAAATAAAACATAATTAAAAAAAACCATTTATTCAATATACATGTAGTATATGGTTGAAATAATTGCTAGTTTGCTTATAATATCCGGATTGGCCTGCTATACAACTACACATGCATTTTCATTTATCAACATCACCTTATAAATTCATTCTAACTTCATGGCAGCAAACAAAGGGCAAAGATTTGTTTTTTCACGGCGTCTTCGACTTAGCAGAGAATTACATGCCCAGCTCTAAATACCACTTCACCTTCCTTGATGGGTCTACTTCTGCATGCAATTTGAGAAAAGATTTCACACAATTCTAATCCTACCTTTGGCATATTTGAAAACAGTTCACAAACGTAAGAAAATTAATAAAATGACAAACGTAACATTACAACTACATGTTTTCGTCGCCATTTCCGATATATTGACTGAAAATATTGAAATTCACTGATACCATCTGCTGATGTGATTTTCCCCTATAGACAAAAGTCAAAATTAAGAGCGCGTTCAGTTTAAACGTCGCGCGTCGGACGTATGGCAACACACCAGGGCGCGGCGTTCAGAATCAATGTTGGAAAAAATGTAACTATGAAGTGGCAGCGGAAACCTTGCTGCAACTTTAAAGTAACGCTACAGTCCCTTTCGGTACTTTGTAACAAATTTAACTTTAATGTTACATATTTTCAATTCCTGTCACTATTCTCAAGTAACAATTACTTTCAAATCGCATTTCTCAGTAACCACGACTTCAAAGTGATTGTTTCTGAAATACGCCATCTTGATGGCCAAGACTTATGACGCCATTATTACAAGACATGAACCATAACTTCATAAGTAATTTAAAAATTTAATTTATCACTATTTCTGCACCAAATATAATAAATTAATGGATAAAAATTATTTTCAAGTTTCAAAGAACAATAAAAATAGATTTCAGCATCCAGGTTGACACATTCTCGCATGACGTTAAATATTTTAAAGACAATATTTTAATTCAAAAATGCAAATTATATAGCCGCGTGCCAGATTCGGACGTTTTATCATTATGTTTGACAATAAACTTGCATTCGTTTTAATTTTAATGCTTAGCCATTGGGAAATTGTACAAGTTTTGCCTTCTAATATTATACTATTCTAGTATTCTATTAAGTTTCTGAGTTAGGGAAATGGATAGCAATAATCATGTAGGAATGAAACACAAGTATAATAAAATCATTTGCAAGACAAAGCACGCAACATTCATTTGACAGAGTGGGGCGTGGTAATGTTCCCCGAAAGTCGCGGTTTACATTCCGCGACGTCACCGCTACATAACCACAACGCCATTGGAACGTAGCCGGAACGTAGCGGTAACCGAAAAAATATTCCCCATCTCGGTCGTACTCACGTAATGGGAACGTTCCTGTTATGCTCTTGTGACTAGTGACAGAACACTTTCAAGTCTCTACAATAGTCGTTGCTACGTTCCAGCAACTTATTGTGCTAGTTGGGTAATATCTCACGCAGATGAAGTTTACAGCAAGTTGAATACTACACTTTATCTACAATTATAACAATAAATATTAACTTGAGAAAATTGTTTAAATTACTCAGTTTGTTTATTAAAATTAACTGTAAAATTTAGTTTTTGTACACACTTTTATATTTGTTCTGCGATTTTTTTGGTAATAAAATTATGTATTGTATCATTAGCTACTTGTCTTCATTCTGGTGGTGTACATACATATTAGTTCATCTTCACTAACCGAATTCATCATTTTTCGCACAATTATTGCTTAACTTCATTTGAAACTATTCCAACATGACAAATCACCTTCCTGCCCTCAATAATAATGGACCGTTCTATTTCACCGTATCGGAAAGGAATTTCTCTCGGACAGAGCCACCTCCTTGTCGCGCGTTACGTCGACTGGACAGGCTAGGCATGAAGATAAAGGTGATTGGCTCAGTACCTAGTGATTTATAATAACTCACTCATTATAACTCACGCTAATTGTTCATGGATACTATTAATTGTTCAAAACAGTTCATTAATTAGTACATAACCTAAAAAGAGTAGATAAATAAATTGGTGCCGCGTCATTCAGAAGCAGAATAGTGAGTTCTTCTACATTATAACTACATATTTTTTAACAAGATGTGTTAATAAGAAGGTCAATTTTAACAAGTGTAGAAAATATACATATTCGTACCGTTCGAAATAGATACCCAGTGTATACCGAGAAGAAGCAATTGGCCTGTCGTAAGCAATTATTTAACAAAACGCACAATAAGCTCACTCGCGGAAGAAACGACGCAGAGACCGAAGTAAAATTTCATTATTTTCAGCCCTTTATCTTCTTGTACGCAATTATTTAACAAGAAGGAGTTTTCCTGCAAATCTATTTCAAGTAATGGATTTATTATGATAATAAAATTAACATAAATCATAAATAATCCTATGTCGCATATTATTAATAATTATTAATTGTTACAAACAACTTCTTAATACAAATTTGCTTTTTCATAATTATTAAATAGAAAAACAAAAAAAAATATTTTACTTGTTTATATTTTATACCATGTAGTTTCTGTTTTGACCGAGTAAGGAACTAAAATTGAAGCATTTTTTTTTGTGGAAATCAGGGACATTACCTATTATTGGGCAAAGCAATTTGCGGACTGGTTCTACCAACGATTAAATTTTGTTTTCTACACAGGCATATCTGCCGTCTGCATCGCCATCATTTAAATAAAATAAAGAAAAGAAAAACAGCTTATTTGTTCTCCCTGTACCTCGACTTGAAATAGTTTTCAATTAATGAATTTCACAATCAGTAAGTAAAAGCCGTCTTGAAATAAAGCATCGAAAGCGCCCAGTCTGTGCGTATAATTACATGAAAGCGTAACCTTGATTTTTTTTACTTCCTAATATTCCCTTCATAATGGGCCAGAGAAACCGGCACCCATACCCAGCCAGTTCAAATACCTTCACAACAAAATCGACGAGTTTCTATATAGTCCAGTCTACGAACGACCAAAAAGAGGGTTCACGTAGGAATGTAACTAGGTATGGCGAATGAATTTTAATGACATCTTCTGTATTGTATGTGTGCGTCTTTAATTTTTTAATTTAAATATACAATTACAAATTTGACACATTAACAATTGTATTTAACCGGTCCGCTTAAAGCTAAAAAATTAACCAAGTTAGAGTTGCTTAAAGTTTATGCAAATTTCGGTAGTTTTGGACGCGCGCAAGCCGTGCTCATTTTTTGCTCAGATCTTAAAGAATATAACACTTAGACAAAAAAAACGCTTATCTAACATTTTAAAGTACAGTTAATTATCTTCACCTGATAGGTCACCGTTCCATTATCTGTAAAAATAACGAAGTTATGAAAAATTGTTTATAAAAAAGTCTGGTATTAAATAATGAAATTTTTAACTATTCTGTTTTTTGAGTTCTTGGTTATGAATATGAGGTTCAAAATTTGCAAAAAATGGATGGCGAATAAAAAATGGCCGCTTCCAAGCAGAAAAACGCAGAAAACTACTTATTGGAAAACCGTTTTCCAAGTACACGGTTGACATAAAATTTGACTTTTCTTTTTCAGCAACTTAATATGCATGAAAAACTGTTATTAAAGACACTACTATTAAGAACACTATGAAAAAATCTGAAGAAAACGTACAGCTATCCAGTACATCTACGATTATGTCTGGAATGCGAGAAACTGCAACATCTTGATTTATTTTTGGTTTAAATTTGCATATATGTTTTATCCGATTGAAGTTTTTCACAGTGATAATGATATTAAGAAAACTGCTGCCCAAGGAATCACTATTTCCTCATCCAAATCTGCTACCCAAGTCTCTCACAACGAAAAATTTTTTATATGAAAATAATTGTTTATGAAACTTTAATAATATAATATTTGAAATCGTCTACCCCAAAAACCCATAAAACGATATCCCACATCGGTAGTGGGGTGCGGGTAGTGATAGGGAGGTGGTAGTGGTGATGGATGAAGTAAAAAAAATATTTTGAGGCCTTTGGTTCTTGTACACACACTGAATCACACCCCCTTTTATAAACCCATGTGGCGGTAGTAATGGGAGTGGCTAATGCCAAAATTTTTTTTGATACATTAGCTTTTCTTGTATATACTAAATACCAATTTTATGGACTTATACCTGCTTGATCTACCTATTTACCCCCATTTACCCCAATTTATTCCTCAACCCTTCAACGGAATAAGATGAAAATATAATCTAGTTCTAGATCTCGTTAAAATACATACGTGTACCAAATTTCAAGTCAATATCTTAAACGGTTTCAGGGTAATCGTGCGCACAAAAAAGTTACAGACAGACAAAATTTTTGCTCAAACTAAAAATCTCGACGTTTTATGACATTCTAAGCCTATTTGAACAACACAATTTTTTTTTGTCGTTACTATACTTCCACTCTCGCTTCCACTGGATGTAGAAGTAATACATAAAAAAATAATTTGAAGTACATGGTTTTCTAGGAAATTTCAACTTATGTTCTATGAGACTTGTCATACGATACACTTTTTTTTTGTAAATTTAAATAAACTAAATAAATATACGTATTTTAGAAAATGTTTGGAGGTATTTCTCAAACTATTTTTTTTTTATTATAAAAATTAAATAATTTAAACATAAAGGTGCTATCGAGGGTACTAAGCAATAGTGATTTAAAAAAACAATGTACAGCTCAGAGATTTAATTAGCAATTTTTTTAATATTTTCATAATACTTAATTGTTTAAGCGGCTATAAAGCGATTCAACGACATTTTAAAGCTAGTAGTAAGTATTTCCATACCCAACTGACAAATACTGAACAAAATTATGGTCAAAAAATGGCCAAAGGGCAATTTTAGCAAAAAAATGACCATTTTAAGGAGTTTTTACAGTTTTTATTGACCCTTAATGTCTTTTAATGCAAAGTAAAAAAGCCAAATATATTATTGTATTAAAATAAAACTTAAAATATTTAATGTTTATCGATGTTCATGGTGCATATTATACTTTTCGTCTTACCCATAATCATTAAACTAGAAAAACTTGAGAAAAACTAGTGGAAAACTATAATTCTTTGAGTAAGATTTCATATTTGCTAAGCAAATGGTAGATAAATTATTCTCAAAAGTCTCAAAGGCAATACGAAGACATGTTATATAAAAGAGAAAAATCTCCCTTTACTTTATATTCCTAGGTATGTATGAAAAATAATGACCCGTTGTCAATGGCAACAAGTGTTTGGTACCCATACATAAAGCGTCACTTACGAGGGAGGTATGACGAAATAGTTATTTATGTACCAAGGATCGTAAGTGCACTTTTTTTGGTCGAGAATAAGGTTTGCAATCTGAGGATAGGACCGAAGTTTGCAAGTATCGAGACCAAAAAATCGCACTATACGACCCGTGGTGCATATTATATTTTTCGTCATACCCATGAAACTAAAGAAAAACTAGTGGAAAACTATAATTATTCAAGTAAGATTTCATATTTGCCAAACAAATAGAAAAGGTAGGGATGCTTGGAATATCCATGGCAACCGTCAATAAAATGAATTTAGGACGCGGCTTCTATTCAAATGAAGGAAATGTGCATCATGTAACTAACGTAACCTCAAATTTTAAGTTTATTCTCATTGTTAATGTTTGTATTCGTATTTTTAGCTTGGAGCCAGTATGGCTCCAATAGCTCTGAACATTTTTGAAAATAATGTCGGATATAGAATATATAGCAAGTAAGGCTTGTCTGGATTTACTCCTAAAAAAGTTAAAACATTTAATTTAATACTTGTTATATAAAAATTTTCCCAAATTTACTTTATGTCCCTAGTAGAGCGGGAGCTAGGTGGCTTTTTCGGCAGCTCATCGTTTTATGAACTTTGAGATATTTTATGGTTTAATGGATGATAACGATTCATAAAATCGACTTCTGGCGGGGCACCTCCTGTCAGGAGCGTCACGAACACTGTTTAAAAATCAGTGAAATCATGTCATCGTTACAAGGCTCATTTTTTTTGTGTGTACACCTTTTATGTTTAGAATGAATAAAATAAGATCGCCAGAAAGTGTGGGCCGTCAGGAGGCGCAGCCAGAAAGGTAATAATGATACAATATATCTGAGGCACGGTACGGAGTCAAGTTAGCCGAAAGTGTTAAATTCCTGTATATTTAAGAGCCTATGGTACTCTGAACACTAAGACTTTACGGGGAGGCTATTCTATTGTTGAAGGAGCTTATATTTACGTTTTAAAAAGGAGCCTGAACTTGTAACGATGAGTTTAGAGTTCTGAGATGAAATATGCGACGAAAATTCAATTTTCTTCAAAAATCCTAACATTTTCTTTCTGGCTAGCCTTACTGACGGGAGTTTCTTTCTGGGAATTTTTTTCTGTGTTCAAAACATTTAAATAAACATGCTCAACCTTAAAAAAGTTTGTAACGATCATGTTATATAACTCCGTTTTTTTACCTCTTTGCCCTTTCTGGTTGGCCCCTGATGGCCCACACTTTCTGGCGATCTTATTTTATTCATTCTAAACATAAAATGTGTACATACAAAAAAAATTGGCTTTGTAACGATGATATAATTTCACTGATTTTTATATCTTGAACCATGGCCAACTCGACGGGCTGACATATGCCAGCAGTCTATTTTGTCGTTATTTAAGTTCGATAGAATTAGTCATCGCATAGAAAAAGAAAATGCTTGTAATGATGAGTGTCCGAAAAAGCCACTTAGCTATCGCACCATAGGGACAATATGAAAAATAACGACCCGTTGCCAATGGTAACAAGTATTTGGTACATAAAACGTCACTTACGATCGACAAAACAATGGAGTTAGAGTATACTTACGAGGGAGGTACGACGAAAACAACTTTTATTTGAAACATTTTCTTCTAAAATACATCGTTTTCGAGATATACGACTGTCTCAAGTTAGCTACAAAAAAGTTTTTTTTGTATCTCTTATAGTTTCCGAGTTAAACATTTGATAATTTATCGATTTTTTAACTGTTTATTCAAACAATTACAAAATTAAAAAAGTACACTTTTAATTTTTTAACCTTCATATTTGAGCAAAAACAAAGAAAATAGATTTCATTCCCTATATTTGGATTCCAACGTAAAAACCGTCTACAGACTGGACTAATATCGAAGAAACCTTCAGATGTTCAAGTTTGTCTAGTAGAGAGAAAACGAGAACGATTTGTTATTTCTTTTCTCTTTTAGGAGCGACGTGCGGAGGGCCCTTTCGGTTTGCCAGCTAGGCGATATAACAACGAGATAGATTCCCTTGTGCCTCTGAAGCCCTTAGTAACGCCGACCGAAACTTTGCGTTCAGACCATTAGTATTCTTGGGGCAAACTTCGGAAGACAGTTTTGATACTCAAGTCTTACCAGGGATGAACTCGCCTGTTTGAGTTGCACTAAACTTTGAAGCGAGTACTGTCGCTGTCAATAACAAGTTCATGAGCAAAGACGATTTGTTCTTAATTGTACTCGGTGAGTTATTTTTTTCATTTAATTTTTGATGCACACGATGTGTCAAAATTTAATGCGTATCTAGTAAGTTAGCACACAAAGTCGAAAAATCATTCGTAACAATGATCTTACAAAAATGACTGGATACTAAAGTACATTTTTGTATGCGGTGGTGGTAAATAGAAAATAAAGCAGCGTGATGTGGTTAACTTGAACATAAAACGAATAATAAAACGAATTTTTTCCCTAAAATCTTCGCACAGTCTATCTAAAAGATTATTATTTATTTAATATTTTAAACGAGAACGAGAAATTTATATATAAGTATTTGATTTAATTAAATAAGACAAAATGGACAAATGTTTTAAACAGAGGTCGTAGAAAAAAAGGATTTTATAGAAACCCGTTTCATGAAACGCTGAACTCAAATACTGAATAAAAAATATCTGTATGTATGGAGACCGACTCTTGCAGCACGATAAGTTCTGATAGACTTAAAATTTTTATTTCAAATTAGCAAGGTAAAAAAGTTAAAACATAAAAGTTATAGAAAATCACACGTATTTTCCAAAAATCATTTCAGAAAAACAATTGAAAGTCGCATTTTCGAGATATGAACTTTACTTTTTTTTTTTAATGGAACAGCCCGTATATTTTTACACCATCTGAAAGGTCATAAGAAAAGCTTTTTAACGAATGAAAATAGTATTTATCTTGAAAAAAAATTGTCTAATTTACTATAAATTTACAATTTATCAAATTAGCAGTTGAAAACAAAAGTATGTAATTTAACGTAAACAATACGTTAATTTTATCAAGATATTTGTTGGTAATTAATTTCACTTTATTTTAAATAAAAATTTTAAAAAAATCAAACCGATTTCAAACTGATATTAGGTACTTAATAAGGTCCAGTTCCTTGCTACTTTCCACGAACAGCTAGACAGATATTTGTAAAACTGAGTGAAATTTTATTTTCTTACTTTTTAGAGATATTCTTTGAAGATTTTTTTGAAAGCGGTTCGATTAAAAAAAAATATTTTTTTTCAACCTCTTTAGTAACTTCTTTTATTTATTATCTACATAGTGAAAGAAACTATTGTGAAATTCTCTTTATGTTGGGCACCATGTGAATGTTACCAGCAAAACAAGACCCTGTTTGTGAATTAATTCACACGTAGCTAAACGTAGCTTCCGCGTATACACTGATATACAAGCCGCTAGAAGGTGGGACGAGAACGCTGTATTTCCCAAGATGGGTCACCCATCCAAGTACTAACCGCGCTCGACGTTGCTTCAACGGAATATCGACTGATATTCAATCAAATCAAAATCAAACAATACTTTATTTAAATTAAATTATAAATGTGTCTCCCCGGAAACTGTCACGGAGCCAGCCAGACATACACGGCGCGCAGCGCCGTAGTGAGTGTAAGGCTGGGCGGCGCAGGTCCGGTTTGACTAAACAATAGTTAGTGAGGGGGTTAGAGCTCCTGTTTAAAAGGTATAAATTTAAAACTAACAATAACTTTTAAAAAACATGATATATGAAAATATCTAAAAATAACTAAAATAGCACAATAAAATTATCGATTTCGCGCACAACACGAGCGTGAACACTTTGAAATTTTGGTTGCTGGCACGGGAAAACAAAACTCAACGAAAAAACCCGTTCGAAGCAATTCCACCCTGGTGGTCTTCCTGCCTGGAAAATGTGGCGAAATAAAAGTTAGGGATTAAAAGAGTTAGGATTTTTATAAATTTATCGGACTAAATGGAATTTGGAGACAAAAATGGACAAAAGAACAGAAAAGGATGAACGAGAACAAAATAAACAAATAGAGAGGGAATAGAAAAATATTAAAGATGTAAGTAGAGAAAGGACAAAGTTTAGGATAGTGATAAGTTGTAGTAGTGGAAAGTTTGGCTAAGGGAGTTGCCGGAAAATAGGCAACGTCTGGTATGGTAGGGAGTGTCTTATATCGAAAAGTATGGCATTATGCTGTCTAATTCGGGTTATGTTGCGGGTAAGCGGACTATCGCCCAGTTTGAATTGATAGAATTTCTGGGAGATTTCTTGGACGTAGTCCGCTAGTGGAGTTATGTCGTGACATCGTGCGTATAAATCTCTGAGGGAGGTGTACCTGTCTGAACCAGAGATGAGGCGCATAAATTTGTGTTCTAACACTTTAAGTTTTCTCATTGTCGTGGCCGGTATGCTGCACCACACCGGCGCCGCGTATGTGATTGCCGGCCTGATCACCATTGTGTACAACAGTTTTTTATTGTGTCGGTTAAGTCCGCTACCCCTGGCCAGGAGCGGGTACAGACTCCTGGACATCAAGTAGACCTTACGTATAGTCTCGTTAATGTGGGTGTTAAACGTCAGTCGTTTGTCCAAGTTAACCCCCAAATACTTCACGCACGGTTTGATTGGAATTTGTTGACCCCCGATCGAAATTGGTGTTAGAATTCGGTTCTCTGTGAACCGGCGCGTGAAGAGTATCGACTCGGACTTCTCGGCGTTGATCCGAATCTTCCACTTGTCGTAGACTGATATTCACATTGAAGTCGCCTCTACGCTCGCCCCTCTTTATTGTTTGGTATCTCGATTTTTGTACTCATTGCTAATTAGATCAAAAACGGTTATAGACCGTAGTAGTACTTATAAAGAATTCATTTTTCAATTCTACATAGCACATTGAAAATAGGCAGGTGTTTCATTTTAAAAAACCGCTGTCTAAGGAATCACTACTTCCACATTCGGATTTTCTATCCAAGTCTTTTACAACGAAAAAAATTATGAAACTATATTTGCACTCCACTATGTGTTCGACTACAACTACAACTACAACAAAAGTATATAATTTAACGTAAACAATACGTTAATTTTGTCAAGATATTTGTTGGTAATTAATTTCACTTTATTTTAAATAAAAATAAAAAAAATCAAACCGATTTCAAACTGATATTAGGTACTTAATAAGGTCCAGTTCCTTGCTACTTTCCACTAACAGCTAGACAGATATTTGTAAAACTGAGTGAAATTTTATTTTCTTACTTTTTAGAGATATTCTTTGAAGATTTTTTTGAAAGCGGTTCGATTAAAAAAACTATTTTTTTTTCAACCTCTTTAGTAACTTCTTTTATTTATTATCTACATAGTGAAGGAAACTAATGTGAAATTCTCTTTATGTTGGGCACCATGTGAATGTTACCAGCAAAACAATACCCTGTTTGTGAATTAATTGAAATTACCGGCGACTCCACCAAATCTTCGAAAATTCTCGTAAAGTGCAGTTAGTTAAAAAAAATATATTTCCAATTTTTATTCACCTTACACTAGATGTAGCATGATAAATTTAGTAGGGGACTACCGCCGGATCATAGTTTGACCAGAATCAAAATCAAAATAAATCAAAATAATTTTTGAGTGTCAGATCATATGTATTTTGGCCGGCAGGATCCAAATACGCAAAAATATATAGTTTGTCCCATTTAAAAATTTGATTTTCAGCTATAATATCCCAAGGACGTTGATAATACGAAATAATTTTATCACAGTTTTCGAAATCACTTGCTTGGTAATATCCCGACGCCGTAGGCGGAGGGATATTATCTAAAAGCAACGTGCTTGAGGAAGTTGTGATAAAATTATGAGCTATTTATCGACGTTCGAAAATTTTTTGCAATTTATTTTATTTATTTGTTCAAAACTATTTATTAAAAACACAATTATTAAAGAAGCAGTTTGCAAAATTAAATGTAGATTATGTATTATGTATTATTTGGTGCGTTTTCATCTATTATTATATTCATTAAATCGTTATTTGCAGTTCCAAATCGACATTGTCAAAAAATAAATTTTAAATTATTGAACTGTCAAACTGGATGACATAAGTGAAAAGATCCCTTAGGGATCTTTTCGGTGTAATTCTGTTCTGATTGATTGTTTCAGCACACGTGATTAGAAATGAGGAACTTAATAGGATTGCTATTTGAGCAAAAAATTTTCATGAAAATTTTAAATGAAAATTTTTTGATAGTTCTAACAACAAATTAAATTTCGTGATTTCTTGTCATGTGACACAAATCATCCAATAATTTTAACATTACAC
This sequence comes from Rutpela maculata, assembly GCA_936432065.2. Lineage (NCBI taxonomy): Eukaryota > Metazoa > Arthropoda > Insecta > Coleoptera > Cerambycidae > Rutpela > Rutpela maculata. The sequence goes on from OW386290.2 coordinate 63,061,676, forward strand.
TGATAACACAATTCAAGGAAATTTTCAATCACTATGACAATAAAATTATTTAACTTTGACAACTTCATAATAACTGCCAAATAAATTTCAAAATGTTTTGTTGTGTTGCGACTTTTTAATTTTATTTTTTCAAAAAATTTTCTGACCGAATATCCCTCTGACATTGACAAATGCCTCATAATTTTATGACAACCTCAAGCACGTTGCTTGGTAATAGCCCTCCGCCTTCGGCGTCGAGCTATTACCAAGCAACGTGCTTTCGATTGTCATAAAATTATCTCGTACATTATCAATGTCCTAGGGATATTATAGCTGATAATTGCATAGAAACCGAAAGTCGGCCATATAGGTTCCTTACATCATATAATTGGAAATTTCATCCCATATCACTACACCAAATTTGAAAAAATCTATTCGCCAATTCAAAAGTTACAAGAGTGTCCCTATCGGCTAAACCACCCAATATATGAGAAAAATTTCATTGTATTATGTATCTATACTTTGTAAAATATCCAAATAAACGAAAACTATTTTTTTAAATCATTATGATTGTTTATTGGATGATTGTTCGTTTATCCCTGAATACTTCTGTACCTAATAGATTGTATTAGTAATAGCATAAGACAGAAATAGAAAATTTTGTACCAGGTATTTCTAACACGCATAGACGTGGCGGCACACATGTTTTTTCTAATAGAAAAATGTTTAAACTTTTGGTTGTAGTTTGAAGCTGTTACTCGATAGGTAAAGTAATGAACCAAAAAGAAAATTAAAAAAAAATTGTGCCAAGGCATTAAAGCAAGATTTAACGAGGCACAAAAATATATATATTTTTACTCTGTAAATACTAAACTTTAAGAGTAATTCCAAGCTGTTACTCCATTGGTATGGTTGCTGTAGCAAAAAATGTTCCGGAGAGAGCACATACAAAACTTGTGAACAAATTCTGCCCAGGCACAAAATGATTTTTCTTATAGTCGCTGTGAGTACTAACATTTCAAAAACATTTCATTCTGTTACTTGATCGGCCAGGTTTTCTGCAGCCAGCTCTTAGACTACTAGCTAAATATAAAATTCCACCTTTTAAAATAAGACGCAAAAATACAGAATATCGTTTTCTACAAGCTTCATGTCCACTTATCATGCAAGTTACCCATTAGCCCCAAATATATCTCTTGTAGTGGAAATTTAGTAGGTCAATTTAGCATTATTATCAGATTTATAATACACTTTAATTATTCATTAAATGGTTATATTTTTTCTGTCATTTTTATTTTTTATTGGCCTAGAACTTATAATAATTACAAAATTTCTTCGTCAGATCCTTGTCTTAGGAATTTCCTACACCCACAAAAAAAATATTCTTCCACTTTCACCTCTGAGAATATATTTACACAGGAGATCTTGTACATTTTTGCATACAAAAGCATTTTCTACTCTCCGTGGTCAATATCAAACATATCTATTAAAAATTTGTGGTAGTATTTGATAGTTAGTGATTGATTATAAGCCATGAGAATTTTTAATCAAATATATTTATTTCAATCTTTATATACGCTGGAAATGTCTAAATCTTGCAATTTTTCGTATCTAAAATTTTGCCAAATAAGTCAAGATATGTATTTAAATTACACCCTGCCTTATGTATAAAATTCAACAAACTCTGTTATATACGACTGCATTGTCATTATCAGTGGGCGTATTGTTGTAGAAAGTAGAAAATCTCTTTCAGCCCTACCCCGTCGTGCATGTTCACTGTATATGTGTAATCGATACACTCGCGTGTAAAAAGTTAGACAACGTCGGTAAGTAAAACTGTGAACAAGTTGGTTTTCAAACAGACAATGTTGTTACAATTATTATTAACTATGCTGAAAAAAATTCCCTGATATGCCTCTTAACCCTATAACAGCGTACTTTTCCTCCTAATTTAGTACGGGTTCAAACTGTCAACATGTGAATCACACATAATATTTTCTTCTATTGAATTATTGTACAATCTATTTCTTTTTTTAAAAGGTCAGTGTCAAAAATACATGCTATCGAGTATGTTGTCTATGGTTTATGAATAAATGAAACATCTGAAAATTGTTATAATAATATTCTTATTTCCGGTTATATAATAGGGTTCTACCTAATACAGTATGTTTATTTCATTTATTTAAAATATAACTGTCCAGACACATAAAATTTCAATTAAAGTCAGGAAGATACAATTAACAGAAACAGCAACAAAATATCACTACAAAGTAAATAAAAGTGAAACGAAAAAATATTTACTACAAAGAGAGAAAACTACTATTGGGCCCAGAAGAGGAATAAGTTTTTTATTTATGGATTTATTAAGAAAACCATCATTTGACGAAGAAGTTTGCTTCACTTGAAACCCTCATTTTTATTACCGCGTGTTCCAAAGCTTTGCTGGGTTTGGTAAAAATCTTGGATTTCATTCAGGACAATTTCCAAAAATTTTGAATTATTTTAGGATTATCATTTGAATTGTAAAATGTACGTGAAATTAAGAAAAGACTTCTAATAAACATTGGAAGTTATTTATGAAAAATTACTAAACTAAAAATTATTGCATTTTTCAACGAATTCCGACGAATTACGATGGATGCTTTCAGAGAAAAAAAATTGTTTTTCAAAATAATTCGTCAAATTTTACTCTTTATTGTTTGGTATCTCGATTTTGTACTCATTGTTAATTAGATAAAAAACGGTTACAGACCGTAGTAGTACTTATAAAGAATTCATTTTTCAATTCTATATAGCACATTGAAAATAGGCAGGTGTTTCATTTGATTAAACCGCTGCCTAGGGAATCATTACTTCCACATTCAGATTTTCTATTCGAGTCTATTACAACGAAAAAAAATTATGAAACTATATTTGCACTCCACTCTGTGTTCGGCTATAATAATAACTTTTTTGGCATCAGCCATCCCCACTATCATCCCCATTACCACCCCCACCCTATTATTAAAGAGGTAAAAAATAAAATTACGATTTAGTGTGCATGTGTGTGTGCGTGTGTGTGTGTACAAGAACCAAAGGCCCCAATTATTTTTTTTTGCATCGGCCATCTCACTAGCAGATACGAAGGCGGTTCTTTGCATAGCTCGTTGGTATAGCTTCCGTGCTTTTAAGTCATTTTGTAGATAAATAAAAAATTATCTGGTGTAGTTACTGCAGTAATTTTGGCATTTTGGAACAATGTAATACTTGTGTTCTGCCAGCTGGTTTCCGGATCTTCTTCCGCGTAGATTTTGTGGAGTGCTTGACGTTTCCTTCCATCTTGTTGTGGTTTTCTTGCTTTAGAAGAAGACCACGACAAGCTGGTCGAAACGACAAGTACTCAACAAAGTCTACGAGGAAGAAGACCCGCAAACCAACAGCCAGTCACCAGCTCTGCGAAAGCCTTAGCACCAAGAATGCAATACTTGTACCGTCTTCATATTCTCAGATTGTTCACCAAGTTTCATAAAACTCGCTACATTCATTCGCTACAAAATCAACAGGCAACTTAATACGGGTGTACTACTCTGCCACCGAACTTCTCCCTTTCACTTGTGTTTATTTAATATATATATTTTCGGTTTACTGTATTTTAATTTGTATACACAATGAATAAAGGCATTTATTATTATTATTATTATTATTATTAATCACTACAGAGTACGTATTACCAACATTACTGCCAGCCGCTGAATGGACTAATGTGACTTCACGTTTGGCCACGCCCCGTTTCACGATACGCTATGGTTAATAATTAATTTGAGAAGCCTACAACAGCTGATTTTGAAAACTGATTTTTGTATATATAACTACTATTTGAAACATAAATATGCATGTTAGTACAGTAAGCGAAGCAGTAAAAATGGTAAAATTCCCACCCGAAAACGATGAAAGGAATTTCCTTAATTTTTTTTGCAATATGCTTTATAAAATACGTACATCAAAATCTATATTGACGCATTACCTGCTTTTTAAAAACAGAAAAATTAACGAAAATCCATATACTTATGTTTTTGAGGTCGCTGAATATGGCTGTCAGGTCAAAAATTATAAGGCGAAAATATTGGTTAAAATACAGAAAAAAACCGCTGCCCAAGGAATCACTACTTCCACATCCAGATTTTCTATACAAGTCACTCACAACGAAAAAATTTTGTATGTGGAAATAATTGCTTATGGAACTTTAATAAGATAATATTTGAAATCCTCTACCCCAAAAACCTATAAAACGATACCCCACATCGGTAGTGGGGTGGGGGTGGTGATGGGGGGGTGTAGTGGGGGTGAATGAAGTAAAAAAATATTTTGAGGTTTCTGGTTCTTGTACACACACTAAATCACATTTTTTTTTCATCTCCTTTAATAATGGGGTGGGGGTGGTAATGGGAGTGGTTAATGCCAAAAATTTTTTTGAGACCTTAGCTTCTCTTTAGTATACTAAATACCAATTTTCTGGACTCTTACCTGCTTAATTTACCTATTTATCCCAAATTTACCCCAATTTACCCCCAACCCTTCGATAGAACAAGATGAAAATATAATCTAGTTCCAGATCACGTTAAAATACATACGGGTACCAAATTTCAAGTCAATATCTTAAACGGTTCCAGAGTAAACGTGCGCACAAAAAAAAGTTACAGACCGACGGACCGACAGACCGACAGACAGAAATTTTTTTTTCGCTCAAACTTAAAATCTCGACGTTTCATGACATTCTAAGCCTATTTGAACAATAAAAATTTTTAAAAATTTTCTTGTTACTATACTTCCACTGGATGTGGAAGTAATTAATGTCTTCTGATTTTACGAATAAAATCACGAAAATCTCTATACTTATGTTCTTGAGGCCGCTGAATATGATTATGAGGTCAAAACATAGGAAAGACGAAAATATTAAGGGTTGAAACCACCCTTAAATACTGAAAAATTAATAATTATTCTAATGTTACAAACAAATTCACGAAAATCCATATACTTATGTTTTTTAGGTCGCTGAATATGATTATGTCTAAATTTATAAAAAAAAAATGGTGGATTAAAAATAGTCACAAAAGAGTATAGTAAATATGTCTAATTTTATTGAAAATACAGATTGTTATAAATAAATCAAATTAATACAATTAAGTAAACTAATTAAATAACATTTTTAATCTGCACTCTAAACATGCCAACGTGCAATGCAACTCGCTTTTCTGCGTATTCTTCGAAAAATAGACGGCTATTGCTCGTTTCTCTATCTACTATAGACATTTAAAATGAGCGTACAGACTGAAAAGTTTTAACATTATTTCAAACTGTTATAACTCTGGAACCGTTTGTCGTAGGAAAAAAATAAAAACCCAAACTCTTCGTTTTTATCAGTCTTATAGTTTTTGAGATATTTCAATTTTAAATACATAATTTTCTTGCGTATGCGCTCAAGCGCCATCTTTAAACCTTTTTATCGTAGGAAAATTTTAAAAAACTATTCGTTATTTTATAAGCTTCATTTTTGTACTCTTACAATTTTTTATAAAAAAAAATTTTTTGAGCAATTTCCAAAAACTCGATTTTTAAAAAAAAAAATTGAAAATTTTCACTATTGAAAATGGGTACAGAATGAAAAATAATTATTTTTGAAATTCTGAAAAAGAGCATGTTAGTAATAATATGCATGAACAATATCTAGAAGAATTTTTAAAAATTTTGAATTGACAAGAAATTAGAGCAATAAGACTAAAAAAAAAATGGCGCCTAAATTTTTAAATGCATTACTTTTCTGTTTGTAACTTTTTTAGTTTTTATTATAAAAGGTCGTAATACGTCTCAATCGAAAGAAAATTTTAATACCTTCATTTTTTACGAGAATAAAAATTTTTCTCTTAGTTGTAGATTTTGAGTAATTTTAGATTTTAACGTCGTATTTTTTTTCTGAACGTTTCGGCGCCATTTTGAAAATGCCATAATTTCAAAACTAAACATCGGAGAAAAAGAAAAGGAAACATAATTCGATTTGTTTTCGTAACAGCTTTAATTTTGTACCTTTGCATTTTTTTATTAAAGTCCACATTTTTCGAGTAATTTAAAAAAATCGTCTAGGAATACTGATTTTAGGGGCTGAAAATTGCCATTTTCAGTTCGCAGTATCTCGAAAATTATGAATTTTAGCAAAAAAGTGTATAAGACCTTTCTTTCTTATAATTTGATTATCTATCAGACTATGTGTTTTTTTATTTTTTTTGCGACAACCTTAAGAAGGGGTTCCACCACCCCCAACCAAAAAGCAGGAAAAGTGACAATATATATTTATATGTACATACTTTATGAAGCATGTTAAAGAAAAAAAAATTGAAATTTATTATATCGTTTTTGGGCTGGGATTTAAAAGCTTCACTTACTGTACCATGTGTAGATATCATTATTTCAACAAAAAAAATATACATCCAAGTAGTTGATTGAGTGTCAATAAAATTATAGTAGTGGAAGAAGCCCAAAAGCGAGTTCAAAAACGTACACGGAATTTCGTTAAAGAAATGTCACTGGACCCTTTATAATTGTTTTGTTTCGCCTTGTATATTCGAAAATAATTCCTGGTTATAGAGCTTATTTGTTTTTGAATAAAATTATTAACTATCACCAGAAATACCAGAAATATCGATATTGGACGCACTATCGCCCCACCGTAGAAAACAACTACATGGAGAGATGGTTAAGGGTACACCAAAATAAAAAATTACAAATTTTACAATAAAGAACTCATTGTGGACTAGACCCATCCCCACTTGCTTTCTAACCTTTCATAGTGTACCGTTAGGGGACTATAGGAACTGTTTAATTTGAGGAAGAATTACCTGCGTATAGATAAATACAGGACCTGATATCCGTCTGGGCATCTGGTACCTGTATTCTGGTTAGACACCTAGACAAACAACAAAAAGAATTAAGTTACCTTTGCTGGCGTCTTTTTGGTAGTGTGCATTATGAAAAACATTCAATTCTAGATTATATTCTATAAATGGGAAAACGTTTCCTTGATAGTTTTGTTAAAAAAATGTGTTCACAGCTAGGGAATTGTATAAAAAAAATTGACAATTCTATTTTGAAGTTTTAGGTCAAATTAAGTCAAATCTCGAGGGATTACGGTACTGAATGGTTGAAGCGAAGATATAAGAAATAAAGGTACCAACCAGCCTTTGAGGGTTGAAGCTGAATTGTTTTAACATCTTTTATATTAAAAATTCAAAACTACAACAGATTTAGATACGTTTTAGAGGCTGATAAAACAATTTCCTAATACGCGTTTTATTAGTAAAAGAGGTGTGCCAATTTTGTTTTTTTTTCATTTACGATATTCTGAGACACAAATTAAAAATTATTTTTTGGCACATATATTTAAGGGGATATATTAGTTGAATAGGGACGGCTTACTTTGAAAAATTTTATATGAAGAACTCACCTCAATTTAGGTCAGTTCAATTTTTTGCACTTTATTATGAATTATGGGACACCTTTTATCGTCGTGGCTGCATTGCCTTTCACACAGAACAATCTATTTATCGTTTTAAAAGCTATGGATTTTATTTTCAGCGACCAAAATACCTGCTATCGAGTACGTTATGTACAGTTTATGTTTTTAAATGAATCATCTGAAAATTGCTATAATAATATTCTTATTTCCGGCCATATAATAAATAAGGGTTCTATAGTATGTTTATTTCATTTATTTAAAGTACAACTGGCCAGACATAAAATTCCAATTAAAGTCAGGAAGATACAATTAACAGAAACAGCAACTACATCACTACAAAGTAAATAAAAGTGAAATGAAAAAATTATATTTACTACAAAGAGAGACAACTATTATTGGGCCCAGAAGAGGAAAAGTTTTTTATTTATGGATTTATGAAAAACCGCTGCCCAAGGAATCCCTACTTCCACATCCAGATTTTCTGTCCAAGTCACTCACAACGAAAAAATTTTGTATGTGGAAATAATTGTTTATGGAATTTTAATAATATAATATTTGAAGTCCTCTACCCCAAAAACCCACAAAACGATACCCCACATCGGTAGTGGGGCGGGGGTGGTGATAGGGGGTGGTAGTGGGGGTGGATGAAGAAAAAAAATATTTTGAGGTTTCTGGTTCTTGTACACACACTAAATTTCCATTCCCTTTAATAATAGGGTGGGGGTGGTAATGGGGGTGGCTAATGCCAAAAATTTTTTTGAGACCTTAGCTTCTCTTGTATATACTAAATACTAATTTTATGGACTCTTACCTGCTTGATTTACCTATTTACCCCAAATTTACACCCAACCCTTCGAGGGAACAAGATGAAAATATAATCTAGTTCTAGATCTCGTTAAAGTACATATGTGTACCAAATTTCAAGTCAATATCTCAAACGGTTCCAGAGTAAACGTGCGCACAAAAAAAGTTACAGACAGACCGACAGACAGACCGACAGAATTTTTTTTTTGCTCAAACTTAAAATCTCGACGTTTCATGACATTCTAAGCCTATTTGAACAATAACATTTTTTTGTCGTTACTATACTTCCACTGGATGTGGAAGTAAAAAGTCACACTTGATGAAGAAATCTGCTTCACTTCAAACCCCCATTTTTATTACCACATATTCCATAGCTCTGCTGGGTTTGGAAAAACCTTGGATTTCATTGAGGAGAATTTCCAAAAATTTTGAATTATTTCAGGATTATTATTTGAATCGTAAATTGTATGTGAAATTAAGAAAAAACTTTTAATAAACATTAGAAGTTATTTATGAAAAATTAATACAAAAAATTACTGCATTTTTCAACGAATTTCGACGAATTACGATGGATGCTTTCAGAGAAAAATAATTGTTTTTATATATTATATTTCATCAAATTTTGTTTAGAAATATAATAATGTATTTTCTTCTTAAGTACTTAATTACTTTCAGAAGAATGCTGTTAAGAAACATGCAAGTTCAGAAAAAATGTTTATATGCAGATTCTTTTAATTTTTGTACAATATTTATATGACTGCGTGATCGAGAGCCAACCACACTTGACTCTCATTATTGAGTCCCGGTCGGGGCACCTGGGAATTTTTCAGGAAGAGAAATTAATCCTAAGGGTATACTCGCACTGGGTGCGTCTCCCTTGTATCGAAATGTGTAGCTTCCTCCTACACAGTCATTTTGGGCCCTCAAGGATAAAGGGGGTTGTATTACCTGTGTGTGTTATTATTCCACAATTCTGAAATTATTCCCAAATATTGTTTATAATTCATTATTTGTGGGATATTCATGATTCTTATGTATTAAAACCAGCCTCTGTCTGATCCTTTTGGCGCAGAAGTTTATTTCATCAAAATGTTTAAATATTTTTACTCGACAAAAATAAGAAAAAAAATATTCCCAAATGTTTGCAAAATTTTTGAAAATTGTCCTCGAATCAAATTCAATTTTTTGCCAAATGTTATCGAAGACTCGATCATAAAAATGAAGGTGTCAAGTGAAGTAGATAACTTATAGATAAAAAAATCCCCTTCGTCTAAATGACACTGTATATAAAAAAAATTGGCAGCTACTGGAAGCGGCTGGAACCTCCCCACCCGGTGAATCTTTGAAGCCGAAAAGAGCACTAAACAATATGAACGATCTCATTTAATTATGTTTATTAAGTTGAAATATTTTTTTCGTATTAAATCAGAAAAAAAGTCTTGCGTTCGGTGGGATTTGGACCTAAGAACTTGAGTGTTAAATTTATAGTCTGCACAATATTAATATTTTATTCAATGTTTTTAATACAAATATATGCTTCATCGGATCCTAGCCCGGGGCCAGCCAGACAACCACGGCGAACACCGCTATGGCGAGTGTGAGGCTGGACGGGGTAGGTCCGGTTTGGCTTGGAGAAAAATAGAAAAGTAGCTCCTGTCTTCTGTAGGCAGGCTTAAAGACTAGGTTAAAATTATAATGTGTCCACATGGACCTAAAATTAATATAAAAATAAACACAATTTTATAAAAACGTTCGTAGGCAAGAGCACTTAATAATTTTGATTATTGATACGGGAAACAACTAAACGAAAAAACCTGTTCGTTGGTAATGGGATGGATGGCAGGGATGGCCATATTTGGAAAAAAACATATAACTCTTGGTGGACAGCTTCCCTGCCAGATGTAGCCAGGGTAGTGTTCATGGTGGATCGTTTAAGTTTGAGTTGGTATATTTTGTTTTATCTTTTGGCTTCGACCAATTTTTCACTAAATCGGCCGGGGAAGTGATAGCTGTCAAATTTTTGGTTCCAATATTTCTCTGGGGAATTTGGTTTTTGAAAAATGTTTAAGTTGGTACCAATGTCTTAAATTGTTTTTAGGTTATGTACTACTATTTTTAGGTTATGTTTCCGGAAGTAGCGGAAATAGTTTTTAAAATATAATGTCACTGTCACTTTTAAAGTTTTATTGGAAAAAACTCACCGAAAGCGTTCCGGTGGAGTTGCTTACACTTGAAGGGCTTGTAAGCGTTTCAGGATGGCCTCTCACACCATCCGTGGGCTTTATAAACGTCGAAAAAACTTGTAATCTCTCGATGCACTTGACACGTCAAAAATACTCAGCATACAGTCTGCACGCTTTAACACACTAGCAGAGAACTTATACCACAAATGGACCCGTAGTATTTTTTGGGAATTTTCCTTTGAGTCCATTTAATAAAATTTGACATTTTTCTGAAAATTTGACGTTTTTCTGAAAGTGATATTTTTCCGAAAATTTGACATTTTTCTGAAGTGACATTTCTCCGAAACTTTGACATTTTTTCTGAAAATTTGACATATTTCTGAAAAGTGACATTTCCCTGAAAATTTAACATTTTTTCGAAAATTTGACATTTTTCTGAAAAGTGACATTTTTCTGAAAAGTGACATTTCTCCGAAAATTTGACGTTTTCCTGAAAATTTTACATTTTTTAAAAATCTGACATTTTTTCTGAAAAGTGACATTATTTCTCCGAAAATTTGATATTTCTTGGAAATTAAAAAAAAAAATTTCATGACTCGTCTTGTAGAAATATTTTTTTGATATCATCATCAGTTCGCCTGTTATAAAAATTTTATGCTTTTACGACGTCATCAAACGTAGGTGTATTTTTAATTCACTCGTATTCCATCCATCTACAATATTTCCACCTACGTTTCAAACTTTAATTGGATGTTTCCAATAGTGCACCAGTTTCTAAGAATTTTTCTTATTTGTGACGTCATGAGGCGTCATGTGACGTAGGTGTATTATTAATTCACTCGTAATCCGTCCGTCCTTATACCTACGTTTCAAATTTCAGTTCGATATCTTCAACCGTTCCCGAGTTATCAGCCGAAATCACTGAACACCTCTGTCATTATTAGAATATCACCCTGTACATTGCACTGCTTTGAGGACAAAACAAGTGAAATTTTTGTTTTTTAATTTTTTTCACGGAAACCAAATCGAAAAAGTGCAAGTGTGATATATCGTTGAAATCGGAATTTTTATTGCTTTTCAATGGTTCAATTACAAATTGTAAGGAATCATAAAATAAACAACTTGTTGTGCCAAAACGGCACTAAACGTAATCCGATCTCAACCAAAACCTTTTCAGATCTTCTGGAGCACTAAAGAAACCCTCATGCAAACTTTCATCCAAATCCGTTTAGTACAGACATTTTTCAAAAACAACTTTTTTGGGTTCCTGGGACCTCAAAACGTAAAGATTTGATGTTATCTCAATTTTCGATTTTGGACTAATTGTAGTAACCTCCCACAATTTTATTGTGGGGAGGTTAAAATATACCTATACAAATTTTACGTGGAAAAAGGCGTAATATACTTGTATTAATGATTGAGAATTTTCATTTTATTAAAGGTTTCCATCCTGTGCTGGGCTATTTTGGTTGTACTTAAACATACCGATTGCTAAAACATTTTTAGGTTTAGTTAGCTACTGGTGGTAATTGCTGCTAAAATAACGGTCATTGACTACAGCAGCTATTTGACTCCTCACAATTGACCTTATAAACCATTTAAAATTTTCTCTCCTACTGCAACATGTGAGTTTTACTGAACATACGGGGCGACGAATTTGCTACTGTTTATGTCGAGAATTTCAAAATATAGTTAATATAATATGCGTAGGTTCTAAACAACAATAAGATACGACATCTCGTATACTTATTGGTGTTATCACATTTACAAGACATTATGTCTACAAGTTATAAGAATGAAATTTAAAATACAAAAATAAACATAATAGTTCAGTAATATAACAGATGTAATATTGTAATATATCAGACAAAATTCATAAAGTTTTGAAAATTGGTAGAAATGTTAAGGATAGCATAAGAATTACTAAACCGAAAAGTTCCCACCCCTAAATAGTGTGCTTCATCCTCTAGGACGTCGTTTCCACCCCCATTTTGAAGTTTTTTAGATTATCTCGGGAACGGTGCACTTTTTGATAAAAATATTATTCCTTATAAAATTCTCTATAAAAAACGTCTCCACAATTTCTTTTCTAAAATTAACAATACTTTGGTAAGTGAGGTGCAAATTAAATCAGTGCAGGTCATATAATTCGCTGAATATAACGTATGGCTATTTCCAAAGCTGTCTTTATGCGAAAAAAGTATAAACAAAAATTTAAATCATTCGCGAATTATAAGGAAAATGTAATATTTACAGTTTTATTTCTTTATAGTATTTGTTATGTTTAGTTACATTAATTTGTAACCCCCTTCCCCCACAGCTTATCTCCCTGTGTTTTCATGGAGGGGATTAGTTTAGTTTTTGAAAATAACTTTGCTAATTGTGCCGATTTATCGAAATAATTAAAAATATAGTTTGGTTAAAATTGCTTCATTTATTTTTTTTCCAAAGACAAACACTGCATTAAAAACCGCTGTCTAAGGAATCACTACTTCCACATCCAAATTTCTAGAGGTGGTTGTAAGTAACAATTTGAGGCCTTTGGTTCTTGTACACACACTAGTTATAGTTTTATACTTTTACCCCCTTTAATGACGGGGCCTGATGTCGAAAATAATTTTGAAGCCATTGGTTCTTATACACACACTAAGGGTGAATAGTACCAACTTCAAGCCAAGTTAAGCTTGTTACAATTATTGTAACAATCGTAACCTTGGCTCTTGATCTTGAATTAAGCTGAACTTGGCTGAATTCAGTTGGTACAACTCGACCTAAATCATAATTTTATTTTTTGACCTCCTTTAATAAAGAGTGGGGTGGTAGTGGGAGTGACTGATACAAAAATCCTTCTCATACATACAGTAAACCCAATTTTATGGACTCTTACTTGCTTGTTTTACCTATTTACCCCATTTACCCCCCAGACCTTCAGGGGAATCCATACGTACCAGATTTCAAGTCAATATCATAAAAGGTTCCAGAGCAATCGTGAGCAGTGAGCACAAAAAGTTACAGATTCCAGACAGACAACTTTTTTTGTTCAAACTTAAAATCTCGTCGTTTCATGACATTATAAGTCTCTTGGAACAAAACAAAAAAAAAACGTGGAAGTAAAATTATGCTATAATAACTAGTCAACAACTACTACTTTGGAAATGGAAATTTAGATAATTTTTTACATTTCGATGCAGGTTTAATATTATTTGGTATTTCATCAGCTGAAAGGATGATTCATTTAATTAGTATAACTGATCCGAAAGCACTTTTAAAATAATTGTTTACGTCTTGATTGTAATAAATAAATGTATCTTTTATATTAGATGATTTTTCCAACAACATACTTTGATTTCATTTCTTCTACTCATATTTTCGTGGGTTTTCAAATTTTTCTTTTCACAAATATTCTGAAAAAAAAGTATATGACATGTAGATCACAGTTATACGAGTCCTTTGACAAATTTGTCTAGTATCACTTGTTTTTATGTTTATTTAGAGTTTTCAATAGTTATAAGCATAAATTATTTTTATATTTCGATGTAGGTTGATATTTAATCACCTGTAAGAATGCATTTAGTATGACTGAAGGGGCACATGTTACATTTAAATTAATTATTATCTTTTACGGTTTCATTGCAATACATTCATCTTTTACAGTAGATGATCTTTACAACAACATACTTTTAATTTCATTTCTAAATGCATTCATATTTTTATAAGTTTTAGGCTATTATTTTCACAGATTGCCTGAAAAAAAAATTCGAATTTATTCCAGTAAATGGTCTATATTCACAGAATTCCAACATTGTTTATTTCATTAGTTTACCAAATTTAAAAAGAAGATAAAAGGGATCATTAAATAAATTAAAAATTGTATTCTTTTCATTCGCTTCTCTCAATACATAGTGTTTGGTTGTTGGCTATTGGCATTATTATATTATTTTCTTCGATTTTTGTTAGTCGAAATTGATGACATCACAAAATATAAATGATTTTTCTATAAATTTGAAAATATAATTGTGACATATAATAATTGTGAAATACATTAATTTATTTTAAACAAATGTCACTAAGTATGTATTATAATTTACATCAGAACTACGTATGCACTATGGGATAACTAGTTATTTTATGAATAAAATTTATAAGGGAACGTGGTCCAATTCCTTATTACCAAAATCACCAATTAACACATTTGGAAAACTTAAAACGACGGATTTCTGCTTGTTGGCAACTAAAAGAGTCTACGATGATGTTTAATCGGATAGACACTCCGATTAAAGAACTTATATCTAGATACATAATGGCATTACTTTGTGTGATCTCGAAAGATTCACAATCTAAGGCACTTCTTCCCATAAGTTCTTGATTGGCTAGGCGATCTGTTCGCGACCGATTCGGGCACCATCGGTTCAGTTTGATTATCATAATCTCAGTTTGACACTTTTGACAGTATATCCGCCATTAATGTTAATAAGCGTTTTTCGTGTTTTTCGATCAAAATGTGGTGAAGAAGTCTTTTTATTTTAAGTTGTGATTTGCTAAATAATATTCTCTATTCATATTTACACAGTTTAGTGACAATATATTTAGTGCAAATAAATAGTGAAGTGCTGTGCCGTTTGCAGAAAGCAGTTTAGTAAAGAAGAAAATCGATCGTTCCATAGTCGTAACATGATGAAGTTCAGTTTACAGTTATAAAGTAAATAGCAATTAAATTTTAATATCCTTTCAATACATATTTATCTTACTGTTTTATCTTACTGTAATATCGTATGCCTACATCACGTTATATAAAGCGCCGGTAATGCAGGAATTGCAATAATTCATTTTAATGAAAATATTTACCATTCTACACATTTTCTACACACAACGCCACTGTTGCCTATGGGATGTGATGTTCATATATTCTTTTTAATGGACATATAATGTGACTATGTTAGGAGCAAACAAGGTATATAGTGAAAAGATAGCCTGTTATGTATCTAGATATAAGTTCTTTAATCGGAGGATAGACAAGAAATTAATGTTGCGAAGGCAAAGTGGCTGCATGTCTCCTGCCTATACCTGTATATTTTACAATAGCTAGTATGTACAAGGTTCTCCCTCACTGCTGGTAGACGTGGGAAATTGCCAGCTGAATTTGTTTTCCTTGAAAGGGGATACCCTCTTTAAAACAAAAACAAACAGGTAAATTTTTTTGTATTAAAATTACACTTTGGGGGTCTATTGGGTACTGAGTTTAGGGGCCCGCCAGAGATCTGGCCATTTTTTTTCAAATTTCTCCCCTTCGCTCATTAATTATTAAGCGCGAGGGCCCGTCAGTGAATTTGATACCGGGGCCCATGATTTGATGCGGGGGGGCCTGTTTGTGGCACATAATTTTTACCCTCACTTCAACTCCCTTCGAGTAACATTTACAACCCTTAAATTTTTAAAATGATACCTCATTTGAAAGCAATTCTTTCTATTCGGCTTCTTTTTCGCTAACTTATCGAAAAAATTAAATTGAAATTTCACAACATAGTACAGTATGTAGAGCAAAAAATAACGGGGGACACCTACGAATAATTCCTTTCTTTTTTCATTATATGGAGGGGCTTGCTCCAATCATTAATAAATTACTCAATATTGTAGAAAATAAAAAAAGCTACAAATTTTGTTTAAACTATTTTTATCGGGTATTAATACACAAGAGGTCGATTTTTTACCGGGTATTTTTTTTCCTGGACAAAAATCTGTTTTCCCATGAAAATTATTCGATAATTAAGGTCATGGAAAAATCGCGACACGAAGTGGAGCAATTTTTCCTATATCTTAATTCGAGCAAAATTTTCATGGTTTTAGTTACTCAAAAAAAAATTATCCCAGTAGAATATCAACCTCGTGTGTTTTACAGATTAATAAGTATAAGATTAAAAAATATTATCTAAAATATTAATATTTTCTTGAGAAACATCACCAAATCGCTTTTTCTTATTGATTTTCTGTACAAAAATCAAGATGAAAACGCAAAATGTCAGATTTTAATATAGTACAGTAACTAGAGGTTTCAACTTGGGAATAATGTTATATGAAACGGATATCATTCATTTTTGGCAACTTAATAGTAAATGCATCTATGATTTATGCGGCGGCTTGCTAATTTATGGAGGGTGGATGCCGCCTATTTTCAGGGGGTGGCAATTAAAAAGAAATTAAAAACATTGGAGCTGAAAGAAAATAAAATTTTAAGAAGAAAGCAACTTTCCATAAAAATTAATAGTCTTTAAGTTATAACGACTTGAAAATCGTGATTTTAGCTTAAAAAAGGTATTTATTTCAAAACAATATTCGTCAAATAACTCGAAAAGTATTACATTTGGCGAAAACATGCTAGAAACAAATAAGAAAGCTACTAAATTGAGGATGAATTTCGTTTCCTTCTTTTCTTTCTAATTTTCATTAAGTTGTAAATTAAACTTAAACCGTAATCAGAGCTTACGGTTCTTAGGTTGTTCAGCAAGTGTATGAGCTTATCCTCACTTGCTGCAGTTAAGGCGGTATCATCTATTCTGTAAACCTCAAATTAGAAATCTTAGCTACGCCTATAGCTACACCGCCCTACGAATTAAGTATTTATAATATATCTATTTATTATAGATGTTAAAGAGGATTGGTGACAAAACGTAGCCATGTCTTTGTCAATTTTGCTGCTGTCGACTTTCACCGAAGTATAGTTTTCTTCATACAATTGGCGATTAATAAATACCAGATGTCTGAATATTTTCCGACTTTTTAAACAACTTCATATTTCTCGAGTTTTCCAAGTTTTCTAAAGTTTTCCAAGTCGATGTTTTTTTGTTGTTTCCTGTAAATAGCTGACATCACTAGCTAACACATCATCACATCAAGCATAAGACACGAGATAATGTGTAAAAATATCACATACATCATACTTTAGGTTTTCTTATAGGCAATATGCAGAACACTTGCAAAAATTACGGAAGGTAAGCCTTACCCCTGAATCACATGACATAAATGGAACTAGAATAAGGGACGATGTATTTTATGAAACTGAAATTAACAAAAAGTATCACTAATCTTATCAGAAAATGTATTCATATCAAAACTAATAAATATAACGGATTAATAAATCGAATTGCTTCTGATGCATCTTAAAAATGAATTTCTCATACTATGGACCACGACAAAATTGTTAGTTTGTTGTAATACTAGAATCAAAAGATTTTGCTATAAACTAAAAACAATAACTGCAACAATTTTATAATAAATGTGACATACAAAAGTATTTTTAGATACACATTATTTAATCAACAACAGTAAACAATGATGATAAAGCATAGAAAACGTTTTACAAACCTTGTAATACTTTCAGTTTAAATGCATATTTTTATTTTCTGCAAAACAAAATAAAGTCTAATATCGTCACCAAAATCCGAAGCAATTTCCAAATAACAGACCCATTTCTAAATATACAGAATTAGTCAAAATAACACCCACACACTTATAAAATGTCAAGTTTAATTGCAAAACTATTAAAACAGTTTTTCTTCAACTTCTCCGTAATAAATAAATTCACATTTCGCGATTTAAAACATCAATTTTCACAATACTCAGGAATTATGAAATGTAAACGACCGACAACCTTACACTGCACCTTGGCCTATAATTTAATTGTTACAAAGAACAAACAGTATAAATATTTGTTGTCTTTGTTTAAATAATTCAACCGCAAAATGGCGAAGAGAAAACATACATTTTCATAAACGCGTTGTCGAAACAGAACCTACGAACTATATGAAATTTATATGCAAAACTGTTTATGTGATAATAGTATTGGCAATTTTATTGTGAACATGAAAAATTATTATTTCAAACATTATATAAAATATTTGTGCATTTAATAAACAATACTTAATAAACATAACAGTAAATAAAAATATGTAAATATACTTTGAATATTTTAGCAATAATTTATATTTACTAGCATCAAAAAAGGAATAATAATATTAAAAATAATAATAAATGCTCCCGATATAATGTTTATGTTTTAAAATATTTAAACGGGCAGTATGTCTTAAATTTTAACAAATATACAAGTATGTATGAGTTTTAAATTATTTCATCACATCAGCAATTAAAAGAGTATGAGCGGGTAGCAATGTAAAAAGTCCCCCGCATCTACCGAACTAAAATGGCTTCCATAAGATGTCTCGTATGCTGACTGTCTTGTGTACAAAGTTTTAAGCTCGTGGACTCTGCATGGGGTGGAAAAAAAAATTTACCCCTGAATGTTTTATTTTTTTTTCTCACCTCCTATTTGACGGATCGCTTTGTAATTTGGCACAAATAATATTAGTGTTAGGAGAGTTTATTTTAAAAAATATTACTCTTCTACGATGATTTTATGCATTAAAAAAAAATTAATATATTTTTTCAATGGCCTGAAGGGTGACCACCCCGTTTGACACAATTACCATATTTCGATATAATATGTATTTAAACTATAACTATAACATATAACAGTTACAGTTTTATTAATTAAAATTATCTGAACTTGCAATATTACGAGTATATTATTTTCATTCATGTTTAGTTATTTCACTTCAGATAAGACATCGCAAAGAAAAAGAACAACAAGATAAGCGACGTCAAGAAGAAAAAGAAGCGCAAGAAAGAAGATGTCAAGAGGAAGAAAGGCGGCGTGAAGAAGAAAGACACGAATTGAAGGAAATAATGGAAGACCTGGAAATAGGGCGTCAAGAGGAGAAAGAAGAACAAGAAAGACAACGCCAAGAAGAAAAAGAGAAACAAGAAAGACGCCAGGAAGAACTGAGGAAAATCCTGAGCGATCAAATGAAAATAAAACAAGACGCTATGAATTCAATCACTAGCGAAATCAAAGAAGAGATAAACAAGGTCGAAGATAAAGTAGGTGTGGTCAAAACAGAAGTCCGTCAAATCAAAGGGGAACAGGATTCAGTTGAGAACCATAACAGGTCTTCTGACGGGACACTTTCCCGTTAAGAAGTACCTGCACCTAATTGGAAAGTTTGCTGGCGACCTTAACTGCAGACTGTGCGGTAGGATACCAGAAACTGTAGAACAAATTATACATGACTGCGAGACATTGGTCCGCAGAAGGTATAATATCTACGGGCAAACACAAACAGACCCGGAAACCATCAAGACTCGTCCATTTTCAGACCTGTATCACCTTGTCAGTGACACAGGAAAATTAAAATGGACAGTGCAAAATAAAAACTAAAAAAAAAACAGGGCGAGCACAATAAGCCCAGGAGGCTGCAGTGCCCTCGGAGTATTCTATACAGACGAGCCCCAAGAGGAGGGATTGTAGTCAGTTGGAGGCTGGCACTCAGACCTATTCCTAGTTGGGATAGGCAGCCCATGTGGGTTTCCCCTCCTCGCCAAAAAAAAAGTCAAAGGGGAAGTAAGCGACATCAAAGAAAAGATGAGTGAGGTCGAAGGAGAAGTGGAGCACCTTAAACGACAATATTGAGAGAGAAAGGAGGCCAGCTGACAGCATCATCAGGTCCTCGTTTAAAACCTCCCTCATTTGACAGCCAAAGCTCATGGACAACGTACAAGAGACAATTTCAAGGCGGATGCAAGTGCGAATAACTGAGATAACGAGAATGTAACGGTTTCTTGTCGGGTAGCTGGTTCGGAGATTAATCAGGGTCCAGATTAGTTAATAAGACAGCCCAATAAAAATATAAACAATTTATTTACTTCTTGAAACAGGCAGTGTTACATAACATACAGGTACAGGTTATATGTCCGTATCTTTTACGGTTCTTAGGACAACATTTTCTATTATCTGAGAGAGAGAGAGAGAGTGCAACGGTTGCGATGCGACGTCTCTGGCTTTGGCGGCGAAACG
This sequence comes from Rutpela maculata, assembly GCA_936432065.2. Classification (NCBI taxonomy): domain Eukaryota; kingdom Metazoa; phylum Arthropoda; class Insecta; order Coleoptera; family Cerambycidae; genus Rutpela; species Rutpela maculata. The sequence continues at coordinate 63,082,032 of OW386290.2, forward strand.
GCGCCGGGGAATGACTAACGACTCGAGGGGTCCCAGTTCAACACGCTGTAGGATTCCCAGGGTCAGATTGCATTCGTTCCGTCGTGTTTGCGTCGGGAGATGCACAAAACTGCAATATGTCCAGCTCAGCACGCTGTAGACAGATTGGCAGAATTATCCACTCTGAATTATGTTGATTTGCGGCCTGGCTTTTATATCCGAGAATCCTCGCTTACTGGTGACGTAGAACTGCGTATAGTTTAGTGTCGTGTGCAAATCCATGCCTCTAGACGGGAGATGGGTAGGTTTGCGTGCCGTGTGCACATTGGTGTCGTGTGTAAATTCGGAATCTTAGTAATGGAGCAGGAATTTAAAGAATGCTTCATTACACTCCCCTCTTTCTTTACAAAAAAAATTTTCAAAATTCTATCAAAGAAAAAATTTTTGCTAACTTAACATCAAAATACAGCAATGGGAAAACAAGTTACTAAACATCTTCAAACAAAATAAAGAAAGAATGGCCAATTCTTTCGTATACGCCTGGTATATATGTATGTGCATATGTAGAGAAAAACAAATTTTTAAATAACATAAACAGTATGTAAAACATCTTAGAGCCATGGTACAAGTAAAATAGTTAAAATAAATGAGCACAAAAAAATTGCAAGAAACAGGTATACAAATATAAATGTGGTTCTTCCGGACGTTTACTGCAGGGGCGATGGCGGACAGGGGGGACGGTGCCAGGGATCCTAGAAGCGGGGCCATCTTGGTTGTGGCGCCTGAACTGTCGCTTCCGTTGCGGAGCTGGGACCGGGAGGGCTGCGTCGTTGTCCTGGAAAAACACCTGGAGGCAGGCAATTGGCCTACCTGGGGTCGGTGGTTTCGGGGGGCTGGGGCTGTCTCCGAACTGGGGACGGCATCGGGGACGGTACGTCTCGGACTAGGGACGGCATCGGGGACGATACGCCTCGGACTGGGGACGGCATCGGGGATGGTGCGTCTCGGACTGGGGGCGGCATCTGGGACGGTACGTCTCGGACTGGGGGCGGCATCGGGATTGGCATCAGGGACGGCATCTGGGATGATACTTCTCGAACTGGGGACGGCATCGGGGACGGTACTTCTCGGACTGGGGACGGCATCGGGGGCGGTACATCTCGGACTTCGGATGGCATCGGGGACGGTACGTCTCGGACTGGGGACGGCATCAGGGTTGGCTGTTGCGTCTCGGACTGGGGGCGGCCTTTTGGCTTCGGGTGTCGGAGGCAGAGGTGACAGCAGGTCTGGCACTTGGACTTCCGACTTCATCACTTATTTTGGATGACTCTGGTTTTACTGGACTTGTTTTCGTTTCGGTTGCGGGATACAGGGTTTCCATGGGTTGGAAAATTCGGGATCTATAAAATTATTACTGCTCCATATATGGCGGTACAGGATTCCGTCTATAATGCAGTAATCTGGAGTTTTTTCTGGACATCGGTTTGATTAACGTATTTTCGGGACTCTGGACATAAATTTAAATATATTACTGCTCCATATGTGACGGTACATCTATCATCTCTAATGCAGTAATCTGGATTTGTGTCTGGAATTTGGTTCGTTTAACGTACTTTCGGTACTATTCGGAATCGTGTTTCTTCTGGGGTTAAAATTGTAGTAGTCTGGATTGCCACCACAAAATCCTTTTCATTTTCGTTTTTTCTCTTGACTTGAAATATCTTTATATCTCTCTCTCATTCGTGAACGTCTCTTTTTGGGCCATCTGGAATAAACTAAAGTCTCAAAATGTACTCGGGCGCCAAATTATGTAACGGTTTCTTGTCGGGTAGCTGGTTCGGAGATTAATCAGGGTCCAGATTAGTTAATAAGACAGCCCAATAAAAATATAAACAATTTATTTACTTCTTGAAACAGGCAGTGTTACATAACATACAGGTACAGGTTATATGTCCGTATCTTTTACGGTTCTTAGGACAACATTTTCTATTATCTGAGAGAGAGAGAGAGAGTGTAACGGTTGCGATGCGACGTCTCTGGCTTTGGCGGCGAAACGGCGCCGGGGAATGACTAACGACTCGAGGGGTCCCAGTTCAACACGCTGTAGGATTCCCAGGGTCAGATTGCATTCGTTGCGTCGGGAGATGCACAAAACTGCAATATGTCCAGCTCGCCACGCTGTAGACAGATTGGCAGAATTATCCACTCTGAATTATGTTGATTTGCGGCCTGGCTTTTATATCCGAGAATCCTCGCTTACTGGTGACGTAGAACTGCGTATAGTTTAGTGTCGTGTGCAAATCCATGCCTCTAGATGGGAGATGGGTAGGTTTGCGTGCCGTGTGCACATTGGTGTCGTGTGTAAATCCGGAATCTTAGTAATGGAGCAGGAATTTAAAGAATGCTTCATTACAAGGCTATGGCATTAGTTCTGGCGCTAAGAGGCCAAGCGTTACTTTAGACCATCCCGGTGGAAAAACAAAGGGACTTCAAAGTCTTGGAAGCTGCATTAGACTTGAGATATGGCGACTAACACCTTGCCCAAGTATACCAGGCTCAGCTAAAATCAAGGACGCAAAAGGTTGGGGAAAGCTTACAAGAATTCGAAGCTGCGATAGAGAGACTGGCACACCTGGCATATCCGAGTGCACCAAGAGAATTTCAGGAACAACTAGACGTGGGAACCTTTTTAGATGGCATCAGGGCCGAAGAGGTTAGGCAAATTCTTAGAATATCCCATCAAAGTATTAGCGAGGCTTTGGTGCGTGCCCTTGAAGTAGAAGCTGCCTTTAAAGATACCCTGCGGTCAGAAGTGCGTGCTATGACAGTTGAAGAGGCACTAAAAGTACAAAATAAGTCATTTTTCAATTGGCTGCCGGTCCGCTGGCTACTCACGCCCCCGCTCTGCCGCATCTGTCTTACAAATCTCCGTAGATCCATCTCATACTGTTACGTTCTCATATATAGTATCTTATCTCCGGAATTTTAAGTGTGTGTATCGTACTCGTGGTTTTCTTATGTTACTTGTATTGTACCTAATACTTAATTTTTCCCTTTTTAAAAAACTTAGATAGTAGTTAGTGTTATGCACGAAATGGAAAGTTCTACAACTGATAGTAATAGTTCTGAGAGCAAAATCAGCTCACGTAATTTAAAACGCAAAAACAGTAACAATGTATAATATGTAAAAAAAAATGGAGGTACTATAATCGAATCAACCAATAAAACTTTCTTTACTGCCACAGTTAGATGCGGAAAGTGACTTGGATAAATAATTTTATTTTTTATGAGTTATCATGTCCCTAATAGTTAATAAAATAAGTCTTATAGATGTTCGTATGTAATAATAATAACAGCCCGTCTAATGCCCTAAGTGAATCCCATTGCGACCACAAAGCCTTCAATCCTACTGCTTTGTTTGAGACATCCTTCCATTCTGGTCGGGTTCCTTTTTCCTTTGCTCGCAATATGGGTCCAATTTCTGCATTACTCAGTTATTTTTGTCTGAATGAACTATATGATTACTTATCTAAATATTAAATAATATACTCGTAATATTGCAAGTTCAGGTAATTTTTATTTATTTTTATCCTGTTCCACCGCATTAATAAAACTATAACTGTTATATGTTATAGTTATAGTTTAAATACATATTATATCAAAATATGGTAATAGTGCCAAACAGGGTAGTCAACCTTCAGGCCATTGAAAAAATGTATTAATTTTTTTTTAATGCATAAAATCATCGTAGAAGAGTAATATTTTTTAAAATAAGCTCTCCTAACACTAATATTATTTGTGAAAAATTACAGAGCGATCCGTCAAATAGGAGGTGTGAAAAAAATAAAACATTTAGAGGTCAATTATTTTTTTTCCACCCCAAGCAGAGTCCACGAGCTTAAAACTTTGTACACAAGACAGTCAGCATACGAGACATCTTATGGAAGCCATTTTAGTTCGGTAGATGCGGGGGCTACCCGCTCATACTCTTTCATTAAAATATTTACACTATTTTAATTACCATTGGTATATCCAAGATGAGACTCAAAAACTCATAAAACGATATCTCACATCGATAATGGGTTGGTAGTGGGGGGTGGATGGGGTAAAAAAAATATTTTGAGGTTTTTAGTTCTTGTACACACACTAAATCACAATGCTTCTTCGCCCTCTTTAATAATGGAGTGGGGGTGGTAATGGAGTGGCTAATGCGAAAAATTTTTTTGGGACTTTATAGCTTCTCTTGTATATACTAAATACCAATTTTATGAACTCTTACCTACTTGATCTATTTACCCTATTAACCCCCCCCCCCAACCCTTCAACGTAATAAGGTGAAAATATAGTCTAGTTCCAGATTACACTTAAAGAAAGTTAGACAGACAGAATATTTTTCGCTCAACGTCTCATGACATTCTAAGCCTATTTGAACAATAAAAATTTTCAATTTTTTTTTGTCGTTACTATACTTCCACTGAATGTGGAAGTAATATCTGCTCCTTTAAATTATTGAAACACGCAATAGAGCAAGTAAAGAGTACACTACCACCTGCGCACGTTTGGTAAGCCCTGGTCAAAAAAATTTTGATGTTAAATTAAAACCAAAAGTGGTAGTAGACGTAGCGCATAATATTTTTAAAAATCTGTAAACGTATTTATACAAGATTTCTTTCTCTGTTTGTCACCTCTTATTTACTAACTATTTTTTTTGTGCTCCTTGTATATATATTTTTTAAAAGTATATCCGATTTTCTACCTGGCAATAGCGACAAATACATTTCAAATATTATGTTCTCCGTCGTTTCTTTATTATTATTTTTTTTAGAGTGACCACAAAATGTATAGCAGGTACTCTCGTCGGTAACAGTGTCAACTACATTCCAAATATTATTTCCACCACAGTTTCTTAATTAATTATTTTTTAGGTAACAACTCCGTACACATTACATTAAAAGTCAGCAGGTTTCTTCTTTGGCAGTTGTGTTAATTATATGCGAAATGTTATTGTCCTCCGTCACATTTTTTTCCCTTAATTATTTTTTAAAGGGTGTTCACCCAGTTATTTTATTTGTTCAAAGGTTTTAATATGGTTAAAAAGTATGTAAAAAGCAACAATTTGAAGAAATAAATGTCATCATGTGTTAATTGGGAGCCGAGATCGTACTTTGAGCGATCAAAAAATTGAAATGCAAAAAATGGTTAACAATCGGTAACTCCAATCAAAAGTACTTACCCTTAAAATTGATAGTTTACGTTTCCCTACGACTCGATGGCAAAATTTTAAAAGGTAAAGGTAATAGGTAAAGCAAGCAAGAGTCTATAAAATTGATTTACGAGAAGTAAACGTATGTGTACATAAGAGAGCCCAAGGTCTTAAATTTTTTTTTTGTTATTACCACCCCATTTACCTCATTACCACTCCTACTCCCACTCCATTATTATATAAGGGAGTAAAAAATGAAATTGTGATTTAGTGTGTGTACAAGAACCAAAGACCTCAATTTTTTTGGCATCAGCCAACTCCTTTAATAATGAGGTGGGGTGGTAGTGGAGGGGGGAGGGGGTTTGGATAGGAAACCTAGATATGGAAGTAGTCACTCCTCACTCCTGTGGCAACGGCTTTTTGGAAGTAGATACTTAAAACACAATAGATCCTTCCGATTACAAAAAACAGACTCTATGTTTGCAATCCATAGGTTAGATAATTGTCGTGTTTTTCCCAGACATCAATAATTTGGAAGTCCTACACTTCGCTAAGAAGCGTTTAAAACTTAAGTTTATCAGGAACCCCGGAAATTTATAAATATAACCATAATAATAATTTTAATTTGTTAAATGATCAATTAGATACCGTGCGTGTAATTTCCCATTAGGCATGTACATTCACGTAGCGCGAGAGATCTGACAACACCGGCAGCCGTAAATTCGTCCGTCGGTGGAGTATCCCAGCTCTGTTATTTCATTTCAGCCAGCTGGCACACGCGATGTTGTAATTCTTACTCCCCATGCCTAGCCCGCGACTACACACACGGTATAAAAATGTACTCGCTTTTCACTGCTGCCAAACAAAATTAACCCACTTTAATACTTTCTTATAAATACCGCCACAATTGACATTTAGGAATTCACCATAATTATAATAAAATTTCCATTATCCTTAATACCTTCTTATGTATAACGTTTACATTAATCCATTTATAAGCTATTTAAGTAAATACCAGACCTTTTGTATTTCATTCTATTTTGAATAATTGTTCGATGGCGTAATTGTCTAAACTGTAGTCACAACTTTATGCAAAAAACCCGGAATTTTACTCGTTTTTCTTTGATAATGAACTACCACATAGTAAAGGCTCCCTCAATCGATTTTTTCATTACTTCCACTTTTTGAGAAAGCTGGGTCATCATCAACTTCTATCAATAAGTCTCTCTTAACTTTACACTGGTCTGTCAGATCTACTAGTTGAGTCAATATGTTACACCTCCGACTATGACTTATTCGGCCCTGACAGAAAGTTCCGAGCATTCTTAGAGCCCCCGTTTAACCGCTACTGCTCCTTCAGTGTTTCATAGCTGGGTAGGATTTTGCAGAGTGAGAGGGAAATGCGCGTTTATTTTCGGTTTATTATAAATATTTAAAGAACTAAAAATCTTTAAAACTGTTTTAGATGCTATTGTCCTAACGAATTCAACTGTATATATGTTTTATTGTAAATTTCTGTTGTACAAGAATATTGAAGTTTGTCAATGAAAATAGTTCCTAATTTCATTAGTAGAGTATTTAACTATACAGGGTGAGTCATGAGGAACTGTACATACTTCTACCTAAGTAGAGGCACCTAAGACGAATACCAAGTGACCATTAAAAAGTGTTTGTTCCCTTTCTTTACTATCATACAGAGCGATTTTTGAATTTTATCCAAAAATTGTTTTGGTCATAACATTTTAACGGTTAATCCGATTTGCCTCATTTTTTACAACAATGTACACTGTTGCCTAACAACCATCATACATATCCAAAATTTAAAAAATTCAGGGACGGTTTCAAAACAAATTGTTGGATTGCTTCATATACGATAGTTCACCCTGTATACGATTTATCTAAAATTTGATATGAAATTTGTATAGGACACAAATAGGTAGTAAAACCTGAGTATTTGAAATTTTTGTCACACTCTCAACAATTTTTTTTATTATCGATCAATTTTCAAGTCAAATGAAAAGTTTAGCAAAATGGAATATTTTAATGTATACTAATATTTATTAAATTTAGCTAAAAAAAAAAAATAATATCTACATAACTCGTGCCTAGGTTTAATAAGTTGTACCATCAATTTCCAGGCCAGGTCTTAAAAATGTGGCTCATGTGGTTCATCTAAAACGTTGCCTCTGTATGTGATTTTTCCAATTAGTCAAATTGCTTCCAAAAAGGACAGAAATAAGTAGTCAAATTTGCGTTACCTAATTTTCCCCCATTTAAAGTGTCCAAGCTAAATGTTCAGTTTATGATCAATTTTAACGAAAACTAAATTTTTCGAAATATTTTTAAAAGCCATCATATTCAAACGCAAGCATTGAATTTAAAATAAATACAACATACGGTTTTACGCCCTTTAGTGCTTGTTATTACGTAGGTACTTCCATTTTATTTAATTTTCAGACATTATGCATCCATTACACAGATCTACAAAAAAAAAATTCTGTTCCAAGGACTAAACCTATCATGCCTTAAGTATTTTTGTGTGCTGAATCCGAATTTTCAATTAAAAAAAATTTCTACCATGTAGATTTCGAGTAAACGTCAAAAATTGTCTCGTATTTTGACGATAAAAACCGGCATTTACTCGAAATCTAGGCGGTAAAAAATTTTTTTTATTGAAAATTCGGATTCAGCACACAAAAATACATAAGGAATGATTGGGAGGAGGTTTAGTCCTTGGAACAAAAATTATTTTTTTGTAGACCTGTGCACAAAGTGCACCTGTGAACAGGTCTATGAAAAAAAAATTTCTGTTCCAAGGACTAAACCTATCATTCCTTATGTATTTTTGTGTGCTGAATCCGAATTTTCAATTAAAAAAAATTTTTACCGCGTAGATTTCTAGTGAAATCCGATTCTTATCGTCGAAACACATTTTTTTGACAATAAAAACTGGGATAACAAGCATTAAAGGACGTAGATCCGTATGTTGTATTTATTTTAAATTCAATACTTACACTTTTTAATGGTCATCTGGTATTCGTCTTAGGTGCCTCTACTTACGGTAGAAGTATGTACAGTTCCTCATGACCCATCCTGTATACAAAATTTGTGGCAAAAGCTGAATATGGTTGTATTCCTTAGTACCTGAAAATATTTTAAAGATTATTCCATTTATGATTTTTTAAATGTTTATAACAAACCGAAAATAAACGCATATTTCCCTCTTACTCTGCAAAATCCTATCCTTTCTCGATGTGTTATAAATATTTAAAAAAACCAAACAGTATAATCTTTAAAACTGTTTTAGATACTTGCTATTGTTCTAACGAATACAACAATATATATTTTTTTATTGTAAATTTCTGTCGTACTTAAATATCGTAGTTTGTCAATGAAAATAGTTACTAATTTCATTATTAAAGTATGGCATTTAACTATATACAAAATTTATGATAAAAATTGTATATGGTTGTATTTCTTAGAGCAATGGGAAGTACCTGAAACTATTTTAAAGATTACACCATTCACCATTTTTTAAATATTTATAATAAACCAAACATCAACGCATATTTCCCTCTCACTCTGCAAAATCCTATCCTTTCTCGATGTGTTATAAATATTTAAAAAAACCAAACAGTATAATCTTTAAAACTGTTTTAGATACTTGCTATTGTTCTAACGAATACAACAATATATATTTTTTTATTGTAAATTTCTGTCGTACTTGAATATCGTAGTTTGTCAATGAAAATAGTTACTAATTTCATTATTAAAGTATGGCATTTAACTATATACAAAATTTATGATAAAAATTGTATATGGTTGTATTTCTTAGAGCAATGGGAAGTACCTGAAACTATTTTAAAGATTACACCATTCACCATTTTTTAAATATTTATAATAAACCAAACATAAACGCATATTTCCCTCTCACTCTGCAAAATCCTATCCTTAAGGGCAGTCGTGATCTGTCTCCTGACTGACCAGTGACCATCTCGTTCCAGAAGAGCCCGCTGCTTTGACTGACTGCTGCTCGGTTGTTGGAGAAGATATATGTTTTTTATTTTGCACTGTTCCTTAGCATTTCCAATGGATGTAAACGATACACGACTTCTCTATAGCCTTGTCAAAGAAACGAAGTACGTGTACACCAATTTGTAATGCGTCTAACTATATATATCATTTAAACACAATGTCAAATACTAATAAAAAAAAGTAATATAGGCCAACCTGCATCGATATATTTTTGGCTGTAGATAGGAAATATTATGCAATTGCACTGCATAGTATATATATTGTTTTGCTACTATTATATACATGATTATGCGGTAGAAAATGCAGGAACATAATAGTCAGGTCAAAAAGCAAATTATTGATTTAAAAAAAAACGGCGATTGAAAATAAATGGTTATGTCGTTTTTCGTACATTTAAACATATATTTTGAATTCTCTTATATGAGTTTCTTATTGTTTTCTTGACGCAAGTACAGATTCTTTCTTTAACCAAGAGAAAGCTGCAATGTCTATGCAAGAAATTGAAATAATAAATTTTAATTTTGCAAAGAGATTTGTTAGTCCACAAATAGTGTTTTCTCTTATTCTTATACAATACTTATTATATAATAACAATGTAACAAATTTGATAAATTTAAATGGGCCCATGAAAAATGGTGCACGATTTTATTTTCATTTATTATTGTGTCCTAATAAAGCATAATTTGAGGTATGTGGGAAGTAATTGGAATGTCAATTAAGATAAAAGAATACACGTATATCAATAATTGAATTCAATACAACAAACGGTACTTTTATATACAGCTAAAGGAGATGGATTGTGAAATTATGTTGGAAAATTGAATGAGTTTGTATAATGAGCTGTCTTTAACCTGTTTGGAAAACACTTTTTTGAGCTTTGGCATCAACATGATCAAAAACTATTAATATTTGTTGTTATGTGATAATAAAAAAACTATAGAAACATTTAAAAGTTATCGTTTTAGACGAGATATTGTTCCGAACTGAACTCTAGTGACAAAAAACCGCTGCTAAGGCATCACTGCTTCCACATCCAGATTTTTTCCCAAATACCACCCTATTATTGAAGTAGTGGAGGTGGCTGACGTAAAAAGAATTGGGGCCTTTGATTCTTATATACACACTAAATCACAATTTTATTTTTTTTTTACCCCCTTTAATAATGGGTGGGAGTGGACTATTTAGGGTGATAGTGATAGTGACTGAGGCCAAACAAAAATTAAGACCTTGATTCTCGTACATACACCAAATTCCAATTTTATGGACTATGGTTGGCTTTAGTCATTTACCCCCAAACCCCTCAACAGAATAAGATCAAAATATAATATAGTTCCAGGTCTCGTTATAATACATATTACAAACGTAATATCATAAACCGTTCCAGAGTGATCGTGTGTACAAAAAAAGTTACAGATAAACAGATTTTTTTTTGCTCAAAGCACGTTTTGTAGGTAAATTGGTGACCTGATCTATCAACGCACAGCTCAAACCGCTGGGTCTAGAAACTTCAAATTTTGCATAGAGGTTCTTCGAATGACGTGGGCAACCAATAAGAAGTGATTTTTCGAAAATCATTTCAAAATCAGAGGGTGAAAAAGGGGGTTTAAATTTTAGGCTTTTTCGGAAAGGTTAGATCTAGATGCGTGTTTGGCAGAAATACTCTTTATTGAAATTTATTAGACACCAGTAAGACGAAATTTCGATTTTCACTTTTTGAAGGGATGAAAACGGGGGTGGTAGACGGTCTAAAGGGTACCCATATCTCCGAAATCGCGTAAGTCAGAAACGTGATATTTCAGCGACGGGCTCTTCTGAGGAAATAAGGAGACTCGTATTCGATGGTTTTCAAATAGAGACCCCCGAACGGGTGAACGGGGATGGGGAGGTTTTTAAGCTTTTCGGAAACGGTTAGACCTAGAAGCAAGAATTTGGCAGAAATACTACTTATTGGAATCTATTAGACACGAGTAAGAAAAAAAATTCGATTTTCACTTTTTGAAGGGGTGAAAACGGGGGTGGTAGATGTTCTAAAAGTCAGAAACGTGATATTCCAGCGACGAGCTCCTCTAAAGAAATAAGGAGACACGTATTTGACGGTTTTCAAAAAGAGACCCCCCCCCCGAACGGGTGAACAGGAAGAGAGATGTTTTAAAGCATGAAAGACACATAGAATAATGAATTGTTATGAAATTGCGATGCGTAGTGGGTTTCCCAGAGTACTATTGATGCGCAGTGGGTTTCCTCGAGTACAATGGATGCGCAGTAGGTTTCCTCGAGTACTATGGATGAGCTGTGGGTTTCCCCGAATACCATGGATGCGCAGTGGGTTTCCTCGAGTACAATGGATGCGCAGTAGGTTTCCCCAAGTACTATGGATGCGCAGAAGTTGTTCTTGAGTGCAATGAATGCGCAGTGGATTTCCCCGGGTACCATGGATGTGTGGTGGGTTTCCTCGAGTGTACTTCCTGAGTACTATAGGAGTAGTCAGTGAGTATGTAGTACTTCTTTATAGGCATAAGTTAGTCGTATATATAAAAAGCTATATCCTACATATATAGAGGCTTTATAAAAATTCACTATCTTAGTAAATAAGTAAGTACGTGTAAAGTTTGTTTTGGTTTGATTTCTATTAATGAATGATTAAAATAAGTAAATATTTAAAAAAATGAAAATAATCAGCTATGCAATTTTTGCTAAAAACAATAAGGTTTAATGTATAATAAATAAACAAAAACTGGCTATTCTACTTAAAGGTCTCACAAATAATTAGTGACTAGACACAACTGCAATTTTATATCTTGAAAAATAAAATAAACTTGTATTGTACCAAGATTATGATGTACCCGGTATCAAGCTAGCATCAATGTTCGATCAGTCAATGCACGTACTTACTTATTTACTAAGATAGTGAATTTTAATAAAGCTACTTATGTACATGATTATTAAATTGAAGTAAAACTGGGCATTCGAAAAAAACAAGACCAAATAATGGTAAATAGTTTGGTTATTCATTTTCAGCAGTTATCATTTCAATAACTGCAGTAGTTTTGAGAAATCGTGGTATAGTATCGAGGGATAGGTCCAATCTTCGGAGCCATCTATCGGAGAAACTGTCGATAATTTGAAGTTTTGCCAAAGGAACTTATTGTTCAGAATCAGTTGAACTACAACATATCAAAAATTCATCAAATTTGACAGTCCACCAATTTACCTATAAAACGTGCGGTGCCCTTTAAAATTTCGATATTTCATGACAGTAAGCCCATTTTAACAAAAAAAAAAAAAAAATACTGTTACTGTACTTTTACTCTACTACGTTACTGATGTTACTACTTCTTTTTTAGATAATTTTATCCTCTACAACTTTGTTAATATAAAATGTTTACGCATCTTCCATTGTTTTGGCTGAGGCTTAGCGGTTCGCCTTTTTGTTTTCAATACTTATTAAATCAGTTTTCTGAAGATTACTAAATTTTTTCAACACCTAATTTAATTATTGTGAACTTACCACAAGACCTGCTTGATTTTCTATTCTCAAGAATGAGATTCTCCGATGACAATTTTAACGACATCGACGCTTCAAAATTAATATGCCGATATAAAACAAAATGAGCAAATGTCTCTATTTTTTTATATTTTTCAAGGTTTCCATCAATAAATTATATTAATTTCCTTAATACACCAACTATACAGCTGTTAGTGTGACCTATTAATTTTATTATTTAATATATAATAAATTTAAACATACGTTATCTGTTATTGCATATTATTACCCATTATAACCCTGAACTATTCAATATCGAGTAACTATATTAATATCATTAGAATACATACATACGAAATAAACATTTAAATTATTGTGCAAATTTTAACATCTAAATTAATTGTCCTTAGAGTTTTGTCACAAAGAGAGCCGCGGGTGAGTGCTGTCTCGACGCCAATGGACTAAAACAATAGCCGAATTCGAAAATCATAAGGTCACAAGCACAAATTGCGATAAATCCCATTCAGCAGGAGGCAGACGTACCCTATGGATACATTTTGTGAGTGTGAGGCAACACTTCTAGACAATAGTAAATGAAGCAAAAACGTGTCTTGTTTTCCACTTGAGTTTCCAAGTAAATCAGTAACACAAATAAATAACACAGGTCTCAGTATTGATCCTTGCGGCATACCATAAGCGTAAGAATTTTCGATATTTATTGATCTGAATTATTTGTCATCTCATGATTGAGGCTCGCTAGTTTCCGTTTAGGATCGTTTTATAGAAATTACCTTTCATATTAAAATACAAATGGCGGTTTAAATTTGCCGTAAGTCTCACCCATTAGTACTGTACTTTATTTAAATAAGCCATTTATTATGAATAGAAACAAATCATTGGTAAAGTGTTTTATCCAATAAGTGCTATGCGTATTATTTTCTTATGAAACCTTAATCTACAGAAAAAAATTACTTGAAAACATGGTTAACGTCAAATGTTTCTCGTTCGGCAATAAACAATTTTCATTTGAAATATTTTGTTCCAAAATGCATCGTTTTCGAGATATAAAGCTGCCTCAAGTTAAGTGGCGCACCCGAAAACTACTAATTCTAGAGAAAAAAAAGTTTCAAATAAAAAAGTTACGTCCATCCTTTATCTGCATTTCTTTTCGATATACCTGGAATCTACTTCGAAAGATAAAAAGTTTCCCGCTTGCTATATTTATTCCTGCAAATTTTCATATTTTATTGACATAGCCTTTTCATATTTTCTACACTTATTATATGTAGTGGTACTGTCAAAGATCCATGGAAACCCCACCTAGGCCGGTAAAGACAAAAAATTTAATTCAAAAGTTCTACACAGTTTTAATCGTCTCCAGATGACACCAGCGTGGCTGGCGAAACGCGCGTCGAGTAACAGTAATAAAGTATTTTGTTATTTGTGAAAACTAGTTCAGAGGCAGATTCACACCGAAAGTTCAAGCCCCATCCAGTAATAAAAATTAAAAAATAAAGACGTATGGCATTGAAAATAGAAAAGTTAAAGGTGAGCCGAATTTCGAAAAATATTTTTTGAGGATGTAATAGTCCACCCGTCAGATCATATAAAAGGCGTTACCAGGAATTAAGTCGGGAAGTTTTGAAATTTGGCAGGGTTGTAGATTTAGGTATCTACAACTAAAATCCACATTTTGCACAAAGCAATATCTGCCGCCGGCGTAGCCATATTGCCAAGATGGCCGCCAAAAACGGTTTTTTTGAAATATCTCCTTTACCTTGGGTTTTAGAGTTAAAAGACTTATCACAAATATGAAAGAGGAGTAAATTTCCTTCAAATTACTTTATTACATGTTCTTTGTAAAATCAATAGTTTAGACACAACAGTCGATTAAAGGTAAACATATTCATTTCACTTTTCCTAAAATCGTGTCATTTATATTTGCAAGATATGATATCATTAAAAGACAAAATGACTCCTGATTAGTACAATAAATTTACAACAGACGGCTTTTTCACAATCAGACGCACTAATAAGTTTTGGTCTGGTACTTGGTCAGCTATGACCATTGAACAAATGAGGACGATGAAAGCTATTGGAGGGCTTACTCATGGACGAGGAATCACGGATAGCGTGTTAACCACGTGGACATTGGGAATGGTGTATTTGCACAACGTATGTGATGAGATTGAAAGATTTTGCAACGATTCTTTTGCATCTACAGAACAACATGTGGATATGAGAAGTTCACGTGTTATTCGAGACAATGATGATGTGCAAAAGCTGTTGGCTTGGCTTACGCAACACCCTATTTTCTCAGACGTAAACGAAATAATGTCTATTTCCTCAGGAGTTATTGGAGATGAAACAATAAACTGTTTTAAGGCGCAAGAAATTGGTAAAGTTGGGATAAATAATATGATTGAGAAAAACTTTGGCGATGTGATATTGAGACGCAAAGAGTACTATACTACACCTCTAGGTGCAATCAATTCAAGCATCAAAATTTATGAAACTGTAGTGCCAATTGACCCATTATTTATTTTCCAGAGACTGCGTTAGAAAACAAACAGACAAGGGGCTTGAACAACATCTGCAGTATGAATTGTCTCGGTATCACTTGTTTTCTGAAGACGGAATGCGAAAAACTGCAAGTCTATATTGTATAAATCTTTTTTTCCAGTTGCAGAATATGACTTTGGGACCAATACAGTTTATATAATTGACGGTGGATACCTGCTGCATAGAGTTGTTTGGAACCGAAATGAAACATTTGGTTCGATTTGCACCAGTTATATAGAGTATGTAAAAATACACTTTCAATCAAATGCAATAATTGTTCTCGACGGCTATCCCATCAGTGCAGCAGAAAAAAGCCCGAAAAGCGCAGAACGACTCCGACGATCACGGAAAAATATTACAACAGATGTTTTGTTTGACGAATTTATGACCCCCACCGTTCAACAGACGAATTTCTTATCAAATGGCACAAACAAAGGTCACTTTATATCCATCTTGCTACAGAAGATGCAGATACATTAATAGTAAATACAGCCATCGAAATATCATCTTCATATGAATATGTCATTATTGTTTAGGGTGGTGTGGAAATAAGTACACACTGCATTGTTTCAGTTAAATATTATATATTAAAACGAATTCCGTGACTCTTGCTTTTATCCAACTTATTGCTAATTTTTCTTTTAATGCTCATAAAAAATAAAAGCTACGCCACTGATTCAAGATGAAATTGGACAAAGGTTTTACAAAAATAGCTCTCTGCCATTTTAAAACACATAAATTTCGAAAAACCGGTCACAAAAAACGCCTTTAGACGAAACTAACCGAACATTTTCAACTTCACTCGACTACTGTACCTAAACCGTTGATTTTAGAGAAAGATTTTCAAAAAATTCGGACCTCAAAAAAATTTACAGAAATAATTCAAGCACTAGGGAGATTACAAGTGAAAACACACGTATGACATGTTTTATAGAAAATTTCCTACTCTCTAATTTTGGTTATAAGTATTTTGACTGTAGAGCATATGGTAACGGAGATATTTGAAAAAACCGTTTTTGGAGGCCATCTTGCCAATATGGCGGCAGCGCTTGCTTTGTGCAATATGTGAATCTTAGTACTAGACACCTATCTCTAGAAATATACCAAATATCAAAACTTCCCGAGTTAATTCCACCTAAAACTACCTGATGGATGGACTATAAGGCACTAAAGACGAAAAAGTCGAAAGTACACTGAAGATTTAAATTTGAAACTGCGAATTTGGACGTCAAAATTTGGCACAGAATCTGGAACTACGACGAAGTTTCACTCGGATTTTATGTCGCATCGCGAGAAGATAAATCTTCACGTCCGAAGGCACATTTTTAATTTTGGTGAAGTTATTAGAAAAAGTCCCTTTGTACATAAAAAATCCTTACACCGATATTACATAAGGGTAGCTCGGGAGCGCAACCCTGGTTCTCCACCCTTATCGAGTTGTATGCCACAGTACGTCTTCGCAAGGAGGCAGGAAAGTCTCATACAACTCATATAAAGCTGTAACAAGCGAATTTATCAAATGCCTAGTCCTGTGAATGATATAATCACGTATTTGGAATTATTTAAGCTAATTGTTAATTGTGTCCCAAAATTTTAGTAAACTATTTTCATAGTAATAGACAGTCAGTCTCAAGTCCCCTAGGCATAACATAATATTTAATGAAACTGTAAATCTTTTAGTCAATTGACTGTATTTCTCCACTGCATGTAGTTGCGATAACGCCTTTTAAGGGTGAGTATATCCTTGCCGTGTTTGGAAGGCAGATTCCGATAAATGAAATTTATTAGCTAGATAGACTATTTATCAGTTTTATTTGTATACATTTTTCAACTTTATTTACAATAAATGAACTATTGAATTTTCTTGATTGAATGATTCAACTTCAAATTTAATCTCTCAGGCGTCTTCGTGTGTTAGGTCGACAACTGATTTTGAAGCGATTCTCATCAAATCCTTAAGTTTGTTATTCAGGACATCGATCACATGACGAAGGTTAGAGAAATTCTAAAAAAGTGATTAAGAAATTAAGTGATTAGAGTATAAGCAGTGTTTAACACTAAAGTGTATCATCGGCAGGCAGCTGGAGAGAGGCAGTAAGCAATCTACTGCCCCTCTCTCGTTCACAGTCTTATTATTAAAACGCATTTTTCTATTCTTTTTATACTGTTATTTACTACTCTGCGTAATTCAGCTGGTGTAATCTCCGGACAAGCTTGGGTTTTTCTGCCACGAAGTTCTTCTAAATTTTGCGGCCTTCTTTTGTACACTTTAGCTTTAACAGTTTCCCATAAATAAAAATCTAGCGGAGTTAGGTCGGAAATCTAGGCGGCCATAAAAATAAAAGACTATTTCTTCCTATCCATTTTTGTGGATAATTTTGATCTAGCAATTGTCTAACTGTGAGTGCAGTATGGATGGATGCTCCATCGAGCTGAAAATACATATCTAGTCGCATTTGAAGTGTAATATCATTTATTGCATCCCAAAATTCACTGTATCAGCTAGCTCGCGTCGTCTGTATACAAAATATTCTTCAAAAAATGTCTGTCACTCAAATATTCACCTTAAATCCACAAGCAATATTTTAACCTTCTAACATTGTCACCTTGTTCTAATGTGTGTAAAAACTTCGGTGTAAATGGAATTTTCTTATGACGACGAAAGCAACGCCAGATCTTCGAAACAGATAAATTTAAATTATATGAAATTGTTCTAATGCTTGTTTTATGAAGTTCAAAATAACTTGATCGTCTGGATATCTCTGAACGAACGGCTTTTGTTTTCTGATGGGTTATATTTCCAGTATTATCGAAAATTTGGTTAATTTTAAAAACAGTCTTTTATTATACTACGGGAGCCCACCCTAAATGCCCGTGCACCCCCCCCCCCGATCCTTTAGGACAATGTTTTTCATAAAGATTAAAGCCTAAGGAACAATTTAAGACATGTCATAAAAAAAAATTGGCTGCACTTTCAAAATGGCGTCCGTTAAAAAAAAAATTGCAAATATGGCTTTTGTCATTTAACACAAAAACTAAAAAAAGATGGAGAAAAACTTTCGGTACAAAAAATAAAGTGCATACAATTTTCTACAATTTTGTTCCTATACAATATTTGCATTGGAGTTACCATTTTCCAGATAAATGATTAATCTCTTAAAATGAAATATATATAAAATTCAATATAAAACGTAACACTACGGAAGCCCACCCTAACTGTCCGTGCACCCCCCCCCCCCCCCCCCCGATCCTTGGGGACAATGTTTTTCATAAAGATTAAAGCCTAAGGAACAATTTAAGACATGTCCTAAAAAAAAGCTGGCTGTACTTTCAAAATGGCGTCCGCTTAAAAAAATGCAAATATTGTTTTTGTCACTTAACACAAAAACTAAAAAAGATGGAGAAAAACTTTCTGCACAAAAAAACAAAGTGCATAAAACTTTCTACAATTTTGTTCCTATACGATATTTGGATAGGAATTACCGTTTTCCAGATACCACTGCTACCGTTTTCGAGATAAATGTCTGCAAATTATAATATTATTATTATTAATTTTTTTCAGTTTATTTTATTTAATTTTTATGTTAATAATATAAAGTTATATTATACGCCTTACAATAATTGTTATAGTTATTTCCTCTAAGTGATTTACCGATATATGAATTTCCATGTTTTCTTAATTTTGGACTCATTTATCTGGAAAATGGTAACTACTATCAAAATATTGTATAGGTACAAAATTGTAGAAAATTTTATGCAGATGTTTTTTGTGAAGACAGTTTTTGTCCATCTTTTTTAGTTTTTGTGTTAAATGACAAAAACATCATTGGCAACAGTTTTTTTTAACATATGGCCGCCATTTTGAAAGTACAGCCAGTTTTTTTTTAGAATATGTCTTAAATTGTTCCTTAGGCTTCAATCTTTATGAAAAACATTGCCCTCAAGGATCGGGCGGGGGGTGCACGTACAGCTAGGGAGGGCTCCCCGACTATTAGGCCAGTAGGCTTAAAATCCAAATCGGAAATAATTACTACAAAAGGTTTTATTGTTTTAATGGCTTCATTTGTTGCCTAATATGACTATCCTAGGTTTTTCCCCCCGGCGGAGTTCTGCTTAAGTGGTGGGGGGTAAAAATGTACCCCCAAAAGGAGTATTTTTGCGGTTTTACGGTTATATCTCGTAAAGAACTCACCATATCGAAAACATAGTCCTATTAAAAGGCCTCCATCTTTATATCAGTTGAATGGATCTCATAATATTCTATATGAAACCATTTCTTAATATTATCTTTTTTTATATTCTACAATTTTAATATTTTATATATTTACTAAGTACAAGACTAGTACAATGGAGTGCTATAGTGCTATGTTTAATATAGTGTAAATAACACATTTTTCATAAATATGTAAAATTTGTCCAACTTTGATGAGCACTAGTATGGGAACGGGTGGTCCAAAAAATATGCGTCTGCTTTCTTCCAATGCAAAATTTAATGCCCTACAACTTTTAATAGGACTATGTTTTCGATATTGTGAGTCCTTTACGAGATATAACCGTAAAACCGAAAAACCGCAAAACCGCAAAAATACCCCTTTTGGGGGTAAATTTTTACCCCCCATCACTTAAACACAACCCGTCGGGGGGGGGGAACCTAGGATAGTCATATCAGGCAACAAATGAAGCCATTAAAACAATAAAACCTTTTGTAGCAATTATTTCCGATTCGTCTAATTTTTTGGTTTTACACTACTGGCCTATTTGTGTTACAGGTCGACCAGGATGCCTCACATTAAATTCAATGCCAGCTTCTCTTGTGGAACGTACATTATCACCAATTCTTATAATTTCCATTTTTTCAACTATAGTTAATCTTTCTGCTGCCAAAAATTAATTATTTAAACAATAACAATCAAGAATATTTTAATAGTTTGACACAATGACATCAATGTTTGCCAGATTTCATAATAATTTGTAATTGAAAATAAATCATGGCAATCTTGTGATAATAACATTAAAATAAATTTTACTGTTGAATTTTTGGGGTGAACTTTTTTCGACCAAACTTGGGAATTGGGGTTTTACGGTGATTCTGAACAACTTTTCTAACAATTTTTTTTTAAATCCCTAATATGTTTTTAAATTTTTTCAGATTATTTTTGATCATATTAGACTAGATTTTTACTTAGGCTAAAATGTGGTTTAATCCTTTAAAAGAGGGTTAAAAGCAACATATAATTTTTTTTTTTGAAATTCAATGAAAAATAAAAAAGTTATTGGGGTGTTTACCATTTCAAGTGAAACTGTAGACACTACAAATTGAAAGTATGTCACACTGATATTAAATAACTAGAAATAAACAAATACACCTAAAACAACGAATAATTTAGGTTGGCTACTATTACATAAACGAGGTTAATTTTATATGAGAAGTACATTTGATTTTTTTGTCAACGACTAGCAGCTATTTGCAAGTTTTCCGTTAGGTACTTGATTCGAAATTGAAATATTCTTGAACGTTCCTTAGAAATAATCAACAATGTACCGAAAGGGCTCATCCTAACGATCAAATCGTTTTAAAACCGGTTTTGGTATAGAATTTCATGGGAAACGTTTTAAAGGCATTAAAGGGTTGAAATATTTTACAGAGACCTAAATACATCACACCGGCAGGTATGAGGTACACCGAGTAATAAACATATACAAAAATTGATATCGTATGGCCGGGCATTTGTCAAAGTTAATAGCATAGAACGCCCAAAAGGTAATTTAAAACAATAAATTGGATATTTTTTCAATTTTCTTGATTAATAACTGTTTTTAATCGCTCGTCGAGCAGATAAATGTAGGATAATTTATTGCTGCGATTAATTTTAACGTTTGTTTAACAAACGAATAGATAATCAGTTTTGTCAGACTATTGGCCTAATTCAATTTTCAAATAGTTAAAATGGTTTATTCGGAATCAATTCAAGAGTTGAGGCCACTGTTTGATTTATTTTTCTATAATTTTTGGACCAACATACAGCGTGCAGCAATTTCTAGTGCATTATCAGTTCGAGTTATTGTAACGTTCAACGTTATGATTTTTTATTGAAAGTTATGCAATGCTCGGAAAATAATAGTAGATATTGTGAAAATAAATCTCTGTGTTTCACAGCAGATGGGCATTTTTAGTCGTCTAATCAACGACTAATCATTCACATATTAGTCATGACTAATGACTAATATGGTTAGTCATGCGTCGTGGATGTTTCGATTGATGATTGATTAGTCTTAGTCTAGATTAAGGATTGATTTATTCGTTAGTTATGACTAATATATGTAGCGACTAATTTCGTGTCCATATAGTTTTAACTAGGAAATATTTCAGCTATGGTTTGCAATTTACCGGAAGTTTTAATAACCGGTAAATCGGTAAATAAAAATGTAAATAACCGGTTAACCGGTATTTACCGGTAATTTTTAGAATAAATAGTTAGGGTGACGAAAATGGCAATTGTTTTTTTTTCTATGTACAAAATTATCTAAATTTAACAAAAAACATTTTTATATATGTATAATTAATATAATGAACAAACAAAGGGTTTTTTATCAAAAGGAAAAAATATAAATGAAATAAATATAAATAAAAAAATATTTTGTAAATAACAAAAATATCAACTTAAATAGCAAAAATTATAATCATAAACTCAAATAGGGCATTTACTAAATACCTAATCTAAAAATACAATAATTTTTAAAAATAGCCCGTTAAAAGGGTTAGTTTTTCAAAGCTGCATCTGTTAGTCTCTGATATTTGTGCATAGAATATCACCGGCTGCAAATGCCCCTCTTCAATCGATATTGATAGGTCGATAAGTTAATAAGAATTGGTGATAACATACTTCTAAATGTTTTCCACAGATATTTGCGGCAGTGAAATATTCAATTTCCTGTCGCAAGATATTGGCAATGTCTCTCATACTTGTATTTCTTAGGGCATGGTGTTTGTGTTTTACTTTTTATAATATTATTTATTTACTGATAAAGGTACTCAGTGTTGGGACAGTCACTCTGTATTTAGTGAATACTAGTCACTGACATAAATAGAAACGTTGAATACATGACATATCATAAGTTCAGAATTTACCGAAATAACCGGTAAAAAATTGAAATAACCGGTAATTATCATCATGTGTTTTTTGTCAGATTAACCGGTTAACCGGCTAACTGGTATTGCAATCCCCAATTTCAGCAATTTCTTTTCACTCCTTTGGAAGAAGAAGGTTAGTTTATCTATTTAGCCCCGTCAATGAACGTTCAATAAGGGGGTCTAGAGTTTGTAGGCCTCTGGTTATCACCATGTATTACAGATATGGCCCAATTTCAATAGGGATTATTGTAATATGCTGTTTTACATATGTTCCAAATTGTAATTAAATATTTTAAGTCTAACAGAAGTTATCGTGTTTACAAGAAACGGTACACACACACACACATACATTATACACGCACACACACACACACACACACACATTTACAGAAAAAAAGAAATTTTTTAATCGATATTTGAGCTCAGTCTGCTATGAAACGGATATCTGTACAACAATTTTTTTCCACGATGATTATTAAAAAAAATTTTCAATTTATAATAAAGTTGGAATACAGTTAAAAGATATACAATCCATTACTGAACCATAACAGACACGACAAAAATTAATAGAAACGTTATTGTAGAAAATTTAGTCAGCTTTAATTTTGCATATGACCACTTTTGGATTATGGCTAACCGTTTTCGAGATATGAGCGAAAAACCAAGACCTTCTTCGCGTCCCCCTGCATCCCCCGCACCTCGTGTGTTCGGGGACTTTTGGTATGTTTACCTCCTAAATAGTCCAAACACAGCTCTTAAGTCAAAAATTGTGATCTCAGCATTTCCCTCTAGAAATCATTCATTGACAGGACTAATTGCTCTATCAGTATACCCATTTTTTGTTGGGAATCAGTAGCCACAAATTCCATAACAGTTGACTGCACAATTCTTATGCGTGTAAAAAATGTCGGAGTCTTTAGCGGCGCGGTAAAAATCAAACACGTTGGCCTTTTTTACACTCGTAAGAATTGTGTAGTCAACTTTACACTCGAAGATACAGATTTGAAAATAAGTCCATTATCTGGAATGACCTTCTAATGGATCTAAATATGGATTTTGCACGCGATTGCATAAAGGCGATTGTAAAAAAAATCTTTTTGTCTTTTTTTTTTTATTTTTTTTTGTTAGTTATTGTTCACAAATTTAATAGGCCTGTAACTTCGAAACAAATAAAAATCGACCTACCGCTTTTGTGTTCTTTAGTCTTACAATTAAGTCTACCTTACGCTCCCAAAATTTTAACATAACGATACAGGACACCTTGTATATACTATATGATAACAAATAATAACAAATGATAATATTTACGTATGAGTAATAAACATAGTAAGAATGTATCGTAAATTTTGCAATCACAATATATTGTGGCGCAAGCCACTGAACGACCAGAGCGCGCGGACGTGCACTTCTAAACTCAGAATGGTAGCCGAAACAACGGACAAAAGTAATCATATTTTTTACTCTTTTTGCGATCGTGGACAGAATGATACTCACTATATTTAGACGCGCAAGATCATTTCACATAATATACACATTTTTCCAAGGCTCTATCTTCGAAGCCTAGGTTTGACCTTTAGGAGAGCCTTTTGAGAAGCTAGCTTTCCAATAACTTTGTTTTTTTTTGTTTTTTGTTCAAATGGAAACCTGCAACTTATTATAAGTATGAAAATTAAATGTAAAAAAAAACTTTTTGAAAACAAGCTTTTATTATTATTTAGGTGTACTAAATCGAGGAAAATAAGTTTTGTTGAATTAATTGTCTTAAGGTCGCGTGCGAAAAGTTTATACAGGCATTAATTTTGTTTGACAGAGACTGTAAGTACCAAAGTAAGTTTTTAAAAATAAATATCTTGTATTTCTGCTTACGTTATTGTTAAAAAATATTATTTTGGGTATTCACCAGATAACTTTCAAAGAAACCATTCGTTCCTTTCATATACCATTATGAAAGGAACGAATGACCAAGCGAGAATATCAACAAGGAGTTCCCTTACGAACCGACTTGTCAACTTCTTTCATACACTTACTGTATCTAATATTCAGTATGAAAAACAAGAAAATAACCATTATTTCTAGATACTGATGATCTAAGTCCGATCATGCCATCATCATCATTTTTTTAAAATATATCTGCCAAGTAAATAAATGACTTCCTGTCAGTTTTTTGCATGAAAATATTTTCTTTTATTAATTTTTAATAGTAATTTTGTTTCGAATTGAATATATCTCTCCTGATGAGGTCTAAAAAGAATGAAAAAGTTGTACAATTTTTAGAGGGATTTAATCAGTCGAAAGTAGGAAATATTTTATTTATTAATAGTGGAGTAAAAAACAGGGGAAAAGACGCTTCCTTCTCGAGTTTTTTTTTTAATTTTAGAACAAACTGAGACTTATACCATTTCGTTAAGTAGGTCGATGTTCATTATAAATCATGAAATACGACATTTTTTAGTGGTCACGGACATTGTTATTTTTAAAAAGGTGTGAAATTTTGTTTTTTTTTTAATCATGTTTTTTTGAACATCTAATGCCATATCTCAAAAACGAATGGAGATATCCACAAGAACTTTTTTTTGTTATAAAACACACACTTAAGCGCTTCTATCTGTGTATAGTATTGTTAACTAAAACATTTTTAAGCATGTTAAAAACTTAGATAACCTTGAAAGTTCAGAAAATACGCAGTCAAATTTTCACTAAGTTACAAACTTTTTTATTTTTGGAAATTTTGTATAACATGCTGCGAAGAAAATAAAGCCAAAAGACCAAAAAAGTATAATTCTTATTGTGTCTTTGATAGTTTAGGTACAGTGATTTTTTTGGAGCGCGCGAATTGCAGAAATTGAGTATTAATACGCCCGCGTCCACTAAAACTAACTAGTCTCAGGGCGGTATACGATCAACGTTATTCGTTTTCGTCGAAAGTCAAATTATAAAACCGCTGCCCAAGGAATCACTACTTCCACATCCAGATCTTCTATCCAAGTCTCTCACAACGAAAAAAATTTGAATGTGGAAATAATTGTTTATGGAACTTTAATAATAAAATATTTGAAATCGTCTACCTCAAAAACCTATAAAACGATATGCCACATCGGTAGTGGGGCTGAGGATGGTGGAAAGGTGGTGGTAGTAGTGGTGGATAAAGTAAAACAAATTGTGGTTTTTGTACACACTCTAAATGACAATTTTATTTTTTTCGCCCCATTCAATAATGGGGTGGGAGTTGGTAATGGGGGTGGTTAATGCCAAAAAAATTTTGAGACCTTAGCTTCTCTTATATATACTAAATACCAATTTTATGGACTCTTACTTGCTTGATTTGCCTATTTACCCTCATTTATCCCCCAACCCTTTAACGGAATAATCTAGTTCCAGATACATAGGTACGTATACCAAATTTCAAGTCAATATCTTAAATGGTTCCGGAGTAATCGTGCGCATAAAAAAAAGTTACAGACAGACGACAGACAGAATTTTTTTTTGCTCAAACTTAAAATCTCGACATTTCATGACATTCTAAGCCTATCTGGACAATAAAAATTTTCAAAAATATTTTTGTCGATACTATACTTACACTGGATGTGGAAGTAAAATGTGTAACGATATTCTTTCTCTTATTACCACTTGTATTATCTGCTAAAAAATATTTAAGATAAAAAAGCAATCTAAGTTTCATTGTAAAATGGAGTGGATTTTATGTGGCGTAGTAATAGAGGAGAACGATAAACTTGTGCACAAGCCATGGAAACAGAGTTTCTATAATTAGGGCTGCGGAAATTAAAAGAGACTTAATTTAGGATATTTTTTTCTTTTTTGTTACCTAATTTAGGCGAAAATAACACGTTTACTCAATTATTGTGTGGATCTAGAGGGTAAAAATGCAATGCATGGGAGTTTCGGATAGGGACTCTGACACAGGAAATGTCGGATACAAATATTAAGATTGCCACGTTCAAAAAAAAGTGCTGTAAGAAACTGTCTTTTCTATTTAGCTCCGACAATAACGCAAAAAAAGGAAAACTCGATAGTTTACTTTTTATCAAAACACTCCAAAATTATTACTTTTCCTAAACTTCTGTTTATGGAATTTTATTAGCCCCCTAGTTGCGCAACTTTTTTTTCCATTTACTATATTATTTTTTACCGTTTCCGAGATTCCAATGCAATGCATTTTTATCCCAGATACTCTATTTAAGATTTTTAATTCCTTTTTGCCTTCAACCTTAGTCCTTAATGCACCACTGGAAAATATAAGGTATCCTTTCAGATCCTAAAACGTGATAAAACAGTCCTAAACATAATAAAATAATAATGAAAAGTTCCGTTACACACAATACATAATCATTATTATTCTTAAGTGCCGCGCGCGTACGCTTCGACAATTCCTCCATACTAAAAAATTTGTAACTAGCAAACTATTGCTAATAATGGAAATATTTTTTTTTCTAAAAACTTTTTTAGTCTATGACTTCATTTTATTCATAGCATGTTACACAAAATTTTCAAAAACAAAAAAGTTCCTCGCTTAATGAAAATTTGATGGCGTATTCTCTAATCTTTCAGGGTCATCTACGTTTTTGGCATGTTCACATTTTTTATTAGCAATCCTATGTATAGAAAGAAGCGCTTAAGTGCGTGTTTTATAACAAAAAAAAGTTCACATCGATAGCTCAATTCATTTTTGAGACATGGCAATAGATGTAAAAAAAAACATGATTTAAAAAAAATTTAAATTTTACACTTTTTTAAATAAGAATATCTGTGACCACTAAAAAATGTCGTATTTCGTGTTTTTATGTGTAAAATTATGTTGTTGGTAATACCCACTGTGTCTGATCTTGTTCTAAGCTGATAAAAAAAACGGCACAATTTTACCTCTTTTCGCTGCTCTATAAGACGTGAGTGAAATTTTATTTTTTTGTGCTTTTTACTAGTTCTTGGCTTTGAAATGTAACATATGTTTGTTTATAATGGAGTATCCGCTAAGTAGGGCTAGCAATACCAGAAAGAATGCCTCGTAAGTCGGGCTTCTTATAATATATTGGCATGATCAGACAGATCATCAGTATAATATAAAGAAGTTGACAAGTCGGTTCGAAAGCGAACTTCTTGTTGATATTCTAGCTTGATCAGATTTAGATCAATGGTATATGAAAGGAATGAATGGTTTCCTTGAAAGTTATCTGCTGAATACCCAAAATAATATTTTATACCTAAGTAAGTATTTTCTTTTAATTTCTATTCACGCGAAAATTTTATATTATATTATATTCATTGCGTCGTCCCTACTTAAAATAATACTAGATCCTTCGCCATTTCTTAGAGTGCAACGTTTGAGCGAATACAATATCAATTATAGTTTAAAAAAACACTCTTTTTGGTACCATATTGTAACGTGTTTCCACACTTAGGAAACCACCCTCGCAAATTCCGTGGGTTCCAAAAATTATAACAAGAGATGTCCACTAACACACTTTATTAAATATTTACTGGATACTTCACAATACTATTATTAATTTAAATACACTTTACTGACTAAAATCACAATGTTTATTACTTTGTTTATCTTTGAACTCTTAACCTCACTTTCTATACTTTCTGAACTACTCGCCGAGAATGCGGTCGGTCTTTTATACCTAAAAATGACAGATCTCGATTGTTCTGTGATGACGCCACCATTCTCAAGATAATTCCAGATGTCACTTTGGAATCTTCTGGTAGGTTCTTTTTCGAGTAGGTGCAAATACATCATTCTAGGGGTTGTAACATATTACAATATTATTGTATTGCCATCAGAACTACATGTGTATGCAAAATTTCAGCTCATTCGGATGTCGTTAAGAGCTTTAAAACTGACTTACACAAAAAAGCAAGTTAAATAAAAGCTTGTAAAAAGAAACAAACTTATGCCTCGATCATTTTTGTACCCCATTTCAAATTTGCAAGATATGAAACAAAATAAGTATTGTATAAATAACGTCTATTCGTGTACAATGCCAATTTCCTATTTCAATATATCATAAAAATAAAATCCCGATCATCAAATGTATACGATTGTACACGATC
Source organism: Rutpela maculata (assembly GCA_936432065.2). NCBI lineage: Eukaryota > Metazoa > Arthropoda > Insecta > Coleoptera > Cerambycidae > Rutpela > Rutpela maculata. Next base: position 63,110,496 of record OW386290.2, read on the forward strand.
CTAAAATTTATGCGCGAATAGAATGTAACACAGCTCATTTTTCAACAAGGTTATTTTTCATTATTCTTTATATAGGTCACAATTCATACTCCTCTGTTGGCTAGGCGTCTGACTAATTATTTACTCGCCACATTTTACAACTTATGTTAAGTGTGTATGACCCACTGTAATTATTATCAATTCAAATCTACATATACGCGTTACTCATATTATGAAACATATTTCTTAAAATGGCATTGTACAGTGTGGCAAGAATACAATTTACGGTTTTTGCAGATGGTAGGCAAGCCATTTTATCGTAGAAATAATAAAATAGAAAATTCCTCTGCACAAACAGATGGCTCAGCTTTTATACAGGTAAGTTATGCCTAGCGGCGACGTCCCATTCTGGTTATAAATTATTTCCTAATCCCAAGATATTTTAACAAAAACGTAAAAACTCAAGCTGAGAGTATGACAGTTGTATAATGACTAAGAAAAACACTCTATATTTAATAATTTTAGATTTGGCGACCATCTCATCTATTTATTGATAACTAGCTGTGCCCGCGACTACGTTCGCGTGGAATTTTGAAATTAAATAAAAAGCTTCGTTGCAAACGACGTTTGAGGTAGAATCACCATTCTAGAATATCGGGGATCTGGAATATAATACAGAAAGCTCACAAATTTTCTGGAATGTTACAGAAGTTTAATCATGAAAGTATATGCCGTGCAAATACGCATATTGTAGCGATCAAGCTGTATCTCCGGTTCTGCTGAACCGATTTTCATAAAACTTGACTTGAGTACGCCGATTTCGATTAAATAAAAACTAAGTGTTCCCCTAAGCTTAGATGAATTTACCTGTGAAAACCCCATTCAAATTGGTTCAGTAGTTTTTGCGTGATGGGCGTTCAAACAGACGTACAGACAAACAGACAAAAATTCCAAAAACTATCTTAATGTAGTCTATTACTCATTTTATATCCCCCCAGAGCAATTTTTTGCAAATATTTTTAATGTACAGACACGCCAACTTTACAGATTTATTAAATGTATAGATTTTCGTCTTTTGGAAATATAGTGCTTCAATAATGTTATATTAATATACACATTTCTTATGTAAATTGGGGTACAGTCAATTTTTAATACGTAGTTTCGACTTTCTGATCAAAAGCTGTCATGGGCTCAACTCGATCCTATTAGAGCCGGAGCTAGGTGGCTTTTTCGGCACATCATCGTTTTATGAATTTTGAGATATTTTTATGGTTTAATGGATGATAACGATTCATAAAATCGACTTCTGGTGGGGCATTTCCTGTCAGGACCTCCATTCTGTAATTATGGGGGGGAGTGAGCATTCATCGTGCGAAGCGAGAGATCCCATCACACGCATCTCACCCGACTGTCCTAGACTGCATTCCGTAAGTGCAGTGAATAGGTGGTGAACGTGAAGTGATTCATCAAGAATAGCCGAATTTACAACCAATTAGGTTGGCGCAAAAGCATCAGCTGTTCAGTGGTCAGTTAATGATGCAAAAGGTTTAATCTTATGAAAAATTTGCTGTTGCCCTTCCAAATCCTCTTCGGCATCACGAAGATCTCGTAATACCTACAATTTATTTATTGACCAAAAATTCCGTAAGGATATAACCTCGTTATTGATAATATATTTAAAAAAATATGACTATAATAAACTAAAAGAGTAATTGTAATATTTGCTAAGAATTATATTATTATTACCTCATTGGCGATGAGCAAATCCGCAATGTCCATTCTGATTCAAGATTTAACAACAATAATTTTTTGCCGACGCAAACTATCATAAAAGTACGGTTAGGATCGCCGTTCTCCCGGGGAACTGACAGATTCCCTTACGATTTACCAGTAGAAGTAAGTTCACGCATTTTTCGTACGAAATGATCACTCCCATAGTTACAGAATAGACTTTTCTTCATTTTCAAGTGAACTCCGCCCACTTCTCACGGGAGTGTGCTTTCACGCTTTTACAGAATAGAGGTCCTGGTGCGTCACGAACACTGTCTAAAAATCAGTGAAATTATGTCATCATTACAAGGCTTATGTTTTTTCGTGTGTACACATTTTATGTTCAGAATGAATAAAATAAGATCGCCAGAAACTGTGGGGAGGCGCAGCCAGAAAGGTAATAATGATATAATACATCTGAGGAAGTCAAGTTAGCCGAAAGTGTTAAATTGCTGTATATTTAAGAGCCTATGGTACTTTTGTTGACACTAAGAACTTTCTGGGGAGGTTATTCTATTGTTGAAGGAGCTTATATTCACGTTTTAAAAAGGAGCCAGAACTTGTAACGATGAGTTTAGAGTTCTGAGATGAAATATGCGAAAAAAATCCAATTTTCTTAAAAAATCCTAAACATTTTCTTTCTGGCTAGCCTTCCTGACGGGAGTTTCTTTCCGGAAATTTTTTTCTGTGTAATATTTAAATAAACATGATCAGCCTAAAAAAAGCTTGTAACGATCATGTTATATAACTCCGTTTTTTTACATCTTTGACCTTTCTGGCTGCTCCCCTGACGGCCAAACTTTCTGGCGATCTTATTTTATTCATTCTAAACATAAAATGTGTACACACAAAAAAAAATTAGCCTTTTAACGATGATATAATTTCACTGATTTTTATATCTTGAACCATGGCCAACTCGACGGGCTGACATATGCCAGAAGTCTATTTTGTCGTTATTTAAGTTCGATAGAATGAATCAACGCATAGAAAATGCTTGTAACGATGAGTTCCCGAAAAAGCCACGTAGCTCCTGCCCCATATGTTTAGTTTCCAAGATACAACTATACATTCTTGTAAAATTCTGTATCTTGTCAAACTTTTAATTTATGGATGATCAAGGCAACAATTTCCGAAAGTTTTTCAATTAAAGTTTTTTGATCAGGAAGACACAGACTTTATGTAAAAAAAATTAAAAAAAAATAAAATAAGGCAAATAAAAATATTTTGCATCCCCCCCCCCCCCTCCCTCCGTCAAAGCCCATCAAATTTTTTTGAGATCCCCCCGCTCTTCAATTTTTCAATTTGGAGAAAAAAAAGTTTTTTTAGAGGTAATTTGTTTTTCCTATTCCTGACTATGGGCCTGAGTACACATAATTTTCTAGTTCTAGTGCCGCCCGGTGAAAATTACTTAAAATATATTTTGAGCTGTTAAGAGAATAAAAAAAAATGAAAAATCTACTTTGGCAGATCGATTGTGTTTGTACAGTAAAGATTTAAAACCAAAATTATGTGAATCCTTATATTATTATATTTGTGACTTGTAGATTGACTTTAATTGAAAAAACGATATTTTCTAGTAAAAATTCAATTTTAGCTCAACATTATAAAACATTATAGATAAAAATCAAAAATCCGGCTCGACAGATTGATGGGAATTTCAAAACGAACATTAAAAAAAAGTTTGTGATAGCTTTTGACGACCTGTACAGTGATTTGAGTGGTATAGCAGGGTTTCGTTTCATTGTGTAAATTACGGGCATTAAAATCTCGAGAAACCAGACGCAGAAATATTCAATAACTAGGTACGTATATATTATAACTTATAAAAATTATGTTGTACATTAATAGATATTTCTCCAATCAAAATGCAGTGACTGCTGCATGTCTAAAGATACTACAAATTTAAAATTGCCGTGATATAAAATTTTACGTTGAAAAGCATGGTAGATTTTAAATTAAATACAAACAAAACTGTAGGAAAACACTCGGGAAATATTTACGACATTAGTCAAGAATAAATCTGTATGCAAACGTGATCATTTAGGTCAAGTGCGAATTTATATAAGGTAACTTTCATACGTAACACTACATTTTAGTAGTGAATCCTAAAAACATTAAGAAATAGGAAAATATGCATAAATGTGGGACAGTTAACATTGAAAAATTATTTATATCTAAAATATGTAATTATCGTCTTAATACTCATTTGTTTATCACTAACTTACAAACAGATATTTCGTATGATATCGTAATCGTATTATTTGCAAGTGTTAAGTAATTCCAATCCTGAGGTTACGTGGACGTAGAGTAGGCTTTGGAGAATTCAGTTAATTATTTACCTGTCGTTCATAATTAATTATTTATCTCTGCAAGATACTTGATTTGTAACTCGTTTTTTATTTTTAAAACAAAATTTAATGAGATTGATTTGGATACAGTAATCTTTTTTTTTTCTACCACAAAACATATGGCTGGTAAAAAGCTTAAATGGCATGTGTTCTTTAGTACTCTATAACTACATCATATATAGATAGACAGACCAAAAAAGATATAACCAACCCATATAAAACTACGAGGCAGTATGATATGAGAAGCTGACGTGACTAACAAGGTTACTAAATATATGTAACAGAAATAGAAAAGGCCAAATTTTTTGCAATATCATATCAGTACCAGTAATTCCAACTTTAAAATCTAAGCACATCCGAAAAAACCTTATAGAGCCACAATATTTGTATTCGTAGTACCACTATATTGTCAAGAGTAGTTCCTTTCTCATACCAGGCGACCTTAGAGAGTATCTAAATTACTTCAGAATGGAAACCGGCAATTTCCAAGATGAACAAAAGGCGTGATCAAAAAATATTACGAAAGGCACAAAGAACAAGTTTGCTAACATTCTAGTTCTTTTCATATTTCTTTTTGTCTCGGAGACATGAACTGTTAGGGAGGCTGACAGACGATGTATTATCCAAGGAATACGTCCTCAAAAAGTCTCTTCAGCATCGTATTATTATGTATCTTATCATATTTTGGTCAGAAGAATCAGAAGAAGGATAATATAGAATGAGTAATAGTTCAGATAAAATCAGATGGTAAGAGGCAAAAAGAGCGCCCTTCAAAATGTTACGCTGGCATTATCAAAAAATTTGGGAAAGAGTTTTGTTGCAGCCGTACCCTTAACAGATAACGCGACATATGGCCTGATACTGTTAGACGTGTCATACATCAAAGGGAGACAGACTATAATAATGTAACAGTTACAAAACGTTTGCTAACTGAAGAATATCAGATATGGAGCTCGGCTGAAGAAAACCATTTAGCTACTTTTAATGCATGGAAAAGGGCGTGGTTGCCCAGTGTAAAAGACCCGAAATGTAGGTTATTAAAAAAGCCCCGGATTACAACCCTACTACTACTACCTTACTACCTTCTCGGCAGAAATCTACGTTATAGATTTGTGAGCTCAACACCGCTTTTAACCGATTTTGAAACGAGGAGCAAAATCTATATTTTCTCATATAGTCACGCAGCACATAATGGTTTGTTTTCTTTTATCTACAATTACCTGGGAATGTCTACAATCAAGCGACAGCCAAAAATGAATAAAATTCTGTAAGATAGCAAAATGTCACTATGCAGGAGTAAGAAAATGGTAAATGGAAAAAACATCCTCCTACTGGAGTTAAACTCTAGGAAAGATATGTGAATAAGTTAATTATTAACTACTCCGCAAAGAAAAGCTAGATATAATTACGCGAAATAGGCCAAGAAAATTTTCTGCTGATGCAATATCGTTTGCTGATAAATTCATTTTTCTCAGTGTAGGCTCGGTGTAATATTTTAAGGGCGTGCCTCTAGCAGTTTGAATAGGACCGAATAGGAAACTAACACAGTCATTATAAGTTTTACGTCAAAGCTGAAAAACTGTATATTGTTAAGTATTTCTTTACGAAAATGGAAATTATATATAAATTCAAGACATCAAAAGTATTTGCAAGGCTATGACGCTTTAAAAGTTTCTAAATGATTTCAAACGTAATACTTTATTTATAGTGTTGTGCTGTCTTTGTGACGAAAACTCTTTTTCTTCAAATAAATGATAAATCACTTCGTCAGGAGAAAATTCAAATTATTTAAATTTTATGTAAACTTAAATACGAAGATATATCATTGATCCTTGACATTGGGATGCACTGATATAACTGTCGTACTCTTTGGCTGGCTGTTGTCTAGTACTTTGATAGTTAATATACACGAGCGAGTGATTACACATATATATGTGTATAAAATTCCCCAAAAGACAAGGACAAAATCAATTTTCTACCGATATTCAGTTTCTATGGGCTCCAAAATTATTCTCTTAGGTTTCAGCGTATCTCGCACTAGTTGCGAGATATTTGCATCGAAAGTCAAAAAAAAGTACAAAATTACGCAAATGGATTTTTTTTGGAAACCTGTCTGCCATTTTTGTAAAAAACAACCAAGATATTCTTGATGCAGAGATCATTTTCTATCATTTCCACCAAAGTTATCTCAGCGACCTACTGATGACTCTAGTTTGGGGCCCGAACTAATCCCCAATTGTTACCTCATAGCTTCTATATAAAATTAAGAGCTACTTTTATAGAAAATGCCTCTTTAGTCTATACTGTCAAGCAGTAAATGGTCAAAACTTTGCGCACAGACTGTAATAGTTTTATTCTCAAGGGAACTTTGTTTTATAACTTCCACATCCAGTGGATGTACCTATAGTAACGCAATTTCTTTTTTTAATATTCATTGTTCAAATAGGAATGTCATGAAACGTCGAGATTTTAAATTTGAGCATAAAAAAAATTGTGTCTGTCGGTCTGTCTGTAACTTTTTTGTGCACAAGATTACCGTTTAAGATATTGACACACATTGAAATTTGGTACACGTATATATTTTAATGAGATCTGGAACTAGATTAGGTATGAGAATATTATTTAGGTATAATGCAAATCACAACTTACACACTTTTTTATTTACTATGAAAATACCTACTTTCTTTATATTGTTGCCCTAATCTGGGCACGCTAATATACTAGTCAGGTAAAAGCAAATAAATAAAAAATAATTAATTGTAAAAAATAGATTAGGTATATTTTGATCTTATTCCGTTGAAGAGTTGGGGGTAAATGGAGGTACATAGGTAAATAAAGTAAATAAGAGTCCATAAAATTGGTATTTAGTATATATAGGAAAAGGTAAGTCACAAATAATTCTTTGGCATTAGCCACCCCCATTACCACCACCACCACCCCATTATTAACAGGGGTGGAAAAAGTAAAATTATGATTTAGTGTGTGTACAAGAACCAAAGGCCATAACATTTTTTTTACTTGAGCCATTAAGGGTGGATAAAGATAATTAAGGACAATTAGGAGAAGGTGGGACAAGGTAGTACAAAGTAGGACAAAGTGCGACAGGAGATGACAAGGTTGGACGAGGTGGTGGATAAAACAAAATATGGATAATACTTATTTATATTTGATGTCATACTGTGAAAGGGTAAACATGTTTACATGTAGTGTTTGTAATGTAACATTCTTAAAAGATTTGTTTTTATGATCTTTTTTTCGTTGTGAGAGACTTGGATAGAAAATCTGGATGTGGAAGTAGTGATTCCTTGGGCATCGATTTTTTTCTAAATAATTCTCATTTGAATCGATGTTTCTCATGAACTGACAGCTGAATTAAAAATTTAATGTGATACTGTGAGTTGTATAAAACTTACCTATAAAAAATAAGACCTGCTATTAAAAAAGTGAAGTTATCCATCAGACATGGATGTCGTCACTGATGAGAACTAAATTTAATCAAGTTAAGTGTCCCTGAATTATTTTTTTTTATAATTCTGAAATTTCGAATTTGTTAAACATAGTGATTCACATCTTATCCGAATTTTTTAAGAAATGTACAACGGGCCTATATAAATAGAGTGGGGCAAGAAATGCCAAAAAAGAACTTTCGAAATCATTTAAAAATATTTATATGCACGCCACTGGCATCACGTCGACTGTAATGAAATTAAATCGCATGGAAATTTGCATAAACGAACCCTTTTAAGGCAAAGTTAACGAGAAGACACCGACCTAACTACAATCGTCCAACTAAATAGTGTTCAATAATAACAACTTTAATAACACAGCCACACACAAAAAAAAATTGTTCTGATCTGGGGATCTGACTATGTTTACCATATGTTTTCGGGGTCCCTGAATCCGAATTTAACCCCATCACATCAGGATTTTGGCATAACCTCAAAAAATCCATAATTTAAGCTATTAAATGCATATAACCCTAAGAATGAAGATGTAATCTGAAAACCCAAGCTCTTAAATCCCATAACCCACTTAACCCCATAACTCATAACCCCGCAAGAAATTATCTGTCCGGCGGACCATCCAGTGTTTCCATATGTACTTCGTAAGGATACACTAGTCTGGTCCGCCGGACAGACCATTTTTGTTTTGTATTTGGGGTTGTTTTTTTAAGGTTAGGGGTGAAAAACGAGTGAGTCTAACAATTCTGACTTCGGATTCGGTTTCAAAGGATACAAATACATAAGCATAGACTGATATGGTCCGCAGGCCAGATCACTATTGGGGGGGTTCTTTCTTGGGGTTAGGGGTGAAAAATGAACCAATCTGACAATTCTGACTTCGGATTCGATTTCAGCGGGTCCAAATACATAAGGATACACTGGTCTGATCAGCAGGTCAGACCTCTCTTTTTTTGTGTGGCTGTGAAATCAATTTCCGATTACAACTTCATTCTCAGGGTTATGAGATTAAGTGGGTTATGAGGTTATGTGGTTAACTGGGTTATTGGGTTTAAGAGCTTGGGTTTTCAGATTATAACTTCATTCTTAGAGTTATATGCGTTTAGTAGCTTAAATTATGGGTTTCTTGAGGTTATGGCAAAATCCTGATGTGATGGGATTAAATAAACCTCGGAGTCGGATTCAGCGACCCCAAAAACATATGGTAAACATAGTCAGACCCCCAGATCAGAACAATTTTTTTTTGTGTGGCTGTGTAATCTTTTAAACAAATTCTAATAGCTTGGCATTATAATTCTTTTCGGGGTATGCCTCGTTAAAGATTTTCGGCTAAGATATGAGTCGCCCTGTATACTTTATCAACTTACTGTATAAACATTCCTAACCTGGATCAGATCCATTCTAAATTCCAAGTGAAAACGAAATCGAATTATGAAATGCGTTGAATATTGACAGTAATACTATAAAAAGAAAGTGAAATTCGGTATCTCATTTACATTCAAAACTTTATTAAATAATTATCTATAACAGCATTAGTAACAGAACGAGTGCACTTGAATATTGGGTAAAAAAATGTTGTTAAACTTTGTTTTGCTACATTAATTACATAAACTGCATGTAATAAGTGGTCAAAAATTCTCGAGAAGTAAAATGAAATCGTAAAAAATAATAAACTGACTTTATTAATTCGCACAATAATATAATTGGCATTTAAAATTAGGTGTCTTGTTTTTACACATGTTAAACACCACTATTTGAATGTTTGTTTATATAGATACACAGTGAGTAAATTCCTTTTCAGCATGCTGTCACTGATACGCCGTAATAGATGCTGGATATATTTTTTTGTAAAACTTGACATTTTTCAATATCAGAAAGTATTTTAAGAGATCATATCAAGTTTCTTGAGATTCAGACGCGAATTCGCGCTACCAGCACGACACTGATATGCAGTTCTTGTGCTGCTAGGTGCAGATACGTGCCTTACAATTTTTTTGATTTCAGGTTTTCAGTAACAAACATTAGACGCGGATTCATTCCGAGCGCATACAAAAATGAACCTAGCGGATCCGCACCACGCATACAAAACAATTAAATATCAATTAAATTTTTCAATAAAACCTCTATACCGAGTTGCCCAGCCGATAGGGAGACTCTTATAACTTTTGAATGGGTCAATGGATTTTTTTCAGATTTGGTGTAGTGATATGGGATAAAATTTCCAATTATATGATGTAAATAACCAAAATGCCCGATTTCCGGTTTCGATGCAATTGATATGAAAATCAAAATTTTAAATGGGACAACCTGTGTATTTTTGCATATTTGGATCCTGCTGGTCAAAATATGTATAATCTGATCCTCTAGTATTATTTTGATTTTCAAAAAATCTAGATTTTTTAATTTTTAGTTTTAATCATAGAAGGCTGCGATTGCCAAAATTGTTAAAAAACGGTCTGCAAGCAGCTTTAAAATATTATCTCTTCAGATATTAACATTAAATACGATTTATTCTTCATTAAGTTCGAAGAAGTTCTTCAATCAAAACTACTTATTTTTTAAATGGAACTCCTATGGGACAACATGTTATTTAATTGGATCTTTAAATTACGAAGAAAATGATATGCATAATGCCTACTTTCTCTTTGTACTAAATTTATTATTTTAAAAAAATGTTTTGTTTATATTTTTTGAAAGTAAAAATAATATTTGAGAGTCAGATCATATGTACTTTGGCCAGCAGGATCCAAATATGAAAAAATATACAGGTTGTCTCATTTAAAAATTTGATTTTCATGTAAATTGCATCGAAACCGGAAGTCGGCCAGTTTGGTTCTTTACATCATGTAATTGGAAATTTCATCAGTACACCAAATTTGAAAAAAAAATCATTGGCCCCTTCAAAAGTTACAAGAGTGTCCCTATCGGCTGAGCCACCCGGTATTTTATCCACCAAAACAAACACATTTTTGCAAATCAATAATCTCATCAGTTAAACAAAAATTGTTTGGTGAGAGATTATTTTTCAATGGATAAAAAAAATAGTTTCTATTTTCTAAAATGGTTTTAAAAACTATTGCAAACATTGAATGGAAATGAGACAGTAGTTGTCCAAGTCTTAGGTGTTCCCATTTTTTAAAAATGGTTGAGCGATATTATCTAATGTTTCTTTTAAGGCGCCGGAATATTATAGATGTCTGTACAGTCTGCACAGTCTTTCAGCAACATAATAGCATTGAAGACTTCCTGTATTGAAACAAAGTTGAAAAAGGAAGGCCATTTTGGTTCTGGTATCAAACTAAAAAAATCCATGGCTTTATGGTCCACAGTAAATACGACATTTATTATGTTGCCGCGGAAAAAACATTAATAAACGAGGTTTGTGAAACAGAATGGTTACTATATTATAGAACTCACCAAAATCGAAAAAATCTAATTCAGTAAAAATGTTCGAAAACAAAGAGGTTTTAATTTCAGAGGACGTTTTTTCGTTCGACGACGTAAAATTTTGGAAAGTATAATAGTATACCGTTACCAAAAAGCCCTATCAAAACAGCGATGATATGGACGGCTGGCAAACGACTTTTCGTCTGTCGAAAAAAATGTAATTTTTATACCGCGGCGAGGCAGTTCTCGATTAATTCTCAGTAAAAATGATGAACAAGACATGAATTAATCGAGAACTGCCATTTTTCAATGGCCTCACTTCCAATAATATCAATCAAAGTTTTATCAAATTGGAGGCTAAAATTATCAAAGCAATTATCAAGCAAAGCGAGGCTAAGAATTTTTTCTGTTTATAAAGTGGGGTGTATAAAACGATAAAAAAATGCGAACTGCCGTTTTCCGTTGGCCGTAGCTGCGCGAAATCGAATGGAGTCGCGTATACGTTCGGCGTAGTGGTGCGGCGGCACGCGGAGGACATAGAGTAGAGATGCTGGATGACTTCGTTGCCTAGGGAAGACGTGGACGACGGAGACAAATCAGATAATGAGATATATATGAGTGAAAGCTCATCAGATGACAATGAATTAAATGTTTGAAACTATAATAATAAACCTGACAATTTTAACCCTTCTTCTATCATTACTGTATGTCCGGGACCTTGAAATTCAATTCCAATTCCATTTAAACAAATTCTCTGAGAGCTTGTGCTTACAAACAGCTTTAATTTGCTTTTTTTTTGTCGCGGAGGAAATCATTTTTCTCAAACGTGAACTGGGAAAAAGTTCAGTTCATATTTTTTTCGTCTTCTTAATGATATTTGGAATAGCCTGAAGTGGGGAACTGCCTCGCTGCGATGGCTTGATGAGTCCTCAAAATTAAGTAACATGCGAATGTAATCACTCGCAAATGAACTAGCAAAAAGTTCCGTTCGAACTTTCTTGTGGTCAAGAGACATCGAAACTACTTGATAATGAGCAGAACTGCCCCGTCGCGGTGATCAGAATTTTGGTTATTTGTCATTATTTTGGTCTTTGTAACTCGGTGTCTCAGTCAAAAGGGCAGTTCTCAATTTTCCTTCATCATATTTACTTCCTTCGACAAGAAGAGAAAAGAAACTGCCTCGCTACGAAGACCGAGATGACTGGTTTTTCTTTACATGTTCCAAGCTCGATTTGAACCCTTTAGGACAGATAAAACATTCCATCACCCTGAATTTTTCTTCTCAGCTCTCCCAGAACTGATGAGAAACGCTGGAATTATCTTCGCTGAAGTAACTCGAAAATCTTGGTAGTGGGCTGCCGTACTATAACTCAGTCCAGCTTTCCGAAAATTTTGCAAACTGTAATACTCAAAATCTGAAAGAAATTATTCTATGTTCATTTAGGAAGTGCGCGTTGCTAACAAAAGTCGAATTATGGTTGGGGATGTTTTAATCATTACGAAGAATAGTGTTTCACCGACAACAAGAACTTTATGGAGAGGCACCGGATGACGAAAATTTTCAACGAATTTTTAGTTTTATGGAAAATTTTTCAGATGTATTCATAAAAGGAGGTGGACATCTCCAAAGGGGTAGTTCGAAAGCGGAGAGAAGTCAGGTTATATGCCGTGAATACGTTTACAGAAATAGGAAAACCTCAGATGATTTATGTTTTGCTTTAAAAAGCACTTTCAAGTGTTCGTAAGAGGCCAATGAAGAACTGAACTGTCAAGAGTGTCAAGCGGCACATGTAACAGAGTGACGTTGATTTGACAAGTATTTATAACTCATTCTCAATACTGTAGCAGCTCACTTACCCCCAAATTAAGATTCCGTTTAAGTTACTTAAGACTAAGTAACCACGGATATTATTAAACACAAAAAATAACAAGATAATTATTTTTAAAAATACAAATTATATATATATATTTACAAAATGGAATGAAATTTTAATATATTCAATATATTACTTTAAATCCTGACGTAACCATTTATTTAATAAATAGAAATTATAGTTGTTTCAACTATAAATTGGTGACCCCAACGTGAACAAGCCAGAAGCTTATCCTCTGCCTGATATTACTGCAGAAACTGAGGCACGTACGTTATTTGAAAACTTTGTCATTTCGGCGTACCTTTGAGCGTCACAACTGACCAAGGCGTTCAATCTGAATCAAAATTGTTTGGCGAATTTGCAAAATGTTTAGGTTTTCATAGAATTCGTACAACCATTTATCACCCTCAAAGCAACGGTATGGTTGAACGTTTTCACAGAACTCTCAAAACTGCCATTACTGCTAGAGCTAACACGTGACATTGGGTAGACGAACTCTCTATAATTTTGCTAGCCTTCAGGACGATTCCCAAAGATTCGCAATATTCTTCTGGCGAACTAATTTACGGTCAAACTCTACGATTACCTGGCGAATTTTTCATTAAGTCATATGATACCCCCAACATACCTATTTTTATCGACAAGTTACGCAATTATTTTAACAATTTAAAATTTATTTCTCCAGTTTCTCACGTTAATTATAAACCGTTTGTCCATCCTGACATTTTCAGATGTGACATTATATTTGTTCGTAAAGAAAGTTTTAAACGTACCTTTTCTCCTTTGTACGAGGGTCCATTTAAAGTTTGATCCCGTACAAGTAAATTAATTACTTTTAATAAAAGACATAAAGTTGTAACTGTCAATATTGACAGAGTCAAACCTGCTTTATTGTTGGTTGACAGATGTGATGTTCCGCCAACTCATGTTAAGAAGGTACGTTTTGCCATCGATGCATTAATTAATTGATTGTTCTTTTTATCAACGGAGGAGTATGCGTAGCAGCTCACCTAAATTAAGATTCTGTTAAGTTACTTAAGACTAAGTAACTACGGATATTATTAAAAACAAAAAATAACAAGAAAATTATTTTAAAAAATACAATATATGTTTACAAAATGGAATGAAATTTTAATATATTTAATATATTCCTTTAATTTGTTTAATAAATAGAAATTATAGTTTTTTCAACTATACATACGCTGCAAATTCAGACGCCAATAAGATTCGTTGCACGTATTAATCACGTGCATTTATTACTATCCTTCTTTTACGGATTTAGCACATACGCCGACTCTTTTGTGCTTGATACAATGCAACGTCTTGGAATTAATTAAAAAAAAAACAAAAATGCTTTCACCGGATGAATATACTCACACACCCGTATAACAGGATGGTACTAGTATTCCCGATATTTCCCATTGATCTCAAAAGAAAAACAATAAACAGCGTTATAAGCTTTACCTGGTGGTTATTATGGTTCAATAAAAATATAATAGTACACCAGCATAGCAGCACGTCGAGGGTTTTTATAGTAAAGATATAAATAAATTTAATAAAAAATAGTCGCATATGAGTCACAAACGACATTTCAAATACAATGGCAATGGCAATTATTTGTAATTACAGTATAATAAAAACGTGTACACAGAGGTATAATACCCTCGTTTCTTTAGGTTTAGCTTGCTTACTGGACTGGACATCCGACAAACTGTTTTCTTTTACAAGGTATAAGAACAAGTTTGATTTACATACTAACTGTCCATAGGGGTATATGTATATGATTAATCATTTTGAGCATACTATAGTGGAGTAAAATTAAAATTTGTAGGAAATTGTTTTACAATAGCAATTTTTTTGCTGGAACTTGTCCGAAACATTACAAGGAGTGCGAGTGTAGCAAAAAGTTTTGGAATAAATCTTTATCCCGCAAGTTATTTGTTTAAACAAAAGAATGTTGAAAATTGGGTTTTTTCGAAGTTTTTCTTAAATAAAAAAAGAAATTATTGATATCAAAAGTCCGATGAAAACTACATTTATCCGAACCTTCTTCGTTGGAGATGTTCAATTTTGAAAGAAAGAAAACTTAATTTCCTTGAATATTTTTTAACCTCACCCTGCACATGAACTGCGTTAATGTTTTCTTATAAAGGTTTTAATTAGCTTCAATTTATGTTATTACGTCATATTCGAAATTCTTTTTGGTTTAAGAGAAATAAATTAAAAACACTCTTTCCGATTCCAAACTGATTTTTCTTTTAAATAACTTTGAAAATAATGTAAATAATAATGTTATGCTTTATTTGAAAAAGACATATCACAAACAATATTCAACGTAACAAAACAGCAACAAGAAACAAAAGAAATATTTTTTAAAAATAAACGTATATTAAAATGTACTAAATAGGAAATTGTAAAATTTTCATTTTTAAAATTTTTTTATTTTAATAACATAAATTGAAGCTAATTAAAACCTATATAAGAAAACTTTAACACAGTTCATGTACAGGGTGAGGTAAAAAATAAGAAATTAAGTTTCCTTTCTTAACAATTTTTTCAATTTTTTGTTAAATCAGTCTGTATGCATGTTTAAAGGCTTTAAAAAATGTCTACAATTTGATGTGCCCAACATGGTCATCGCTTCAAAAATAAAAAAGTTTCAAATCTGGGGAGTTTGCACCCTGTATATATGCATCAAGTTTATTTTTCAATTGCCTTTTCCACGGTATGCGCTCTC
Organism: Rutpela maculata; assembly: GCA_936432065.2. Classification (NCBI taxonomy): domain Eukaryota; kingdom Metazoa; phylum Arthropoda; class Insecta; order Coleoptera; family Cerambycidae; genus Rutpela; species Rutpela maculata. The sequence goes on from OW386290.2 coordinate 63,126,052, forward strand.
CAGCGGAATGTTACAAGAAACTAATTGATCACCTTGTTGGAAAAATCTTTACTTACGTCTCCAGGGACCTTTTAACAGTAACAAAAATAACATGCATTAAATTGGAAACTAGTATAGCATACAATTTTATGTGTATATAATTTTATATGTATATAATTTAAATACACCCATTTGTTATGAATATCATATGAATTAAAATAATCAATTGCAGAAAAAAAATATTTCTGGTTTTTCTAAAATGCAAAAATTTAGTACCAATAATGTGAAAAATAAGAATTAAAAGTCTTATTCTAGTGTCATATAATTGAATTTTGGCCTGGTTATCAAGACTAAGTTAGCTCAGTTAACTGTCAGTTAGTCACTTCTCAACCAATAAGATTCTTCTATTTCATCCTAACTAACAGCTAATTGATAAACTGGGCCTTATTCTATGGTTCCTAAAGAGGACCGTGGTCTTTATCCACCAAAACAGTGAACACTAAACCCGAAGAGTGTTTCGTTAACAAAGTTGGCCAACATCCAGAGACGATCAGATCTAAACAAATTCTCTAAGAACTCAGCCTAATTATCTTTCTGGTTCTTTGATGAACCCTACCAACCGGGAGAGCGTATTATTATTTGAGATATCATTTGTCACTATCTTATTGTTCTTGCCATCCATAATTTTTCCAAGGCTTCGGAATATTGTGAATACTTTCGTCGGCTAATTGCCAAATACGTGTTTGGTAAACACTTCTTTTAATGTGCTCGATAAGACAAGCTCTTGATGGTGGAATCGAAGAAAAATTAACTTCAGTGCCAATTGATAAAGACAAATCTTTGTCACCATATTTCGTCCACGCTAGCGCATTTCGTTGATCGATATATGGCACATGTAAACTCCTCTAATGATGCGACTAATTTATCATCAATATTTCAGCTGCTACCCAAATCTTGAAATGTTCGGATATATTTGATATATTTGGGAGAAAGCAACATTTTTAGGGGTTTTATCTTTCCTTTTTCCTTAAAGGCGCTGACTGAGTCGAATCCAGTAAATGAATGAAGGCCCAGTCGTTCCGAACATTTTTGAGGTCCGTACTCTTCTGCTAATGCGGATATGTTATTATGCCTTCTTTTATTTCCAAATCAAAGAGTAATTTACATTTAATTTTATTGAAATGAGCCAGCAGAATCCAAAAGATGTCACTATCAACACTTTTAACCCTAATCTTTTCCTAACCCATGTTACCGTTTTCAAGATAAATGTCTGCAAATTATAATATTATTATTATTGTTAATTTTTTCAATTTATTTTATTTTTTGTTATGTTAATAATATAATGTTAATAATATAAAGTTGCTGCTCGGCGACAGATCGGGGACCATGTCGGCCATGGAGCACCACCACATTAGAATCATCTAAAAATTTTGTTGCAACTCTCGTCGTCGAATGATGTAACAGGCTTCACCATGTGATGTAATGTTTGTAATATTATGTAAATTGTAGAATTATAGTTACCACAAATAAAGACTAACGGTGATCTACCGCCATAGCATATCCAACCCCAAACGATCACATTTTACGTAAGAACTGTCACAGTCAAGAGCGAATCCCAAATTTTGCCGTTCTCCACGTTGCCAGTGGGCTAAAAATGTCTGGCTAACCCTTATGAGCCGAAATATGAGCGAAAAACCAAAAACCGGGATCTTCTCTGAATTCCTTACAGACCACAAGTCCATGCACAATTTTTAGGGGGTCATACGATACCGCTTGAAAAGGTAAAATTTTTGTAGTCCTACAGAAATAAATCATTTGAGCCCTATGCCGTACATTTTAGGTGGAACATGGGAAAGCCGCGAAAAAGTGAAAATCGTAACCGACGCGGTTGCACTTTTTCAAACGATCCTGTACGGCTTACGTTTATTTGGACTGTATTTATATCTGTGACTCATAAAAAAAGAATGCCGTACAAAAATAATGGGACAGAAGTACAGGAATAATTTTCGTTTTCCGAAAAGTGACCTATATGTACTAAGGTGATACGATACTGTAGGGCTTTTATGAAATTCAATTTTTATATCAACAAGGATGAACTTTTTTGCTATGCCGTACAAATCAGTTGGACCATGGGGTGGCAAACGCGAGATCAACCACCTCCCTAGACCTCTATTAAGGGTGATGATTTGATACCACATAAAGCTTGATTATTTTAATACTATTTTATATAACAATAATTTTTATTACCATGCCGTTCATTTTAGTTGGTACATGTGTCTGGAAAATTGAATTTTCTGTCCCAGAGTGAGCTTTTCTGAATAAAATTATTGTAAGACTTTATTACATTCGAGCAATACTTGATATTGTAATTATTCGAAATCAATAATTCAAAATTAATGGATCTGAAACGCAAAAGGATTTTCCGAAAATTTTCCGCTGTATTATGTCGAAACAGTGCGCAAATAAATTATACTTTATAAAAATTAATATTTATCAAAAGATGAAATAAAAGAGCTGAAAAATATTATTATACTCTTCGCAAAAACGAAGAGTATATTGTATTTGATCGGCACATTTCTAAAATCGTAAATATCGCTCGTAGAGAAAAAATTTTCATATCATTGTGTTAGTGAACGAATTCTGAACAACTTTCAAAATGTCCGTCTGTCCGTCCGTCTGTCCGTGTGTCCGTCACGTTTCTTGTAAGCACGATAACTTAAGAAAGAAAAATCCGATTGTATCGAAATTTAGAAAGTAAGTTAGTGTTAGCTAGAGGAAGAACCCAATTGTTTTTGAAGAAAATCGATCAGTAAATAAAAAAGTTATTAATTATTTAATTAAAAAAAAAATTCTTTAATTTTTGTCGCTTGTACTAAAATGGAAATCTTGCGAAATATTATTTCCATAATATATTTTTTTTTGTTTATGAATTTTACTAATATATATTTCATAGAAGTACGAGCTGAAATACCTATGTATGATTGTCGAAAGATATATATCACAGACAATCAGTTTTTGTAGCAATAGTTGGTGGCGCAGCGGCTAAAGCTTTGCGTTGCAATCCAAAGGTCCCGTGTTCGAATCTCACACAGGTTTGATATTTTTTTTTCATTTTTTTTTTCATATAATTTTTTTCACACCAAAAAATGGTATCACAAAATTTAGGATGTCCAAAAACTAACATTATTTACAAGAAAACTGCGAAGAGTATCCTATAGAATGTGTAACAATTATATATAAAAAGCTCAGTAAATTGGCGAAGAGTACGTTTTTAGCTTGTTTTCTATGTACTTGGAACAAAGGTGATTCAGTAAAAAAGAAGAGCATCTTGTTTACTTTCACATCCCCACTTCTCTTTCTATGTTATCCAGATACATTTATTTCATTTTGTGCGTTTGCCTAAAAATAAACTTATGAAACATACTAAAATTTTTTACATTGCAAAGACGTAACACATATTTTTTTTATAAAGTTTCCAAATAAGTTAACCCAAAAAAGAAAATTTTGGGTAATTTGTACACATTTTTTTATAGTTAATTACGTTACATTGTATTTTAAAGTTTAAAAGTGATATATAACAATTTCTTACTTTACTTCAAGAAAAATTCGTCTCTGAAATATATATTTGGTTCTGGTATTTCATTGCGGCCCATCTAAAGTGTACGGCATTGTGATTGTTTATCAACTTTTGATATTTTCAATAATATTTTGCAAACGCCGTACGGTATCTAATGACCATTATGGGTCGTGTAAATCGCATGAAAAACGTAATCTAGTGTCTAAAATCCCAACAATGAAAATGTACAGCATGGACACATTTGTATTCTTTTATAGTTAAAGAAAGGAAAAACGATGTAAAGTTGAAAATCTATCCATTGTATTAAAAAATAGAGGATTTTTTAATTTGCATAATTTTTAAAAAAATTCACTTGTTTTGCAATTTTCTAATTTTATTATTGTCCATTATTTTTTGTACGGCTACTAAATAAATAAAAATTCTAACCTATATTAATCCAAAAAATAAATAGCCGTACAGTATCAAATAAACTTACCCTAGAAAACGTGAGTTTTTCCCTTTCCCGGTGGTGATTTTTTTATTTACATTGATAATACCCATTCTCTTTAGACGGGTAATTTTTTTTAAGATTTTAAATGTCGTATAATATTTTGGAATTGATGCAGTACAGGATCAAATCACCACCCTTAATAGTGGTCTAGAAAGGGGGGTTGATCTCACGTTTGCCACCCCATGGTGTAACTGATTTGTACGGCATAGCAAAAAAGTTCATCCTTGTTAATATAAAAATCGAATTTCATAAATGCCCTACGGTATCGTATCACCTTAGTACATAGAGGTCACTTTTTGGAAAACGAAAATTATTCCTGTACTTCTGTCCCACTATTTTTGTACGGCATTCTCTTTTTAAGAGTCACAGATATAAATACAGTCCAAATAAACGTAAGTCGTACAGGATCGTTTGAAAAAATGCAAGCCCCGTGGATTACGATTTTCACTTTTCCGCGGCTTTGCTATGTCCCACCTAAAATGTACGGCATGGGGCTCAAAGTGATTTATTTCTGTAGGACTACAAAAATTATACCTTTTTAAGCGATATCATATGACCCCCTAAAAATTTAGCATGGGCTTGTGGTCTATTATTTCTTGATTCGAGATCTTCTGAGAGCATCCCCATCGAAGCAGAACAGACTTTAACTTACCCTAGAAAACGTGAGTTTTTCGCTTTCCCGGTGGTGATTTTTTTATTTACATTGATAATACCCATTCTTTTTAGACGGGTCATTTTTTTTAAAGATTTTAAATGTCGTATAATATTTTGGAATTGATGCAGTACAGAATCAAATCACCACCCTTAATAGTGGTCTAGGAAGGGGGTTGATCTCACGTTTGCCATGGTCCAACTGATTTGTACGGCATAGCAAAAAAGTTCATCCTTGTTAATATAAAAATCGAATTTCATAAATGCCGTACGGTATCATATCACCTTAGTACATAGAGGTCACTTTTTGGAAAACGAAAATTATTCCTGTACTTCTGTCCCACTATTTTTGTACGGCATTCTCTTTTTAAGAGTCACAGATATAAATACAGTCCAAATAAACGTAAGCCGTACAGGGTCGTTTGAAAAAATGCAAGCCCCGTGGATTACGATTTTCACTTTTCCACGGCTTTGCTATGTCCCACCTAAAATGTACGACATAGGGCTCAAAGTGATTTATTTCTGTAGGACTACAAAAATTATACCTTTTCAAGCGGTATCATATGACCCCCTAAAAATTTAGCATGGGCTTGTGGTCTATTATTTCTTGATTCGAGATCTTGAGAGCATCCCCATCGAAGCAGAACAGACTTTACAGATACAGTTCTATGTATCTTTTTGTCATGTTTATGGTATATTATCTGCATAATTCCTCATTTACAGCGTAATCACAAAAAAACCTACCTAGTAAAAAGATATTTTGACGAATTTGAGAGGGTTTGTTAATTTCACTAATTTGTAAAGCTGGGTGAATGAAAAATGTTGTCCGAGATTGAAGATATTTTCGTTTACGACATTTTGAGATAAAAATCAAGTCCTTTTTTGGCACACCCTTTTAAGAGGTGTAGTTGGATGGCTTATTTTGAGAAATTTTATGTGAAAACACCATCTTAATTTTCAACAATTCAGTTTTATTCACTTTAATACAAGACATCATGTATATAACATATATGGCCGTAACGTTAATACACACACATACAGTCATAAAGCGAAGAACCCTCAGAAAGTATGTTCTCACTTTAACATTTTTACATTTAAATTAAATTACATCTTAATAAATCATGTTACTTCACTGAACCTATATCTACTAGTACACTTATGAACAATCGGAAAACTTGTCAGAACTACTGTTCTGTGTTCTCTTTGTTTCAATTGATATAAGTTGCATAAAGTTAGGACACAATCTAATTAGACAAATCCTCTTCATTGTTTTAACCCAACCGTATTGTCTGTCTCCTGTCTCGATCAAAGATCTCTCCTTGGACGTTTCATTGTGTTGTTTCATTTTTATTGCGGCACATACTGAGGTTAAAACGCTCAACATCTGTCGTCTCGCTACTCGTTAGATACAAAATTTCACCCTTTACAATTTCGATTCTTTACGGGCATATGGCGGAGTGCGGTTCAGATATGGCGGCCTTATCTGCCTTATAATCTCGTTTATTTTTTTGTGTATAAAACAAACATTACTTTGTGCGTCCTAAATATATTATTGCTTTATGACTTTCCAGGCCGTGTCAAGGCTGCAACGTTGGAACGGCGCGGCGTGGGTTCTTTATTGTTCGACAAGAAGTTGGTAAATAGTAAAAACGTATGTACGGTCAATGAAAATGGCTTTACGTTTTTAACCAATAAAACCAGACATGGCGACTACCGTAGAAAACATATGTTCATGTAAACTTTTTATTTGAATACAGCTTTATTTATTAAAGTTATTTTCAATTAGAAGCAAAACTAATGATGACCAAACGACCATAAATAAAGGTTAAAAGGACGTTCAACTATGTAATTGTTTTCTTTGACAAATTAACAACATAATCCAGTTATAGTCAGTGCCATCTTGCCCGCAATCTCCGAGTCTAAGGGTACTTTATTATTGACATGTAAACCAATAGTACAGGAGATACCTATGCGACTTTTTCAATCTTTCGTTTTTTATAACTTGAACTATGGCCAAACTAACGGACAATGCCAAAAGTATATTTTTTCGTGATTTAAGTTCGATATATTATTTAATCAACACAGGAAATACTTGTAAGTATTCCAAAAACGCTACTTAGCTCCACGCTACTACGTATTATCAATATCAATGCCTATGTTTGAATAAAAAATCTCGCGTTTTTGTAATTAAACTTGTTCACTGAACTCAACGTTTGCCCCTTAATGTTTACGTAATTATTTATTACCAAGGCTCGGGAATTTTATCTCGGCGCCAGACACGGCTCTCACATAGAAATAATATTTTATTGCAAAAACCTACTGAAACATTCAGAAAAACGACGAAATGGTGAAATATTCATCATTGTCAGCTACAATGTATCTTTGGTAACCTAAAAATGGTAATGGTTCTTACAAAAACATGTAATACATATCTAGAAAAACAATTTTGAATCAAACACACACTTTCCTGTTCTGTTTAATATGTTTGGCGTATTTACTATGTTTATTTTCATAATAATTAAATATAAAAACCCAATAAGCTGAGGGCAATATAACACATTTTTTTTCCTAATAAAATAAACCATTTATATATCAAGTCATACATGACAAACAAAGTTTAGGATTAATGGCACAAAACTGCCATGTATCGTGTGCATCACAAATGTACCCAAATGTTTAAATTAGATGATATATCAATGTTATCCCTCAAATATGGAACATGATATTTTTAATAAGATTATTATGAAGTGAGAGTTTGTAGGTCTCTGGTTATCACCATGTATTACAGATATGGGCCAATGTTAATAGGGATTATTGTATTATATTGTTTTACATATGTTCCAAATTTTAATTAAATATTTTAAGTCTAACAGAAGTTATCGTGTTTTTAAGAAACGGTATACACGCCCACATACATATATACGCACACACACACTTACAGACGCAAAGACATTTTTTATTCGATATTACAGTTCAGTCTGCTGTGAAACGGATATCTGTACAAGAAATTTTTTTCTACGATGATTATTAAAATTTATTTTCAATTTATAATAAATTTATAATAAAGTTAGAATACAGTCAAAAGATATACAATTCATTACTGAACCATAACAGATACGAAAAAAATTAATAGCAACATTATTGTAGAAAATTTAGTCAGCTTTAATTTTGCATATAGCCACCGTTTTCGAGATATGAGCGAAAAACCAAAAACCGGGACCTTCCTCGTGCCCCCCTGCATCCCCCCCACCTCCTACGTTCGGGGACTATTGGTATGTTTACCTCCTAAATAGTCCAAACACAGCCCTCAAGTCAAAAATTGTGATCTCGGCATTTCCCTCTAGACCGACCCCCTTATTGAACGTTCACTGGCTGGGCTAACATCTAACTTTAATTTTTGTGACATTGTCACTTATTTGTCAAAATTAATTGCAAGCAACAGAGACAGATTTACATTAGAAAAAAATAGTTGTCCTATTTTTTTTTTCTCGCGAAGAGTACAATCGTGGCCACTTGAATAGCTTGTTTTATAAATTCTTCTTACTTGAATATGACTTTACTTTTGCGCATTTTGAGCTCTCTGCACTTTTGTGCAATAAAATTGGAGACATGAAATATTGTATAGTTTAAAGAGGACATATATCATTTCCATAGTAACAAAGGTGAATTTGTCAGAATAAGTATTTGTTACTTTACTTATTTTAAAAATGCCTCGTCATTTGATCGCACAAAAATTCGAATAATTTGCAAAATAGAAGATGGTTGGTTTATAAGACAGATTGCAGGGCATATGAATATTGGTAAAAATACTGTTTCGAGAGTAAAAAAACGCTGGGAACAAGTAGGAAGTATTAGCAGAAAGGCAGGATCTTCGCGCAAGACTCGCTAAAGCTGCCACAAATTTTCCTGGCTCTCGATCAACAGCGTGCCGAAGAATTAAATCCTCAGATTTGCTGAATCAAGTAGCGGTTAAAAAACAGTTATTAACTGAAGAAAAGAAGCAATCACGTGTCTTATTTGCAATAAATTACATTTACACAGATATAGCATTTTGGAATAGAGTAGTACTTACTGATGAAAAGGTATTTCAGTTAACCTATGATGGGCACATTCGTGTTTATAGACCCCGAAATTCAAGGTTCGAAGAACCATATGTGAGCGGAACCCAAAGATCTGGTCGATTCAGTGTAAATGTGTGGGATGGATTAGTTATAATGGAATGCGAACTTGTTGGAAAATTGATATACGGAAAATTATATACGAATACTGGAGAATATAATGATTCCGTCGCTGGAACAATAGGGCAGATTCATGAAATTTTAAAATGCTTGAAAAAGTGATTTGCTCTTAATTTCCATTACGCAGAAAACGATTATAACAAAAGAAATTCAAAATAAAATTTATTTTCCGTAAAATTAATATTTAGATTATGCCGTAATTTGTAAACAAAACCATGTGACTGCAAACGGTTTCTTATTGGCGTGAAGTCAATGACGACATCTGTTAGTCGGATAATTTGTCCAAAGTAGACGTGTCCTAATCTCTTGCTGACATCTGTCTACGAACTAATTTTGGAGAATCTTGAATCTTGAATGTAAATTACCATATTTGTAGTGATACTCTTAGTTTTACATTTAGGCACAAAGCAATATTTGTCATAAGTCATAATAATGTTGTTCACTAGCTCATTAACCAAATAATAACACAATAACACCACAAACAAGAACTTAAACAGTAAACTGACATTTGACAAACCCATCAAAATTGCTTTAGATATACGAAACTACTGAAGCATGTTTGTACGGAAAAAGAAACTTCCGTTCACTATTCCGTCCTTGTCTGACAAGATCTGATTGGTTGAAGAAGACGTCCGATTGGCTTAACCGTCTGTACACAGATCGAGAAAAAGGATGGAATAGTGCACGCAAGTTTCTCTCTCTGTGCCACTTTCTCTAGGCGAGTGCACCTTCCAGTTTGTTATTAATTTCGATGGACAAATCATAACGGAAAACGTCACAGTTAATGGCGCCAAATAACTGCCGTTTTGAAATATCCAAATTACTCACCGATGAAATCATTTATTTTCTCGCTGTATTAACATTCAAAAAATCGTAAATTTTACATTTTTATAACTTTTTTTAAATGTTGTATCGATTTTCATTATAAAAAAAATCATGCAACTTCTCTATTATATCCAAATAACAATTTTATTTTCCAAGACAATTGTCCTGTCCGTACTGCTAATATTGTAAGAAACTGGTCTCAGAACAATAATGTAGAAACATTACAATGGATTGCAAATAGTCCAGCATCAATCCCATAGAAAATGTATGGGGGTATTATAACTAAAACTATTTACAAAAGAAATTTTCGACCTCAAAATTCAGAGGAATTATGGGATACAATTTCAAACGCTTGGGAGGAATTGGCCAATGATGAAGAATTTGTAAGAAAATTAATTAATTCTGTTCCTCAGCGGTTAAACGAAGTATTTTTCGCGATGGTAGCATGACTAAGTATTAAAAAATATATATTGTAATGTTTAAAGTTAATTTCAGTATTTTCTGTTTTGTTTTTTGTTATTTTTAAGTTTATTGTGTCTCCTTTGTGTTGCGTCGAAATTTTAAGTTATTTATATAATTAGGTCTTCTTTATTATATTTTCGAGTATTAATACACAAGAGGTCGATTTTTTACCGGGTAAATTTTTTTTGGACAAAAACCTGTTTTCCCATGAAAATTAATCGAGAATTAAGGGCATGGAAAAATCACGACACGAAGTGGAGCGATTTTTCCTATGTCCCTTAATTCGAGCATAATTTCATGGAAAACAGGTTTGAGTCATTCAAAAAAAATTTACCCAAGTAGAAAATCAACCTCGTGTGTATTACAGAACATTAATATATGATTAAAAAATATTATCTAAAATAATTATTAAAACAACAAAACTGTTTATTTAATGTTTTAAAAATAACGATTTATGTAAAAAATAAAAACATTAGAAAATGTTCTTCATCATGTTATAACCCTAGTCAGTCAAATTATTTGCAAGTTCATCATAGTAGTCGTATCTTTTTCGAGGGAATAATACTCTTTGCAAAAAGCTTTAAATTGTTTCCATATAGAATTGTTAGTGTTTCTCGTTTTAACTTGGACACTTTCATTCATAGCTTCGTTAATATTTTCTTGTGAAACATCACCAAATCGCTTTTTCTCATTCATTTTGTGTACAGAAATAAAGATCAAAACGTGAAATGTCAGATTTTAATAATTTCAATGACTTTTTTAGTTTGACAAATGGCTACTACGAAAAAAGTAACATACATTTTTCTCGATTTTTTCCACTTATCGATAGCCGTTTTTCTCACTTTAAACAAATCCTATTGGTCGATTTTTTTTGGAAATGTACGTTTTGATTGGCTAATAAAGTAAGAATATATTAATCATGCTAAATCGTCTTTTATTAATAATACATAATATAGGTTATGAAAATGTCAACATGATATGTCATTGTCATTGTATATTAAAACCGTTGCTATTCAATATAATTAAGCCCGATTTACACAGTTAAAATACTGGAAAAATTATCATACGACTTGTCCCCAATTTTATTGCACAGAAGTGTACATCAGCGGTTCACAAGATAGTTACGTTTGGAATTTTTGTAAATAGGGCGGCTATAGCGCACCCTCCCTTCTGAGCCCTTCAACTTGATAAAGTACTAAAATAGGGAGGCACCTCGTCCCCCCAACACTTTAAAAAAGCATTGATCTACGCTATTTTTTGAAAAAAAAAACTGTAAATAAACATGTGTTTCAACCGCCTTCCATGTCATCTCAATGACCCTCTTAAAAATCTAGAATTTTTACTTGTTAAAATGATTGAAGATTAGCTAGGTATTAATTTTCATAAGTACACAAAAATAATGCAATATAATCAGTGGGATTGCCACATAAGAAAAATAAATGATACCAAACTTTTAAATATTTCCGGTACAGCAGATGCAGTGTGCTAAGATCATTTATTAGGCTGTAAGTATTTAAATATTTCCTTGACTCGCATCAAGATTTATTCAGAAATACAGACCAGACAGATACTTTCACTATAATAAAAACATCACATTAAGGATAAAAAAATTAAACATGTTAAAATTAATGGTGAAAAAGACCACACTGTGTATAATTTTGTATTTTTAATCCAGACGAAACTTTTAAAGGTCAATAACCACGAAGTGAAGTGTACACGACCCCGTGCGTGAATTCTAGATCATGGTAACAGCATAAAGGGATGGATGACAGGTGATAAAATACAGTTATAGGTTTGTAATTACTAATGGGGGAACTTAAAACTATACTTCCTTTTTCCTGCAGAGAATAATACGTTGCAGGTTGCCAATTTTTTTTATGCCTACGTGAATATTGGCATCTCTAACCTAGAAATATTGCTGAAATTCACTTTGTGGAAACATGATGTATCCCAGACACATGGATCTACAGTTTTAGATAATTTTAAAATGCTAAACTGTTAATAATCAACAGTTCAAATGTTTCAAATCTTTGTTTTCATTGTTTATTTCTGGATAAATTAAAATTAACTCAGTTAAAGTACTTGTAAGAAGAATTGAGAACCTACTTCATTTTTAAATTTTTTGAAGACGGTTCATAAGGAACAACGAACTACCAAACATTCGCTGTAAAAACAGTCTACTTATTAATAAATTCATCACCGTTCCGTAAGAAATTGAAATATCTCGTAAATAAAGTATTAATTGACAGTCCTTCCATTTAAAATTAATATCGATGACGTCAACTCCACATTAGTGACGTTACCAGAACGAGGAAGATATTAAGAGACGAACATTTAGTGGGGCAACTTAACGTCGAATTTCGCATTAATGTGGACACACCGGACCAAACCACAAAATTTTTTCTAGGTTCTAGTTAGGTACGTAGCTTTCAATTTTTGATAGGAATCAACTCCTCCGTCGGTCATCTTGGATTTTATAACAGCATTTTGAAATATAGATATATTATCAATATCTCGGCTTCTAAATTACTTAGGACCACAAACTTGGTGTCCTGGGTACCAATTACCAATTGATATAGGTACCGATGAACTGTTTTGTCCTGTGTGGCCACATTTTCTAATATGTTTTTTTTATTTTGTTTCAGACTGAACTGTAATACAAGATGGATTGGAACAAGTGCATGGTCTGTCAGAAAACAACTTCAGAAAATTTACAATGTCCACTCAGTCCACATGGAATCGAAGACAAGACAACGCCTTACCAGTCTTTCTTGAACAATTCAATGAGTTTAGAAGCTTGGAGTCATTGCCAGTGAAACTAAGTTTTGGAAGCGATATGAGTGCGGATGAACTGTTCCAAAACCATGGTGCATGGCACAAATCTTGTTACGTCAAGTTCAGCAATTTGAAGTTGGATAGAGCTAAAAAGCGGGGAAATATTTCAGGGGGAGCACAACTGTGGAGAAACGATTCCGGTGTGAAGCGAGTGACAAAATGGTGTGTTTGTTATGTCGTGGAAGCGATGGACTCCTTAATGAATTTGGAACATTAACGGCATACGAAAAATGGCAACAGAACTGCAACAAACCCAGTTGTTGGCAGCATTTGAAAGTGGTGATCTCATTGCCCTTGACGCCAAATATCATCTGCAATGTTATACAGCACTGAGAAATCGTTACCGGTCTCACCTAAGGAAAATAGAGCAGGATTTGGTAGGAGTAACTGCGAAGGAAAGTCAGATAACGGCTACAGCACTTGAGGAGCTTTATACTTATATAAAAAACTGTGTGGAAGGTGGAACCTTCTACTTTAAACTTTCAAAGTTGCATGCACTGTATGAGAACCGATTTAAAATCCTTGCAGAGTGTTATTGTTCTGTCTGTAAATTGTATGGTCGTGTTCGTGTAAGTAGAAGTGTGATTTCCATCCATACACTGGTGATTATTTCTGAGGTTTGCTTCTTTAGCTTCACCTCGTCATTTATTTTGCTTACTGGTGCAGTATTTCTCTAGTAATTATTTCTATTAATAATTAGTGTTAATGAATTAATATTAATTAGTAAACTTATAACGTATACAGGATGATTTTCTAACTAGATCATCTAAATATTTTCGGAATACATCTGTTTATGTAGATTCGTGTCAATCTCGAGAATACTCATTTGAGCATTAGAGGGTTGAGCCTAATAAAGTCACCCTTCTCTCAAGTCCTCCAACTTTAAATTTTAAATAGATAGATTGCGTTGGAGATTGGCTTTGTGCTTATGACCATAGTAAGAATTAGGACTTTAACATACAACGTTTTTGAGATATATAAGGTTTCATCTGAACTTACCAACCAAAGATCTTACAAAACGTTTATTTTTACCTTCCTCGATTACCGAAGGGAAGTACCTATTGTAAACGTGAAAAAAATCGTTGAAATTTATTCGGATTTTCACATTTCAGATAACGAACCGGAGTCAAATTCATAAACCTATGTTTTCCATTAGGGTACCGGACGCAGCATGGGAAAACATATAAAAGAAGGACAGAGCGTGAAGCATGAAGTGTCGGTTTCGGCTACTTTATCGGCACTATAACTTCTGCCGCTAATAAACTATCCATTTTATTTCATAATATAGAGAATGGAATAATAATGAAAAATGAGTTTTTGATCATCTCTCATATATTAACAGTCTGCTGATGCTGAGAAATTCTATAATCTACGATGAAAACTGCATAATATTAAGTTTTTATCACAATATCCTCTTTACGTAAATCACTTGGTGGATCGAACGATATCTTTGTGTACTTTTTTGTTAGTTCAATTATCTTTTGTTTTACTATACATGCGTTCGTGATTCTTATGTGACAATAGAAGTAGAACAGCACTCAACTGTGTCATGAAAGACACTCACACTCACTATTCAATATACTTTTATTAAATATTTCAATACAAAAACCAATTAACCAATAAAAATACAAATATCTACAAATATAATTGTAGCAAAAATTGTTATAAATACGTAAGAGAAAATGACAAGTTAATTAATTTCATTTAAATTTTACACACTTTACAAAAAAGGCAGTGTTGCACATTATCCTTATTATTTTGCGCAGCAATAACTTAATGTTGTAATATTTTTCCATAGACATAACTTTCTATAATAATTATATAATTTGGGCTACGACACAAAATTTAATAAACCGAAGGCTGTCATTTCTTGTAGTTTACGTTCACAAATAATTTTTTCTCACTCATTCATTCATGCCGTTTTTTTGTCCCGCAAATGTACAGAAAAACCGCAATAGGTAAACAAATATAAGACAAATCGATTATTTGTTTGTTCAATGGGGCATAAAAATTTGCTCTCGACAAGTTTACATCTAAAATTTTCTGGATACCACATTTTTTCTACATATACATGTATACCAAATTATTGTCAATCGAAAAAAGTTGGTATTGCAATTCGTCAAACTTTTAACTGTTGAACGCCAAATGCTAATTTAGAAAACTGCACTAAGAAATATATTTTTATTATTTAAATTTATTCACCACAAAAATTATATTACGAAACTAAATGAATATAGGAAAAAAGTTGTTTTAAATTTATCTATGAAAACGTAATTAATGTAACTTAATTCATGCAGCTCCAAGGTCAACTCTAGCTTTCCCCTTACCCCTCGAACTTATTTAAATTTATTAAGAAAATATAGAGCTGTCCTCTTTATTTTCTAGCATAATCACATATTTAGGCTATGAGAAGTATATAACGATTCGAAATTATGAATATTTTGGAATTTTAGTAGGTTATGAATCATATTTTCTTCAGTGGCGTAGTTAGCTGTTTGGAGCCTAAGGGGCAGTCGATTACAGGGCGATACAGAAAAAAAATGCAAGGAAAAAATTAAATATAGATTCTTATATACAATAGGAAAAGTGCTACATAATGGAGGGCGAGGGGGTTGCGTGGTTAGAGAGTGCCCCTCGTCCCCTATCTACGCTACTAATTTTCTTTCATCTGATTTTAGGCCAGTTAATAAAGATGGAGGGGAAAACACTGAATACTTCATGAAATGTTTCTTAGATATATCAATCGACAGACACACTGATGGAATTGAAAAGGCCTAATTTTTCTAATCTACATAACCCGAAACAAAAAAAATTGAAGGAATATAGGAATTGACTTTTCCATTATAACACTTCCTTTGGGTAAACCCGAGAAGTAAATAGGATACACCTAAGTAAGCGAGTTTTAATTGATAACACTCATTCTGAAATCGCCTTCATATCATCTGGCGTTCCCCAAGTATCTGTCTTGGGGCCGATATTGTTCCTTAAATATATATACATACCGCTGATATTTTTAACGTAGTAAGTTAATCTGAAATACAAGCATTTGCAGATTACACACAATTATCACTTTTATTTGAACCATATCTTGTTGATGTCACATGTATCGACATAAATCATGACCTTAAATCATTATCGGAATATTCTATTCCATATCTTGTTAATGTCGCATGCATAGACATAAATCATGACCTTAAATTATTATCGGAATATTCTAAATCGCATCAAGTTAATGATTTATGATGAGCTCGTAAAAGTTGTTAACAGTTTAAATAATCTAGGAGTTATTTTCGACTGTGGATTAAGATTTGAAGAATATGTGTCACTGTTACACATCAAAAAAGCATATCTTGCCTTAAATATCTCCTACATAGAAATATAAGGCTTATTAATTACTTCCACATCCAGTGGAAGTATAGTAACGACAAAAAAATTTTTAAAAATTTTTATTGTTCAAATAGGCTTAGAATGTCATGAAACGTCGAGATTTCAAGTTTGAGCGAAAAAAAAATTTCTGTCTGTCGGTCTGTAACTTTTTTGTGCGCACGTTTACTCTGGAACCGTTTGAGATATTGACTTGAAATTTGGTACACATATGTACTTTAACGAGATCTAGAACTAGATTATATTTTCATCTTGTTCCGTCGAAGGGTTGGGGGGTAAATTGGGGTAAATTTGGGGAAAATAGGTAAATCAAGCAGTTAAGAGTCTATAAAATTGGTATTTAGTATATACAAGAAAAGCTAAGGTCTCAAAAAAAATTTTGGCATTGGCCACCCCCATTACCACCCCCACCCCATTATTAAAGGGGATGAAAAAAATGTGATTTAGTGTGTGTACAAGAACCAGAAACCTCAAAATATTTTTTTACTTTATCCACCCCCCACTCCCACCCCCTGTCACCACCCCCACCCCACTACCGATGTGGGGTATCGTTTTATGGGTTTTTGAGGTAGAGGATTTCAAATATTATATTATTAATGTTCCATAAACAATTATTTCCAGATACAAAATTTTTTCGTTGTGTGACTTGGATAGAAAATCAGGATGTGGAAGTTGTGATTCCTTGGGCAGCGGTTTTTTATGTTACGGCAAGAAATTCCTGGAAGCTCTAATACTGCCAATTCTAAATAATGAAATTATATTATAACTGTCTTGACAAAGTCAACTAAAGTAAAGTCCAAAAATACAAAACTGTTGTCGATTTGTTAAAGGTTTAAGAAAGTACGATAGATTTCCAGCCAAAATAAATCAGGTTGGGTAAAATTAGAAAATATATACAAATATTACTATTATTATTAGTAATTTTTAAACGAATACATGTTGCCTTCTTCACCACCGTACTTACATTAAAAAAATGTTCAGACGTCATTTACATGTCGACATATTTGTCAAATATCCTTGCCCAAGGAAGTCTCTCATAACGAAAAAATTTTGTATGTGGAAATAATTGTTTATGGAGCTTTAATAATATAATATTTGAAATCGTCTACCCAAAAAACCCATAAAACAATATCCCATATCGGTAGTGGGGTGGGGGTAGTGACAGGGGGGTGGTAGTGGGATGGATGAAATAAAAAAATATTTTGAGGCCTTTGGTTCTTGTACACACACTAAATCACAATTTTTTTTCACCCCCTTTTATAATGGGGTGATGGTAGTAATAGGGGGTGGCTAATCCAAAAATTTTTTTGAGACATTACCTTCTCTTGTATATACTAAATACCAATTTTATGAACTCTTCTTCTTCTTAAGGTACCATCTTCCTAGTGAAGGTTGGTTACAATTTCGGCAAATCTCTCTCTGTCTTGAGCTATTCTTAGTAATGACTGAACTGTGGACTCTTACTTGCTTCATTTACCTATTTACCCCCAATTTACCCCAATTTACCCCCCAAACCTTCGACGGAATAAGATGAAAATATATTCTAGTTCCAGATCCCGTTAAAGTGCATACGTGTACCAAATTTCAAGTCAATATCTCAAACGGTGCCAGAGTAATCGTGCGCACAAAAAAAGTTAGACAGATCGACAGGCAGACAGAAATTTTTTTTCGCTCAAACTTAAAATCTCGACGTTTCATGAAATTTTAAGCCCATCTGAACAATAAAAATTTTCAAATTTTTTTTTTGTCGTTACTATACTTTCACTATACCAAATGGAATGGAAGTGACAGGATATAAATACTTTTGACGTAGCCGCTTGATGAATTGCAGTGTATAATGGCTTTATAAAAGTTTCTAATAACAGTATCACGAAGTTGTAATTATTAATAATTTTTATTATGTGTTAACTTTATTACATTGTTTATTGCTGTGTTACGACACATTGCAACACGTGGAAGTAGAAGGTTTAGGTCAATATTAGATGGCAGGTGTAACTCGGGGTTCCAATCTGGAGTCTTTGGCATTTTCACATTTACCAATGATATTGTCGATTCTCTTGATGGCAGATGAAATGAAAATATATATATACGTATATTCGGCACTGTAGTTGATGTGTTGACAAAATGTTATGACTAAAGACTTCCAACTTGGACTAGGTTACCATAGGGCGAGGACCACAATACCACCTCAAAAATGCCAAATACGAAAACCTGAATTTTGAACTAATTTTCAATAAACGAATTCGTACCTAAAAAAATATTAAAATATAATGTTTCATATATTAATATAGTTCAAACGAGATTCTAGTTTTAAAATTTCGATCTGGTTTGTTATATAAATAAACTAGCTGAGCAAGTCGAAATTCGATGGAATGGGGATGTTTAAAAAATTACTCTTTGGACTTGCTACCAGCACTCGCATTTTCGAGAAATTCGCGGTCCTGTTTCAACGCAATGATCTCACTTTATCCTAGAGTAGTTCATAAAAATAAAAGAGTCTACTCTATACATCCTACGTCAAATGTTGACGTGTTTAGTCCAGTTAATTATTTAATTCTTTCAGTGACCACCCTGTGTATTTTCTTCTCTAAAACTAAAATAGGTTTCTTCCTTACAATTGTGTTAACTACATGTCAAATATTATTGTTTTCCGTAACATTTTTTCCTTCATTATTTCTTGGGGCTCTATATTTTTCGATCGAAACATACCTTTTTTCCGTGGCAATAAACTTTATATACCTGCCGAATATTATTTTTTTCAAATATTTCTTTTTGATATAGAACCAAGTGACCGACGCACTGAATGACTGAATTGAAATACCTAAATTTTCATAATCTAAATCTGAAATGTGAAAATCTTAAGTAATCTGGAATAGTGATTTTTTCACGATTACAGTACTTCTCTTCAGTAAGCCAGGAATATAAATAATATGTAAAATTATTTGCAAAAATCTTCCTTCTTTATAGGTACGACACTTTGTATTCATTAATTATCTTATTTCTTTCAGTGATCATTTTGTATATTATTTTTAACCAAAATTGTATCTGATTGTCATCCTTGTCAACCACATTTCCGATATTATTTTCCTGTCGTTTTATTTTTTTAAAGTAATCAACCTGTTTATTTTACTTCCACATCCAGTGGGAGTATAGTAACGGCAAACAATTTTTTAAAAATTTTTATTGTTCATATAGGCTTAGAATGTTATGAAACGTCGAGATTTTATGTTTGAGTGAAAAAAAATGTCTGTCTGTCGGTCTGTAACTTTTTTTTGTGCGCACGTTTACTCTGGAACCGTTTGAGATATTGACTTGAAATTTGGTACATATATGTACTTTAACGAGATCTAGAACTAGATTACATTTTCATCTTGTTCCGTCGAAGGGTTGGGGGGTAAATTGGGGTAAATTTGGGGTAAATAGGTAAATCAAGCAGGTAAGAGTTCATAAAATTAGTATTTAGTATATACAAGAGAAACTAAGGTCTCAAAAAAATTTTGGCATAGCCACCCCCATTACCCACCCCATTATTAAAGGGGATGAAACAAAAATTGTGATTGTACAAGAACAGAAACGTCAAAATATTTTTTTACTTTATCCACCCCCATTACCACCCCCTATCACCACCGCCACCCCACTATCGATGTGGGGTATCGTTTTATGGGTTTTTGGGGTAGAGGAATTCAAATATTACATTATTAAAGTTCCATAAACAATTATTTCCACATACAAAATTTTTTCGTTTTGAGTGACTCGGATAGAAAATCCGGATGTGGAAGTAGTGATTCCTTGGGCAGCGGTTTTTTATTAAGAGTTGTCAAGTCTCTTTTTTGGTAATAGCGTGAACTACCTGTCAAATATTATTTCTATCCATCAAATAAGTTTGTAAATGTGATGTCAACGCCAACAGACAGACACACACACAGTCTAAGTACTAACGGAATGGAAAACCTTAATTTTCGTATCTGCATAATCTGAAACATGATGATGTGGAGACATTTCAGAAAGCGACCCTGGTCAAAACCTTCTTCGTTGTTATCGTCTCCATATACCCTAAATAAATAACCGAGGGGCCAACCGCGCCCAAAATTTTGTACACCAGATTTCCTCTTTGACGAAGATTACACAGATTTCCTCGGACTTCCTCCAGACTTCCTGGGATTTCCTCGGATTTCCTGGGACTTCCTCGGACTTCCTTCAGATTTCCTAAGATTTCCTGGGACTTCCCCGGACTTCCTCGGACTTCCTGGGACTTCCTGGGACTTCCTCGGACTTCCTGGGACTTCCTCGGATTTCCTCCAGATTTCCTCGGATTTCCTGGAATTTCCTTAAATTTCCTTGATATTCCCAGATTTCTTCCGAAGTTCGTTTTTTCGATTTACTTCCACGTCCAGTGGAAGTATAGTAACGACAAAAAAAATTTTAAAAATTTTTATTGTTCAAATAGGCTTAGAATGTCATGAAACGTCGAGATTTTAAGTTTGAGTGAAAAAAAATTCTGTCGGTCTGTCTGTCGGTCTTCTGTAAGATTTTTTGTGCGCACGTTTACTCTGGAACCGTTTAAGATATTGACTTGAAATTTACTACACATATGTATTTTAACGAGATCTGAAACTAGATTATATTTTCATCTTGTTCCGTCGAAGGGTTGGGGGGTAAATTGGGGTAAATGGGGATAAATAGGCAAATGAAGCAGGTAAGAGTCCATAAAATTGGTATTTAGTATATACAAGAGAAGCTAAGGTCTCAAAAAATTTTTGGCATTAGCCACCCCCATTACCACCCCCACCACATTATTAAAGGGGATGAGAAAAGATTGTGATTTAGTGTGTGTACTGTGTACAAGAACCTAAAACCTCAAAATATTTTTTACGTCATCCACCCCCCACTACCCCCTATCACCACCCCCACCCCACTACCGATGTGGGGTATCGTTTTATGGGTTTTTCGGGTGGAGGATTTAAAATATTATATTATTAAAGTTCCATAAACAAATATTTCCATATACAAAATTTTTTCGTTGTGAGAGACTTGGATAGAAAATCTGGATGTGGAATTAGTGATTCCTTGGTCAGCGGTTTTTTATAATCAATTTTCTTAATGACATAATTAATTTTATTAGGTTTAAAAATTTCATAAATATATCTTATAATTGAATATTTATAAAATTTACCTTTAAATTAATTAAAACTAATTTATAAAATATAAAAAAATATATTATTAACATAATTATATTTTTAACCTCATTTTTAACTTAATGATTATCAATTCAATAAATTTGATTGTTATCTCGATTATTATTATTACCATTAATCGAACCGATCTCGGAACCGATTTTCTCTGGTTTATTTATTACTATCGAAACGTTGTTATAGTGAATATGGAACGTGTAAGACAGAATAGGTCGTTATAAGCCAATATAGATGTTTTTATGTTCTTGGCCGTTGATATATCAAATTAACTTTATACGATCCTGAGATTTTCGAACTTTTTAAATGCAAATTACAAAATTACTGTGTCCCAATGTTTTGGTTTATTCACCGTTGTCAGAGAAATTAATTAATATTATTAATTTTTTTTCCATTATTAATATTTTAGGTGTGTTTTGGTTGAGTGTTTTAATGCAACTAAAAAAACTAATAGACGCCTCAAATGTAAACTAGTGGAAGCATTATACTCTTCGCCGATATATTGAGCTTTTTATATCATTGT
This sequence comes from Rutpela maculata, assembly GCA_936432065.2. Taxonomy (NCBI): domain Eukaryota; kingdom Metazoa; phylum Arthropoda; class Insecta; order Coleoptera; family Cerambycidae; genus Rutpela; species Rutpela maculata. The sequence goes on from OW386290.2 coordinate 63,148,205, forward strand.
TACACATTCTATAGGATACTCTCCGCAGTTTTCTTGTAGGTAAATAATGTCAGTTTTTCCTAAACTTTGTTGTGAACTCGGTTGTGAAAGAAAATATATATATAAAAAAAAAACTGAAGAAAAAACATCCAACCTGTCTGGGATTCGAACACACGATCTTTATTGTAAGGCAAAACTTCAGACACTGTATCATCACACATTACTTCAAAAATGGAATATCTGTAATATGTACCTTTCGAGAATCATATTTCAACGCATTATACCGGGTGCCACAGGCGAGTGGCTCCCCCCCCCCCCCTCTATATTTCTTTTATTTTTTAACTATCTGTAAAAATGGATTTTTGGACACAAAAAACGGTATGAGACCATTTCCGGTTTACCCGGAAATTACCGTAACTTTCGATTTTTAAATGGAACAACCTGTATATATTTACTAGTGATGCAACGATTCTTACTTTTACGATTACGATTTCGATTACGATTATCATTAGTGTTAATCGCCGATTACGAATACGATTACGATTATCTAGAAAACTTTATTACGTTTTATAGTATAACAATAAAAAGCAATTGTTTTTATTAAAACTATTTTATTATTAATTACTAAAAGCAACCACTTGTTATATAAAGTCAGTTTACTATTGATGTTCTCAAATTAAGGGATTAAGTTAAATAATGTAAATTAAGATGCCCCACTTAAAAATCTTGGTAGATAAAATAAAACTGAATTGGAAATTATTACCACTCAAGCCAAGATTGTGCAAAAACCCACCTTCTTTAGAAAAAGACGACCCACTGGGTACTTAGGTGGGTTTTTCTGGGTAATTGTGGTTTATACTGGGTTTTTATAAAAACAAATTTCCCGTCTAATTTCCCACCTTTCATTCGGCGTTGCTTTGACAATATAGCGTGTGACAACATCTGGACTGTGTTGGATATATTCTCACATTCTCAGTTATGAAAACCTAGTAAATATGTGCGTTTTTTTTTTAATTGCATAGTTGCATAGTTGTCCCACTTCTAGTGCCGCAGTAGAAATAATTTTTCCTACATTCGGCCATATTTGGAGCAAACTAAGGAATAAGCTTGGAATGAAAAGGCGTCAAAACTAGTTAAGATTCAGACATTTAAATAAAACATAAATATCTTTTCAAAAGATATTTATCTTTTGCCTTTCACATTCCAGTTTGAGGAATTTTTTTAAAGTTTTTGTTATTTGTTTCATGTTTTTATTTGTCTCAAGTTTATTATTTACTTGTTTTATTGTTTACTAATATACTGACACGTTACATTTTTATTATCGTTTTGCTCAAGTATTTGTGAGGCAAAAATATAATTTCTTATATAATTGCTTTTTTTTTCCTGCAAAAAAAACGAAAATCAAACAAAAACCCAGATTGGTTTTTCTAAAATCAAAAACCCACAAAACCACCCATTTTTGTGCCAACCCTGGGCAAGCATGTAACCATATAAAATAAAAATCAATAATTAATTGTAGGATTGTTCGACCCAACCTATTTCTCCTAGCAGTGGCGGTCTGGTCAGGTCGGCTAGCAAATGCCGACTGGGCCCTAGGGTCGCGTCTAATGAGGGGCCATGCTTATCAAAAAAAATTTGGTACGGGAAAAATTTTTTCCGGATTTCTCTCCCCCGGTCATCAGAAAAATTTTGGGACGAAAAAAATTTTTTTCGGATTTCTCCCCCCCCCCCCCCCTGCTCATTAGAAAAATTTTGGGACGAAAAAAATTTTTTTTGGATTTCTTCCCCCCGCTCATCAAAAAAAATTTGGGACGACGTTTAGATAAATGCGAAGCAAAAATATTCAAATCGCTGACGAACTGAGTTTGAATGATCGCTGACGAACTGAGTTTGAATGTTTATTGTAAAATGCCGACTAATCCCTAGACACCCAGACCGCCACTGTCTCCTAGTTGTTTGTATAACAACAAGCAGTGGAAAACAACTCTGATGGAACACTGGAAGCCTTCAGTGCAAAATATTTATGTGTGATGGATTTTAAGCAAAGAAAGGTTATATTTTTCTTTCCAGTGTCGAATGGTATCTTCCATATTAGACGACGCAGCGTAGAAATTAAAAACCACAAATCGTAAATAATCGTTTGCAATAATCGGCGATTACGATTAATCGTAAAATGCTAATAATCGGCGATTACGGTTAATCTCAATCGTAATCGTTGCATCACTAATATTTACATATTTGTATTCAAGACAACATTCTGAGTATACCATGAGATTTTCGCGAATTTTTAAGCCGATGTTCAGTTTTTTTTAAGCGTGTTAAGACATTTTTCTAGAGTGCTTTGGAATACCAAATGTTGTTCTACGGCAGGTAAAATCCAAGGAAAAAATATAATATATCCTTTAATTTCATTAATAACTATTTACGAAGCCTCCAAAATTGAACAAATCACTTTGTTATCGAAAACTTTTTTTTTTCAACTGGGAAGATGTGGCTCATAGTGTTCAATAAAGTATAGAGTTTTTTCATCGATATCTAAAATGAATGGCTTCCTAAAACAGAAATATTTCCAAGAAAGTCTATGCTCCAATGGCTGGATGGAGTCAGACATATTCCGTAACTACTTTGAAAAAAGTTTGATTTCTTCTCTTGGTGACAGTCGTCCAGTTCTAATAATCTATGATGGCCATAGCACTCATGTGACTACCAATATCATAGAACTTGCAATCAGGGAACAAATTACCATCTTAAAACTGCCCCCGCATACAAGCCATTTGTTACAGCCACTTGACTTGGCAGTATTTAAGCCTCTAAAGGATATGTGAGATGCTAAATTGGTATCCTGACAACGTAAGAATGCGAGGTATAAAGTTCCAAAGGTGCAGTTTTCTACTATGGTGGCAGATTTGAAGATTGATGCAATTGTTAGTGGCTTTAAGAAAGCAGGTATGGTACCTTTCAATGATGAAGTATTTCCAGAAGATAAATTCGAACCTTCTTGTGCTGAAGTCATTACGTCACCGGAAGCTGTGGTCAGAATGTAAGCAATAGAGAAAGAGAAAGCTTCAAAGAAGAAGGCAAAAGCTTTGAATAAGATGAAGAGAGATTCAAAGAAGAAGAGAACTTCAAAAAACCAAGACAGACGAAGAAACCCATGACGCCACCGGCTAGTTCATCAAATGATGAAGAAGAACTTTCTTACGTTGACACTGACGATGACATGGACGCTGAAAGCGATCTTAATGAAGTTGAAGATGAAAATCAAGAACAATCAAGCCCAGGAACATACATAGACAAATGGATAATTGTCAAATATAGCACCAAGAAAACAACACGACATTATGTAGGACAAGTATTGCTTCATTTAACTATTTAAGTATCAATATCTTACTGACTTTTATCATTTTCAGGTTACCAACAAAATTAATAACGATGAATGGACCGTAAAATTCACAAAACTTAATCACGGTAAACTTTTTTGGCCAGAATTGGAAGATGTAGATAATATAACTAACATAGATATTATTAAGGTTTTGCCTGATCGAAAATTAGATCTTCCTGGAGATGCTTGGACTTTCGACTTTGACTTCCATAAATTTAACATTAACTTTACTTAATCACATGAGAATATATTATGGACTTTATGTTTCTGTTATTTGAAATATAAATATAATATTTTCAGTTTATTGAGAATGTTTAATGAAATATTTTTTTAATGTTTTGAACTTTTCTCTCGATTCCTCGTACATATAGTTTGTAACTTTTGAACAAATCAATTAATTTCAAATCTGCAAAGTGCAAAAAATAGTAAAAATTGTAATTAAAACGATGTTGCCTCCTATCAGTTTCAGTAGATTTCATGATTCTTTAACAGTCAAATATGCACTTGACCCTAAATTCGGGGTAAGTGCGCCCTCCTATCATTTATCAAGTGTGGTTGTAGTGCGTTAGCCGTTGATTAGGGTTTATTTATTTATAGATTTGTTCGCCCAATGTACCAACAAAGAAATACTCAAAATTTGAAAACTATATGATAAAACATAAATCCCACAATTGTCAACAAATAATGTCCACTGTCCAAAAACCGGTGTGCACATGCTCCACTTTACCTACCACTTATTTAATCCCTTCAAATTAGTCAAAAAATCGCTGTTTTATGGAAAATATTTCCACAGTTATGAGACTTGTAAACAGTGAAGTATTTGGGTTCTCTGAACATGATTTTCACCCCCCCCCCCCCGCACTTCTAAAAAATGAGTATATACATATATATAAATTTCAGCGTTTTTTCGCCTTTTTATCTATTTTGAGGAAAAACTGTGCATTTTGGTCGAGATTTTGGTGAAAAATATCAAGAGAGTAAAGTTGTAGAGCATAAAATTTTCTGTAAATTTTGCCTCTACTTTTATGAGCCAAAATTATGCATTTTTATGAAAAATTACATAAAAATTATTATATTATTATTATTCTATACAGGAATAGAATGTACTTTTTGCCAAAATTTAATTATGCATCTATAATAATAATTATTATCATAATAATTATGCTGATCAATAATATTGCATTAGTTTTTCAACAAAGAAAAAATGCCTAATATGATTTCTCGAAAAATCGACCCTTTTTTTCTTAATAAAAATACACGCCACTCACTGAAATAAGTTCTGTTTTACTGAAAAAGAAATATTAAAGATCTTTGATACCGATCCAAATTTGGTTGAAATTGGCCAATAACTGAGTTACGAAGGTGTTTCCACTTGAAATGGGTCACACTGTATATAAATATTAAAAATTTAAAGAAACTTAACATAAATACTAAAAGCAACTGGGGAATAACTAAACAAACAAAGAAACCTTATATAACATGTCTAAAGCCCATAGTTTTGGAGAAAACAAAAAATCACTGAAAGCAAGATTTCCTGAGATTTCCTCGGTCTTCCTCGGATTTCCTTCAGATTTCCTAAGATTTCTTGGGATTTCCTCGGACTTCCCCGGACTTCCTCGGACTTCCTCGGACTTCCTCGAACTTCCTCGGATTTCCTCGGACTTCCCCGAACTTCCTTGGGACTTCCTCGGACTTCCCCGGACTTCCTTGGGACTTCCTTCTAGGTGTACACCAGATTTCCTTCGCGGTTGACCCCTCGTAAATAACACAGCCACACAGAAAAAAAGTGGTCTGGCCTGCGGACCAAACCAGTGTGTCCTTATGTATTTGGACCCGCTGAAACCAAATCCGAAGTCAGAATTGTCAGATTGCTTCTTTTTTTTCACCCATAACCCCAAAACCCCCCCAAAAAAAGTTGCCTGGCCTGCGGACCAGACCAGTATATCCATATGTATTTGGACCCTCTGAAATCGAATCCGAAGTCAGAATTGTCAGATTCGCTTGTTTTTCATCCCTAACCCCAAAAAACACCCCCAAAACAAAAAAAAAGTAGTCTGGCCTGCGCACCATATCAGTGTATCCTTATGTATTTGGACCCTCTGAAACCGAATCCGAAGTCAGAATTGTCAGATTCGCTCGTTTTTCACGCCTAATCCTAAAAGACAAAAAGACCCCAAAACAAATAAAAAAAGTTGTCTGGCCTGTGGACCAGATCAGTGTATCCTTATGTATTTGGATCCGCTGAAATCGAATCCGAAGTCAGAATTGTCAGACTCGGTCATTTTTCACCACTGATCCCAAGAAACACCCCAAAAAAAAGTGGATCAGACCAGTGTATTCTTACCAAATACACAAAGATACACCGCCACTGGTATGGTCCTCTAGACAGACCATTTTTGGGATGGGTGTTCTTTGGGGGTTGGGGGTGAAAAACGAAGCAATCTGACAATTCTGACTACGGATTCGGTTTCAGCGGGTCCAAATACATTAGGATACACTGGTATGGTCCGCAGGCCAGACCACCTTTTTAGGGGGGTGTTTTTTTGGAGTTGGGAGTGAAAAAAGAAGCAATCTGACAATTCTGACTTCGGTTTCAGCGGGTCCAAATACATAAGGATACCCTGGTCTGGTCCACAGGCCAGACCACTTTTTTTTTGTGTGGCTGTGTAATTAGAAAATAATTGACTAAATGCATTGCAATGCAATTCAACATGACCGACGTATGCACCATATAACGATAACAAATTTTCATATTCAGTTAAATTATTAATGAGCTGTGTATAAGATGGGTCACAAACAACAAAACACCTTCATAATATTAGAAAATAAACAAATAAACAATTGCCGTCACCTAAAATGGGAATAACATGTTGTTCTACGATGAAAACTGATTTAATCAGGTCTCTTCGGTCAACTGCGTCCTCTATAGGCGCAATTTGATATAGTAGGTAGTGCAGTAGCTTTATTTTAAAAACAGAATCATCAAAATCATCGGTCCAGTGGGAGACGCTGCACAGTGTGGTGAAAAAAAAAAAAAATATATATATCGTTCAAAAATCGCTGTACTTAGACCTCAGACTATATTGAATCATTTTATATATTTTTTAAATGTTCGTTATTAAATTACTCAACAAACTCACAAGCCAGATTTTCAATTTTTCAAAAATTTCCAAAGAAGTTTGAATTTTTATTTAAAATTTTGAAAAATCAGGTACAAAAATCAAAAGTCTTGATAGATCAACAGGTAATTAAAAAACGAAGAGTAAAAAAATTTTTCGATTGCTTAAGTATTAAGGACCTGCAGACTCCAGATTTTCGATTTTTATCCTATATTTTTCAAAATTATTGATGAACATTCAAACTTCTTCGAAAAATGTTGAAAAAATCAGGGACAAAAATCGAAAATCTGGCTCGAGAGATTGCTGAAGAATTAATAACAAACATTAAAAAAAAAAATAAGATCCAATAAATTCTGAGGTCTACAACGATTTTTGAACGGTATTTTTTTTCCACTCCACTGAAAAGTAAGTCTAAATATGAAGAATACAACTCAAATCAAATATGAAACTTATTTACGGCAGGATTTTTTTTAAATAAAGAACAATTTTTTTTAACCGACATATTACGAGAATATTCGAAGATTTAGCGGGGTCGCCGGTGATATCAATTAATTCACAAACAGGGTATTAGTTCTGCAGTAACATTCACATGGTGCCCAACAATAGTTTCCTTCACTATGTAGAAGATAAATAAATAAAAGAAGCTATTAAAAAGGTTAAAAAAAAATTGAACCGTCTTCAAAAAAATCTTCAAAAATATCTCTAAAAAGTAAGAAATAAAATTTCAGTTTTACAAATATATGCCTATTAAAGGAAAGTAACAAGGAACTGTACTTTGTTACCTATAGTCCACTCAAATTAGGAAAAAAAAAACGTCGTTTTAGAGAAAAATTCTGAACAGCGGTTTCTCTGCATAGGAAGTAAGTATTCAACTTTTAGAACAAGGTTTTGCTTATGCGCAGAAAAAAAGACATGATTTTTGAGATATATACATATATATACGTTTTTTCGTGTTTTTTTTTATTTGGACGTATATATCTCGAAAAGTACGCGTTTTTAAGGCTAAACAAACAAAGGTGCGTTCAGAATACGATTTCCTACAAAAAAAAAGGTGCTATACATTTTTTTGATTATTCCGGAAAAGCGACATTCTTTAGTGAAATAATTAAAGAATTTCACTCTAACGCTAAACATTAGGCAATATAGAAATAGTCCCATCGGCAGGCTTCCAGACGAGATGAAACGTCAAAAGGTTCGGTTAATGTTCGTATGAAGCCGAAAATTGTTTAATTTTGATTGGTACGTCCGCCGATGACGTATATTTGAGTTCGTTTAGTTGAAATATGGGGCGAAGTAGACAATATTTTTATTTTTAAAATATCTATTTAAAATTAAAATATTATACGATATGACATGCATATACAATATTTATTAGGTGTCAATAAATGATTTATGACATAATAAACGTCAAGTTCAATTACGTGGGAAAGGACCATTTGGTGCAAAAATATCTAATTTCAAAATTGGCTGCGGTTTTCATCTACAATTTGATTTTAAAAAAAATCCTGACGTGATAGGGCAAAATAAGTTTCAGATTCGACAATATGTCTCCGTCAGTTGGTCTGAAGTATTTTTAACTTCTCAAAGAATTTTTGTTTTGTTCTAAGAACAAAAGATTCGGTCTTAATTTGTCTTGTTCTGGACAGTAAAAACAAAAACGGAACATTCCCAATACATGCATTATTCAACTACATGAAATCTAAAAATCTTAAAGATTATTACGAATTTGAGTATATTTATAATGTAATTTAATTCAGTTATATATCCATTGTATCTCATACTTCGTACTGTTAAGTTTCACACACACCAGTATTCTACGTATGTACTGTTAAAGTATGTGTTGTTAACAAAACAATACGTATAACGTTCTTAGTAATAGTACCATAAATAGCCATGTGTACCTATAACGATTTCCACCGACAGTTGTTTACTAATGGATTATATAATAATAATTAAACAATTTAATACAATGCATATGCATATGGTTTTCATCGAACGGTGACGTGCTTAAAATAATCAAGACATGACTCAAAAGTAGCTTCCACCTCCATTACACCTTGAAAACCAACACCGCAAAGACTTTCCGGTAACAAAAAACGGTATCCGTGAGAATCTGCCATTCCTTTCTCTATTTTGTCCCTCTCTAGCTTTGGATTGGTTCAAAACTATAATTATTTGTTATTATTATTTGGAACACTAACCTGAGGCATTTTTAAACACATAATATGTAACAATGAATGCAATAAATCAAAATTTATTATTGTAAACTTACATTAGCCATATGTATACAGTTTTTTATCATGAATAAATTATAAAAAAAAATTACTTTAAGGAAATTTGATATATCCTTAATTATATAGGTAACACTATGAAATAATAATAGTAATAATACAGGGTGTTCCTTAATGACCTGCTAATATTTCAGGGTGCGATTCCTTAGATCTCATTTTATGAAGAAAAGCTCAAATGAATATATGTCCGCAACGGATTATTTTTTTTTTTGCTACAGGTATTGAATTATTTTTTTTAATCGTAATATTTTAATATCCCAGAAAGTACTTTAAATATTATTTTCAATTTTGGTATGTGTTAATAGGATATAAAACCACATATTTTAGTTAAGAAAAAAAAGTTATTTAATCGCTCCACCAGTGGTGTCCCGGCAAACATGTCCTCTGATATTTTATACCAAAAAAAGTGGTAAGCCACTGACTTCTTCCATGTGGATATTTTTTCTAATTAGCCTGGTCAATTCTATATGAAAACGGTCTCTTGCGTTTTTCTCGCACAGTTCTTGATTAAAGCAATTAAAATGAGGTATGGTACCGGTTTCAGTGACGAAGACCTCGATCGGCGAAGTTAAGTACGCCGAGGGAGTCCGTCACTTGAATGGGTGACGTAACTCATCTCGCCGTCCTGGTTAAGTGGTAGAGTAAAAAAAAATGTAAAATGTTTTCTTAACCGCTTCTCAAGTCACCGAAGTAACTCCTTGAAAATCCAGAATGAATTTGTGTTAGGTAAAAAGAAACGAGGCCCTACGGCTTATAGTGGAGTCCGAACCACGGGATAATTTTATAATTAAAATTATTTCGCGATGAGCAGGGATTGAACCTGCTTCGCTAGGTACGCCAGTATGCTAGTTAGACGCGCTAAACCACTGAGCTACCGTCCCCAGTAGCATTAGCTAAACTTCGCCAGGACGTTAATATAAAATAAGGCATTAAAAAAAAATTAAATTCAAACTGATTATTATTAACATTGATAATGATAAATTTTGTTTTACAAAACTGTTGGAAATGGCCCGCTTCACTTAGTAGGCATGCTTCCGCCCGCACAGTGTGGAATTTTCTTAATCTAGACGGACAAAATACCATTTTGGCAAGTGTATGATATTTTAATAAACATCTTAATTCCTGAAAGTGAAATGATCAAACTTCATAAGCATATATATATTTTTTTATCAGCAACATTCAAAACATCCGAACAAGTGTCGTAAACTGTCGTGTTTTTTTGTTCATGCTATACCAAGTATTAAACTGAATTGACACGCTTCGACTTCTTAGTTGAGTGCAAGTGTTCCTGTGTACATGTAGTTTAGTGACAATATTATTTTAATGGTATTTGAAGGTATGTGGCAATATATATATATATATATATATATATATATTTTTTTTTTTTGAAAAATTATTCTATAAGTTTAAAAAAGAAGATAAAAGTTTAAGCTTGAGATGACATAGAAAAATTATATTTTATAAATAAATAACTAAACTTTTAGTTTAGACCTGCGCACACTACCCTCAACTTCTCATAATCAAAAAAAGGTTAGTTCGTGTACTTCTAATATCAGAAAGAAAAAGTTGCGCGAGCTTGCGCTCACACTTGTTTTTTCTTAATTTCAGAATGAGCGTCGAAATTTCTCGAAGATCAATTTTTGAGATATGGGTCTCTAATCCCAGGCAAAGCAAGTCAGATGCCATAATGTCTTGCAGCAATATAGGGCAATATAGGGCCTGACATTGTTTACCAAGCTGTATCCTATGCTTCAAAGGAAAATATTACCCCTGTTACATGCGCTAAGCCCCCAAAAGATTTGAAGAGTCCAGCTACAAAAGTAAGAAAAGTAAAATTCTTCATCTAGTTAATTCTGCTTCTCACGAAGAACTATCGCTTGCAAGTGCAATAAAGTTGCATAAAGTAGGTAAAAGGGATTCAGCGTCGATAGTTAAAGAACTCAGCAATGGAAGCAATGTCAGGCAGCAACAAACTACCACCAAGCCAAGAATCATTATGTTTTAAAAATCACTCCTGTTGTCTATTCGATTCAGCCCATCTTTGCCCTATCTTGCATCAAACAAGGTCCACTGGCTTATGAATGGTTACTTAACTTTTGTAAAATATAAGACATTATGGCATCTGACTTGCTTTGCCTGGGATTGGAGACCTATATTTGAAAAATTGTCCTACGAGAAATGTCGACACTCATTCTGAAATTAAGAAAAAACCAGTGAAAGCGCAAGCTCGCGCAACTTTTTCTTTCTGATATTAGAAGTATACAAACTAACCTTTTTTTTATTATAAGAAGTTAAGGGTAGTCTGCGGAGGTCTAAACTAAAAATTTAGTTATTTATTTATAAAATATAATTTTTTCATGTTATCTCAAGCTTAAACTTTTATCTTCTTTTTTAATCTTATAGAATAATTAAAAAAAAAATTATATGGCCAAAATAATATTGTCACTAAAACACATGTAAACCGTAGGAACACTTGTACTGAACTAAGTGTCAATTCAGTTTATCCTTACTTAGCATAGCGTGAACAAGAAAACACGACAGTTTACGACACTTGTTTGGATGTTTTGAATGTTTCTGATAAAAAATATATATATGCTTATGAAGTTTGATCATTTTACTTTCATTAATTAAGATGTTTATTAAAATATCATACACTTGCCAAAATGGTATTTTGTCCGCCTAGATTACGAAAATTCCACACTGTGGCCCGTCTTCGCATCGAATTGTGCACTCGTTCAAATATTCCTGACGTATTCCGTATTGTTTCACATGGGGCAACTATTCGCTCTCTTAAATCATCTAAAGTGTTAATAGTCTAGGGGCCACACTAGTGACAACTGTTTCACACGGAGGTGTATAGAGAATTTCTCTTCAAAACTGAGTTCTTAGATGTCTAAGGATAAGGTTTGGTTTGGGTACGCGTTTCTGGCATGGGGAGGTTTCTCCAAATATGGCCGCCTTGTCCATATGTACTTTTACCAGAAAATGATCCATATCTCGAAAAGTAGTGCTCGTAGCGGAAAATTACAAGGTATCAAAATTGATAAGAGCATTATTTTACTTGTTATGATTACATGTTATTAAACCATGAAAAAGTTGTAATTAAAAAAAAAAGATTTTATTAATAAAAACACTACATTATTTGCAACATTACTAAGAATGATAAGAAGATTAAGCGACTATTATATTTTAATGTGACTAATAAAAGTTAATTCCAATTATTATGGCATTTTGGAAGTTCACAAACACAGAAGCTGGAGCAGAAAACTTCATTCTTCCTACATATACAGATGTTTGGCCGTGCACAAGTCTTACATGAACAAACGTGAGAGAAATCAGGAGGAAGTTGCTCGGTAATAATTTAAGGAATCCATCCTGTTTCCATTTGCTCGTATCCATAGTCACCGGAATAAGGTATGCCTAGATCTTCTAATAGACCACACCACTGGTTAGCCTGTAAATATGCCCGCTTGATGCATAGCGCCGTACTAGATAAAGTCGGTGAAGGCTTGGTGAAGTCTAAACTTTTCATTCGGTGGTATTTAAAAATTCTTAAGTAATTTTTCTAAAGTCTTTAGATAACATCCTTGTCAAAAACTCTTCAGCATTTTCAATTATTGTATTTGACAGTTCTTCTTTACCAAAGTCTTTTAACAAGTATGTGCAGTCTTTGGCCACTTTTAAAGCTGCGTGCTTTGTGCCAAATTTGCATGTAGTGTCACATCCACTCAGTGAGTAAATAGCAGGAAGTACTTCAATGACATGATTTGAAACAGCCTGACATACATCATGTACTGGAATAAATCTTAAAGTCTGTCCTACCCCAGAATAAGTCCAAAGTTCGTTCAAACCATTGGCTTTAAACTCTTTCTAAAAATAGTAAACGGCACACACAAATACATCTGTGTCTGATGATGCTATTAAGACACTTTCAACATTTGAGTGCTTAACGGCATGATTTATGTGAAAAAATATCCTTTCATCGGCGTCTTCAAGTGTATAATATAATAGGTTCTTCTGTACCAATATCTGCTTCTACTTTGAGTGCTTCTTCTCCAGCCATACCATTCAAAGAAACTACTGAACTTGATAGTCTGCCCCTATGTTGAATAATATGGTTTCGGCAAAAATGTTGAAAGTGTGTCTTGTTTTGAATTGAAGCCCAAAAAGCATCCATGTCTTTCGGCAAAGGTGTCACACTGCTTGAGATTGTCATGTTGATTGGATCCTTTTCATGCGTCTCAATCTTTCTGCAGTTTTTATACTATTCTCGTCATATAGATCGAAGACGATATCAACACAATTCAAATAAGACATTTTACGACTCTAAAAAATACAAATTATATATATTTCAATGTAATATAATGTTATTTATATAAACCTTAACGCATCTAATGTAAAATGATCTACTGATCAATTTTAGTCCTTTTTGATTTTCAGCTACGAGATATAGGCCATTTTCTGATAAATCTTCATATGGGCCAGGCAGCCATCTTGGGAGAAATCTCCCCATACCAGAAACGCGTACTCAAGGTAAAACGTATCCTTAGGCATCTGGAAACTAAGTTTAGAAAAGAAATTCTCTATACACCTCCGTGCAATGTGGTCCTGCACTATAATGGGAGTTTTATACACCAGGGTTATAAGATGAGCCCACAAAGAGAAATCCAAACTATTGAGATCGGATCTTGCTGGCCATTGCTGAGGTCCTCCGCGACTTATCCAACGATTAGGATAAACCACATGTAAATAGTCGTGAACAAGTACACCGAAATGAATATGAGCTTTGTGTGTATGTATCACATTTGATTCCCTAACGCAATTGGTACAACTTCAAGCAACATAGGTAGTTCTTCTTGGAGAAAATGAACGTAAGATTGTCCATTCAGGCGTCTTGGTAGAAAAAAGAGACTATAAGATTATTACCAATAATTCCTAGACATACATTAACCGAAAATTGCTCTTGGAAATGGGTTATGGCATGGGGGTTTTCGTCCGCCCACATATGGTTACTATGGAAATTTTGAATGGTATTCCTAGAAAAATTTGCTTCGTCTGTAAACATAACTTGTAACTGGAACTGCGGATTTAGTGTAACATTCTGAAGGTGACACGGACAGAAGTTCACACGTTGTGGAAAATAAAATTCGTCAAACAATTTGATGACAACTATTCTAGCAATCTTCCTCGTACTCGTCTCAGGATGTTCGTCGATTTCTTGCAGCACCGCTTCCTCAATTTCGGATGTTTTGACAGTTCGAGGCCTACATTTCGAAGTACCTTTTTGGAAACTACCAGTTTCACAAATAATCCACTGCAATTAGTATTTTTCTTCGGACCAATTCATACAAAAGCAAATGTTGGTTTTCCAGGTAGGTTCGGGTGTCATTTTAATAAGGTCTCAAAAGTCCCCGAAGTGGGAGTGTAAGGATAAAATTTGGCAACGCTGTAAAGGGCTAAAATCGTGCTAGGAAACGAATTTTTCGAGATATCTCGGTTTTCATTGCCTCTACGACAAAAATACATTAGACCAAAGAAAGCTATGGAAATTCTCTATAAAAAAGATAGAGGGTCTTTTTTTCGTATATGCAATAGTTTTCTTGAAAATCTTGCATTGAATTTGAACTTATGAGAAATTATGGATAATTTAAGTACTCTATTCCACACCACCCTTAAGGTATAGTACCAGGCGCTTTTTTTATGTGGTTTCCCCGATAGGCCTAATCCACGACTGTCATACTTATTAAAATGTTGTCAAATTAATAATTTCCTTCTTGTTCGTTTTCTCCTTCTATAAATTCATCGATTCGTTCGAGGAAATCCGAGTCAATCTGAGAACTTTCAGTCTCTGGTTCAGTGACGGCTTCTATTTCTGACGAGTTTTCAATCGGTTCAGCATTCAACCAAGGTTTTCCATAGCAGTTGCCGCAAACTGGTGAGCAATTAAGTCCCAACCTCCGACAGCCACACAATGGTCCACAACCTTTCGTACAGTTGCAGAAAATCGTCTTCAGAAGGCAATCAGATGCAGGAAGTTGGGATGTTGTTTTTTAACCACAATATGGTATCTTTCAACATCCATCCCCACTCTTTAGGATTCAATACATTACACAACCATTTCTGTACATGAAAATAAACACGAAATAGGTGCTGTTGAGCTGCGTCATGAGTGGGTGGTAATGAATTCAATTTCACTGGTTTGCTTTTGCTCACAGCTTACCTTAAGAATACCGATAGTTATCCATGGAAACTTCTTTAACTGGAGCGTTATAGATTGCGAGGAAAAATTTTATCCCATTCGAAGTAACTATGTCAGGACAAGTACCAGTCTTGCTGAAAACTTCAGCTACAAGTTTCAAGTCCTGCCGTTTTTTCATCACTTTCAAATCTGCAGTCTTGCCTTTATTAAACAGAGCAGATATAGTGTCACACCCAGAGAATGCGTGCAAACACAATATGTGATCTCGAATATCTTTATGGTGATCAAAGCTTCGTGAAGAATAAATTTTTCGTTGGACCTTCCCTCTGCCTGGTTTGAGGAGAAAAATGTCTTTATTAATAGGTGTACGAGCAGTTAAAATTATAAGAAAATCCATATCTTCCCCAACCACAACCATAGTATTTTTACATGATTCCTCAAGCGCTGTTTCGACTATCAAAATGTCAGCATCATCTTCAGCATGTCTAACAATATAATTATTTGCCTCAAACTTTTCTGTCAACATCGAAATCAATCTGGTTTTATTTTTATTATTGGAAAGGAGCTTCTCTTGGCTTACAGTTGCAACCATCTGCTCATCAAAGTAAATGTCAACAGATGAAGCTTTTGAGGACCGGCGAAGCTGCTCCATAGCTTTCACACTGTTGCTAATATTTTCATAACCATCAAAACCAATAATAGAGTTCGAGCCAAAATGATTTTGCACATAATTAACATATGCTTGGCAAATAGCACCGTAGGTTTCATGTTGATGCCATATAACTCGGTGCAAGAGAAATCAACCATCAACGATATAAGTGGCATTTTGGAGATCTGGTTCAGATTCAGATGGCTGGAAATTGTCATAGAAAGTTCACCTGTTCGTCTTGCGCATACCAACTTCGTCAAAGAGTGACACCGGATACGGAGCTAATTCATACTCCAAGTAGGTGCGAAGCTCTTCATTTGTTCTCTTCATGACAGTAATCATTTGAAACAACAATAATGGATCAATGGGCATTGTGGTATCATGGACTTTAACATTGCTATTGACAGTTAATAGTGGAAGCGATATATCCTTCCTAATTCCTTCTTAATTCCTCCGATGTGTACACTATTTCCCCTCAGCGGTTGCCCCCTCGGAAATATTTATCTGGACGTTTAACCGAGAAAAAATCGTTGGTGAACTTCTGGAAAGCTGCGCTATCCATTGAATTTTTAAAATTTTCCATCTCTTGCACTTATAAATGTGCAGATTTTGCGTAAAGAAAATGTCCAGCCGCGTGAAAATATCGAAGCACTTGAAAACTATAGCGTATAAGAAAAAAAGACCCTCTATCTTTTTTATAGAGAATTTCCATAGCTTTCTTTTTGGCCTGATGTATTTTTGTCGTAGATGCAATGAAAACCGAGATATCTCGAAAAATTCGTTTCCGAGCACGATTTTAGCCCTTTACAGCGTTGCCAAATTTTATCCTTACACTCCCACTTCGGGGACTTTTGAGACCTTATTAAGGACACCAGAACCTACCTGGAAAACCAACATTTGCTTTTGTATGAATTGGTCTGAAGATGCCGCTCATTTTTCACTAAATGCAGTGGATTAAAAGACGGCGATGAATAGTCGAAAAGAATCGGCTATCTGGCACGGCACGATTAGGATATCTTTCCTGATACTTACCATATACGTAATGCATTGTCGCAATTCCCGCATTCGTATAATTCACCATATTTACTGAGATATGCGAATAAAAACAGCGAAAAAATAAAATAAATTCTATGAAACACTAAAAATCGAAGAAATCATGAGATGGTTTTGAACACCAACAACTTACTTTATGTCAACAAAGATTGTTTTGAAAACGATGTTTGTAAAAACGTCATTTATTCCAGGATATGAAGACTGCATGTAGGACCATAATTAAATATCAATTACCGATTTTATTTGAAAATTATGGCATTTCGTTTTAACGTGTATCATTTAATTGTTATAGCATTTTAGAATTGCCGCCATAATTTTTATGCCTTTATTTTACTGATAATTCGATATTTACGATCATAGTTTAGTATACATTTTATTATACACCCAATGTTTTAGCAGAGAAGGGTAAATGAAACTTTCCATTTAAAAGTTTTCGGAAGGAAATTTTGATAAAATGAAAGTTTCCAATAAAATACTTACATATTTGAAAGTTCTTAAAAGTCCAGGAAAGTTTCCTTTGGAAAAAAATTTAAAATAAATCAGTGATTTTTTATTTTTTTTAAATCATGATTTTTATCAACACTAGTTGGTAACAGGCTGATGTTACCAAATCATGATTAAAAAAAAATAAAAAATCGCTGATTTTTTTTAAATAACCATGATTTTTTGCATTTTTCTTTTTCGCCTCTTTTTCGCCTCTTATTAACTAGTTTACCCTGAAGCATTAATCGTTCTAAGTTTAAGGTACGTGCGAATGACTTAGGCGAGAACAGGACACACTCAAAACAGACATCTGATAGGAATTACAATCAAAATCGAGTAGCATCCTTCGGCTAATATCGGAAGCCGAAACACATTTTAATTCTATACTTTGTATCGCTAGCTGTCTGATCATGATTAACTATACCTTGTAATAAACACTAAAAATATTAAGTTTCTTGTCACTACACGCACCACGTATCATTGGCCACAAAGTAAGCTTTAACTATGCCATTTTACTGACGCTAGAACATACACTTAGTATAAAAGTTGAATATTTAGATCGTCTTAAGTTACATAGGACATCATTAATCCTTTTTCCGAAGTAAATAAACTTCAGGCTATCTTTGACAACCTACGTATAAAAGCATGAAGAAATAAAATTAGTGAACCCTATACAACGAATATTGGTTGTGACATTCGCCCTACTTGTCTGCCCTTGGCCTCAAATTATGAATATAATGAAGACTTTACACAAATTTACTGACTGGTATTTCTCAACAGAAACATCCTTGGTTTCCATGGAACAGATGGTAAAAATATAGTTGGAAGACCTGACATATCTGTCTATAAACATTTAAATATAGAGCATACACGCCCGTTTAATAAAATACTAAGTGTTCTAGTATTAAAAAGACTGGAACTTTAAAATTTTGTTGGTCTTTCAATGTGTTTAATAGATAGGAATTTGTATTAGTGCGAGAGCCCACCCACAAAAATGGAACACATAAGCTGAAGAGTCAAAAATTGATATTTCGGCTCATTTTTTTTACGCCTGCAACAAAATTGAAAGGAATATACTGATTTTTCTTATTATTTTATTATTAAACCCTTAGCAATTCGTTTTTGAAGTAGCCATGACAGGTAGAGTACCAAATCTCAAATGTCTATCTCATCTGCAAGTGGGAAATTTTCTAATGGCCGCCTTAAAAGAATCACCCTGTATAACTTTAGTATGAGCCTAAAACAAATTATATTTATTATACGGAGTGTCAAATATAATTTTTTACTGTAAAATAGTTTTAGATGTAGCGCCAACATACAGACGGACACACATACATACATACATACATACATACATACATAGTCAGACGGACGGAAGTTTCTGGTTTTCGTAATCTGCATAGTCTGAAACGTGAAATATGAAATCTTGGAGAGTGATTTTTTCAAACAACTTCTCTTCGATAAGCGAGGGAAGTAAAAAGATATTTTCCAAAAATGCTGTGATTGGTTATACAACCAGAAATTATGTCTATTATCTCTTCCTAATTTATTTATATACTTTTTTTCTTAAAGAAAGTAACAAATTAATTTTAAATTTACATGCATTAAAATGATCCTCACATCAGTATTTTGATCCTCGAAAGAAAATGGCTTCGTCGTATAGATTTCTGTCATAATTTTCTCGCCTTTACATCTGATGGCAGGGAAATAATAACAAGTTTATTAGGAGTTTGCATCAATGTATTTCCACACTTTGAAACTATGCAATATACTTTTGTTTTTTATTACCACCCATTCTTGTGTTGCTGCCATACACTGAACTGTAGATCGACTGATGTGACGTCACGTTTGACCACGCCCCGTTTCGCGGCGCACTACATTTGATAATTAAATTGAGTGAGAAGCCGTTGGAATAAAAGTCTTCATACATCTACTACTTGAAACATAAATGCTCAAAACGTGTTCGTAGTTAGTAGTCCCAAAAACGCCTAGAGCCTATCAAAGTTGACCAATACAAATAATTTTTTTTTATTTTCCTTAGAAAATTTCTTAACGATCCCTTCCGAGCTTTTTTGATGAAAAATACTCTGCGTTAACAGAAGCTGGTTTACATTCTATTGATGTAAGAAATTGCTTTTTTCTTAAACCTCAGTGAAATCAATATTATAAGTAATAAGAAATCAAAATAAAGCTATAAAAAATTAAAAAAAAAAAACGTTTATCTACTCTTATTAGGTTATATACTAATTAATGAACTGCTTTTGATCAATTAATAGTATCCATAAACAAACAGCGTGAGTTATAATGCGTGAGTTATTATAACTCACTAGGTACAGAGCCAATCACCTTTATCTTCATGCCTAGCCAGTCCAATCGACGTAAACCGCAACACACGAAGGTGGAGCCAGGGAGGTAGTGACAGATTATTCGCGTTAATATCTATAAAGATTTTCTGAAATGTCACAAAATGCTACTTTTGATTCATTCGTGCCGAGCCGAATTTTCGAATTTCGCCGTGCAATTTACGATCAGGTTTATCTGGAAGACCTCCTCTTTACGTCGCGACATCGTACGGCCGTCCCAATGGTGTTTTTTGAAAAATATGAACGTGTCAAGATTGCATGTTATTGCAATTTTTTCCACTCCGAAATGTAAGCTGTTTTTTGTTACTTTTCGCAGATATCTGCGAAACGGTGGGAGTTAGCTTGAAATAAAAAACAAGGTCAAACGAGTATTTTGCATTACGAATCTTTTGCTACTATCAGAATTTTGATTTTTTATTTTCGTTTCGGAGATAACTAACTACTGAAATGTTGGCCATGTACGACAAAAAATCGCAAATTTTGAGCTTCTACAGTTGGCAGCTTTTTAATCTTGGCTCCTACGCCAAAAGACTATTCTAGTTAACTTAAATAGAATTAAATTTGCTAAAACCCTTTTTTTTTATTTTTTGAATTCCGACAAAAATGAAGGAATTAGAGGGGGCGGGATCTTGGACTTTTTTTTTTTCGGTAAAATTTCTTAATTTTGTCACCGTAATTAATCGGTAATTAACTGAAATCGATCTCATATACGATGTTCACTTAATATCATGTACTACTTTGACGCTCCCGTTAATCTTGGCCCTTCGAAACAAAGGTTTCTGAGAAAAAATATTTTTTTAAGATTTACATACACTATAGGAAAACGTGTAATTTCTTACATTTCCTCGAATATATCGATAATTACCGTTTTTTTCGAAAAATTTGTAGACAGCTTATGTAAAGAGAATTGATTGAGCTTTCCAACGCTTTTTTAATTTGGTAATGGTAATAACTCACTTGATGAATTACAGCACTCGCCTACGGCTCGTGCTGCAAACTTTCATCTGCATGAGTTATTACCTACATTACCGCTCATTGAATAATATACTATTATTGTAAATTTTACATGTCAATAAATTTTTTATAGCTTAAAGCCCCAATGTGCGATGTAAAGCTAAAAATATCCCGAAAAGCATAAGACCTAGGAAGCTGAAATCTTGCAGGCAGCTATCCCTTAAACGAAAGAGTTGTATGAACATCTTGGTGTCATTTTCACCGGGGGTTCACCTACCCCGCAATTTACTTATAGAAATTGCCAAAAATGTGATACTTTAGCTTTTGCGAAGTGGGATCGACTTCGCCTTTGCTCTTTCAATACTACATTATTAATGTGGTTGAAGGCTCAGTGGTTGAGGGAAAGGAGGAATCAGTATTTTAGGCAGGAGGGGGTGGAGAGGTGGGCCTGAGTTCAAACGTGCTTAATTGAGTTTTTTATCCGGGAAAAGTGTGTAACTCCATTGGGTCTTAGTCAGACCATCGCTTACCATTGACACTAACTTTCCTTGTACCTCCAAGAGGCGATAGCTCCGATCATCTCGGAGTTTGTCATAATCATGTTCCTTTGTTAAAAACTTACAAAACACGGGTCTAAACTGAAACATTGTCTTAACACTAGAACGACCGAATTTTGTCCTGTAGGGAATTTATTTTTTCGGTTCCTCTTTTTAAATTTTCAACCGCCATTCAAACTCACAGCTGCCTGTGGGTTTGAGTGACGGTGAAAAGCACCTCCAAAAAAATTGATGCAAGTACATATGAGCTTTCGGAATATAAGCCGGCTATTTAAATATAAAGCAATCAGTAATAACACAAATTGATTATGCAAAATGCATTATTGAGAGTTTTGTACAAGTCCGGTATTCGATACGTAATTTTAAGCCCTCTCCCCCTTCAGAGCAAATTATGAGGCTAATACAAATTTAATTACCTGCTTTAAACAAGTAAAGTTTTGTAACAATTAGAGAAACTCAATAATTGTATAACGTATTTATAGTAATAAAATTGTATATATACTCGTAAATTTGTTAAGAAAAAACTTAATAATAGTTTACTGCAAATTGTTACAAAATATAGTTTACCCAATACACATATCCTATAGGTTCAATAGGTATATCGCTAAACAGAGACTTCCATACAGTATTGATTAAGTAAAGATTTTAAGTGTAACAAAGGATATCATGAAATGGTATGGTGCAAATTTTTAATAACAAACTTGAGTAATTCCAGCAACGGCTAATTTTTGAAAGGCGTTTTTGATTTTTATGCTTGGCTTATTTAAATTGGATAGTTCAAATCTGCAAAAAAAGTATAGATTATATTAATTTAGAAACGAAGGTTTACAAAACTGTTACCTATCACAAATTTTACATTACAGTTGTTCTATTAGTCAAGCTTAAATAAATTAGACAGTTTAATTATTCTAACCTTTACCCAATCTCCATTTTTTTTGGAATAACACAAATATTTAAACACTTTTGTCAACAACTAGTCGAGTCTTAAATCAATATTCATAAGTGCTCTCGGCACTAATTATTGCTCTTATAGAAAAAAACCGTTTGAGGGAAATCAATGATATTTGCCTACTCGCTAATCCCACCAGCTCTAATCCAGGTGGGCTGACCAGCGCACAGTCAGTGGCACGAATCGTGATTTTTTCGTTCAAAATTATCTAGAGCACTTGTTTCGCAACGGATTGAGATACAAAAAACGTAAGATAGTGAGGTGGCTTAGAGCAAATACTAGACAGAATCATGACCTGTTGGATTAAAGCGCCAAATTTTGCACAGTTCTTATATACCCTCAGTACTATTCAATTCAGGAGAGTGCCCGATTTCCACCATCTTGAAATTCGACGCTATCTTTGTTTTCTTTGGGCTGTAACTGTAAATTTTCGACTTTATTTGGTTTTTACTAAATATCTCCCCAACTTCTGGGTTTGTAGCAAAAAGAATTTAATTTAAACTTGCTGCAATTTGAGACCAGAGCCGTTTCTGTAAATTTAATATTTTGCGAGATACAAGCTTCTAAAGTTTTGGAGTTTTTCAGGTTATTGCGAAAATCAGTTGGGCTTACAGCAACACTATTCGAATCAATTT
Organism: Rutpela maculata; assembly: GCA_936432065.2. NCBI lineage: Eukaryota > Metazoa > Arthropoda > Insecta > Coleoptera > Cerambycidae > Rutpela > Rutpela maculata. Next base: position 63,170,818 of record OW386290.2, read on the forward strand.
TAATCTAGACTAAATTTGCTACAACTTTAGACTAGATCTGCTTTTGTAACTTTAACATTTTGCGATATTCAAGCATGCAGACTTTCTAAATACGACGCCATCACATTTTTCTTCCAGTGTTTCTGGCAGTGGAAGAGAGGGAAGGGAGAAAGGAGAAAAGTCACAAGGGAAACCACACTCCCCAAAAACTTTGTTACATTCCTGAATAATTCAAAGAACAAGACAGAACTGTTTACCCTACTAACTGATGCAGTCGCAAAAATAGCAGTGCACCGATGTCTGAAACTGACCACGAAGAAGCTGATACCAGAATGTGTCTTCATATATTGGATGCATTACAAAAGGATACAACCAACATCCTCATAAGTACAGTTGACCTAGATGTTATTGTGGTACTAGTAGGCATCTTTTTCGAGCTACAAACTTACAAACCTAATATTCAACTTTGGATTACGTTTGGTAAGGGTAAACTTCCGATATTATCATATCAACGCCATCTGCCAAGAGCTCGGAGAAAATATGTCGCAATCATGCTTTCACGTGTTCAGACACTACATCACAATTTTTTGGTAAGGGGAAAAAGTCTGCATGGAAGACATGGAAAGAATACCCTCCAGGCACTGAAGGATTTATCTTCTCTGCAAAACATCCATTTCATCCAGTAGATACTAAAACAAAGGCATTTGAACTTATAAAACGATTCATATGCATCCTGTACGATGGCACAACAGAACTTGACAGCATCAACAAGCTCAGAGAGGATCTCTTCACACAGGGAAATAAAGTAAAGATGATGCAAAGTCTACCGCTCACACAGGATGCCCTCATTCAACACACTAATCGCTGCATCTATCAATCTAGCATCTGGTTAACCAGTTTGAAATTGAAATCACTCCAAAATGCACCTACTCAGGCTAACTTTGGATGGAAAAGAAACGATGAGACATGGCAACCAATTTGGATGTCTATACCGGAAGCAAGCAAAAGCTGTAGGGAATAAATCAAGTGCGGATGTAAGGTTGAACCCCTGTGCTCCAAGAATTGTGTTTGTAATAAGGCTGCACTTGCCTGAACACCTCTTTGTCATTACAAAGGCCATTGTGAACAGTAAACAACAACATTATAAATATAATTTTTATGATTATTTTCTTAATAGTTATACTGTAATTTTTTTATTGAAACGTTTGTAACATGGTCAAATACATTATCTCAGCAAATTGCGATTGTATCGATGTCTTTCTTTACTCACATTGTAGCCTATTTAGTCTTCTTAAATATTAATAAAATAATGTTTGCTGTAAAACTGACTGCATTGGAGACATTTAGGAAAACCGACAAAAATTTGGAGCATTAATCCAGCAGGTCACGATCTTTTCGCTAAGCCACCACACTAAGAGAGCCGATTTTTGAATTATGCTAACCAAAATTATTGAGCTTAGCCAAAATGGCAATTTTTTATTTAAATCTTAATAAAACCTATAAATAAAAAAATTTTTCTTATTCAATTTACATCAATCTTGTTACTCGGGGAGTTTTTGAGATCGCTGATTACGAATATCTAAATTGTCATAAACCAACCTGCAAGATGTCCGCCATCAATGGCGGTTATAAAATGCTAAAAAATGATGAAAAATTATAAATATTTTTGTTTAAGCTTATGCCCAGAAGTTTTGAATAATTCTGATAAGTACTTTTAAGTTAAAATAGATTAAATTTTAAGTCCCGGGAAGAAATTGAAGATGACGGATCCAATATGGCGAATCGTAATTTCTTATCCGATGTAACGGAATTTTTGTCGAAATCCCGTTACAGCTCCCTTTAGACATTATGTTTTATTAATTTTTCGCTGTTTGGCGATTAATTTTAAATATTTTGTGAAGTTTTTGAATTATGAAGTGAATCGCTGCAGTGTACGGCTACCTTTAACCATATCTCTGGTGCGTGGGTGTAATTAGGACAACTAGCGCCGTAATGAGGAATTTTATTACTACATGTTTGACGGTAAAATCGAGGGGAAAACGAAGGATCCTTGATGGAACTCTGCGACAGGGTGGTCGATGCTCTGATCCTGTGGTTTGGTAACATGGCGAGGTATGGTCTTGTGCATTTATTTTCTTATTTTATCTAGTTATTTTTCAATTATTTTATATAGCTAATTTAATTGAGAATGTATTTTAGCTTGTAAGTGGACATATTTTTTTTTTTTTTGGAATAGTTTATTAAACCGTGTATTTTGTTTAAAGGTTAAATACCTATTTTCGTAGCGATAATTAATTAACTTAGCGGTTAATTAATTATTATTATCGGCCCATTTGGCATTTTCTTTTTGTGTGATTATTTAATAATGATTAAATAATTATTATCGGCCCACTTGGCACTATCTTCAAATCTTTAATTGTGTAACGTAAGGGTTAAACAATTATAGATTGACCGTGGAGGTCACTATATTCTCTTTTGTGGTTCCTAGACAATTTTCTTGCTGTTCGATGCGTTTTTCTAGGTGAACTACATCCTGGTGTGTGAAGCACTAGAGAATATATGTTGGTGCAGGAATCAAGGGTGGACTTTTTTGGTTTAATGGTACCTAGGCTGGAACCAGGTTCGAAGCCGAATTTGTCCAGGAAATCTACCGCTGGGACACCTCTGGAAGACGCAAGGTGAGTGTTTTTTTCTTTCAATATCTTTTGATTAAATTTGTAGAGATATGAGCACTCACCGAACGTTTGTCCAGAGATTCCCAGAATTTGGGGGTTTCTGAACCAACAAACAATTTTCTTTCTTATTGTCTTTGGTGTAACTTGCATTGATGAATTAATTATATCGCTATTATTTTTTTCTTGTACCTAAATTAATCACTAATGTAAGTGTCGGTTTTTTTTATCTTACTCCAGTTGGTAGCTGGTAAATAAAATTTATCTTTTAACTATTTTACCTTATGTCTATCTGTTCACACCAAGTTTTTTAAAATACATCTATCTCGTGATTTATTTGTCACATAATGCACAAGTAACCATAGCTTCCATGTTATAAATTTTTTTGTCTGAATTCTGGTAGTGAAATCTGATTTTTTTTTACAAACCACATGTAACTATTATCTTTTTTGGACATTTTTGTCTTATTAAAATCATCACGTAAATTTTATCTTTTGGCTATCTTTTACCTTGAAGTAACGTAGATTATCTTATCTTTTGGCAGTAATTTTTTTGTAGATTACCTTTTTTATTATTATCGAGTAACTTCTTGTCTTTAGCTTAAAAGGCTATATTATAAATTTTGTTGTTTTTTTTGTTCATGAGATTATGCTAATCATATAATAGTGAATATTTAGTAAAGCCTAACTTTGTCTAATTTTTTAGGAATATTTTTCTTTACCGATTTTCGTGTGGATTTCACGTTACATTTTTTTTTTAACACGAAAATATAATTTCATGTATCTGTCATTTTGCAGAGAAAATGTTCTCGTAGTTTTGGTCATTAAAATTTTCTTTCCCTTTAACTTAATATCTCAGTACCTTGATTTATAGTTTAGTAATTTACAATTTCTATGTAGAATATTGTGATTAAATTTTGTAGTTACCTATTTAGTTTTAGCAAAATTTTATATCGGAGTACCTTGTACTTATTATCTATTATTTATCGTATTTCCAATTTTTTCTATCTTGCCCGACTGGTTTTAACCATTTATTCTCCCATTTTTATGTAAACACTTGGACCAAGCGAAGAGGAGTGACCCAGTACACGTATTCCATCGTATGAAGGAATTTGGTGGTTTGGGAAGCATCATCGTTGAGAGCGGACAGAGCATACTCCAAGCCAAAAGGAGAATTCCGGAGAGATTCCAGCTCAACATATGTCCCTCATAGTCCGAGACGTCGGCGCTTCCAGCCCCTAATCCTGTGACATTCAGCTTACCAAGTTACGTAAGAATTTTGGAAATTGTACTGTCTCTGAATAATTGGTCAGAAGAAAAGTTTGTAAAAAACCAGTCAAATTTGTAATTTTTTTATTCATTTAGTCAACTTAAAATTTTGTAACTATTTAACCTTTCACACTGATTTTTTTTTTGAATTTTTATGATCTATTATCTATTTTATCTTTGTACAGAAATAGTAAATTTTAACATTGTTGTAATATATTGTTCAATTTTTATTGTGTTTTTATTCTTACTCGTTATTGTATTCAAGAATATATTATCTTTCTCTCTCTCTCTCTCTCTCTCTCTCTCTCTCTCTCTCTCTTTGTAACGATTATTTATTTAAAAATACGCTGGCGTCCTTCAAGCCCAGTACAACTTGAAAAATTTACTTCACAACAACAAAAAAATAATAATAATTAACCCACAGACCTGCACTGAGCTAGGTAACTACACCTCTTGATTGGGGAATTTGAAATACACCAACAAAGTGTCGTTAGACCGATTTACATAAATCTTGTTTATCGGGGGTTTTTGAGGTCGCTGATTACGAATTGGATATCCAAATTGTCATAAACCAACCTGCAAGTTGGCGGAATCAATGGCGGCTTTGAATTGATAAAAAATTATAAAAATGAAATATTTTTGTTAAAGTTTATGCCGAGAAGTTGAATATTTCTGACATTGACTTTTAAGTTAAAATAGTCTAAATTTTAAGTTCCAGGAAGAAATTCAAGATGGCGGATCCAATATGGCGGCAATAAGATAATAAGACTAACTTAAAAATAAATTAAATGCATTAAATTAAATAGGTTATTCCTAAGAATTATTAAAAAAATTAAAAAGAACAAATTTTCTGAAATTTTCAAATATATCCAATATGACTGCCACACATTAATTATTAATCATAAATATGCGATTCAGTCCTCTATTAATTTTGAACATAACCTTAAGTAAATAGGTCATATTAATATTTCTTTTTTTATCTGCTAATAATATAATAAATACCTAACACCAAGAACTTTACAACAAGAATATTAAACCTAACATAACCTAAGGCAAGAGTTTTACACCGTGAACTTTAAACCTAATTTAGTGCAAAAATTTTTCGTCATTATTTAATTCCTAAATTTCTCTGTTTAATTTGTGTTGTTTATATTAATATTAATACTCCAATTGAGTTGATAATTTTTTCAGTTGCTGATTATCCTAAATACATTTGAATAATATTATTAGCAGATTTATGTAAATTGGATAAGAAAAAAGTTTTTTTCTTCAAGCGTATTAAAATGTTTAAATTATGTCACCAAAGACAGAAGTAGAAGTAGAACATTGTTTTACTAGTAACAAAATGTTAGTACCGAACGCCACCGTAGTGGACATTATTTTACTAGTAACATAATGTTAGTTCCGAAAGCGCCGCCGTAGTGGGTATTGTTTTACTAGTAACATAATATTAATACCGAAAGCCACCGGTGGCGCGCTATCCACTAGCCACTTGTCATATTGTGTCAACATGTAAGACTGTAGTTTGAATATTTGTACATTTATGATAAATAAATGAATTTTTGCATTTTAATACGCTTGAAGAAAAAATAGTATATATTACACGGAGTAGAACGCCTTTTTTTGTGTTTCGCCCAGTTTGCAAATCCTGGACTCAACACAAAAAAAGAGTGCGTTCTACTCCTAGTAATATAATATACTATTATTTGTAAGTTTTATTAAGATTTAAATAAAAAATGGTCATTTTGGCTAAGCTCAATAATTTTGATTAGCATAATTAAAAATCGGCTCTCTTAAGCTTTTTTTGAAATTAAATAACGAGTATTTAAAAAAAAAATTATCTCAATCGGTTGCGAAACCATGCTAGATAATTTTGAACGAAAAAATCACGATTCGTGCCACTGTGCAGCGTGTTAACTGATATTTTGTCAAACAAAAACTAATCAATCCTCGTCATAATTAATAATCGCAAGGTTAAAAGTAACAATAAATTGTAGCAGAATATTTCTAAAATCTGGTTAAAAGCAGACGTTACGCATTGAAGTCAATTAAAAATGAATTTTATTTGAAAGTTTCAAAGTAGGAACTGACGATTATTATCAAGGTAATCTTTTTGCATCTAAATAAGATACCTACCCACACACGTGCTGTGCACCTTGGGCTATGGATAATAGGAAAATTAAACAACAATATACCTGAGGAATACAATTTTTATTTCTTTCTTTCTACCGTCCCGCACTCTCATCGAACAGGTTGGCTGTTTTGCCATTAAGGTAAATGAATATGCCACACAAAGGAATCCTCGTTTTTATGGCCGTGAATGAGATAATTAATGATATATTAATAAATTATAAACAAGTGTGTTTATTACTCATTAACAAATACAATCTATTTGCCAATATTAAACTGATTCAATCGATTTGTCCTTGCAAACAACGCTATAATTACACGACAAACTAACACCAATCAGCTGATTTTGTTGAATGATCATATGTTTGTAAACATATATAAAAAAATCGATGTAATAAATAAATGTACGAAGGTATATCGAAATACATCAGAAGTAGTCGGGCTACCTTGAAAATACATTTTAAATTTTAAAATAAAAATACACGTGTTTTATTTATGAGATATAAATAAAAGTTGCCGATATAAAAGCAGAGTAAAAGGCTATGTTTTAAGGTAATAAGTAATATTCTTGGCAAATACTTAAATATTTGTCATTGATGATAGACGCACGATTAATTTTAAATAGCTTTCGAAAAAGGACAATCGACTTTTAACGCTTAATTATACTTTCACAGTTATCATTGAGAAAATATTGCCAATTTTTTGCAAAATTTACTTGCAATAGATGAACACAATTTTAAATAGACTGATAAATAGCCTTGGACGCTGATATGATGGGAATATATTTTCTGTAAGCCCAACTCATCAATCTTAGTATAGCACACAAGATATTTTTTTTATTTTTGATTGTTTGAAAAATAGTTTAATTTTAAGGAAGTAGGTGGATAACTTTCTTGCCCTGATATACTTATAGTCCAATACAGTGGGCCTAGTCTGGGTTCCGAAATCAGGAGCAAAATGATTTAGCATCATTTCTAAAATCCATATCCTTTTGCACTAAGAAAAAATAAAAATTTACTTCAAGTAGAGCTGCGCTATATACATGCAAGAACTTTTTATAGCGGTGGAAACTGTAGCGGGAAGTAACAGTATTTTTTTGTTTAAAAGTTTTTTCAATGTATTAAATGGTATGATTAAAACAGGTTTAAAACGTTTAAAACTCTATTGATTGATTGATTGATTTACCAGCGTGCGGTAGGCATTACTGCCACTCCCAAGTTATACAGCTGGGCCTGCTACGTCCACGCTGGGTTGAACTAAGGTCCATGCTTGTTGCCAGCAGCGAGAGCCACATGGCACATGGTAAAGGAATGTGGAGTGGGAGGTGTAGGTATTTGTGAGATGCGTTACCGCATTGTGCCGTGAGGGAGCGTTTAAGCTCCTTTTTTTTGTATTTTTGGTTCTGGACTTCTGCCTATTTTGGGTCTTCTTGTGAGATATGTTGCCGCGTTGTGTCGCTGCTCTTTGTGCTCCTATTTTTGTACTTCTGTTTCCACAAGTCTTCTTTTTCTTCTTCTTCTGAGGCTTCTGATTCTGGTAGAGTATATACCGCTCCGATTTCTTTGTGGAATTCATTTTTTCCCCTCGCATTTCTTTCCCAGTATGTTTGGTCCTTTCCCAGTTTGTTCATGATCCTCTCGATTGTTGTTTTTCACGTGTAACATGGTCTCCCAATTTTTACTATGCTCAATTAAAATGAAATTGTGTCAAGTTACTGTATCTACTACTACTACTTGATGCCAGATGACGAATTTTACAGCACTCTACAAATAAAATGCTCAGTTTAGTGCATGTGACCACTGTCCAATGTCCAATTGACTCATATGAGCAATACTACAGAGGCTAATTTTATGAAAGCTTGTTTACTTTTATATCAGAATTACTTATCGGAATGGACCATCATCGGTACTTTTCCTGCTTTTCCACAAACTCCAAAATAATATACATTTGTTTAAAACATCGAATTGTGTATTAAATATAAATAATTCTGTAAAATGTTGCTTCAGTACAGAGGCAATAAATTCGACAATTCTATCAAAATAAAGTAATTAAATAACAAATAAATAATTTCTCCGTACATTTTATTTTCCAATAGATCAATGGTAAACGGTAAAGGTCGCCCGTCCGCGTCCGCACAGTCGTGCTTTTTTTGAAAACAGGCGTCAAAAATCGATAACCTAGCCAATTTTCGATAAAAATTTACGAAACATGGTAGAGTTAAGTATTTGGATATGCTAAATTCAATATGGCGGCATCAAAATTTGAGTCAGAAGAAGCAAACAAAAAAAAGTTCTGATCCTGGAACTCGATCCGAGTAGTCCAATGTATTTTTCAACGCTGAATTCGAATCCGAACTCAGAAAAGCCAAACGCAAATTTTTGAAAAAATTTTGAGCTAGAGCGAAAAAACGCCCTTAGAATAGGGTAAAATAGCCCCTCATATATGGTGACAATAAGTACATGCAAAAGTATCCCTAATGTACAATCCTAGGGTTTTTGAAGTTGCTGATTTCAAATTCTTGATTGATTGTTAGGATGAAAATCGAGTAAAATAGGGGATGAAAGGGGTGAAAAATGAAAATTTGACAAAATATGTAATTTTCATTCCAAAAGTATATTTCTCGAGGTTTTTGAGGTTGCTGATTTCAAATTTCAACATGTCAGAAGCCAAAAATTTATTCTTAGGGTGAAAATCGAGTAAAAAAAATAAGGGTTGAAAGGGGTGAAAAAGGAAAATTTGACAAAATACGTAATTTTCATTACAAAAGTATATTTGAGGTTGCTGATTTCAAATTTCAGCATGCCAAAAGCCTAGAATTCATTTTCAGGTTGAAAACAGAGTAAATTAGAGGTTGAAAGGGATGTAGAAATAAAAAATTGAAAAAATACGTAATTTAGATTCTGAAGTTATATTTTTGGTTATGAAGTTGTTGAGTTCAAGTTCGAATTCGATCTCAGAAAGCACATGTGCCTTCAAAACTTAGCGAATAAACAACCCTAAAATAAGGTAAATCATCTCTGATTTGTGGTAACAATAAATACATGCAAAAAGTAGTTAACAAGCGCAAAAGTATTGTAGGGAGTTGTCGTTCAACTCTTATTTATATGCATCCGACTTTCAAGAAAATTAATTCGCATGGAAATAATATCCAAGATAAAGACACAAACCCGTTCTTTGCAAAAATAACAAAAAATCTACGGGTTTTAATTTATTTTGGATTTGTAATTTTAAAACGTTTACAATCGAATAATCCGAAATGGATAAATAATACGTAAATTTGCAAAGAAATCTTTTTTGCATATTTCTTTACAGATAATTTGCCTGTAGAGTTTATTCCTTAATATCATTCTACAACCAATTATATTTTCTTCTGGTCGATAGAGAGTTTCCATGTGTTATTTTCTAATAGAGAGACTATTTCACTTCGAATTGCGTCTAACCATTTATTTGCATTACTAGACAATGCTTCCTTTACAGATATTTCAGCTAAACTTCCAAATTCTTGGTCTCTTTCCCGTTCTTATTCTTCTCTTTTTAAAAAACTTCCTTATAAGTATATCTTCTTCAGTCTTCTCCTTGTTTCGGTTCGTACAATCCGTGGTCTTCCTCTTCCTCTTTTTAAGTTTACAACACGCTCTTAATTTTCTGTAATTTCAACGTTTTCATTATATATTTCTTCAATATCGTTTTCGTTTTAATCGTTCATTTCTTGAATTCTATTTTCGATTTCATTACTTATTACAACTTCTAACTCTTTTTCAATTTCTTGTTCACTTTCTGTGCTACTAATGTAAAACTATCGAATGTCTTGTCTTGTTCATCGAGAAATTTTGTGTCACGAGCAATCTGCACCTTTTTATTTTGAATTTTACAAAATCTGTATGCTTCTGATGATTCTGAACATTCAAGAAAAATAGCTTATTCGGAGCGTTATTCAAATTTTCCCTTATTTGGTGATTTCAGACAACATTTAGAACTAAAAACTTGAAAATAACTAACATTCGGAGGTGTTCCATTCCATGATTCCCACGGTGTCTCATTATCTATACTTTTAGATGGACATCTATTTCTAACATAGTTTACAGTTAACACTGCTTTTCCCCAAAATTTTGGCGATAAACTTGATTCGATTATCATACAACATGCCAATTCTACCAATGTACGATTCTTTCGTTCTTTCTTATCATTTAAGCAAAGACATGTATTCCCTAGAAAACGGCCCCTTGGAACCAACTTACAGAAATTAAATTTTGTTAAGTAAGACCTTTAAGGAACAATTTAGGGAAACAATTATTTAAAATATTGTTAATTATTCCTACACAAGGAATAATAATCTTTCGGAATGTAACCAAAGTTTATACTGTTATATGTCATTTAATATTATAATTACAACTGAATAATACAGAGAGGAAAGTCTGTGTGACATTTCATCCAACTGTAAAAAATTACAATCCAAATTGATCTTAAAAAAGTGACAGACAGAAACAATGATGTAAATAAATAATATAATTTTATAGTAATACACTTGTACAGCATAACGTGTTTAAACGATTTTACTAAAAAATGCAAAAATATTTAAAAAATGCCTTTTCTACAACGTTGGGCAAAATTTATCAAAACGATTTCTTTTAGTGAAGGACACTTAATTGTATTTTCCCTCTCACATACACGTGGCACTCATATTTGGTGTCTTAGATTAGGCTACCATTTTAACACTGGTATGGTCTGAAGTATCTCTACGTACGGATACTTGGATCGTGTCAATTAAAAAAAAAATACAAAAACAAAAAAAAATTAACACAAAATGAATCTAACCTTACTGCTCTTGAAGATATTTTCTTAATCTTCATATATATTGGAATGGGAACCCACCTGAAAAAAAAAAAAATTTATTAACATAAATATAGTTTATTACTAAGAAAATATATTGGTATTATTATGTCTTCTGTCTTGTAATACATTTTGGACTGCAGTGTATATTTAAAAAATAAGGCAATGAAAAAAAATGTATCTTTATAGTTAAAATTGAGTTATTTGCGTCAATGGCAAGTTTAAGTTGGTAAAAACAAATGTATTGGTTTATTTTCGTCAGTATACATATATAACCGTCTGAACAGACAACAATTTCCATTGGGTTGTTAGAGAGATTGAACTAGACATTTCATCAGGTTCAGATATTCCAATTAACGGCGCCAAAATGCTTATGTTTGCACTATCACCTCTACAATAGTTACAATGTAAGAGGTGACTAGAATAGTAAAAAGGTGTGTCTCAATTGCACTAAAAGCAGGACAGATCACTATCTCATCGTTTTACTTTAATTATACGCTTGTCTAATAAATTCGTTTTGGCTCTGTCTATATTTACAATAAATTGTTCAAAAAATGAAAAACTGCATTTGCAGAATCCAGATAGGTACGAAACGTTGTCTTGAAAGCTGAAAATGAAAGAGTTTCTGTTTTATCAAACTATACATGTATAGTAGCCCAGTCGATGAAGGTATTTACCTACACAAATTTGCAAACTGAATAATTTTTTTTAAATAAGTTCGTGAAGGTGTATAGAATAATATCCTGAAAAGTTTACATTTCGCTCGGATGCAGAACATTAACAAAAAAGTGAAAAAAAATTTTTTTCATCCATTTTTTCAAAATTTTGAAAATAAGTCAAGGTAGGAAAAAATAAAAAATACAGATGGGTAGATCACGTATTTATGAACAAAAAATGTTCTAACAAAATTTATCGCTAAAGCCACGGTTTTTCCGGAAAAAAATAGTCAAGAGTAACATTATAACTCAGAGCGAGATCCATACGTGCTTGAATACGCATGACTGTGACACCGACGCACTGAATTACATATCACTAAATCAGAATTTGTTCAATCTATATGAGTGTTGGTTCATTTAAAAGGTGAAAATTGTAGCTTTCTGATGCTAAAAGGAAAGTTGTGGAAGTATCCCAGCAAACACAATTTCGTCGGCCCATAACTGAACGGACGATTTTTGCCGACTTCAAATTAGATTGGTCCAACATAGATATGCAACGTCATCCACTGAATCGTTTTGAAACAGCGGCCAACTTACATGGTTAAACGGCGGTGAGACGTTGGTACTGCGTGCAATATTTTTAAGCAACCCAATGTAGTGCCACCCATATTACAAGAATGTAGGGAATACATTGTACCACAATATAATAGACTGGCGGTACATGACCAGTCAGGTGCAACGTTTTTAAAATGTATGCCAATCATATATATGAATGAAATTACCATGAATATGCCAGAAACGCAAATTTTAGGCAGTCGTCGCGTGCAGAAGGCTGTGCAAATCGATTTTTTTAGTTTCTTTTTTTTTTGTGTGTTTTTTTTTAAATTTTAAAATGGATGCCAATAGTGCCAAACGCAAAGCTTTACAAAAAAATCCGAAATCAAAATCATCCAAAATCAAGAACACCGATTTAATGTGCGCATCAACAGTTGTTTTGCGCGTAAACTGCATGCCAATGAATTTCCGCTGGATTCTTTTTCACGGCTTATCGCTTGGCACTATTGGCATCCATTTTAAAGTAAAATAAAAAAAACACAAAAAAAAGAAAAAAAAAATCGATTTGCACAGCCTTCTGCACGCGACGACTAAAATTTGCGTTTCTGGCATATTCACGGTAATTTTCATTCATATATATGATTGGCATGCATTTTAAAAACGTTACACCTGACTGGTCATGTACCGCCAGTCTATAACAGATAGTGGACAGTTATCTCTATGAGGATGCCCCTAAGGATGGTTCAGTAAACCATCCTTGGGGTACACCATATGACACACGCATAACCCCAAATTTACGATTTATATAACGTTTATTCTCATTTTGATTTATTTTCTTAATTTGTTTCATATTATATCTCATATATCTCATACAATATATCTGATTACTACAGAAAGTCCCACACCTTAAAATAAATAAAATAGAACAAAAATGTTAAATAGACTCTCTTACGGGTAAAAAATTTAAATAAATCGCTGTTAACGTTTCTGAATAAAAAATTTTTCTATTTCCGTTCACAAAACTTTGACTTTCAAGTACGTCAAACATAATCTGTTTAACATTTTTGTTTTAGTTTATTTATTTTTAGGTGCGAGACATTTTGAAGTAATCAGAAGTATTAAAAAACCAAACTGTTTGATCCATTTGGCACAGAGATTTCTATCATTAATTTTTTTAAATACTTTTACAGGTGGAAAAATATCCCATAAACGGTAAGAAGTTATGAACATGCCACAAAGAAATAATTATAGACAATATTAGTATATGGGTTTGGGTTTTATTGGCGCAATTCGAATAATTTGGCTTTCAACAATTTTTTTTTGTGTCGATTTCTTGGACTTCTACTTATTTTCTTTTTATCATTTATTGTTTTTCTAAGCCTTCTGAACTTATCAAAATAAAACTAATCACGAAATATATGAAATATAGCACCACAAGTGTGCATGATCTACACTGAAATAACCTACAAAGTAAACAGGAAAATATTTATTACAAAAATAACCAAAGTACCCTACCTAGCCTAGATATTATATAGCCTGCACTATAAAAATAAAGTTAAAAATTTGCTGTAATAAAATATTAATACATGGCTGGCTAAAACTGCAGTCATCGTAATCATATAGGTAATAAACATAATATACCGACTTTTTTGAAGACATTTTACAGTTCCTTTACGCACACTGCAATTCACTAATCGTAATCACTAATGACAATAAAAAAAAACAAATTGACGAATACAACGCCAAATTCAACCATTAAGCAACAAAGCCAAGTAAAAATGGACTAGCCCATGACATCAAATAATGCGCATCAAATTCCAATAAATATGCGATTAATTCTAGACGTTTGATTTCGATGGTAATCTGCCGTTCAAGTGCCAATTTCGGGCCAACGTTTACCATAAACGTGACTTTTTGCCACCGCTAGACAAACGTTGTTACTTAATTGGCATTTGATGCCGCCGTTTCCCCATCATTTCCATCATTAAACCGCCTTGCGGCCGATGCTTGTGTGTTTGCTGGGATGTATAGTAAACCGTAGATTTAACAGACACTCAAAAAATGTCGGCATCTTTGGCTTTGCGATGGGGCGCCGTCGTTTTTTGACTGCCTGTTAAATCTGCGGTTTATTCTATAGAGGTTATTGAAAATTGGAATGATCGGAATGCTGAAGAAACTCTGCTAACTTATTGACATCCATGTTCGGAGTTGGAGCTGAACTAAATAAATTTGGGCTATGCGCGAGCAGACACAACCATCCAATTTCAAATTGACCAGGCACGCAGTTTAGTCAACTAAAGTTGGATGAAACAGTTGAACATGCGCGGCGGCTAGACTTAGGATGCTTATAGAAAACTAATTCAATGTTGTATTATATGAGGGCATAAACTAAGTTTATATCTTAATATTACAAAGTACATCTTGGAGTAGGCGGTCTTGAAACTGAGATTCTTGTTATAGTATTATAAAATTACTCTACGGGTGCAGTTGATCTCCTTAAACTTTAAACCGCAGAACTTGTAAGTCGGTTTTCGTTTTCACGTGCTTCCGGTGAAGTCCTACTGGTGTGAGTGCGACACAGAGAACGGCTCCGAACAATGTAATATTCAGCCATCATCATTGTCCATTGTTTGTTGAAACGGGTATGGAAAACAATTTTAATCACATAAGCCTACTAGATGGGGATTTTCCTGTGCTGTCACGTGGCACGGCGTCGTCATCGTTGAACTATGAACGATTTAACATGATAATGGGGAAAATTAGAGGGAGGACAGATTCATTTCCACCAACAAGTAAAAATTTATGACGAGAAAATCAATACAGGATAGGGTGTGTAGGAATTTTCACCCTCGTTCCAGCGGATAAGAGAAAAACACAATTAATTCATATCTAATTTTACCCTACACCTGCAAATTAAATGCGAGGATAAAATAAACATTGTGATTGGTCCTATGTACGATAGTATTCCAGGACAAATATCACAACATTTTAAAATTAACTGACTTTATTTATAGCGACACATTTTTGGGAAAATCAATATTTCTGGGAAGCCGGAAGCGGTGTTATAAATAGTCAATGACGATTATTTTTACGTTTTTCACGAGAGCATTGAAACCCAAAGTATTAACGCACATTCTCGTATTTTATGTTTATTTCATCAACACCGCGACCGAAGAAATATGATACAGCCAAGTTGAAAGGATAAAGAAATATTTTTTTTCTTGCTGCGGCATCGACATCATTGGTCATTGGATATTTTTCATTTCACCCTGTATATTATTATATACGGCGTGTCTCAGCTCTATTTAGACCAGCATTATCTCGGAAACGGTTAGACATAGAAAGAAATGTTTAATAGAAAAGTTATTCTGTTTAAAAAGACACATTTAACCATTTTATTTTCAAATGTACAGGGCGCCTCAAAAAGTCGGCAGGGTCTGCAACTTTACTTTTTCAAACGGAACACCCTGTATATTTTTGAATTTTTGATTCTCCTTTTATTTCTGAACAAATTTTATTAACCATGTTCTATATCTATTATTAACGGCTTACGATATATCGACGGTTTAATCTTGATTCAGACATGTTCCATATTCTTAAACTAATAGGCCAGTTGGAATAGCTTTTTTGTGCGAAATGTTGTTTACCCGCAATTTTTTTTTCTTAAAGTATAGTTTGGGATGTAGAGAAACATATACCAACTATCCGCACGCGTGACAGGTGGGGCAACACACAATAAAATTCTAAGATTTTCAATTTTTTGCCATTTTTCGCTTTATTTGCAATAAATTTCGTATATGAAGCATTTTTTAAAAATATATCAAGAGATTGAAGTTGGGATAATTGATTTTGAACATTTTATTATTCTTGACATTTTCTCAGAAAATTCTTCGTTTAAGAGCTACAGACGAAAGAAAAATGCTACTTTTCTATTTTTTGATTTTTTTCTTTTTAGGTGATTATAATAAATATTAATACGAAATATATCATCGGTATAATGTAAATTATGTTTAAATGTCCAATTTACAGTTTAAATAAAATATATTTACAGAACTATTTATAATTTACATGTTAAAGAGAAAAAAAATAAAACTATTCAGGTATTCAGGTATTAAAATGATGGGAAAATAAATAAACAAAATACATATTTTCACAAACAGACTACCTATTTATTTTATCCATAGTACAGCGTACATGCGTTTCATGTATAACTTAATAGAATATAATAGAATAGAATAATTATAATAATTTATATAGATTTTCATTTCAAGTGGAATATTCATATAAATAAATTGGTTAGTAAATTAAGAAGTACGCTGTACCTCTTTAGATATACTAAATATCGATCAACTTAGAACAACTTATCTTGCTTTAATTGAACCTCAATTGCGATATGGCATAATAAGGTAGGAAGGGTTATTAAAAACTAACATTATTAGTCAAGAAAAAAAAATCTAAATATAAAAAAACCAATAACTTAACCATCAGATATATTATAAAAAATGCCAGAATAATGGACATCCGCCAATTATACTTTCGCTCCTTAGTAGTAAAAACATACTTTGAAGAAAAGAACTTGGTAAATCACAAACAGCAAATCCAAAAAAAAATTTTTGTCCGAAAAATTTTTTGATGAGCGGGGGCGGAGAAATACAAAAAAATTTTAATCCAAAAAAAACTTTTTAATCCGAAAAATTTAGACAATTTTTACCCAATCTCGTTCAAAATGTTTAAAAGACAGTTAACATTGCCCCCATTACGATCACCGTAGGTCGGGCAGGACGGGCAATGCCCGTCCTGCCCCCCCCCCCTAGCTACATGCCTGACATGGTGGATCCTTCCATGCTGTGTTTGGATATTACATAGGAAATCAGAGCACTTAGTGGTAAAAAATATGCAAAACTTCGGAATAATGTAATATTGAACGGATTTCGTTCATTTTTGGCAGCATAATAGTAAATGCTTCACAGAAAAGTTTCTATATTGTGCGGGGGCTTGCTAATTTATAGGGGGTGGATGTCATCCCCTCTCGCATGAAATTATTGTTTATTATTATTTAGAATGCAGAAATTATTGCATATTTTTCATGAAGAATTATTAATCACTACATCTATTTATGCGCAAATGTTTCAAATAAAAAGAAGAAAACCACAAATACACACGAACTGCTTTAGCCCAGACGACAGAGAACATTTTATAGTGAAACCTACATAAACTTGCAAACTGAGTATATTTTTGTTATGAGTTCGTGAAAGTGTATAAAATAATATCCTGAGAAGTTTACATTCCGCTCGGATGCAGAACATAAAAAAAAAAATTTTATCCATTTTTTCAAAACTTTGAAATTAAGTCAAGGTAGGAAAAAATAAAAAAATACAGGTGGGTAGACCACGTGTTTCTGAACAAAAAATGTAATACAATTTATCGCTAAAGCTACGGTATTCCTGGAAAAAAATACTGAAGTAACTTTGTCACTCTGCGCAGCCAAGCGCACGGTTAACTGTATATATGGAACCTCTAAGCAGTTCTAGCAGTTCTAAAGAGTAAAATAAAGCCTTTTCTCTTTCTGATTACACATTTTTCTTAGCGAATAGGAGGATAAATAGTGAGTATGGAGGGAAAATATATAATTATGAACGCATATACAGCCACCACACATAGCCGCTGAATCGCTCGCATGAATTTTTACGTGCCTTTACTGTTTTGTATTTATTACAGGTACACCTATCCACATTTCATTTATATCCAATGGATTCCTTATACATTTGTTAATGTATTGGAAATGTTCCAGAATTTACATTCAAACCAATCAAAGATATTTTCATAGTTATAAGGATAAGATCGTGAAAATCGCAATTTCTTATCATGATCTGATTGATCATATTTTCGAAAAAATGCTTCGAAGTAAACGAATTTGTGTTTGAACATTCGAAAAGTATACATTTTTTCCGAAATAATGATATTTTATTTTTTCCAATGGGTCAAGTTATCATCGGCAAGTAACAACCTCCAATATATATATTTATCAAGAAAATCATCAAGCAAGGAAATTAAAATGATTTGAGATATACTTTTTTTTTAATCCACGTTACTACAACTTAATAAACCATAATAATCATACTTTTTAACAGTTTTCAATGAAGAAAGAATTTTTTTGAAGGGCTTTTATTTTTTTTTCTATATTTTTTATTGCGACGACTGAGTTTGGGCGTGATAATATATATGTCGTAGTCATTTGTTGAAATCCGTCATTTCGTGAAAAGCCTAGGCAGTACATGAACTGCCGGAATATCATGTAAATTCTTGAGGTTGCACAATCTGCCTAGGCATTTCGTGAAACGCCGTGGTTGTCTCGGCACATGATGTTTAAAGTCGTTCTACACGATCTGCCGCAAATTAGGTGTTGATTGTTCATAAAGTGACTGATACCCGGCAGATTGTGTTGTGTTATGTGTTTGAGATTAGGTTAGTTGCCGTTTTGGTCGATTTATTTGCCGGAAGCTATGTTGAGCTGTTTGTTTTGTTTATTGTGGAAATTCAGAGTGAAAAAGACTTGTTCAGTGATCATTAAAGTCCACCACAGAATTCTTAGGCTTGTAAAAAATGTCTGCGTCTTTGGCGGTACGGTAAAGGTCAAAGACGCTGGTATTTTTTACACGCCCAAGAATTCTATGGTGAACTATACAACGACAGAAAGATGGAGATTTAATTAATTTTGAGGTTAGGTTCAGATTTATTTGGTAAGTTTCGAGTTTTATATTGCTAACGAAATTACGAATTGCGAATAAAATAACTTAACCTAACCTAACCTCAAGATTAATTAAATATTTTTCGCACCCCATTTAATTTCGTGATGGTATACGGTCATTTATTCGGTTTTGCTCTATAATATTATTTGTAATAATCATTGAACAAGTCTTTTTCACTTTTACTTTCCATAATATACAAAACAAGTAGGCAGCAAGTGATGGAACACAATCCGCCGGTCTAATTTGCGGCAGATCGTGTAGGATGACTTTAAACGTCAAGTGCCGAGACGAACACGGCGTTTCATGAAATGCCTAGGCAGATTGTGCAACCTCAAGAATTTGCATGATATGCCGGCAGTTCATGTACTGCCTAGGCTTTTCACGAAATGACGGATTTCATCAAATGGCTACGACATATATAAGTATATTATTCCCATCCATCCTTTGCTTGCATTGTTTAAAACAAAAAAGCATCAGAAAGCTACAATTTCCATCCTTTAAATGAACCAACATTCATGTAGATTGAACAAATTCTGATTTAGTGACATGTAATTCAGTGCGTCGGTGTCACAGTCATGCGTATTCAAGCGCGCGCACGCATGGATCTCGCTCCGAGTTATACCGTTACACTTGACTATTTTTTTCCGGGAAAACCGCGGCTTTAGCGATACATTTTATTAGGACATTTTTTGTTCAGTAACACGTGGTCTATCCACATGTATTTTTTATTTTTTCTACCTTGACTTAATTTCAAAATTTTGAAAAAATGGATGAAAAAAAAATTTTTTATGTTCTGCATCCGAGCGAAATGTAAACTTTTCAGGATATTATTCTATATCTTTCACGAACTCGTTAAAAAAAATTATTCAGTTTGCAAGTTTTTGTAGGTAAATACCTTCATCGACTGGGCTAATTTGTACAAAGTGCATTTATTACATTTTTAACTTCAATGTCCTTAAAACGCTTTAAGAAATACCCATCTTCGTTGTATGCAACACCACTTTACGGAAATTAGTATCTACGTACACTATATTACAAGAAGTCGGGAAAATGCAATATTAATATTTTTGTCGTATTATTATTTTTACAAAGCAATTAATAAATTCTCCTTATCCTTATGCAAAATTGTAAAAGTAAAAAACATATGATATTTACAACTTTCCTTTCACCCATTAAAAGTGCTTTCAAGTTCAAGTATTGTCAGTTTGAAAATAGAGAGGCCTAGGAAGTACATATTTTAGCTTGGCATTTTATCCTCACCTTTCCTCTAGACGGAGTACGTGACATGCGGCAAAGAACTTCTTATACATATATTAATATTTTAAAAGCGTATCCCTTTGGACACAATCCTCTTTCACCTTCCTGCCGATACGTACTCAGTAAAGTTGTACTTGTAGATATTGAAATTTCTGTGCAACCATTTGCGTAGGGTTCAACGTTTATGGAACCTAGGTGTATTCTGTATTTGTTTCAAGGTTCCCTCGAAATCAGTGTTAACACTATTCTATACAGGGTGCGTATTGTCTAATGTTTTCATTTTCATACCAAGTAACAGGGTTGGCATGTTTAAAACAAAATGTTTAAAACATCGCACCATGTTTTAAATAAATGCTTAAAACATATTTAATACACAATGCGATGTTTTAAACAACTGTTTAAAACAAAATTTAAAACACAGAGCGATGTTTTAAACAAATGTATTATTTTGGCGATGTGGAAAAGCAAGAAACGTGCCGATCATGGTCCATTCTAAATGATTCCAATATAAACAGTAAACACACTCACAAAAAAAATAGTCTCTGTAGTCTTACTCTTATGAGTCAAATAGTCAGTGGTCACTTGCACTAAACTGAACGTTTTACTTGTAGCTTGCTGTAAAATCCGTTTAAGAGCGTCGCCTGACATCAAGTAGTAGTAGAGATACAGTAACTTGGCAGCATTTAATTTTAGTTTAATAGAGTTTTAAACGTTTTAAACATACCATTTAAAACATTGAAAAAAACTTTAAAACAAATTGTTTAAAATTAAAAAAAAAGTTTTTTGGTTTAAAATGAAAAAAATTTTTTTTTCCAACCCTGCCAAGTAAACGATTAAAAAACTGGTCGTTATGTGGCGACATTGGATCTGTCGAAGTCGACCATGGCGGACTGCGGATAACTATTTAATTATAACTTTGCTCCAATACAGCACAATTAATTTTTACGTGGTGCCACTAAGATTAAGTACACAGCCAATATGTTGTTTATTTTTATTGTAAAAATGGATATCCACAGTGGGCGAATTTACACACTGTATTACAGTTTTGATATCATTTCATCTTATTTTTGCGTGGTTAAGAAACCTTGGTTACATTTTGCTCTAAAATTATAACTTTTCATAGTTTATATAAAACATGACGATTTATACGCCTCTGGTGATCAGCCTCTATGACGAATTTAGCGCAATTTCAAGAATTTCCAGTATTCTACCATGCTATTTGACATATTTACCTTTGAAAACAGAAAAAAAAATTTAACACAAGTGTTAACAAGGAATGTCGTGTACCCGAAGATATTTGTTCTTCTATTCGGAGTAGACGTTTTGCTGAACGATTTGTCGGTTAGAAATCGACAATTTAGAGCACCATATCGGAAAATCGCGATTTCACAGTCTACGACAAAAAGTAATCTGGATTTTTCGGCCTTTTTTTACATTTCTAACGTGTTGATTTCATACCGATATAGTGCTAATTATTTAAATTATCAAAAGTAGTTTCAATCTGAGAAACGCCCTGTTATACATGAAGCCCATAAGTATCACGAGTATCATGCATGATGTATATTAGAAAATATATATTTTTATATAAGGGTATAATGAAGTATCACGAATTATGTATGAATGAAGTATCACTTTAGTTTATGAAGTGCCAATTTCCAATTCCATCCAATCTTTTATATTGATTAGCTATTAGCTATTTTACATGTCATTTTGTATTTTATTAAACCTACAATACAAATAATAAAAACTACGAACAAGTGCGAGAACTGCGCGATGTCTCGAAGCGGCCAGGTGTTGCGGCGAAATACCTTCAGACATGATGAATGAAAACAGCAAACTTAAAAATGGTCATTTGCATTCATTTTATTGATGTTGAAAACTTAAATGAATTGCTGCTTAACTTATGTATTATTATATACGATGTTCTGTCACAGGTAAAATGTTAAAAACCCCGCTTTAAAAAGTCAGTAAATAAAACCAAGTTCTTGAATTAAAGTGAATAACTTGTATGGGGTTGTGTGTTTCAGCGAGAACTCAAGGGAGGGGGGGTATATGAAGTACCAATGACCTAGATGTAGTAGCATATTGCAATACAGTGAAGAACTAATGCAGTATGAAGTATGTTGATTACCTGTCGAAGGGTAATTTGATTTTTCTTCATATTCGAATAAAATTGTGTATTTCCGCAGTTAAAAAAAACTTCCTAAACCTCCATTCCAGTAATAAATCACAAACATTATGTTGATTAACGAATAATATATTTATAACGAAACTAAACTGATTTATTAAATATTTAAGTTTTGTGAACATATGTAGAATACTTCATTTTGATGGTCACGATGTCCGTAATAAAAAAAATTAGCGAAAACCCTTGTGAACATATTCGCAAAGTTAGACTTCATTTGATGCGTAACTTTTGACTCTTTTTTGATCTGAGGGTTCTGAACCTATAAACTTTATTAGGTAGTAAAAAATGAACATTTTTATGTTTGTTGTGTCTGGCTTCTTTGGGCAACAAAATTGTTTTCATTTGGATAACGTCATGTGGAATTGGCTGGTGTATTTTTATTATTTGACCATTTTCTCTGTTAGAGAAGATAATGCAAACATTTAAATTAATGCATAACACTGAGAAGTATGTTAATAGTATTTTATATAACAAGTAGCTAAAATGGTTTTTTTTACAGGTGGGGCGTTTACAGTACGAGCCGAAGGCGAGTGCTATAAACCACACGAGTAAAAAAAACACATTTTAGTCTCGAGTTATATACAAAATTTTTTGTATCGCCATTCGAAATTAGAAAACAATATAATTCTGCAAAAATACGGCAAATTGACAAAGTTACCTTGTTGTAATGACTAAATTCTATTGCTGTATCCATAGAAACCATCTAAATTCTATTGCTGTTTCCATAGAAACCATAGTTTTATTTCATACTTTTTTCATTATTTTTCACTTGTCAATAATGACATTAATTTGATTCAATGAAACTGTTAAATAAATGTAATTTTAGGATATATGGCGTTATAAAAAAAATATTAATACTTAAGAGGGAGCAACGCGATCAAATCAGAGGGGAGTGGGCGGAAATTAGCTAATAAAGTACAGAGAGCTGTTGTGTCGGTTGTCTAGTTTTGCCGTTCGTACTTTCTTTACTATTGCTCTACCTGCTTACAATCACGCCTGAAAGGTCAAGAACACATCGAGACCAAGATTCAAATACACGAAATGAGTGCGCATCGGTTATAAATGCAATTTTTGTAATCATTTTTAATTATATCGAAGTGACTCCATCTACTAAAACAGCATTATACAAAAAAATATTTCCAGCAAAAAGCATTTTTTAGCGAACAGGCTCATGTTATTAAACTGATCAAAAGATATTCTTGTAAGTAAATGAATACTACACTTCTATTGGAGAACATTTTTAGCTAAAACTTGTTTATTAGCCAATGTGAAGAGAGATCTTCCTAATAAACAAGTTTTAGCTAAAAATGTTCTTCATTTACTTACAAGAATACATTTTTTTCAGTTTAACAACGCCAACCGTTTGGCTAAAAACTGCTTTTTCCCAGTCAAGATTTTTAGTATAATGCTTTTTAATAGATGGTGCCACCTACAGCACTACAATAGGGCATCTGCACATAACCTTAAATTTTAAGTTTTTCAAGTTTATTCTCATTTTTATGTTTGTATACGCATTTTTAGCTTGTAGCCGTACTGGCTACAAACAAATATTTAAAAAATCACGTAAATAATTTTTCAATATTGTTGATTAATAAAAATAGACTGCTAATTACAGGTTAGATTTCCAACGTACAAAAAGAGTCCTATTTTATTAGGACAAAGTATTTAGAACTTCATAAACATTACACTGAACTAGATTTTAGTTGAAAATACGGGAACCAGGCAGAAATTTTAATAACAGCTGCGTAATACTCTTAAATTTTAAGAAACACATATTTTTGAGGTTGGTTAGCTGTGACGTCACGTGCAGACAATAGCCACACTGCCTACCCTTCACCCTACTTCGGCTTTAGCTTTACCGATGAAACTTTGTGATTGGCATTGGTCTCCTCTTATATAAATATATGGTGAAACATTCTTCTTAATAAAATCGTTTCACAGTTTTGGTAATGTTTGCATTTTTCGAAGTGATTCATTCATTTTTTATGCTATTACACAAAAAGTGTGTGAACAAAAAGTGGTCTTTGATCTTTTTGAAGCGCCAGACCTTCGGTTAATCTCATTAGGGTTTTATTGCTGCGAAATTTATAATCATACTTCAGATACCACAACCGAAATGTAAAAAGCAGGGTTGGCTCACGTAAACTAAAGGCAGGTTACATATAAAACAAGCCTTGGTTTACCTTTAAATGAGCGCCTTCTTAGAAGCGAACGAGTATAATTGTCTTCCAAAATACTATGCACACTGCACGATCCACAGTGATTGGCACGCATTTCCTGAGGCATATGTCAGGCGGATATAACAGTAGCATTAAAATCATTGTACTGATTTGTCTGAAATATTGAGTCTACTGCTAACGTCAGTACTAAAGAACCCCGCACAAAACCAATGGAAGATGGACGTGGAATTCGCTACAATTTTGTCATGTTGTAGCTTTGTCATTTCGATCAATGGGCACTAACTATGGCTAG
The DNA here is from genome assembly GCA_936432065.2 of Rutpela maculata. Taxonomy (NCBI): domain Eukaryota; kingdom Metazoa; phylum Arthropoda; class Insecta; order Coleoptera; family Cerambycidae; genus Rutpela; species Rutpela maculata. Next base: position 63,195,574 of record OW386290.2, read on the forward strand.
TTTTAGAACTACAACACTTTAAAGACTAAAAATCTCGAGAAAACAGTAATAGTCGTTTAACAAGATGTTTAATCTGTCTAGTGCGTGTATTTTACCTATTTTTTTGTATCATATATCGTATATACATACAGTGTAGGTATTCAATTAACATTAAAGATTTAAATACATTGGTGCATTTCAAAAAGTTTTGGTTGGCAAGTAAATCAAATATAAAACCGTAATTAATTCCGCATTTGCTTGAAACTTATAAATAGTATTGTGACGTGTTCCCACCTCTAGGAAACCACCCTTTCAAATTCCGTGGGTTCCAAAAATTATAATAAGAGATGTCCACTAACACACTTAATTAAATAATTTACTGGATACTTCACAATACTGTTATTACTTAAATGCACTTTACTGACTAAAAATAACAATGTTTATCACTTTGTTTTCACTTTGGAGTCTTAACGTCACTTGTCAAATCCAAGACTTCAAAAACTTCTTAACTTCCGGCCGAGAATACGACCTTATATACCCCTAGCGATTGCTTCCTGAATTATTCTAGAAACGGCGCGGCGTTATCTAGAAGTCTCTTTTCTCTAATGTTCCAGAACGTTTCTACTGTTTTTACTGTCTCACAGATGGCATAACTAACATACATGTATTTTGTACATGTATTTAGTGCTACCTATCCCCAAGGGGTGGATATTTGTAACAGTATTTTCCTTTAATATTTTGTTTAGTTAAATTTTTCTTATATATTCGAGTAAACTCTAACTTGGCGTGTGTATGAGTTGGTAATACGACATACGATTTGAAATGCGATGCGCACACAGCCATTCATTGCAGTGACGCAAAGAGAAATTAGTTGCGTATATCTGATTCTCTTAGTTTATATGATGAAGCGACCTTTGGACCCGTCAAGTTTACATTTACTCGGCTATATACCTATAACAGCGTTCATTACACAGGCTCAAAAAAAAAAATCTTGTAGTTGAAAGGTGAGGTACCATACCGTATGTTTTTTTGGTGTGCTAAAAGCGAATCCAGAGTCAGAATTGACCCATCATCCACCATTTGTGTGTGTGTAGCATTATGAATATCACCGGATCCTCCGCCATTATCTAGAAAACCACGTATGCAAATCTATTACACAGATACACAAAAAAAGTGACAAGTGGTCTGTTTCTAGGACTTCATTGGGTAACTTGTTTTTCGACATGCTGAATATGATTCAGGTGTCCGTTTAGCTCCATCATTCGCCAATTTTTAGGTAAATCACGAAGATAATCTAAATTATGAGTTTTCTTTTAGGTTATTTCCGCGGTGTGGGATGGGTCAATTTGGACTCCGGGTTCGTTTTCAGGACACCAAAAAACATACGGTATGGTACCTTTCAACTACAAGACTTTTTTTGTGGACCTGTGTTATACTAATGTATTAATAGTCCAGTCGGAAAGTAAAAAATACACCAGAAGCTCGCAAAAAATTTTTTCTGTGATTTTCCTTCGGTGAAAAAAGCCTTATTTTACTGATAACTCGTTAACCGTTGGAGATATAAAAAATTGCTCATTATAAAAAAGAACGCTTGACTAATTTCCTAAAAAAAGTCTTTTTGATATTTTTTTGTATATGCCATAGTTTTCGAGAAAATCGATATTGAAAATATAAGAAAAATTGAATTTTTAGAAAATACGTATAATCGTTAATATCTTTGCCAATTGTCGACATATCTAAGAAAATCAGGAAGCAAATGAAATATATTTTCATAACCTTTAATTTTTCACCATGGAAAATTATAAAACCGCTGCCCAAGGAATCACTACCTCCACATCCAGATTTTCGATCCAAATCACTCACAACGAAAACATTTTGTATGTGGAAATAATTGCGGAACTTTAATAATACAATATTTGAAATCCTCTACCCCAAAAACCTATAAAACGATACCCCACATCGGTAGTGGGGTGAGGGTGGTGATAAGGGGGTGGTAGTGCGGGTGGATGAAGCAAAAAAATATTTTGAGGTTTCTGGTTCTTGTACACACACTAAATCACATTTTTTTTATCCCCTTTAATAATGGGGTGGGGGTGGTAATGGGGGTGGCTAATGTCAAACATTTTTTTGAGACCTTAGCTTCTCTTGTATATACTAAATACTAATTTTCTGGACTCTTACCTGCTTGATTTAGCTATTTACCCCAAATTTACCCTAATTTACCCCTCAACCCTTTGACTAATCAAGTTCCAGATCTCGTTAAAGTATATATGTGTACCAAATTTCAAGTCAATATCTTAAACGGTTCCAGAGTAAACGTGCGCACAAAAAAAGTTAGAGACAGACAGACAGACATTTTTTTCGCTCAAACTTAAAATCTCGACGTTTCATGACATTCTAAGCCTATTTGAACAATAAAAACTTTTTTGTCGTTAATATACTTCCACTGGATGTGGAAGTAAAAGTAACTAGATTTCTAGGGTTTTTAAGAACGTGTTAGTAAAAATTCATTTTTTCCCGATTTCTTTTGAATATATATTTGTTGTTATAAAAAAAAACCGCTGCCCAAGGAATCACTACTTCCACATCCAGATTCTCTATCCATGTCACTCACAACGAAAAAACTTTGTATGTGAAAATAATTGTTTATGGAACTTTAATAATATAATATTTGAAATCCTCTACCCCAAAAACCCATAAAACGATACCCCACATAGGTAGCGGGGTGGGGGTGTGGTGATAGGGGGGTGGTAGTGGGGGGTGGATGAAGTAAAAAAAGTATTTTGAGGTTTCTGGTTCCTGTACATACACTAAATAACAATTTTTTTTCATCCCCTTTAATAAGGGGGTGGGGTGGTAATGGGGGTGGCTAATGCCAAAAATTTTTTTGAGACCTTAGCTTCTCTTGTATATACTAAATACCAATTTCATGGACTCTTACCTGCTTGGTTGACCTATTTACCCCAAATTTACCCCAACTTACCCCCCAACCCTTCGACGGAACAAGATGAAAATATAATCCAGTTCTAGATCTCGTTAAAGTACAGATGTGTGCCAAATTTCAAGTCAATATGTTAAACGGTTCCAGAGTAAACGTGCGCACAAAAAAGTTACAGACAGACAGACAGACCGACAGACAGAAATTTTTTTTTCGCTCAAACTTAAAATCTCGACGTTTCATGACATTTTAAGCCTATTTGGACAATAAAAATTTTTTAAAATTTTTTTGTCGTTACTATACTTCCACTGGACGTGGAAGTAATAGAATCAGATATGAAATATATCATTTAATAACTTTATTTTGTAACTATCAAAATTAATAAAAATCCTTCTAGATGTTTTGTAATTTGGAGATTGTGTAAGTAAAAATTGTTTTTTTTCAAATTATTTTAAGTAGATCTTTGCCAATTGTTGAATGTTATGGAAAAAGAAGAAATGAAAGATTTAATAACTTTATATCATAAAAAAATTATAAGACACTATATTTTTACTAATTTTGAGATTACGTCAAAAGTAACAAAACCGCTGCCCAAGGAATCACTACTTCCACATCCAGATTCTCTATCCAAGTCACTCACAATGAAAAAACTTTGTATGTGAAAATAATTGTTTATGGAACTTTAATAATATAATATTTGAAATCCTCTACCCCAAAAACCCATAAAACGATACCCCACATCGGTAGTGGGGTGGGGTGGGGAGGTGATAGTGGGGGGTGGATGAAGTAAAAAAATATTTTGAGGTTTATGGTTCCTGTACATACACTAAATCACTTTTTTTTTCATTCCCTTTAATAAGGGGGTGGGGGTGGTAATGGGGGTGGCTAATGCCAAAAATTTTTTTGAGACCTTAGCTTCTCTTGTATGTACTAAATACCAATTTTATGGACTCTTACCTGCTTGATTGACCTATTTACTCCAAATTTACCCCAATTTACCCCCCAACCCTTCGACGGAAAAAGATGAAAATATAATCTAGTTCTAGATCTCGTTAAAGTACATATGTGTACCAAATTTCAAGTCAATATCTTAAACGGTTCCAGAGTAAACGTGCGCACAAAAAAAAAGTTACAGACAGACCGACAGACAGACCGACAGACAGACCGACAGACAGACCGACAGACAGACAGAAATTTTTTTTCGCTCAAACTTAAAATCTCGACGTTTCATGACATTTTAAGCCTATTTGGACAATAAAAATTTTTAAAAATTTGGAGGACCTAATAAAAGCATGTTAAAAACATGTAATTTACAAGTATTGATAAGGTTCTAATTTTAAACGAGCCATAGCTGAAAAAAAAGGGTTTTCGAGTTGTTGCCATTTGAAGATTTAATCAGCATCAAATCAACTAACAAAATCCAAAGTTTCAAAAAAATTTAACGGAAAGCACAATTCAACGTATTTTGTGCGGGGTCCTTTCAAATTGTGTATCTCATTGTGCCAAACTCGGTACAGTGTTACTACTTCTGCAGGTCCAGAAAAATCATTTTATCAAATCCATTCCATTAAATAAATGTTCAAGTCTTAGTGGAAAGATAAAAAACTGCTGCCCAAGGAATCACTATTTCCAGATTTTCTATCCAAGTCTCTCACAACCAAAAAAATTTTGTATGTATGAATAATTATTTATGAAACTGTAATAATATAAAATTTCAAGTCGTTTACCCCAAAAACCCATAAAACGATATGCCGTATCGGCAGTGGTGGTGGAAGGGGGGTGGATGAAGCAAAAAAAAATTTTGAGGTCTTTGGTTCTTGTATACACTAAATCACAATTTATTATTTTTACCCCCTTCAATAGTGAAGGGTGGTTTTTGAGACCTTAGCTTCTCTAATATATACTAAATACCAATTTTATGGACTCTCACTTGCTTGATTTATCTATTTACCCCCCCCCCCCCAACCGTTTAAAGGAATAAGATAAAAATATAATCTAGTTCCAGATCTCGTTAAAATACATATGTGTATCAAATTTCAAATCAATATCTTAAACGGTTCCAGAGAAATCGAGCGCACAAAAAAGTTACAGACCGACAGACAGACAGACAGAAGGAATTTTTTTTTGTTCAAACTTAAAATCTCGACGTTTCATGATATTCTAAGCCCATTTGAACAATATACGTTATTATTTTGCGTTATTATACTTCCACTGAATGTAGAAGTAAAATAACTATAAATTGATTTATAATATATCTACACAATATACAGGTATATATTTTGAGGTTGAATTGAGTAGCTAAGGTTAGACTTCGTTTAAAATAAAGTTATTATCATTATTATTATTATTATTATTATTATTATTATTATTATTATTTATCCGCAGCGATTTACATTTTGACACGAATCATTTTAAAATAAATTCGTCTCTCCTCCTTCTTGAAGTAAATACGTATGTTAATAATCACCATAAGAAAAAAATATATAAAATTTCACAGCTTCCTATTATTTGTCTTGTAAGATTTCACCATTTTTCTCTAAATTATTAACTTTTGACCATAGGCACGATAGCACAAATGTACAACGAACAAAATTTAACAATCTAAAACAGACTGACATGATTAAATGAAAATTACTTTTGCATGTATTAAAAGTTTGTGGGAACGGCCACTGAAAAAGTTGTAACGTTCATGAAATTTCATTCATATACCTTGTAATTATTACAATCGTACTAGGCACGAATTAGCATTTAAAGGTCATTAAATAATATGTCTCATTCATTTTTGGGAACTCCACCAACCCTAAATACACCCTAATAATAAAATTTACATACCGAAATCATTAATTTAGAAGCTGGTTCATTTTGTTCTATATTTATTATAAATATTTAAACTAAGCTGTCAAATGCGTTTTTTGAGTTGATATGTTCATGATACGTCTTACTGAAACTTAAGATATCCCACTAGATTTCTACTTATTCAGTAGAGACATACGTTTTATATGTAATACCATCTTACCTTATATTCTAGTTGGGCTCTTTCTACTGCATGGCACGTCTGACAGCATGACCATGTCTGTCGCTGTTGTCTGATAAATATTCGATCTCACCAATAGTCCAGTCAACGGAGCGCTAAAATGACCAAAATCTCTAACTTGAGTGCTAATGAATGAGTTTTGATGAAATCTTGTGCAATGTGTTTGTAATGACATTAATAAAAAAGTTGAAAAAAAGATTAGAGCAGGAAATGATCGGAAAACACCCCTTTTACCACGAGTTCCGTAACTTGTAGAATTAGGTCAAAAATGAAAAAAAAAACAATGTGTTTATCTTTTTTGGCCCAAAATAAGATGTTTCTACTCTTGTGAATTTTTTTGAAAAATGCATATTTTTCGAGATATGGTCACTCGAAAACTCCTAAAAATGGGGGGAGGGGAAATGTAAAAGTTGAAAAAATATTTGAAAAAATTCAGCAGAATTATTTTACCTGCGTCAAGAGGATTATTTACCTGCTCGCTACATGTGTATTTGTGTATCTCGCAACCGACTTAACTTCCATCGTTATTTGTTATTGTTAGCGTGCTCCGTATGCTCCGTATCCTTGTAAACAAATTACCACCAATTTTCTCATGTTATTTAAAAAGTTTTTATTGCATGTGGCATAAATGGTTAAAAATGACATTAAAGGAGAAGTTCTTGAAAGCATTTGAACATCTTGATTGTTTTTCGTTTTTTTTTTGCAAATGCAAGGGAAAGTTGAACTTTATGATCCTTTCTACCAATTCTGGGAACTCTGTTAGCTCATAATAATTTTTTTCTTTAATTAAGAGCATCCCATATGATTTTGTTAGAACACAGATACATTGCAGAAAATAATAAAAATTATTTTGAACTGTTACAACCATAAAAAAATTGTTATACATGCTAAAGGGCTGATTTGAGGGAAATTAAAAAAGTTAATAATATCTCAAAAACGGTTATACTTTGGACAGAGGTCATTAGGCCTAACTTACTTCTAAATGGCCCCACCTATCCACCATTCCCGTTTGGCACACTCTCTGCTGAACACCCTGTATTTTAAAACGAGACAGACCATCAAATTATACAACTTTTTCCTAGATGCATATTACAGCTCCCCAGAATAGTAATCCTGTAGCCGTTCCATACTCTTTACCACAACATTGTAATTTATAAGTCTTTGTCGTCTGATTTTTGTTCCACGAACAATACGAGCCTAGCGGTGACGGATAACCACTGGATACCCTCCCCACCGCCCCTGGTACGCCAATGCATTCACTGAATGTTTACAAAATACAAAATAGCACAAGACAAACGCTTTCCGCTCGGTCTTAACCTGGTTTCAACTATACCCAGTACCCACATTGCTCCTTCAGTTGCCCTGAGAATACTTTGGCTGCATCTCTTTCAAGACTTCGCCCAAGTGCATCAACTAGCTGCATTACTGCACTTCAAGTTCGTCTGCGCGTCTGGTTGGGTCCATACAACAACAACAGCAAAAAAAATAATACCGTCGGGACTAGCTAGCTTTACTTTTTATTCTTTCTCGTTTGCCTTGTCTTGGTACAGGGTGGATCAAGTTTGGGAAAACAGGTTACTTTGATTTATTCTTGAATAACCTAGTGATGAAAAGCTTAGGACATTAGTCATGTTTAACGATAAAATAATAATCATATTGATAATAGTAAAATGACTTTATTTAGTAATAAACGTAGGTACAACACATTCCCAAACTAAGGCGATAGGTCCAGTTTAACCAACCTTTGTCATCATAATAATTTATATTTAATCTATGCGCCCGGTGATTATGTAAAGGCAAAAAATATATACATGGTGTTTCACTGAAACTACACGGATCAATAACTTGAAAACCAAAGACAAAAATTGAAATCTGCGAAAAATGTTATATAGTGACATATTATATACTATTATTTAGGGCATAAAAGACAGCGTCATCTATCGCAGTTTTAGCGTCGCGACGCTGAGAAATAATTATTCGATGGTAGGAGCTTTGAAATTGCGATAACTGTATGACATTTTTAATTCTGAATTTTTTTCATAGAATACAGTTCTTCATTAAATTGCATTATTTTACTTCATACTTTTAAAATTAAATTCCACTAATTAATAGTAAAATTAATCTAATCTAGTTGCATTGTATTAGCAAAATGTAATATTCAATAAGAGACAAACTAGTAATCCAATATGTGAAGATCGTTTACTGTTTTGTTTAGTTTTCAACAGTGTGACTAAATAAAAAAGTAATTTCTTTCTTCAAAGTGTAATGGTTTAGTTCAGTTTACAAATGTAGATGTCAAGTTTCATTTAAAACTTTAAAATTTACGCCACAACTTAATTAGATTGTTACCTTGGCTAGATCCAAGAAAAATAGTAGGGAACCAATAAGAAATGAACAAAATATTGCAGAAGTTTTGCAAAGATACCTCTCTACACAGAATTCAAAGGGAAGTTGAAGTACCACTTTCTTCTTTTCAAAGAATTCTTAAAAGACCACCTCTTCAAACTCACCTCGTTCATCACGTCTTGCGAAAATATCTCACTTCTTAAAACTATTTTATGAAATGATGAACATCGCTTTCACAGTAATAAGCCATGTAAATAAGCACAATTGCCACTATTCGTTGGATCAAAACCCAAGACGAATGAGACCAATAAACAATCAAAGAATTTTTGATGCAAATGTGTGGTGTGGTATGACTAAATGGAGTCATAATAGGACTTTATTTGTAAGAGGATAATTGGCATAGTCAAAGATCTGGTTTCAAGATGGATAATAATGCAATAATTGTAACGAATTATTTAGATACAACTTTTTGAATACTTGGATAGGGAAAAATGAGCCAATTAAATGAGCAGCTCGGTCACCGGATTTTTTTTTTAATGCCTTATTTATATTAACGTCCTGGCGAAGTTTAGCTAATGCTACTCTACCACTTAACCAGGACGGCGAGATGAGTTACGGTCACCCATCCAAGTGATGGACTCGCCCGGCCGTGCTTAACTTCGCCGATCGAGTCCAGTCACTGAAACCGGTACCGCACCTCACCTCACATTTGACCCCAGTAGATTTATTCTTATGGTGTTGCCTGAAAAGTAGAGTATATGAAGATCCTATGAACCATATGGCGAGCTTGTTTAATCAAATTTACGCTAGTTGCAGTGCTATTAACCTGACTGCTACTATAGATTATTAAAAAGTAGTTACGTTAGCTACTTTTCACAAATTTTTTTCTGGACTATAACATTTAAATAAAAAAGCATTTTTATTTAAAAAATGATTAACTTTTCAATTTTTGTATACATATGTTGGTAAATGGTGTCCAAAACGGCACTAAACGTAATCCGATCTCAGATCTTCTGCAAAATTTCATCCAAATCCGTTTAGTAGTTTCGCCGCTATCGTGCTAACATACACACACACACACATACACACACACATTTTTCAAAAACCACTTTTTTGGATTCCTGGGACCTCAAAACGTAAAGATTTGATGTTATCTCAATTTCCGATTTTGGACCAATTTCAGTAACCTCCCACAATTTTATTGTGGGGAGGTTATACCATTTGGAGATCGAGATGAATTTTTGTCATTTTGAGAAATTTATTTACAGAAATCTTATTTAAGCTGATCAACAATATTATTATATTGTAGTTCGAAATGTCGTTGTATATAATTGAATATCCAAATAAAGTTTTAGAATATTTAGGTATTATAAGATTATTGGCGTATTTTAAATTAGAATTTTTAATATATCGCCTGAAGGCAATGTATTCCGTAAAATAAAGAAGGTGAACAGGTTGAAAGCAGGTTGTGAACAAAAACAGATACATTTTGAACAAATTTTCTAGCCAGAGCCAGTGTAGATCATTCATTTCCGCAGAAACATGGCTGTACTTTGTTCAGTTTAAACACAAAATTGCATTTTTGCAAACGATATTGTTAAAGCTTATCTAGGACATGGGAAATATACTGCAATGATTTAAAATTGGTAGCACGAGACTTTCACATAATTTTTTCCTTGACTTTATAAAATACCTACTTATATTACAACATATCTACTTAAATACAAATATGGACATTATTCAAATAGAGATAGATTTTTATGCAGACGGAATATGTAAGAGAAGAGTTATTTTAAAACAAAAAAAAACTGCATCCATTTTTTTATACCATTGCATTGGTATTATTAATAAATCATATTAGGTATCAGTAACAATGATACAAGCATTGTGGTTCACTTTAGAAAATAGAAGATACATTGGTAAAAGCAGAAGTGAGTATAGTGTCTAAAACTGTTCACAATTTTAATCTACGCCTGTATAATTATCAGAAAATTTTACCCAAAAATTATGGCAAAGATTTGAAAATGCATCATCATCTTTCTAATCAATTAGTTTTAGCTCCTGCAAATTTCTGGTCATGGCAAATTAAAAATAAGCACATTTTTTTGCTCGTAAAATATGCTTGGTATTTGATGTGACTTTTCTACGGAAAATATTTTCAAACGAAACCTTTTGCAATGTGCCTAAAAATGATCAATTTAAAAATTTCTTCTTATTCCCAACGGTTTGAACGACGTTTTGTGATCCGTGCATTATTCTAGTTGGCGTCCCTCCATCGTATGGCACGTCTGACAGAATCACTCAATCTGTCGGCGTTGCGTATTAGATGCACATCCTCAGTAACAATTTTTCCCATCAGCTTCTTTGTGGCATCAACCAAACGTTTTTTTACATGTTTCTCGAAAACTGTGCAGTGTGCATCCTATAGAACAAATATCAGAGACAAATTTTAAAGCAGCACTGAATAATTTTTGTTTTTTAAATTTTTCTCTAAAACTGTATATCTTATAAGAAGAAATGTAACAGTTCTATCTCAGTTCGTACAATTTTTTGGTAACCGTTCATCCTTGATTCTCTGCAGGAAAAAAGTTTTAAAAGTTACATTGAATCAAGCTTATGATATATGACACAAATGTACATATGTTCTTGTATCATATACCATAAAAGTAAGAGTAACAAATCAAATTCGTAAAAATTGAAAATAACTTGTTTTGAAATTTGAATTTTTTACATCACACTCTAAATGTGAGTTTCATTATTACCTTTATCTGGGCCGTCTATAACAGTTGATTACGTAATCAGCTAACCACCATACACTTTTCATTTTGTTTTACAAATGAGCAGATTCTGTGACATCGTCTGGAGCCACAACATCATCTGTCATTACAGAAACGAACATACTGTTTACAATTCTCCATTCTCAACTAACTGGATCTGATCCGCAACTGCTAAGTTGCTATTTGGTGACGAATTAGCAAGCTATGGAAGCACGCTCTTTCAGTTGGAGGAGATTTCCATGGTAGAGATTTCCCAGTAACGTATTACAACTTAACGTAGTAGTGATGTTAAAGAGCCATTTTTATTTGCATTGTAAAGTTTTATAAAGATCCACACTCTCCAGTTTGGGTCGCATTACTCGAGCTCATTATTTGACCAATATGTCTCATGTCTGATGATCAGGTGAATACCTTCAGAATGCTTGATTTGCCACGACCAGAAACAACTGGAAACTGAAGAAACACAGTTGTATGTTTGGCTTCAGACGATACAACAGCTTTATAAGGATATCAGTGTCATCTGCTACGATTGTAGTTTCTCGACCTTTAGATGCTAATCTCACTGCCTCATTCCCACTACCACGGTGACAACGTCAACATCAGCAGAGGCGTTTCGAGTAATACAACCATCGACTTACTTGATCATCATGTCGAAAATTTGGTTATTGCTGTAAATGTTGGTCAAGGAAGCGATTTGGTTCAGTTGAATGTGTAATGTTTTTCGAATAAGATTTACACTCGGTCTCTTATGTCTTAAGTTACCATGATACAAGATGGGCGGGCAGACAGACAAACGGACGGATATTCTGAAAGTTGTTCAATTCGATGACATACAATGACATGAAAATGTTAGCGATATTTATACTTTTAGAAATATGCTGTTCAAATGCAATATACTCCTAATTGCATTAATTAGTTGCAAAATAATCTCGTATAATTTTTGCAATTATAGCACTATAGGTATTCTAACAAATTAAGGAACTAAAATATTTATAAATAAAATAAATAAATAATAATAAAATAAAAATAAATTTTTGTAATAAATACACTGTTGTGTATACAATGATGTGAAAATATAAAATGTTGTAAAAGAAGATTGAATATCTATAAATATACAACGAATTATTTATATAAATAAGATATAAATTACTATTTAAAAACTATGTATCACTATGAAATACTTTTGAAATTATTACATATTTTTTTATTCTAAATTTGATTTTTTTTTCGGATAATGCTTTTACATTCTGAGGCAATGCTTTAAAGTATTTTATACAGTAATGCATATTTTGAGTGGTCCATCCTGTAGCGAAACAACTTCTTCCAAGTTTTGCCTGCAGATGTCTATTGCTTACGTCGCAATTTTATCCTTTGTTTTGGAATTTCTCGTCCCACCAATGTGAAAGGTTTTTGTGCAGAAAATACACAGCTGATGTGATGTGGGAGACTTACAAATTCGTGCTCACCACAAAGACTTGTTCTCTTGATGGGGATGTTGGGTCCCGTATATACTTTTAACAAAAAAATATATATTCAGTACACGGGACATTCTAGAAAGAATGGAAATTGTTGTTTAAGTAGTAGTTCCATAAAATGTTACTTCAATTAATTCTATTAAATCGTTAAAACTGCAATTGCATATATGGATATTCGCTTCGAGCAAATAAAAGTCACCACAGAACATTTAATTCGTTTTTTATATAATTTCGTGGAACTTGAAATATTTGCTACGGCAAACTATGGATTTAGAAAGAATTTCGACAAATATTGACGGTTAATGAGATTTTAATGGTTTCATACCTGCCGAAGAATTAGAAGGTTTAAAATTTATATTCCGACATTCCATATTGACGTAACTTATCCACAAAAGAAACTCCTGCCACTTCGTTAACGAGACAACGCTTGGTTCCAGCTTTTCAATTATGTTAAAAAAAAGTGCCAATGCTTTATGTGTTTATTGACATTACAGTAATGATGGTAAAAAATTTCCTACCACCTTCATTGTAGACCGACGCGGCTTGCTCCTGTCATTAACATAAGTATGTAATCAAAATAATAATATAATGGCAATTGACAAAACTGTTTAAAGCTAAGAAAATTTTTGCCAGTAGTTTATTACTTGAAATTGATTGACCAGCATACGGTAGGTATTGCCGCCACTCCCGGGAAACACACTGCCGCACTGTGGGGAAATTCCGGATTTTACTGGGATCGGGATTTTTTTTTTAAATTGATGGTAATTAAATTCCCTACATACACATCTGTCGAGGCAGATTTTTAAATGGCTCGGTTAATTTTTATTAATGACATAATAAACTGTCAAAAAGCTGTTAAAAAAATATATTAAACATTTAAATAATGAACCAATATCGTTATATTTATATGAAAATTAAATTTTTTAGTCTAGACTAGACATAGTACATAAACTATATAGTAGTAGGGGCGAGCGTAGAGGCGACTTCAATGTGAATATCAGTCGATATTCCGTTGAAGCAACGTCGAGCGCGGTTAGTACTTGGATGGGCTCCCATCTTGGGAAATACAGCGTTCTCGTCCCACCTTCTAGAGGCTTGTATATCAGTGTATACTCGGAAGTTACGTAATTTCAGACGAGGATTACGTAGTGGATATACCATCCTTCGGAAGGGATGTAAAGCAGGCGGTCCCTTGTCTATTAAATGTTAGGCAAGTAAAAGATCCCTACTCTTCTTAAGGGAAGAGGTTCGGCAAAATTTCCAGGTTGGGGGTAGCTCGTCTCCTGGCGTCGGTGATAGGCCCTGGTAGCTGAAATAGGCCGACGTTAAACAGTTAAAAAAAATATATAGTAGTAAAATCAAACTGCCAAATACATAATTTGACAGCTGTCAAAAAAATAAAATTAACACAAAAAATATTAAAAAAAAAAAAATAAAATATTTAAAAATTTGCCTCGACAGATGTGAAGGGAATTTAATTACTTTTAATTAAAAAAAAAATTATCCCGATTCGATGGATATTAAGGTCTCTAGAGATTTTGAACAGGAAAATCCGGAATTTCCCCACAGTGCGCCGGGCCGGCTACGTGTATGCTGGGTTGGATTTGGGTCATGCTTGTTGTCAGCAGCGAGAGCCACATGACACATGGTACAGGACTGTGGGATGGGAAATATACAAGTGTAATTAGTTTCATGTCATTAAAAAAAAATGGTGGTGGGAAACGACTAGACAAACAAAAAAACCTTATATAACATAGGGTCTAAAGCCTATAATTTTGGAGAAAAAAAAATAAACAAAAATTTTGAAAATAGTTAATATTCTTTGAGAACTGCTGGACTATTGGGGTAGGCTGTATTATCGTCGCGTCTAGTCGCGCATGATACTCTGATATTTGTGCGGATAGCACCGGGTATGCCGACAAAGGAATAAGCCGGCGCGTATAAAGAGTTGGCCTGTTTAAACCCCTGCGGCTATCCTGTGCTTGCGGTTGTGCATAAAGAGATAACGAATTATTTACATTTTCATAATTGGTATAAAAAGTTGGGTTTAAGCGGTCCCATCAAAGTGCCGCACTTCTTGCATTGAGACCGCGCGTCGGCGAGGACACAAGTCGGTAATCTTTACACTTTCTTATGAATTTTTAAAAGTAAGTAGGAAACTCCTATGATTCGGAACTATACGTCCATTGACCCAGAAAAGCAGTAGTTCTCAAACGCCGCCTACCTTAACATTAAAATTTTTTTTGACCTATGACAATTTTTTTTCAAAGAGTCCCTAGAGGAAAAAGTTATATAGGTGTTTTTTGTTTGTCTAGTTGGTCCCCATTTCTATTTTTTTAATGACATGAAACTAATTACACCCTGTATTGTATATGTTTGAAAAATGCGTTACCGCATTGTGTCGTGATATTGAGTGTTTATATCACAAAGAGAGGTCTTTGTGTTTTTGCTTCTAGAGTTCTTCCTCTTCTGAGTCTTCTATTCTAGGGAGGGAGGGAGAGAGTGAGCGAGAGAGAGGGGGGGAGGGGAGGGAGGGGGAGAGGAAGAGGGGTACTCTACGGTACTTGGTGGTAATCAAGAACAATCTACGGTACAATCGAGCATCGAACAGTATTCTGAAGCTAGACCATACTTCAGAATACTGTTCGATGCTCGGGGTACTCAACTCCATTTGATACTCATACACGGTGTTTCAACTTGATAGGCTCAAAGATGAACCAGGTTTCCTTAGATTCAGGATCTGTTCTCGACACAGAAATGCTACTCACTATCAGCTATGGATATCTCCGAATTGGCGAAGAAGAAAATGATAAAGAAGATGATGCAATGGGGAACGGAGAAGACAATCCTATTTTAGGGTATTATTGCACCTGCAAGGCTGAAGCGAGGACTTTGGGCTGTTGTGCATATGTAGCAAGTGTCCTCTGGTTCCTAAGATGGGCACGATATCAACAGTATATAAAACACCTAAGTCAAGCTCTCCTCCATTTCATCTAGGATGCCGGCAATACGAATGTTGATAACGGGGGAGCAGCAATAGGAGAATTGATAGTGGATGTCGAAGAGTAGACATTAATAAAATAAAGAATAAAAGGAAGGGAAGATAGACTACAAAATTTGACTTATATTTGACTGATTGATCGCTTATATTCTATGTAAACTCAATAACAATAATAACAATAACAGGTAGTGACCTGATATGACTGCATGTGATATGGAATGACCAGATGTGACGTCATCTGACAAGTTGGTGCATGACAATGAATAATCATTGACAGGCTTTCCCTCACTGTAAGCCAACCAAAACTCTCCAGAACCAAGAACAAGGGCATCATTTGAATAATGTTCGATGTACGGCCAATACCTCATAATCCCAACTTTAACAGGCTCTAGCTTGAAACCCAGGTGGTTTGAGACTTCTCACACATTGGGACATTTGATCAGGGGCCCAAAATATAGAACATAAAAAATCCAGCCAATTTAACGGAAGCCACTTTTATATAAGGATTTGTGCGGGGTCCTTTAGCCATCATACTACAGCTCTTTTCCTTGTAATAAAATAAACATTGAGTGCTTCTTTGTAATTGATAATTTCTTCAAAAGAAACTATGGCTTTAACTATATTTTCCAGATTTTTAAATTTTTCCCTGACATTTACCAATATTTTGAAAATTCCCTAACTTTTCTCTGACTCTTTTACGTTCTTAAAATCCCGGAATTTTACAGGTTTTCCAGCTCTTCTAGGCGAGGCCGAACCCTGTAATAGCTCGCCTCAACCTTCTAGAGATCTATTGCTTTGTCCTTTTCTCAAAATTTTTCTTTCAAGGAAGCTCTGGTGGCTATTCATTGACAATACCTTTGATGAATGCTCTTTGGTAGTGTGATGATCTTTCAATGTGTTCGATCAGGAACTGTGTATAGTATTTATATGCTATGCTGCAGTGTCATTCTTCTGTAATAATCCATATTCTGTGGCGAGTTGATTTTGGGGAAGGATGTTTGTATGGTTGTGTTCCATTCCGTAGGCGAGGTGTGATTTCCATGGTGATAATTTATAAGGCTTGCTCCTTTAGTTTTTCCGTTCCTTGGTGCATTAACTCGTTTATTTTCTGTCCTGCAAATGTAGTTGTGTAGTAGTGTAGTAAATTTCTTCTAGTTCTAGTCATTATTTCTAGCAGTTGACCTTTGATGATGGCTCACCCAAGGGACAGTGGTCCCCTTCTTGTATTAATTTGGTTTGCCTTTTCCTTGCGTTCCCTTTTTCCTCCAGTTTCTTGGTCCGATGTTACCGCGATGTGTATCTTCTTGTGTGAATTTTGTCGTTTTTTCTGTGTTTTTTTCGTCACTAGGGTGGAAGGGTTTCTATGTTTTCGAAGAATGCCTGTTTCCTTTAATTTTTTCGCTTACGTTCCACGTCCAGTGTTATTTGTATATTGGGTTCATGTTTTTTACCTATTTATATTTGTTGTTGTTTTTCTTTTCTTGTTGAGCTTGAACTTCTGCCTATGTTTCTTACTGCGATTTTTATTATTAACTTATTTATGTCTAGTTCTTCTCTTATCAGTTGTACTTTTAATTCATCGTGGTATTTCTACTGGAAGTCTTCATGCGCCACAGACGAGAAAAAAATTATTGAAATTTCTCCATCCGCCACTGATACTACTATAGCCAATGAATCAACTAATAGGATGTCTTATAAGTATTCTTTTTTTATTTCAATTCGAGCACTGAAATTAAAATTTAAAGTACCATACTTGAAACAAGTAAACAAATTATTCGGAATAATAATTAAAAATTATTTGTTTGAAATCAAATCTTAAATAGATTTTTCATCTGCAGGGTTATTTTGTATTTACTATTTCAAATACAAATATTTACAACTAATTATTTTTTATCTGAACTGACTATGACACTATCTCTTATTTTGTATTTCAAATAGTGCCATTAATTATTTCACTCAAATGTTATGGGAGGTCGACGTTAAAGAAGTTATTAATTTGACCCTAATTTATACTCATACATATATACCTCGCCAGCTGGGGATGACTCCTTGAAAGCATGGCCAGTAATTCAAAAAAATTTGGCATTTCCTCCCCTCCAGTATTACAATACAAAAATTTATAAACTGTTACATTTGTAATTTACAAACCAAGCGTTTGTTACTAATAAAATTGTAAAGACTTTTCTAAAATATTATTTTACTGTCGTTTTATTTTCTTGCAGCAAGCACTAGGAGTATGACCGGCTTCTTCCTTGGCAATGCCGTCAATTAATGCTTAAATATTATTTTATCCATTAAATAAGTTTTTACATATGACGCCAACAGACAGACTGACGAAATTGAAAGGCATTAATCTACATAATCTGACAAATGAAGGGACGAAAAACCTCGGAGTGATTTTTTTACGATTATTATAATACTTTACAAATTCGTGGGAAGAGAGCTTCAATTTTTAAGAAAGATCGTCAAATTTGATCAAGTGGGTAATTACAAGAAAACGAATTGTGTTTTAAATATATAAATTTGCAGGAACGAAATTCCTCTGAATTCGGTTTTTTATGTGCATAACCCATCATTTTCTACCATTACATTGTACACGTGTGTATATGTATAATAAGTCTGATAAAAAATTTTTATGACATACCAAAGAACCCCGTTCTCGTTACCGCCTTGGGTTCCACAAACGGTAAGGCCGGCCCTGGGAAAGCGAGACATTCTTTAAAGGAATCGTCGTTCTTCAAAAAGTACATATTTTAAAACCACTTGACATCTTGACTATTAACTTCAGGCCTTAGTTTAGATAAAGAGAACATCCGGTATACAAAAATCATACTTCCTAATATCCATTAATAGATGGACTCATTAGAGCGTAGCATGCGTGTCATATATATGTTACATTATCCCATTTGGAGCTGGACTGGTGATAATTTTGAATTAAGACTTAATAATGACAAATGCACGAGCAATGACAGTTGACAAAGTTTCATCGGAAAGTTCGAGTGTCGTTTGCACATTGTTGATGACATACATGCAGCATGCGATTATCTACTTGGGCATGAAGGTTGCTTCCTGTTTGTGAGACCGCGTAAGTTCAATAAC
The DNA here is from genome assembly GCA_936432065.2 of Rutpela maculata. Taxonomy (NCBI): domain Eukaryota; kingdom Metazoa; phylum Arthropoda; class Insecta; order Coleoptera; family Cerambycidae; genus Rutpela; species Rutpela maculata. The sequence continues at coordinate 63,214,223 of OW386290.2, forward strand.
GATTAAAATTATTAAGGCCTCATACAAAGACAAAGGACTTATGTTCTATATGGATGAAATTGCACCGAGAACGTAAAGGCAGTCAGTCATTGGGTCTTCCGAATTAAGCTGGAATTACAACACCATGACACTAGCCATTGAATAAACAACATGTTACATTAATTAATAATTAAATCATTGTCAGATTGAATTAACAGGATCCAACAAATAAAGTTATACTATTATGATTTGTTGATTTCTATCACTATACATTTCGTAACTTCCACATGGTGCTGAGCTAATGATTTATTAATAAATCAAAGCCAATATTGCGAGTACTACTACTACTTTTCGAAGCGAGATTTACTTATAACTAATAGTCCAGTGTTTGACGGTAAAAATACGGTATTACCTCTGAATTCTTTCGGATAACATCGACTTTGATAAAAATTTGTAATTAAGCTTCTAACCCTCCTCTTCAAAAGTTATATGTTCCTGATGTGTGCTTTTTGTTTTTTGGGGGTGAAAACTACCCCTTCTGAGAAAAATTTAAAAACATAGATTTAAGCGTTACATAGATTGAAATCATATTTAAATACGTACAATAAACATTATTTCATGTCCTGGAATATAATTTATGATGTGTTACGTTTCAACCTTTTAAAACCACCCCTTATGACAAAATTAAAAAAAAATAGTTTTCAACACCTTGAAATGTTTTAATGATGTATTTATAATGAATTAAAATTCCGTTACTGTTTATAATACAATTTATGATTTATTGCAACGTTTCATCCATTACAAACCGCCCTCGTGATAAAATTCACTACTTAAAATTAAAAGCTGAAATTATTGAATGAGTTTAAAGGGGAAAAATAAAAATTTTATTTACATTATAATAGCATGTTTTATTACTAAACATCTATGGATCATCAGAAGAACCATCATCACTATCGACCTCCTTCTCTTGGTCTGTAATTGGAGGGCAATTTTGACAGTTATCACTGGAGCATGTTCCGTTGCGTTACAAAAAAGTCCAACTTTTCGGCAGTTACAAGCTCCGCCGCATCCTTTTTTGCAATTACAAAATATCATTTTGAGGAGTTCTGCCGGTGCAGACATATCCAGTATTTTGATTGGTAGTAAAAATCCTTCATTATTAATCCATCCCCAATCAGTTGGACGAATATTTTTGTTCTCAAGCCAACTCTGGGTTTGTAAATAAACCCCTTTTAATGTGCTCATTCAAAGCATCAACTGTCGGATCAAGGGATGATAATCTCACAGCACTGTTTTTAGTGGTAGCCTTAATAAAGGAATCATAGCGCATCTGCTCGAGAAACGCTGATAAGTCTTCGACACGGCTCAATTTTTTAACTGTATATCCTCAGTAATATTGTGCAGTACCTACCTGCTTCTAAAATTTCTTCCAGCTCTGAAGTACTATCATAAAATATCTCCACCTGATCTCTTAAATCGGGCCGGTTTTCTATAAGATCGATTAGTTTTTCAACGATTATTTCACTCATTAACGCTATAACCAATGAGAGCCCGTTTTTTCACAACACTGCACCAATCAAATGTCATTATTAGTGGTAATTCAAACTAGATCGGCTTTTGACAGTACCAACATGCAAAATTTATCGCTTTAATTTTTTAGGTCGCTGCAGCGGCAAATACTGCGATAATTTTTCGTGAAATATTTTCGGCAAATAGGGCAACTCACGCTTTTAAATTTTATCTATAAATATCTTCTCTAGCTTATTACTAATTGTTAACTTACCTTGTAAATTGTAATATTGTATTATGTACTAGCAAACATAAACACACCACATATATAGTAAACAATCGTCAGTTCCAAAGAGAAGCCTGTCTGAAGTATATATCTGTTAACTATTTCAATTTGCCTAATTTTCAATCAGGTAACAATAATATACAAAGATTGTACTTAATATACCTAGCTCATAATACAGGAACAAGTCAAGCACAGCTTTCAATAGCTCAAAAACGTAGTTACAAAGTTAAGCAAATCATTTATTATAAATGTCAAGTAAACACATTCGCTCTGTAAACAAACTAACAATGTACCTAGGTACCTACTTACATACGGTAATCTATCAAAAAGTAACTAGTTGAATCAAAGCTGTGCAATATTTTAATTTGTTGTATTTAAAATTCACTCTGCATAACGAAGCAAACCTCAACATAATTTGTAAACTTCTTAAGTTAAAAATAAGGATTAAATACGTAAAAATGAATCAATGAACAATTATTATGGAATATAACTCTAGTAGCGGTAGCGCTAGATGGCGCTCTCTATGTCAATCTCGGAACCATGAGTGTATAGTAATAAATAGGCGGGACATCGGGAATAAACTAGTGCTCGCAGATTGAAAATGTAGTGCTCTCTCTATCGTTCCTCGTCATATTGCACCTCAGAAACGCCTGAAAGGTGTTAAGCCAGTCTATATATTATAATATCTAAGGTTTCAACTCGTTTTATTTACTAGTTGCCATAGAAACGTCATTAGATCATTTTAAAATATAGGAAATCTCCATTGTTTCTACTGCGTTTGTTTCAGATTTGCTGTTTTGACAATATGAGTCGGTTTGGAAATATTTCTGTATATCAAATTAATGAGGAAATTGAAAATAAAGGTCAGTAAACTCTAAAAAGTGACAAAAAAACGTCTGAAGGCAATTAATGAGAAAACATAATATTGAAGATGTACTTAATGAATTATTTATTCGTGAAATATTCTCCTCAAATACCACTCGTGCTTTAAATTTTATCTAAAAATTTTTTCTCAAGCTAAGTTGCCCCTAGTTAATATAACTCGTGCAAATTGGCAGTTTATTATCAAAGATTAAGGGGCTATAATTTTCAGCAAAAGAAAAACTTAATTTTTGTACTCTAGTATTTTTTACGTATCTTCTTTAGTTTTTGAATTATTGTGAAAAAATGAAAATGTTTTAAGAAATTTCAAAAATCATTTCAAATTTGAATCAAACTTTTTTTCAAATCTAGGCATCCCAAACCGATCAAACTTCCAGAACATATTGTTAGTACTTAAATAAAGTAAACTGTAAATGGATTACGTTCAATTTCAATTCATGGGGTGAAGCCATTCGTTTTATTGCTGATTTTTTCTCCGAAAAAACGAGACAACCATTTTATTTTCATCATAACTCCGTTAGTTTTAATGCTAACGATTTTTACCTAAGCTTATTTTAAAGGTCTCTTCACGTACTTCTGTGGTTATTTTGTATGTAATAATTTCCACCCCCGAGAAGAGGTGGCATCCACCCCCAGGGTACAATCACACATATAACTATTGTTCCTTGTGCCATCTCCTAATTACTGTCCAAATTTCACGTCAATCGCTTTTGTCCGAAAGAATTCTGAGCGAAAAACCGTCAAACACTGGACTATGCTTAGATAGGGTGAGAAACAGGTCCACAGATGTTAAATCAGGTCATCGTTTGAGCAAACAAAGGTTCATTTCGATCTCTGATTTGTATTCAAAATATAACATACTACACTAGTAATAGTCAATCTGTATTTGACGCGTGAATAATTCTCACAAGGAATTTTTGTTTAAATAATGTAAGGGGGCACAATCGTTAATTAATGGATTCCACAAAAATATCGTTACCGCTACGGCCGCCATGTTGAAAAAAATGACGGTCAAAATAGTTTTTTCTAAATTATATCCTTCCCTGTTAGTTCTACCATAAAATTAGGTATTACCAATATTGTAAAAAATGAAAATCGTCAACTTTTACTTAAACTATTTATCTCTATTGTTAATATTTTACATTTTACAGCCTTCAGAGTGGTGAAAATATGTGCTTCGCTGCAGATTCTTGCAACCATCTCTGCTTCCGTTGCTCCTACGTAGTAATTAGCTATTATCAATGTTGTAGAATATAAAGGAGGCCTGTAAAATGAAAATGAAGGAGAAAGTTCACGAATGAGAACAACAAAGTAGAGAGACAAGAAGGAGCATAGCCTAGTCATCAAGCAACCTGTGAATTTACAGGTTGAGCAACCTCGAGCCGTCAGTACCTCAGCATATGCTGTGTCAGTACTGTGGCGGGTGTCCCATCGATTCTTTGGAGGGAATGGGTTACCGCCCTACGTTGAGAATACTACTTTGCAGAATTAACTCCCGCTGCGTTCTACAGACCAAGTAAGGGGCATGGACTTTGCCTATTAGGGCAGATTGATAGGCGCTCAACCAGGTGAATGCCATTTGCGTCGCAACTAAGCGTTTCCCCGCAGATTGCTTTATGTCCCTTGAAAGCTCACGAGACGATCTATCTAAAATCATCAGTGGTTTTAACATCGTAACTTATCTTCAACCTGTTTCAATTAAAAAAATCGTCAGTACAAATGTTCTCATTGAACTTTGGACCCAATTTTCTCATGTTCCCATGATCCTATCTATCAAACTCAAATGAAAGTTATATTACTTGGTTCAAAGTCTAGTTTAATCCACCGCAAGGTGGTGCTTATCCTCCTATAGGCCATTTCCTATAGGGATCTTGATAGTCTCCTTTTCCAAAACTTTTGCTTAAACATTTTTTTCCACCATCAACTACAACAGCTCGAAGTTTGAAAAAGTTTTTTGAATATCGGAAAAATGTCTGCCCGTTGTTTCGACGTTATTAATATTCATTATTAATTTTGCATAATCAGTAAAATTGACTTACATTAGTGGTTATTTCTTTAAAAGAATGAATTTTTCTAGTTTTCACTGATCTTTCAACACAATAATTTGTCTCTCTTGTTACATTCGCCCAAAAATGTTAAAATGTATGCTTGCCTGCAGATTTTTGAAATTATCTCTGTCCCGATTGCTCCTACTTAGTAATCAGCTATTATCTATATTGTGGATTATTAAATTTCCTAAAACTTCTATTTGAACAATTTTCTTTCACTATCAATTGTTTACAAATTACAGCAGCTCGAAAATTTAATTATTTTTCAAACTTTAAGCTGCTGTAATTTTAAAACAGTTCACCGTGTCCAATTATTACATAGGGAGCAGCGGGGACAGAGATAGTTGCAATAATCTGCAGCGAAGTACAAATTTTCATCACTCTTGACTGCTGTAAACTGTAAAATATTAACAATAGAGAAAAATTGTTTAAATAAAAGTTGAAGCTTCCTTCATTTTCTACTATATTGGTAATACCTAGTTTTAGGGTAGAACTTACAGAGAAGGAGATAATTGAGAGAAACCTATTTTGACAGTCATTTTTTCAACATGGCGGCCGTAGCGGCAATGATATTTTTGTGGAAAATATTAATAAATGATTGTGGCAACCCCCTCTACATTACACGAACAAAAAATTTCTTGTAGGAATTGTTTTTTGCGCGAAGGGTAGGCTATTATAGGGCATCTGCACGTGACATCACAACTAACCTCAAAAATATGTGTTTCTTAAGGTTTAAGAGTATTACGCAACTGCCATTAAAATTTCTGCCTGGTTCCCGTATTTTCAACTAAAATATAGTTCAGTGAAATGTTTATAAAGTTCTAAATATTTTGTCTTAATAAAATAGGACTCTTTTTGCAGGTTGGAAATCTAACCTGTAAATAGCAGTCTATTTTTATTAACCAGCAATATTGAAAAATTATTTACGTAAATTTTTAAATAGTTGCTTGGAGCCAGTACGGCTCCAAAGTAAAAATGCGTACATAAACATATAAAATGAGAATAAACTTGAAAAACTTAAAATTTAAGGTTATGTTGGTTACATGATGCAGATGCTGCTATAGGTGGCATCTTCTATTAAAAAGCACTGTACTAAAAGTCTTGACTAGGTAAAAGCAGTTTTTAGACAAACGGCTGGCGTTATTAAATTGAAAAAAAGATATTCTTGTATGTAAATGAATACTACACTTCTATTGAAGAAAGCTTTTAGCTAAAATTTGTTTACGAAGTGTGAAGAGAAATCTTCGTAATAAACAAAGCCGGATAAGTATGGTGAAACGGCCCTATCTTCATTGAGACAAGGAATATAGTTAGCAATAAGCAAAATATTAACGCAAAAGGGTGGCGCGTTTCACGGGGTGACGAGGGGGATGAAATCCAAAGGATCAATTTTTTGTGCCAAAACGCAGCAACCGAAAATTGTGGAAAAAATGTATGTTGGACAAGTACTGGAGAGGATTCTCAGAAAAAATTGTTGGTCAATTTGGGAAAGAACTAAGGGCGAGAAGACATACTTTTCAAATATTTTTAAGAGTAACTTGCCTTCGTTGCACCACATTCAAAATTTTTTTGTAGCGTCTACTTTTACCCCCATATAACCTATTTTTTTCGCAGCGTGGTCGGAACATTACGTCATAATGAAAAAAAATCACGTCCGTGGTCTTTCGAGACTAGTAGTCTATGCGTAATGAAGGCAGAAAGAGTGTACATATTTCGTGCAAAGACAAGATTACCTTTCACTCCCGTTTTTGAGGGTGTTAAACACGATGGAAGTGTTGGGAGAAGTTTTTGACTGCCGCAACCCACTAAAACGGCAAAAAATCACCCCCTTTATGGATCCTTTTATGTTTTCATATATAAACGGGTCTGGGGAGTGATTTATCGACGGGTTATACTTGAAATAAAATGGAAGCGGGTTATAGAGTAAGTGGGATCCAGACAGCAGGCCGAGGGGGTTGATTAAACCCTTGAATGTGGTGCGACAAGGGGAAGTTACCCTTAAAAATATTTGAAAAGTATACCGATGTCTTCTCGCCCTTAGTTCTTTCTTAATTAAATTGACCGGCAATTTTTTCTGAGAATCCTCTCTAATACTTGTCCAACATATATTTTTTTCAAAATTTTCGGTTGCTGCGATTTGGCATAAAAAGTTGGTCCTAGGGATTTCATCCCCCTCGTCACCCCGTGAAATGCGCCACCCTTTTGCGTTAATATTTTGCAAAATTGTTCCCTTCAATTATTGCTAACTATATTCCTTATCTCAATGAAGACAGGGCTGGGGGCCGTTTCACCCTACTTATCCGGCTATGCCCTTTTAGCTAAAAACTTTCTTCAATAGAAGTGTAGTATTCATTTACTTACAAGAATACCTTTTTTTTTCAGTTTAATAACGCCAGTCGTTTGGCTAAAACTGCTTTTTCCTAGTCAAGACTTTTAGTACCGTGCTTTTTAATAGATGGTGCCACCTACAGCAGCATCTGCACCATGTAACCAACATAACCTTAAATTTTAAGTTTTGACAAGTTTATTCTCATCTTTAATGTTTGTATACGCATTTTTAGCTTGGAGCCGTACTGGCTCCAAGCAAATATTTGAAAATTTACGTAAATAATTTCTCAATATTGTTGATTAATAAAAATAGACTGCTAATTACAGGTTAGATTTACAACCTACAAAAAGAGTCCTGTTTTATTAGGACAAAGTATTTAGAACTCCATAAACATTACACTGAACTAGATTTTAGTTGAAAATACGGGAACCAGGCAGAAATTTTAATAACAACCTTAGGAAACACATATTTTTGAGGTTAGCTATTACGTCACGTGCAGATGCCCTATAATACCCACAATGCCTATCCTTCGCCCCACTTCAGCTTTAGCTTTACCGATGAAACATTGTCATTGGCGTTATCTCCTCTTAATGCAGCGTAATTTCAGGTGTTGGAATGTTACTTAAGGATAGAATTTTGCATTTATTTTCGGTTTATTATTAATATTTAAAAAATCATAAATGGTTTAAACTTCAAAACAGTTTCGGAGACTTCCCATTGCTCTAAAGAATACAACCATATATAATTTTTATCATAAATTTTGTATATAGTTAAATGCCATGTTCTAATAATGAAATTAAGAACTATTTTCATTGACTACGATATTCAAGTACAACAGAAATTTACAATAAAAAAAAATATATAGTTGTATTCGTTAGAACAATAGCAAGTAATTTTAAGCATTATACTAAGTTTGGTTTTTAAATATTTATAATAAATAAAAAATAAACGCAATTTTCCTCTCATTCTGCAAAATCCTATCCAAGGAAACATTTTTGCAAACATTTTTTTCGAGAAGAAAAATATGGGACCTAGGCCATCCTATAGACAAATAAATAATATATCATATTTCCGGTTAACTACCTCTTCCTTTTGAGACTAAAGTTATGAGCATGCAATTTTAAAAGTCATGATTATTTTTTTTTGCGCACCAACAAGTAAAACAATTGCAAAGATATTTGTAAACTTGTCTATTTGACACCTTTCGTTTATTAATTATATTTTCTGTTGGGTGACCACTCTGTATATATTTCTTTATCAAAAATATATCAAATTTTCTTTATGGAAATAGTGGCAATTGCATTCTTATACGTCTTTTTAGGTATATTTACTATAGCTTTAGATTAAGTTACAATTAGTTTTCTAAAATATATGTCGCTTCCCTTCACCTCAACGAAGATGCCAATATTTAATGAAATAGTTGTGCTGAAAAAAATAATGAACCCCCAGTAAAACTTGGTTTTGCTTCTCACGTGTGATAATAATATATGTCAGCATCAAGTACAGCGGGAAGAGAAGTTTTGATTCATTAAATAATACTTTGGTACCCGGCATGGCATTGGCAATAATACAATAATTATAAGACACAATTTACAGACGATACGCTATTCTAAAAGGCGTTACCGGCCATTAAAAAGTTTGAATGGTGCATTCACATAGTAATGATAGTAATATATAAATTTAATGTTACTGCTAAGTGCAATATATGACAGCAATGTTGTTTATTTTCCAGTTTTATAACAGTCATTTGCCTTACGTTACTAAAATGTCCCTTCTCTTAATGCGCACATAAAGAACATTTAAACAACGAAATAAAGAGTAACAATCTACTAGTTGATTTACAAAAACCTGCAAAAAGTAAATTTTGAAGTGAAAAATTACGTTAAACTTACGTTAAACTGTTTTCGTCATACCTCCTACGTAAGTATATTCTAATTCCATTGTTTTGTCGATCGTAAGTGGCGCTTTATGTAACACATACTTGTTGCCATTGGCAACGGGTTGTTATTTTTCATAAGTCCCTAGGGAAATAAAGTAAAGGGCATAATCGGGTAAGCATGGGAAAACTGCCCTTGAAGTAATATTGCTACTTTTTTTGTATAGTGTATATCAGCATTACAAAAAAAAAATAGATGTAATTCTGCAAAATTTTGACTTCATAAAACTTATAGTTTTCAAGTAAAAAAATCAATTCTAAATTTTTTTATTTTTGACAAACTACGTTTACCAAATTTTTGGTGCTTTATATATAGTATACATCTACTTCAGATGGATTAGTAATAAAAAAATTAGGTTATTATTCTTCAAAAAAATGTTTTTTTAATTTTTTTATTTTTCAAAAATTTTTTTTGACACTTCTGCATTAGGGACACCCACCAATTTTTTTTTAATAATTTATCATTTAGTGTTCTATAACATATATTTTTATGAATACTTTGAATTGGTACAACATACTGAAAAATAAAAAAATCTATGCTACTCTATTTTCCTCAACAGTTTGAGAAAATACACCGGACTCTACCTAGATACCCAGGGGTTTTTGAGGTCATTTCAAGGTTAACTTTAGAAAAACAGTAAAAAAACTGAAAAAAATGTTATACAGGTTTTTTGGGTTGCTAAGTCTATATCCGATGCCGGTTGACCTCCACCACGTCATTTTCAAGGTCATTTGAAGGTCAAACTAAGAAAAGGTGGTTAAAAAACCTGAAGAAATTCACACATAGGTTTTTGGGGTCACTGAGTCCGAATCCGGTGTTCGCTTACCCTTAAAAGGCATCCGGAGGTCATTTCAAGGTCATTTGATAAAAACAGAGGGGAAGCTGTCAAACAACCTGAACAAAATTTAATACAGGTTTTTGGGTCGCTGAGTCTACATCCGATGCCGGTTGACCTCTACCACGTCAGTTTCAAGGTCATTCGAACGTCAAACTAAGAAAAGGTGGTTGAAAAAATCTGAAAAAATTCACACATAGGTTTTTGGGGTCGCTGAGTCCGAATCCGGTGCTCGCTTACTCTTAAAAGGCATCCAGAGGTCATTTCAAGGTCATTCCGATGTCATTTCAAGCCGGCATTCGTCCGCCAGCTTTAGCTGCACTTGAAGATTCTTCGGATATCTCAATATATTTAACTCAATGAATCACCTACTTATTTTTTCTGTGAAAGTGACGAGCTTATATTCACCACATAAATCCTGTGGAACGCAAAAACTGGTCTTTAGGTATAGTTTCAGAAGCAGAGCGAACATGCAAGTAGAGAGTACCTTGAGTATTCGACAGATGGCGCATGTCCACCGCAAGTGAGTTGGGGCAGAAGAGGGATATAAGTTCGGCGCGAATCACGGGCGTTGGCTTCACTCACTTGGAGCTTATCGTGTCAGGATCAAAGTAATTTAATGGTTTTTTGTGTCAGACAAACTGACAAGGAGGCAGACAGGACTGTCAGATATAAATATTTCATTTAGTCAGACAGGAGGATAGACAAAATTACCGACAGGAAGGCAGGTCAGATAGATGGACAGAGAGAAAATGCAGGCAGACGATAAATACAGACTAACAAGCAAACAAACTAGTGTGCAGATATAAAGGCAGACAGATAAACAGATAATAAGTAGGTCGGTGAGCATTCGCACAAATTTTTTCCAATGTTTTCACCTCCTATTCTTATTTTAACCTTCAAACGACCTTGAAAATGAGGTGATAGAGGTCAACCGACATCGAATTCGGACTCAGCGACCCCAAAAACCTATATATGAATTTTTTCAGATTTTTTCAACCACCTCTTCTTAGTTTGACCTTCAAATAACCTTGAACCTGACGTGATAGAGCTTAACCGACCTCGGCATCGGAATTAGCGACCCCAAAAACCCCTGGGTATCTAGGTAGAGTCCGGTGTATTTTCTCAAACTAAATGTTGATCTGTAATTAGTACGAATGTTATTGTGGAAAATAGAGTAGCATAGATTTTTTATTTTTCAGTATGTTGTACCAATTCAAAGTATTTCATAAAAATATATGTTATAGAACACCAAATGATAAATTATTAAAAAAAAATTGTTGGGTGTCCCTAATGCAGAAGTGTCAAAAAAATTTTTTTGAAAAATAAAAAAATTAAAAAAAACATATTTCTTTGAAGAATAATAACCTAATTTTTTTATTACTAATCCATCTGAAGTAGATGTATACTATATATAAAGCACCAAAAATTTGGTAAACGTAGTTTGTCAAAAAAAAAAAAAAATAAAAAAAATTAGAATTGATTTTTTTACTCGAAAACTATAAGTTTTAGAAAGTCAAAATTTTGCAGAATTACATCTAATGCTTATATACACTATACAAAAAAAAAGTAGCAATATTACTTCAAGGGCAGTTCCCATGCTTACCCGGTTATGCCCTTTGGAAAAATGTTCTTTTTGCTTTAATTTTCACCCCGACGCGACATATTGATTCTTTTGAGATGTACGCCTGCAGGCGCTTGCTACGAATTCCGTGGGCAGCCCATCGTACCATCTCAATGCTCTAAGAAGTACGTCCCATAAAGCGACTCTTCAGCATTGTATTCTCTCGAATTCTCTAATTTTTTAGGCACCATCAACTGTGAGAGGACAATATAGAACGCCCTTCTTAACGTTGGGCTTATATTACCAAAGAGCTGATGGAAGAAAGCTTTGGCGAGACTGTGCGCCTAACAGGCAACCGCGTCAGGTGGTCTGATGCTGCCAGACGTGCCATATAACAAAGAGAAGACAACTAGAATAATTAATGGATCTCAAAATGTTTGCCAAGACGTTGTGAATAAAAAGAAGATATCCATTATTAATTTATTAAACCAGCTGAAATTCTGGCCCCTATTTTTGATACCGCAAACGTGAAGCTGCTGATAGATGAGGAAAGTAACGATGATTCATTATCTTTTTGGTTTTTAGGTAAAAATTATATTACTAAAAAAATGTAATAAATATTTGTTTTGAAGTTTTTATTTTTTTTTCAACATGTGCCACCAAATAAAAAAATGTGAAAAAAAATTGGAGATATTAATAACATGGATGCGCGTCTGTCTGAAAAATATCATGATAACACCTTTTCAAAAAATGCACTTTTGATATTTCTTTATTTATTGAAATTTGAATTTCGCGCCAAATACGACGCAACCATTTTTTTGAGTTCATTTGGAAGACCTTTATGTTCGATAGTTTTTTCAAAGGGCATAGCAGGATAAGCATGTGTTAGGTGCCCCCGCATCAATCGGGTCGAAATTTTTAGCACAAGTTGATAGTAATATTAGATGAAATTTCCCAAAATGTTATTTTTGGAAAACCATTTTTACGGGAGTTATGGGGGTAAAAAGAAAAATGAAAAAATATTTTTTTCTCGAGAACGGATAAACCGATTTTCATGAAAAATATATATGTTATGGCTTTTGATGGTGCAAATGTGGGAAAAAATTATTGAACACATTTGTCGAAAAAAAGTGGTGAAAAAATTTTTTCAAAATAAATTTTTTTTTCTTAGGGGATGTTCCAGAGGAACACCCACCATTTTCTCCCAAATAAATGCTTATATGCCCCTTTAAAACATATCTAATTTTCAAAGCGATCGGAAGGGTACAACATACTCAAAATTGATAATCATTGGCAGATTGCGGGTAGCGCGTAGTCAATGTAATGAAGCATTATAAGACGACTTTTTTGTAAATATTTCGTGCAGACGAGATTACCTCCCCCCTTCGATTTCGAGGGTGCTGAACACGATGCAGGTGGTGGGAGAAGTTTTTGACCGCCGCAACCCCCTGAAACGGCCATCCCTCTTATGGATCCCTTTATGTTTTCATATATAAACGGGTTTAGGGAGTGATTTATCAACGGGTTATACTTGAAATAATATGGAAGGGGGTTATAAAGCAAGTAGAGTCCAGACGGCAGGCCTAGGGGGTTGATTAAACCCTCCCGAGAGGCGTAGTTTTTTTTTTCAAATGATTCGGTTCAAATACGTATACCTCTTTTTTGAGGTCGCTGATTACGGGAAAAATATTTATTTTTAGCTTCAACCCCCTCAAACGGGCAGAAATCACCTCTCACTCACCGTTTGAGAGATGAAGAGGGGTTGGAGCTAAAAATGAATATTTTTCCCATGATCAGCCCAAAAACGGGGAAAATGCGTTTGAACCCGAATTATTTGATAAAAAATGATTTTCCACTCCTCGGAAGGGTTTAATTAACCCCCTAGACCTGCTGTCTGGACTCAACTTACTCTATAACCATCTTCCATGTTATTTCAAGTATAACCCGTTGATAAATGACTCTCCAGACCCGTATAGAAAACATAAAGAGATCCATAAGAGGGGTTTTCGGCGGTCAAAAACTTCTCCCACCACTTGCATCGTGTTCAACACCCTCGAAAACGGACGGAGGAAGGTAATTTCGTCTTTGCAAGAAATATTTACACTATTTCTGCCTTTATTACATAGACTAGCGGTTCATTACTACATCTTACTAAAACGGTCACTGGCGGCCATTACAACCTTACCATTTAAATCAGTATCAAACCTCAAGAAGTGTGGTGCAAAAATTCTCTGACGTCAACTGTGGGGTCAAACAAAATCTAGTTTGAAAATCTGAAGATTTTGCAAGGATGACGTCCGCAGTCAGCCTACTAGTTTTCAAAGTCCACTACGAGGAGGTTACAGTGCCTTTCACTAGTGAAGGTGCCTGTTTATTGTGAGTCCCCTTGCCTCTCACGAGTCGGGGTGTTTATTTATCGTGAGTCTCCTTGCCTCTAACTAGTCGGGGCGCTTGTTTATTGTAAGTTCCCTTGCCTCTCATTAGTCGAGGTGCTTGGTTATTATGAGTCCCCTTGCCTCTCACAATTCGGGTTAACTTTTTTGCGTGAGTCCTCCTGCCTCTCACGAATCAGGTTACTCTATATTGATGAGACTTTTCTTAGTCTTCATTCTTCGAGAACATCCCATAAAAAAAATTTTATTTTAAAAAAATTTTTCAAAAAAGTTGCAGGGGGTTGCGGCGGTCAAAAACTTCTCCCACCACTTGCATCATGTTCAGCACCCTCGAAAACGAGGGGGGAGAAGGTAATCTCGTCTTTGCACGAAATATTTACAAAAAAGTCGTGCTTCAGTACATAGACTACGCGCCGCCCGCAGTCTGCCAATGATTATCAATTTTGAGTATGTTGTACTTGATAATTGGATATGTTTTAAAGGGGCATATAAGCTTTTATTTGGAAGAAAATGGTGGGTGTGCCTCTAAAACATCCCCTAAAAAAAAATTATTTTTTATTTTGAAAAAATTTTTTCACCGCTTTTTTTCGACAAATGGACTCAATAGTTCTTTCCCACATTTGCACCATCAAATGCCATAACATATATTTTTTTCATGAAAATCGGTTTATCCGTTCTCGAGAAAAAAATTTTTTTCCATTTTTCTTTTTACCCCCATAACTCCCGTAAAAATGGTTTTCCAAAAATAATATTTTGGGAAATTTCATCTAACACTACTGTCAACTTGTGCTAAAAATTTCGACCCTATTGGTGCGGGGGCACCTAACACATGCTTATCCTGCTATGCCTTTGTTCGTCCATTACGTAAGTTGCATCTAATTTTTATTTAATTAACAGTTGCCTTCTTTTCACAAATGCAACTCCCCCTTTGATTTCTGGAATATTTTAAGGGCATTTTTCACATGCTTATCCGGCTACGTTATTAAATGCTATTACAGAACAGTGTTATTAAATAATTTGTAATTTCGATCCAACAAATAACTCTTATAATGTGCCTTTGCGGCTAATAGACAGATTTTTGTTAAAAGTAGCAGATCTGATCATATATTTAAGCATTCGCAGTTGCCTGACTGGCCCAGAGGCACATTTGGGGGAATTGGGAAAATATTTTTTTAATACAGAACAATTCTAAACATTATTTTCATGTTTGGTACATTAAAATTACAAAGTACATAATACAGAAAATGCTATAATCTGACAGCATTCAAATAATCATAGTTGTTGGTGGTTGACCAACGATGTCGAACTGGGAATTACGTGAATTTATTTTACGTGTTCGAGAGGCCTCTGGGCTTTCAAAAATAATAATAATCACGTTTAAAATACCTTTACAATACCACGAAAACGTATACTTTGCCGCTATGCATGACTTACGACATACCTTGGTATACATATCTCATGATTTTTAAACATTTTTGATTCAACCTGCCAATACTCTCTGCAGCCACTATCCGTTATAAAACCCTTCTAGAAAATCGTTTAAGATCCTAGAAGCACCAGAGTATTCCAAGTGGGCGTGATATTGATCGTTTCTCGCACAGAGCTACAATAATCTAACAAGTTTCCTCATAACAATAGAAAGAAAAGTGCTTAGGTAAACTTTCATTTCATGGAAGGGATGTTTATCTAACAGAAAACTGTTATCGCATGCCCTTATCGTGACTAAGTTGGATTTGGTTGAAAAATAACAAAAAAAAAAAACGTTTCTAAAAGTTTTTATCTTTAGAAAGATGTTAGGAGGGAAGGAAGGAGAGTTTGAAATTAATGCAAATTATACAATAGAGGTAAATTAGATACATAGATAATTTTTATTTCTGCATTTTATAAATACATACAACATGTGAAATGAAATGGAAAAAGCTAAATAAAACTTATGTTATATAAAAATTACGTTAGTAAATTAGATGGCCGATGTGCCAAAAGGGCGCTAACGTCATTCGATCCGCACAAAAACCTTTTCAGCTCATGTATGACACCAAAATTACCATTGTGTCAAATTTCATCAAAATTGACCCGCTAGTTTCGGCGCTCTCGGGTTCACATAGACACTACATACGCACAGATATTTTTGAACAACCACTTTTTTGTGTTCCTTGGACATCAAAACGTATTTGGTCTTATCTTAAGTTTCCACTTTGGACCACTTGCAGTAACCGCCTCATTTTAATGGTAACAAACTTATCTAAGGTTATAACAGTTTTTGTCAACCAGCAACATTTTTATTTTGAAAATGTGAACATTATTGGCTGACGTCTTAATTTCATTGCTTAACGCGTTGTATAGTTCACTTCATTCTTATACTGCACATAAAAAACTCAAAGCTGCCGATCTAGCTAATAAAACGGGAGACCGGGGCATGCTTTATTTTCTACACTACATTAATAATAAATATAATAGTGAACTAGAGGTTTTAACTTCGGAATAATGTCGTATTGAACGAATTTCGTTCATTTATGGCAGTATTATAGTAAATGCTTCACAGAAAAGTTTCTCTATTGTATGGGGGCATGCTAATTTATAGGGGGTGGATGCCACCCCTTCTCAGGGGGTGGCACTTAAAAAATATATATATTTATTGGAGCTGAAAAAGAATCAAATTTTAAGAAGAGACGGTTCTATGCAATTTTTCACATAAATTGATAGTTTTTAAGTTATAACGACTTCAAAATTCCGATTTTAGCTCAAAATTATTTCCAAACGGATTTCGTCAAATAGGTATCTCAAAAAGTATTACTTTATCGAAAAAATGTTACAGCCCAATTACAGAAAGTACAGAGATATTTAAATTTATATTTTGCATCCAAGTGTTTCGAAATTACTTTTAAAGTTTAAAATCCAGTATTTTTTAAGCACGTGCTTTAAATGAGCAAAAAAATTTGAGCACCTAGGTAATGCTACATTTTAACGAAAAATTGTATTTAAGGTGATTTTTTTTAAATTACTAGCTAATTAGAGTAATAAAATGGCGATCTTTTTATATAAAAAAATATAAATACGCACATTTTTCCGTCATAACTTCTTTATCTCTTGTGCTACAGAAAGGGATAAAAAATAATTTGAAAGCGGAATTAATTGCCTTTAATATTATTTCTTAGCATGTGTGACGTAGGTGCAGGGACGGGCTGGCCCACCGGGATACCGGGACGAATCCCGGTGGCCCGCTCCAATAGTGTGCCGCTGGCGCCGGCTGCTTGGCAAGATGACCGATTAATGGAGTAATAAGTGGTCTGCGAGTTCTAAGATCCAGCGCCGCTAAACTGTTGTCAGTTCACCCCTGCGTAGGTGTCACAATTCATGAGATATTTAACATTTAAACTGTATTTTTCGTCTCATAAACGTTCGGACGCCATTTGTAAACTTTCATATCTCCGAAACTATTAAATCTATGTAAATAAATAAAAAACCGAAATTCATTATTAGTTTATGAGCTTTATTTTTGGTCTCTACCCATTTTTCAATAAATCTAATATCTATTGAGATATTTGGAAAAGGAAAAAAAATATGTTTTATCGAAAATACCTTTATAGTTTAAACTGTATTTTTTTCTAAAGCAAGTGCTGTATACAAACGAAAAAAATTGAGCATCTACGTCATGCTATAAATTAATGAAAAACAGTGTTTGAAATTCCATTGTTATTTACTGGCTAATTACAGTAAGAAAATTGCTATTAAAAAAAATGTGAAGACGCATATTGCTTCGGTCATAACTTCTTTGTTTTTTATGCTACAGAAACAAATTAAAAAACAGTTGAAAGCTTAATTAATAACCTATTATTTTACCTATTAGCATTATTGACGTAGGCGTCACAGTTTCTGAGATATTTAACTCTCATTCTAAATAATTATCTTATGAACACTTCGATGACAAATATGAACTTAAATATCTCCGAAATTATTAACCCTGTATCAATAAACAAAAAATATAATTCATTCCCAGTTTGTACTTTCTGTAATTGGTCTGTAACATTTTTTCGATAAACCAATACTTTTCGAGATACATGACGAAATCAGTTTGGAAATACCTTTTTTTTAAGCTAAAATCGTAATTTCGAAGTCGTTATAACTCGAAAACTATCAATTTATGTGAAAAATTTCATCTTAAAATTTGATTTTTTCAGCTCCAATAAATATACAGGGTGTCCCGAAACTCCCGCCTTCCCCTTTACGTGCTAATACTCCATGAAAAAATAGTAAGAAAAGTTCCTATAAACATGTGTCCGGAAATGCTTCCTAAGGGAGCTACGGCCCTCTAAAGATGGCGCAAAAATAGGTGTTCTTACTAATTATCTCGGAAATGATTTGGGACAACTTTATGAAACCTGGTTAATTTTTTTCGATTATTAGAGGTTATTGTTTTTCAGTATTAGCCAAAATTAATTTTATCCATGGGCGGAGAAACGAGGGGCCGGTGTTTTTTGTTTCTACATATTAATTTTTCCATTTGACATTTTTAGTATTTTAATCCCTGATTATGATTCCCTGGTTAATTCTGCATAAAAAAGGGCCTCTTTACAATTAGTCATATGGCAAGCCGTTTTCGAGTAAAAGCGGTCTAAACGAAATATTGCGTATTCGTTTGCTAAATGAGCATTATTTATTTTTCAAAGTAGGCGTATGTCATTCAGTAACAGAAATGGCACGGTACACCTCACAGGAATATCTGGATATGATTATCTATTATGGTATGATTTCCTAAAGGAACTATTTTCAATTATTTGGTAATAGTGGTAAAAGAAACATTGTGCAAAAGTTTAATGAACATTTATGATTTAAAAAACAACCGGGATTAAAATACTAAAATGTCAAATGGAAAAATTAATCTGTAGAAACAGAGAACACCTGTTTCTCCGCCCCTGGATAAAATTAATTTTGGCTAATACTGTAAAACAATAACCTTTAATAATCGAAAATAGTTAACCAAGTTTCATAAAGTTGTCCCAAATCATTTCAGAGATAATTAGTAAAAACACCCATTTTTGCGCCATACTTAGAGGGCCGTAGCTCCCTCAGGAAGTATTTCCGGACACATGTTTATAGGAACTTGTATTACTATCTTTGCATGTAGACTTAGCACCTAAAGGGGAAGACGGGAGTTTCGGGACACCCTGTATATATTTTTTAAGTGCCACCCCCTGAGAAGGGGTGGCATCCACACCCTATAAGGTACTGTACTATAATGCATTACTTAATAGATAAAACATCATTACTCTTATATGTAAAGTATCTTCTGGCATGATTAAGATAAGAAATAAACGGAAACACGAATCTTTTCATTAAGATTTCTAACTTGATGTAGTTACGCAAATCGCCCCTAACTAGAACGTCGCGGAGTTCATTGTAGGCGTAAATACCAGGGTAACAGATAAACAGAGCCGTACTAGTCAACTATCCTAGGTTGGCCTCTGGGATGAGCACAAGATCAACAGAGAACGTCGTTGTGTAACGAAGACAGACTAGCGGCTATCAGTAGAAAGTACAATCGGAGGTGGAAGTTCAGCATGATTGATATAAGAACACATTACTTTGTTATTTATTTATCAGCTTAAGAACTTAAAACGTCACTGCAGTTTCGGCAAACTGACGTGCTCTTTTCAAACAATCGATTCAAATGAATGAATTTACAGGTGATGCGGATATTTATAAATGATTTTATTACAGAAATTAAGTTTACCAAATGCTTGGGAATACATTTTACAATTAATAACATAAACACTTTAGGATTATACAGGTGAATTTACAAATGGTTAGGAATTTAATGCAATAAAGAGGGTTGATGTCGGTCTAGGCATTCATTTTAATTATTTCTGGAAATTTTGTCTCATTTGAGTAGGTATTACTATGCAGTGCTACTTTGCTAACAAAAATAATTACGGCTAATGAAAGTAAAAAAGTAATTTACACTACATTGTCCATGATTTTTCGACTTTGTCCAGACAACACTTTATGTTTCACTTTGGTCGTAAAAAATTAATAGTTTAAAAAAAAACAAAAAAAAACACGCTTTTAAAAATACTGCACTAAAAAGCAAAAAATAATCATTTAATAATCTTTGTCTACCCCGTAAGGGCCTTAGTGTAAGCTGTGTTTGTAATTAAGTATAATATTTGAGTATAAAAGCGTGGGGCGTTTTTCGAACGCTATTTCGAACAAGTTCGTTAATTAAAACGCTGAAGACATCATTAGATTAAAAAGATAAAAATCTTTAAAAAAAAGTCAGATTGCTTGAGAGGAGCGGTCTTACAATCAACCCTTGCGGTACTCCTTTAATAATAATTTGACGCTATTGCTGTATACTGAGTTAACTTGAAAATTTGAATACAATTTCCTGGTTCAATTTTATATATATCTGATACCAAATATTTATAATTTATGAAGTAAAAACTGATGATCCACATAGTCGAAAGCTAGCGAAAAATCTATGAGTAAACAGTTTATTGTCAAATGATTCAAAAATTCGGTTACAAAAATCGTAAAGGGGCGATTCTATGCTTTTATTTTTAGTAAACCCAGGTTGCGTTGATGAAAATAAACAATTCTGATTAAGAAATGTTGTTAATTGGTCAAGGACCAATTAACAAGATTTATATAAAAGTTATACCCAATTCAAACATGTTGTTGCACCTATTGATAGTATAATCATTTATATCAACCTTTTAAATATGAACATGTGTTAATAAAAAAACATACTTAAAGGTATATATCTAACTATATCCAAATAAATCACATCGAGGTCTCTCAACCTAAAAAAAGTTATTAAAAAAAAAATTCGATTCCTACTTTAGGTAAGAGAGTTCAAATCTATACTCTTTTCTTTATTTCTTAGGTAATTAATTTTTCTCATTTATTTTTCAATTATATAAATATATTATTATATACTCAATTGAATAATTTTAAGCTATTGGAAATTTTACTCGCTTTATTTTAAAATTGTCCTATATCAAGAGTTATTTTCATTTATACATTTAATTTTCATCTATATATTTAATTTCACCAGGAAAAACTGGCTAGTATATGCTATTCATTTTTAAATATAAATATCCATATGTTCACAAACATTCTTGGACCAACTCTAGAAATATCTGAATGTGTGTTCGTATTCAAGGTATTCGCATATTTATCACAATGCAAAATAACCCTCAAGGTTCGAGGCGTTTGAAGGATGCTCAAATTTAGTTGATTTTATCAAATTTTTAGGTTTGTGACAGTTTTGTTAGTTGTCTGGATATTGTTGACAATAAAACATTTTCTTTTTAGAATTTTGACGTATGTAAAATGATTATTAAAATAAAAATAAAATCATAAAAAATTATTTAATTAATCTGTTACCATTTTCAATTCTAATTATTTTTAAGTATTAGATTTAATTTTATTAAACTTGTGGGTAAACTACCCCAGTATTTCGTTCCATTTTCACATTTTAAATCGAGTTCTAAACTAATCTGTGAAGTTCGTTTCATATACTCAATTTATTGCTTATACTCTATAATTTCTTAAGACTCTAGGAGAATGTAGGTATATGAATTAATAATAGTTTTCTTAAAAAAAACTATATTAAACTGAAGGTTATATTTGTTCACTGTGCGTTTTCTTTGTTTTCTGTAAACTAATTTAAAATGTCCCGACAGACTCCAGGATAAGAAGAGGGTGACCGAGCTATGATATATATTCTCCACACACCACCAAAAGGTCACAGACATTTCTCTTCACATAGACACCACCTTTGTTGGTAACCTGTGTGTATGATTTTCCTATGGTCATGACAAGTGATAAATGAGTGAACCACCATCCACTACGACTTTATTGAATGTCATGTAGTATGTAGTAAATGCTCTGCCAGCCAAGCATTCATTTTCGCCAAAGTACAGTGTTCCAGCAACGACAGTTTTGTCAATAAAAAAATCGATAAACCTCCAACTATTTTGCAGAAATATAAATGTTGTCTTAATTTGTTCTCATATTTATATATTTTTACAATTTTGTCAAAGGAGCACAGAACTGAAGAAATATATTTCTTTGCAAATCATTTCAGGTTTATATCTATTTTGTGCAAAGGTTTATTAGATATATAGCAACTTAAATGGCACAGAACAAATGTATAAAACCATAAAAAAAACAATTTATGGGAAATTACTTGAATAAACATAACCCACTTATAATTAAGCAGTTTCACTCGATTCCAGTATACTTTTAAACGATATCAGAAGTTTTTGGCGTTTAGATTTTGTTTCCATTTAGGCAGTACCTAGTGTTTTTAATCCGAGCGATAAATAATTCAGTTTGAAATGTTGGGGTTGTTGCTTCAATTAAACAATAGCACGAACTCTTTTGCAAACAGTTGTAGATTGTAGTGCTTTTAGCTCCCTCAAACGTAAAATTAGACACGTATAAACAATCAATCAACATTAGATCAACAATCAGTGATCCCGAGCGACCCTATCTAGTTACATAAACAGGAAACAATTACTTTAGGGAAATACGAAAATTTTATTGTGGGCGTGTATCCAATACCGTTCATCGTTACCGATGAATAAATTAGAGGAAAAAATAGAGGATTAAAAAATTAGGTAACGATAGCGTTCTGCTGATTTCTCGATAGGTATTTCCTGATTTAATATCGAGCAGAAATTACATCATGCTACTTAAGAAATTTAATTTAAAAAAAAATGTCAAATTAATTTATCGATGGTGATCACTGATCAATGTGCGGTAAAAATATTTAGAATACATACACATTTCTGTAAACAGATTTTCCAGATTTTTTCGGTTAAATTTAAAAACAAATTTTAAATACATACTCAAGACGTTTATGAAAACGTTAAACTGTTTTACACACATTAAAAATTCAAATTAGGAAACAGATAAAACATTATTTAGGACGTAATATGTACAGCAATGCCGCCAAATTTGAATGGCAATTAATATAGTACGGCAGCAGAGTCCAAAACCCAAAGTTATCGTATTAAGCTTCTTTTCAACGATTTTATAAGCGTCAGAGGGGACCTATTTTTGGAAACGCCCATAAAGAAACATATGCGGTTTAAAACGAAGCTTCAATAAATAATTAGTTTAAAACACTAAAAAAACATGCTTTCATAAATAGTGCACTAAAAAGCAAAAAATAATCATCGAACCTGTTCTCTCTGTCTACCCCTTAAGGGCCTTGGTGTAAGCCACGCTTGTAATTAAGTGTAATATTTGAGTACAAAAGCGTGGGGCGTAGTGGTTTTCTGCTGTAAAATCTAAACAAATATTTCATCAAAATATAAATAAAGATTTAGGTTAGTCATCTGCCATCTGATGTGTAGCGTCAGTGCAGAAGCGGGTGAAGGTTAATCCCAAACTACAAAATATCAACGTCCGACGCTTTTACGAATAATTTGTGTGGCATTTTTTATCTGGATTCTGATTGGCCAATATTTATAAATTCACTGCTTTAGACCAATCGCAGTACAAGTAATAAAAGAGGAAATTCTGAAAATTTTCGACTAAAGCTTCCTTTAACACAAAGTTATATCCACAATCTCATTAGTTTTCCGGGTAGATACGTATTAGGCCTTTCCCATGTTTTTTTTATTGAATATTTGAGAAGTTCTCTTTAAAAAAACTCACCCGTATTTTTTCTTTTTTGCCAAATTTGCTTCTTTACTACAGAAAAAATTATTATGTTATATGAATTTAAAATTGGCGGCAATATTTCTACACTGATGACACATTGAGAGGAATGACCAATCAGTTTATTCTAGCACCCTTGGTAGAGGCTACATATGACCAGATTGTCTAGGCATTTTTTCGCTAGCTTACCACAACTAACTGTGGTAAGGTGTAAAAGAGATGGCTATATATAATTAAGATGTGGATTGGTTATGTATGTATAGCCATCTCTTTTACACCTTACTATAGTTAGTTGTGGTAAGCTCGCGAAAAAATGCTTGATGTATAAGCGTTTGTCTCTTTCTACCTTTACCGAATTGACAGACATGTCATCAAGCTTTGTTAGTTGTAAGTCTAGTGACGTGTGACACTTTCGATACACAACATAACCTCATCAAATCAGTTCGTTTTATGTAATTTTGTTTTCTAGTGTTTCGTGTTTTTATTACTGCCTTCTCAAAACCTTTCTCCATTTTAAGGTCTACACAGTACACAAACACACACTTTTAAATAATTAATAAGAACACAGTTATGAAGTCAAAATACTAGATCTGTACGATCACAATGTAAATCGTAAATAAGAGAGCATAACCTATCTATTTATTTTATTTCCATCAATGTTGCCAAGTGTCATTTATTTGTTGGGAGCCGACATGTAAGTGTCTTTCGTCTGTTAATTATCATCATTTTTATTATAGTAGGTGGTATTATTCAATGAAAATTCATTATTTTCAAAAGCGGAGATAAAAAGTAGACATTCTTTAATGAAATAATTAAAGCATTTCCTCTAACGCTAAACATTCATATACATTAGGCAACATGGAAATAGTCTCATCGGCAGGTTTCCAGACGAGATGTACAATTCAGAAACGTCAACAGGTTCGTATAGGACATCTGCATCATGTAACCAACATAACCTTAAATTTTAAGTTTTTTCAAGTTTATTCTCACGTTTAATGTTTGTATATGAATTTTTAGCTTGGAGCCGTACTGGCTCCAAGGAAATATTTAAAAATTCACGTAAATAATTTTTCAATATTGTTGATTAATAAAAATAGACTGCTAATTACAGGTTAGATTTCCAACCTACAAAAAGAGTCCTATTTTATCAGGACAAGGTATTTAGAACCATTACACTGAACTAGATTTTAGTTGAAAATACGGGAACCAGGCAGAAATTTTAATAATAGCTCGGGTAATACTCTTAAATCTTAAGAAATACATATTTTTGAGGTTAGCTGTGACGCCACGTGCAGATGCCCTATGAAGCCAGAAATTGTTTAATTTTTATTGAAGAATCCCTTCATGACGTAATTTAAGTGCGTTTACTTGTTTGAAATATGGAGTAAATAAGACAATATTTTCATTTTTAAAATATCCATTTAAAATTAAAATATTATACGATATGACGTGTATATACAATATTTATTAGGTGTTAATAAATGATTTATGAAAAAATAATCATCAAGTTTCATTACGTGGGAAAGGCCCATGCTGGCGCGTAAAAATGCCCGTTTTAAAAAGCCCTGAAATTATCAGCAAGTTGTTTTAACGATTTTTTCTTAGAAGTAATTCTTATTAGTAAAGTAAATTGTTGTAAATTAATAGAATGTTTTATTATAATATTTTCATAACATAAAATGTTAAAATAAAATTAGTGAGAAAACCCTATTGCCCAATTTCATGATGATACAACAATTAGACCTAGACCTTATAGGTCTAGGTCTGTTTAAAAGTTGCAATTTTTGACACCGTTTGTTTTTGCTTTTATACAGTGGAGGTGGATGAAGTAAAACAAATTTTGAGGCATTTGGTTCTTGTACACACACTAAATCACAATTTCATTTTTTTTCATCCCCTTTAATAATGAGGTTGAGGTTGGCGGTGGCTAGTGCCAAAATTTTTTCTGAGACCTTAGTCTCTCTTATATAAACTAAATACCAATTGTACGGACTCTTACTTGCTTGATTTACCTCCCCAACCATCCAACGCAATAACATCAAAATATACTCTAGTTCCAGATCTCATTAAAATACATACGTGTACCTTTCAAGTCAAATCCTAAACTGTTCCAGAGTAATCGTGCGCACAAAAAAGTTACAGACCTGCAAAAAGACAGACATTTTTTTCGCTCAAACTTAAAATCTCGACGTTTCATGACATTCCAAGCATACACAGGGTGTAATGGGTTTCATGTCATTAAAAAAAAAAACTGGTAATGGGGACCGACTAGACAAACAAAAAACCTTTATGACTTTTTCATCTAAGGGCACTCTGAAAGAAAACTGACCTAGGTCAACAATTTGAATATTATGGTAGGAAACATTTGAGAACCACTGCCTTCCTGGGTCAATGAACATATACTTCCCAATTATACAACTTTTAAATTGTCATAAAAAAGTGAAAAGATTACCGCCCGACTCGTTCTCGCCGGCCCGCGGTTTCAAAGCAAAGAAGGGCGGCACCTTTTGTAATGAAGCATTCTTTAAATTCCTGCTCCATTACTAAGATTCCGGATTTACACACGACACCAATGTGCACACGGCCCGCAAATCTACCCATCTCCCGTCTAGAGGCATGGATTTGCACACGACTCTAAACTATACGCAGTTCTACGTCACCAGTAAGCTAGGATTCTCGGATATAAAAGCCCGGCCACAAATCAACATAATTCAGAGTGGATAATTCTGCCAATCTGTCTACAGCGTGCTGAGCTGGACATATTACAGTTTTGTACATCTCCCGACGCAAACACGACGGAACGAATGCAATCTGACCCTGGGTATCCTACAGCGTGTTGAACTGGGACCCCTCGAGTCGTTAGTCATTCCCCGGCGCCGTTTCGCCGCCAAAACCAGAGCAAATGAGCCTGACCTGGAGACCTCCTACAGCGTGTTGAACTGGGAAACTTCTTGAGTCGACGATATTCACCCGACGCCCGATGCCACTCCCGTAGCAACAACAAACGTCGCATCGCAATCGTTACACACTCTCTCTCTCTCTCTCTCTCTCAGATAATAGAAAAATGTTGTCCTAAGAACCGTAAAAGATACGGACATATAACCTGTACCTGTATGTTATGTAACACTGCCACACATTACCTGTTTGGAGAAGTAAATAAATTGTATATATTTTTATTGGGCTGTCTTATTAACTAATCTGGACCCTGATTAATCTCCGAACCAGCTACCCGACAACAAACCGTTACATAATTTGGCGCCCGAACAGATTTCAAGAAACCGTTAAACTTTGATGACCGCCTGAACCGAACCAATTATAAAAATGTAAATAATCTCTTTTTGCAGAACTACAAGCAAATGATGGGCGTAGAGGTTTAAACACAGCATTTCTTTACATGTGTGTATTTTTAATTTAGAACAAAATATTGGAGCTTTTATTGTTGTTTATAATTTATTAGGTTTAAATGTGATTTATTAACATTTGTAACCTAAATGAGTGTTCTGGGTTAAGCTTAAAAAACGAGTAATTATTGCATGACATTGGGAAATAAAGAGTTAGTCGTCTGAGATACGATAACAGGGAACAATTATGTGTATTTAAGTTAGGAAAAAATCTGATTTTTTTAACGAATTGCCCATCAGGTATCGAAAACTAAAATATTCCATAAATCTAGAACTTGCCAATAAATTATTTTTGATTTACATAAATTGTTCGAAATTGCTTCCGTCTGCATCAATACACTTTTCGGCAAGTCGAACTAAGGACATACGCACTCCGTTCAACACATGTGGTAAATTAGGATTATTTTTTATGGTTTCTATGCACATTAAAATACCACACTAAACTATCAACTAACGTTGTCAATAAAGGAAATGAAAATAAATACTTGGTCCAAAATCCAAAAAGCAACACAAAAAGAATGAACAAGTAGTGTCTGTACGTAATCAAGAACTTAACGACTTGAACGGTAAGTCAATAAAATAAATCTTAACTGTAAATACGTGGCCCAAAATTCAAAAAGAACAAAAACAATATAGAAAAACAACGAACGATTTCTACGTGTGTATTTAATGAAGTGCCCACAAAAACTAAAATATTGCACAAGGGAGAGTATAATTTTCTTCAGATCTACTAAGCACTCAGAAAACGCCGACGTCTTTCACCTTTACCGCACCGCTAAAGACCTTACCTTACTTACTTTTAAAAAAAACATAAAAAAGTGTGACTATCAACTTGTGTCCTCGTCGAGGCGCGGTCTCTAACAAATGAGCGCGAACACTTTGAAAGAGCCGTATTAGCGTGTTTGATTAGAGATTTGGTTAGAGGCGCCGACATACGCGAAGGTAAAAGCCTATCCCAACAGTTCTCAAACAATATTATTGAAAATTTTCGAAATTTTTGTTTATTTATTTTTTCTAAAACTATGGATTTTAGACCCCATGTTATATAACGTTTTTTTGTTCGTTTAGTCGTTCTCCACCACCAGTTTTTTTCTTAATGACATGAAACTGATTACACCCTGTATAAACAAAACATTTGTTAGGAAAATCATTCAACTCCCTATAACTTTTTTCCTGTCGTGCGATTTTTAAAAACTGAAGTGAAATTTGTTGTTTTTGAGGAAGAATAAAAGTTTATTCGAAACGTCGACTAGTGGAAATAACCTCGTTTTATTTTTATCCGATACACCGACTAATTCCTAATTGAAATGAAATTTGTTCGCTATTACCTCTAGTATTTGACTGATTAATTTTTTTTATTTTTGTTAAATAAACAAACTTGTAGAAGGGGAAAAACCTGCTGCTTTTTTTTTTCAAATGTGTTTCTGAGTACGAAGAAACGGGTTCAGAGGAGAAATTTTTTTACAGGTAAGTGAAGGTTTCATAAATCTTTACTTAAAAAATATATATCGCAATCCAAGCAATAGGAATGGAGGGTGCATAATACGTTTGCGGGAACAAAGGGTTAAGGAAAAGAGATAGAGACTTTCCGACATATAAATCTTTTTCCATCTTAATATCTCATCAACCGAATTGTCACAATTTTTTTTTAACTGGGTTATATTTCAAAACCAGATCTGCTCCGCTAACGGGCTAGTGCTGACACAAGAGCATTTTATTAGTTGCAGAATATCAGGAGGTGCAATTTCTCTGTTTTCAGGTAAAGTTGTTGGTACTACCAAGCATTTTGCATTTGTATATTTTGCTAAATCCATAATCTGTCGGGTCCAAACTTGGTGGATCAGATTCCAAAGTGTATTTCTAAATGCAAGTTTGAGGGAAGTTATCAGCAAAAATTTCACATGTTAGGAGGCAGCGAACGTAAAAGAGGTATTTGTGACCCACCACTTCCAATACTTACTGCCGAAAGTTTTACGCGGGCGTTTGAAAGTGAGCTGCATGAAGCTTTCCCATGCATGCTGCGCTGAACTTGGTTGATTGATTACCAATTTCAGTAAAACTTGCGTCCCGTTCACCTATGAGAGGTAACTGATCCCCGTTTCTTATTATTTTGATGACATTGCTTTTGCTATACCATAACATATTGCTGTCGTATCACACCCACTGATGGCATGAGCTGTTAATATGCCGGTAATATATCTTGAAGTTTAATAGCTATTGCTTTTATATCTACTACCGAATGACCATGTACTACCGAATCCATTAGAACGGATTTAGATACTTCCTGTAAATCATAGAAATAAAGGAAAATTAAACACTGTTTTAAACACCAGTTTTAATTCCGGGAGGACAAATCACAGAAAAAATAACTGTACACTAATACCACTTTTTGCATAGTAATACCCAATAATACCTGGGTATTTTGCGATAATACCTAATAATACCTGGATAAAATACTCAGGTTACAAAATGTAACAACACCTAATAATTAATACCCAATAACACCTAATACTACTACAGTATTAAATTTTATAATACCTGGGTATTTCTTAGTACCCAGTAATACCAATTAATTTGCACTAACAAATAGATAATACTGAAAAATATCTGATATCAGCAGAATGGTACCTAGTAATACAGAGCCTTTTAATAATTCCTCATAATACCTAATAATGCCTCTGAAATACCCAATAATAACTAAAAATAACCCAATAATACCTAAGAATATCCAATAATACCTGGTAATACCCGGAAGCTGTAGACCAAAGTACTCCAGCGGTTTACCTGTTAATTCTGTTAATTCCTTCTCTGCTGTATAATATTTGGCAAATAAGTGTAATAAATTATACTATTACCATCCTACAAAAATCTAACACAGGTGTAACATTGCTTGTTTACATTAATAGAACGGAAAACTATTGGGTTAAACCCGCAAGTTTTTTTTCCCGGGCCGTGTTTAGTGATATAGCAGAAGTATTATGATACTACTTTACTATAGTACTAGCATAGTACTATTACCGTAGATATAAACAGCATTTTTTTATTCTTAACAAAGAAGTATAATTGTTTTGGTTTTCTTATTACGGAAAATGGTACTTTTCGGGCTGACTCCGGTAAAGCAGTACTTACAGGACAGCAGTATGTATTGTACTATCGTAAAACGTCTAAACCGCATCGGAAAAATTATATTTGTTAGCGTTTATTACATTTTTGTACTAAATATTGCTATTACTAGTATTATTATCATATATAACATCACGAATGGTATTCGTCATGACTATTTCATGAATAAAAATTTAGCCAACGGAAAACTTTATTAGATATAGGAAGTAAATAAAAAAAAATAAATAAATACATCACCAAATCTTGAATATTTTGGGCCGTCATTTTCGCACATTTTTTACAACTAACGTGAACTGACGTTTGGCAGAAATTATTGTAATGACGCTGACTTGTTGAATCGGTTACTATGTTTTCAAAAAACAAAGGAAAATTTGCCGCTGAGAAACAAGTTGGTTGCTTCATTCTGGTCTTTTATTGGTTGAGTAACTAGGCAAAATTTTAGATGTTAAATTTTGTCGATGCGAAATGATTCTTTGATTAAAATGATCGATTTTGATTGGACGCAATTTATAGGAATGAAATAGTCATTATAAAACGAGATACCAAAAAATGACAACTCGTCATCATTATGCACGGTTAACGGTTACCGCAAACGCACTATCGAAATCGGTATATTTATAACAATATTTTTGTAATCGCCCATTACTCCATTATTGCTACCAAATAATAAATAAAACAATAAATAATAAAAACTAATGACCGGAAATTTATAAAAAGCAGTGGACCCATGAAAGCACCCGTAATTAAAAGACGTCATTTGCATGCCAATTAACTGCTCCTTAAAACCTGAAGATATTGGCAATAAAAAATAAAAACAACGTGCGATGCATATTTCTTATCTATTGATAAAATAAATAAATAAAAAAAACTTTTCTAATCTTAACTTTGAAAAGTAAATGTTATTTTTTTCTGGAGAAACATCAATTTTTAGTAAGAAATTGGAGGTGCCTCTCTAGCAAATTAATAAAAATATCTTGGGGGATTTGAGTCAACAAAAAGGATAATACCTAAATTAGCTCTACAATTATCGCCTATAATCAACCAAATTTCTTTTTACATTGGGTTGAAATCAAGGGAGGGAGCGATGAACACTGAATACCATTTTCAAGTGAATTCCAATGCAATCGGACATTATCCTCAAAAAAAAAACGGGATTCTTAGCTCATGACGTCCAGAAAAATTTAATTTCTATTGACATTAAGAAAATAGCTGCCCTTAAAAGGTTTCATCGGCACGAAAAAATCATTAAAATACGTTTTCTTAGAACGACATACCTAAATATATACCTAGAGAAAAAAGGGAAAATTGAAAAGAAAATGTATAATTGAAATGTCTAAAATGGTGGTACATTACTGATAATTTAAAAATATTTAAAAGTTAAACTACTGAGTTAAACTACGAAATTATATTTATAAATTGTAATTACTTGCAAATATTCAGTCTGTCAGAAAAAGAGCAGCCTTAATATTTAACAACTATTTAGAAATTAATGAAATGAGTTTTGTTTATTTCGATTTTACAATGTACACAGTTAAAATCAATATAGTTTTAGATAAGGGCGGAAAATAATTTAACAGTTTGTAACCATTTATCACTAATTATTTAGTTACGTGATTAAAATTTCAAATTAGTAATTTCTGAAACTCAAAATTATGCAAATGCCATTAACCTTTGTGCAAAAAATATTTGGTAATAAAAATAATTATGCTAAAACTAAAATAATTTCCATTTGATTAAAAAATTGATTAAACTTACATCCGGAATTGAATTTTTTTTCTATGTAATTCTAATATATACAAACAAATAAATAAATATCCATATTTCATGAATTGCAAATTGGTTTTATACTAGTTTTTTTTACCAACAATATTATTTCTGGTGATATATTAATATACATAAATCTAAATTAAAGTGATTACCTTTCCAAAATGAACTTGAACTTAACGTATACAATGGGTTTTCGGTAGCTTAATGGTTACCGTATCTAGCTTAAACTCTTGCGAAAGTCAGTTGGAAAATAATAAAAAAGGACTGACAAAGGGCCGACGTTTGATCTGCGCCGCTGACAAAGTACCGCCGCCGTAAATATCAACGTCGCTTTCTCAATTGATATTAGCAATACTATACACTCTGGGCCTACTTAGATAAATCAACACTGAAATGAATCAAAATAATAAGTTTTGAGATTGAGATGCATTTCAAAATATTTTTACTATTTATTTATTTTTGTTTTGAGCTACGTCGAACTTCAATTTCCTATATAATTTTATTATCATTATATTCCTTTACAACTTCTTATTCACAATGTCTTAACTGGCCGTATGACACGTGTGACAGCATAACGAAATCTGTTGCGGTTGCCTATTAGGCGCACATCATCCCATTCGCAGGGTACAAAAAAAATCGAAAGTACACCGAAATCGGACAAAAAAAAAAACGCTTAAAAAAGCCGTCATCGATCGAATCTCGAACGAGATTACTCGTAATTTTCTCTATACCCGGAAGAACTCAACATAGAATATTATTATTATTATTATTATTAACAGATTTTGTCAAAATTATTGTTTTTTGATGAAGTTCAAAATTTTTAATACTTTTTTCTTTTGTAGTAGTAGTCTATATTTGTTAGATTTTGTTTATGTATCCCATACATTCATGTGTAAAATTGATTACACAATAAACTGGCCTTTGTTTCCAACTCATTTAGATGAATTCGTTATTTTAAAAGGCAGTAATTAATTCTAGAGGCAAAACACAAAAGCGCAGAATTATTACCGTTTTTCATCCGACAATTTTCATTTATTTATGAAAATTTTCAGCCACCAATCAGGATTAACTTGAAATCAAAATTCCCTTGTTCATTGCGGCCAGAAGGTATTCATTATTAATAAGACATTCATTTCCTAAATCATTTCAATCAACCGGATTGTTATAAATATTTTGAGTTTAAATTTGGCATGGCGATTAAACTCCATTCGAAGCATATTTTCTTAACGTTTCGTTGGTTGGCAAATGTTTGAATAGTTTTTTCTTCGCAATTTCATATGGAACAATTTACGAGCTGCACAACCAGAGATATTTAAGAAAAGCAATTTTAAAGCTCTTGAAAGGTTGGGGAGTAGGTAAATAGTGGTAAATAGATAAAGCAAGCTAGTTAATAAAATTGGAATTTGGTGTATTAGTCCAGTCACCTCTAATTTGAGTGATAATGAATGGATTTTGATGAAACCATGTGCAATGTGTTAATAAAAAAGTTAAAAAAAGATGTCAAAAATTAAAAAAAAAAAACAATATATTTCCCTTTTTGGCCCAAAATAAGATGTTTTTACTCTTGTGGATTTTTTCTAAAAATGCATATTTTTCGAGATATGACCACTCGAAAATTCCTAAAAGTGGGGGAGGGGAAAGATAAAAGTTGAAAAAAAAAATCTGATTAAATTCAGGTGAATGTATCATCGAAATACAAGACTTTATTTTATTTGCCACTTTTCTGTAAACTGCATTTTCACCGAGTTTTTTCGGAAAAACATGAAAAACTACCCCTTTCTTTGAAATTGTAGTGCTTTAAAAATATGTAATTTATAAAACTGAGAAAATTCAGACTTATGCATTGAAACGTTTTTTGTCTCTTGGAATTTTTATGGAACTTGCTAATTTTCCGAGTTACAGGCAGTTTTTCACGACAAATAGTGTACTACATTTTTTCTCTTTCAATTTAAAAATTATATTGAACCTTTAAAATGATATAACTATGTTTTTTATAATAGTGGAGTGCTCGGCGCCTAGATATATGCATAAAAATAAGTTCTGAGGGGGTTTCGTTGTTACAAGCTGATTTTTACATAAAATTAATGATTATATAATGAGGTTTCAAAATCCCAAAGCCGACAAGAAACGTTATCTTTAAAAGGGCATTAAAGTTAAAAAACGAGAGAAGCATATGGTGAGGGGAGAAAAATTGTGATTTTTTGGTATATTTTTCATAAAAGGCAGTTGTAGAGGAAATATTTTATAATAATTTTCAAATATTATGCTATACATTAGATCTTACAAGAGAACGAAAGTTAAAACCGCAATATCTCGGTGTGAAATATCTCAAAATTTAATTCAATTTAGACAACTTTTGAATCTCCATCGTATTATCTCCGAAATGAAAGCTCAAATAAAAATTTTGTACTTTTAAGAAAAATTTGCTTTATCCTTTCCGAACGTAATGGCGTATGATTTATAATCTTCCCACATCCTTCTGCGCCTTCCTGTTTCCCACTCATCGAGGGATATTCTTTACCTGCTTTAAGAGTTGGTCTTGCTGTGCAAACTCAATACCGTTGGCAGAATTATCTTCTCTCAGATTGAAAAACTCCAGAGTGCATCTTTCTAGTCTTAAGTTTTTCGAATACTTCTTGTGAATTTGGGGGTGGTTTCCATCCCTCAGACGGGTACGGGCAAAGCAGTTGAGGGCTGTTAAGCACAGTGCACTGCGACCATTGCACAGTAAAAACAAGAAAAATTAATACGAATTAATAGGAATTTTTTTGACCTCGGATTTGGATTCAGCGTCGAAAAATACATAGGAATACCATGGTCAGTCATCCAGATCACGACCCTTTTTTTTGTGGGGCTGTGTGGAGACACAAAAAATTTCTAAATTAAATTAACTTTTGAGACAGTTCAAACTGAGATATTGCGGTTTTAAGTTTAGTTCTCCCGTAAGGTCCATGTATATACTATTTGAAAATTATTTAAAAAAACCGCAGTTTATCTCTTTTTTGCCGCCATATGCTTAACTCGTTTCTTGATCATAATGCCTTTTCGAACATGACATTTTTTAACGGCTTCGAGATTTTGAAACATCAGTATATCATCATTAATTTAATATAAAATTCAGCTTGTAACAACGAAATCCCCACGGAAGTCATAATAAGCGTATTAATGCACTCCTACTATAATAATAAATATATATAAATCACGTTCATTTTTCGAATTTTCATATATTAATGTTTTTTTTTAATTTTTGAACTAATTCTACAAGTTACGTGATAAAAGGAGTGTTTTCTACACATTCCGATTATTTCCTATTCGAATCTTTTTTTATTAATGTGATTTCAAACACATTGCACAAGGTTTTTTCAAAATCCATTCATTAGCACTCAAATTAGAGGTTTTGGTAATTTTAGCGCTCCGTTGACTGGACGATATGTACGGGAAACTAAGGACTCAAAATTTTTTTTGACATCAGCCACATCCACTATCACCCCCACCCCATTATTAAAGGAGCAAAAAATATATACTGAGATTTAGTGTGTGTACAAGAACCAAAGGCCTCAATATTTTTCTTGTGATCAGCTACTCCCACTACCACTTTTAATAACGGTGTGATAGTGAGAGTGAGAGACTTGGATACGAAGATCCTTCCAGTAAACACTAGCTCGTACAAAATACGTGAAATATACGTTCTATGGTTTAAAATGGTTTTGGTATAATAATTATACGTTTATGACGTACGACGTTATGATTTTGCGATTTTTAATTATATTTATGATCTACTAAATTTCCACTAAAGGTAGAAAATCTTGATTTAAAAGATATTTTAAATAAACTGTGATATACGTTAAATCAACAATTAACAAAGACTTCATATTTGCGGAGTGTATTAATTATATTTGTATAAAATATAATGGTCCTAAGCTACTAATAAACATTTTACTTTTATTTTGGTAATATTATTAACATACATTTTATTAAAAGTTCTAATTTTTGGTATAAAATACATCGTTTATTACCTATAATATCCAATAAATATCAGAACGTATAAAATGCGTGAAATATATGTTCCAGTGGTTTAAAAATAACTTTAGTATAATAACAATAAGTTTATATATTATACCAATTCATTATTTTATGTTTTTATTATATTTATGATTTACTAAATTTCCACTACAGGTAGAAAATTTTAATTTAAAAGACGTTTTAAATAAACTCTCAATTTGTGGGTACGTCAGGTACCTAGTTTATAAAATGTCATATACATTGCTAAAGAAAGGTATCCGTGAAACACTTATTAAACACATTTATAAAACATTTATTAAATGTCATAATTTAACTAATTTTCTACTTACATACAACTTACAAATATATTTGTGAAACGTTTATTAAATGTCATAATTTAATTACATTTTTAGGTATAGTACATACAATTTATAAATGTTGATTTGGGCTATGTGATAAACGTTCAAATTTATCGTTTTTTGACGTATGGTTTTGCAGTATAAAACGTTTCTTAGACTAACTAGTGTTTATTGGGTAGGAAATCTGGATGTGGAAGTAGTGATTTCTTAGGCAGCGGTTTTTTTTGTTTGTTTAATATGTTTAAGTATTTTCTTAAAAATCTATCGAGTCAAAATAACTTCAGCTAACTTTGCGCCACTTTTTGGTTTAGCAACACTGCAATTTAAAATTGCTGTCATAAAATTAAATTCACGCTTAATCGAGGAACCCTTCCTTCTTATTGTAAAACCTCTATTGTAAAAGGAAGTTCACTATTACTCGACTTTCACAGATATAAAGCTTTAGTTTAAATAAACCCGACCTCATTACCCTTTGTTAACTTCACGTTTTTGTTTGCATGCTCGCTCAGACCACTTCATAATAAAAGCTGTGTCCTTGCGCGAGTGCGCGAAGCCCCGCCATTTCAATTTCAGTTTAGGGCTTTTACAAGGGTTTTACGTCTTTTAAGTACAGTGTCTTACACTACAAAGTATTGCGAATTAAAGTCGCATGTAAACAAAAAATGTTCCTTAAAATCTCCTCCTTTTGTGCTAATATTCAAACTTATTAAAAAAAAAAATCAAAGAACTTCAATATCAATATCAGGTAATGGTCTAATTACCCGGGTGGCTGAATGAAATTTTATTTCGTAATATTTTCCTTAAAGAAAAAATAAACCTTTCTTGTGACAAAAGGTGAAAGTACAAATAAGGAAATCGCATCGCGCCAATTACCCTAATGAAAAGATGGATGTGATATGGAGAGTTTAAGGTCCTCTTTTTGTGTTTTTGCTTCTAGAAATCTTCTGTGTTTTCTGTTTCCTCCTTTTCCTCCGATTCTGGCAGATTATATATCATTGTGAGTTCTTTATATTATTTATTTTTTCCGTGCTATTTGTGCGATTCCCATCTATGCTCTGGTGAAAATTTCTAAGGTTTCTTCCTTTCAAGTTCATGCTGTATTAACTCGTGTCTGCTCCTGGTGAAGTATTTCTTTTAATTCCAGTCATTGTTTCTAGCAGTTGGTCCTTTGGTACTGGCTTATTCAAGGGCCAGTGGTCCGTTTCTTGAATTAATTTTGTTCGTCATTTTTTTGCATCCGTTTTTTCCACCATATCCATGGTCCAATGTTGCCGTGATATGTATCTTCTTATATGTGTATTGTTTTTTTTATTGGCCATTAAAGGTGTCCGCCATTAGTCGCACAATTTTTTTTTATCTCAGCTCCTAATGGTCCGATTTCGATTTTCTTTTTTTTTTGTTTGAAAGCTCTTGTGAAGAGGACACTTCTTTGTCTTTATAAATTTATCTTTACACCTTAAGGGTTATTCGCAATTTTCAAAAAAAAAAACAAATATTTTTTATTTCTCACGGACTTTTGGAGAATGCTGTGATACGGAATTCAAAAACAGAATTTTGAATGTTACTGAGAGGTTCCATGCAAACAAAATACACATTTCTTGGGATACTTACTCAAAAACTTGCCTGAAGAAACGTGTGCGAGATAAGAGAGGCGTTGGTCTTCGTCGCCAAGTAGCACAAGGAAATATGCTACCAAAAAATTGTAATGACTTCCTCCGCAGCGATCAGAATAAGACAGAACTCTTCAAGTTACTTGAAGAACATGCATGTTTGAAGCATCATATGCTCAGATCAGTACTGAGATTGATGGCATCATTCGTTCATCTCGGCCAGATGGAGTACAATGCAGGTAAGAGGAAGAAGCAGACGGCAGAATTTTTCTCCACGCTAAAGACAGTGTTGAACATGGAGAAAAAAAATATATTTGCACAGTGGATGATGTAGTTGTTTCTTGTCTCTTTCACATTCTTAAAATTGCGGGACTTCAGGAGATGTGGATTTTCTTTGGTGCTGGTAAGGGTCAGAGATACATGAGTATCAATGCCATGTTTGAAAGTATAGGTAAACATAAAGCTGTTGCATTGAGAGAATTCCATGCATTCACTGGATCAGACGTAACGTCATCATTTGCAGTAAAAGGGAAACAAACTGCCTGGAAAGTGTGGAAATCATTTTCTGAAGCTGCTGACTCCTTCCAAGCTATCTCTCTACCGCAACAGTCTATTTCTAAAGAGACTTTTCAAGTTCTGGAGAAGTTTACTGTTTTGCTTTACTACAAAGACGTAGAAGATTTCTCAGTCAATCATGTCAGAAAGCTTCTCTTCACTTCAAAAAATCGCAGTCTACAAAGTCTACCCCCAACAAAAGAGGCACTAAGGCAGCATTTTCTTCGTTCATCATACCAGGCAGGACAAGTTTGGGGTCGTGCATGCTCAGTGATGGACAACATTATAGATAACCAAATTCAATAAAAAATATGCATTTAATTGATTATTTTTAAGTTCGTTCCACAGTTTCAAGATCATAATATCGCTTTGTTGATCCAGTGCCTTAATACAATAATAGCATAAAATCATTTTATTCCAGAGAAGAATTGGAAGATGAAGATGATTGTTTTCAAAATAATTAAAATCACTGTTATTGATCAAAACAAGTCTTTCTTGACATTTACGGAACCCTGTATACATAAACCCATTTTTGTGGGGAAAAAAAGGGATATTGAGCACAATTAAAAACTTACTTATCAATAAATTCGTGAGAAAAGTGAAATTTTCAGGTTTTTGAAAATTGCGCAGAACCCTTAATAAGGTGTAGGGCTAAATCTGTAGGGACAAAAAAGTGTCCTCTTTACAAGAGCTCTCAAACAAAGAAAAGAAAATCGAAATCGGACTATTAATAGCTGAAATATAAAAAAAATAGTACGGCTAATGATTTTATTTTAGTTAGGTTAATCGAGCGTTAGGACTGAGATTGGGGAATTTTAGTTATAGTTTTATTTTCATTTTGGCGTTCTACACGGATTTTCAAGTGGCTCCCTATCTGGAAAGTTACCTTTTGGCATCAACTATAACCACAAAAAGACATTCCAATCGAAAAGTGCAGCTTTTTTGTGGTGCACCCGATGTATGTATCCATGTAGAATATATAGATAGATTAATACATTACTAACATCCAATATTTTTTAAATAACTAATTTGTTTTTGTTTTTTTTTAATTTCTCGGTGCTTTATAGCATAATCTACTACGAATTCACCGATACTATCACTCAAATATTATCCTGGTTCCTTTCCACAATCATTAGTTGGTTTCCAACAAATAAATTCTACGATTGGAGGAGACATTCACCTATAAATTATTTTTGAAAGTTGAGCTAAAGCTCTCAATGCTTTAATGTAATGTCATTCTGCGGCGAACAACATATATGTAATAGTATTTTTTATGAGAAATGGGAGAAAATATTTTGTAGTCTTTCATATTCTCCCATTATATTACCCACGCGTTCTTTCCCTCGACTAGAAAAAAAAACTCATCAAAGATATGCTTTGTTTGAGAAGTGCACATTATATATACGAGTTTGAGTTATAACAATAAAAGAAATGAAAGAATTGGCCGCCAACTTTCCTTTGAATTCCCATACTAATCGCTTCCAGAACACAAAATCAATAACATGTTTATACGCATAAGTTATTGTTTGGAAGGCTTGTTTATTTTCCACAAGAAGTGACTAACTATTTATTTTGGCTTCAGTATCTAAACATTAATCTACTCGAATATTGCCAAATTCATTGTAAAAGGAAACGGTATCACAACCCGTTAGGGAGTGGAAACCTCGTAATGCATCACACTTTCTCCTAGTTTTTGTGCTGTCTCATGCACCTTTAATACTCTAAAATATTTATTAGCCCCAAACTGTATATTTAAATTATTTAGTCCTTCTTTATACAAACAGTAAAAAAATGAACCCGCCAGTACTACTACGTCAGGGTCGACAGTTCTAATGCAAATGTCCTTCCAACCTTGTTGAACACAATCATTAATATACAATATTAGTCTTTTGTATTTGCTTCCTCTTGGTTGCAGGATTTTAGAGCAGTGTTATTGCAATAATTATTTTTTGCAATTCCCTCGCCAACAGTCGATACGATTTCGACAGAACTAAAGTTATTAGAGTTGTTATATCATTTGCCAATAAACAAAATAATTCTGTTTTATTTTCAGCGTTTTTAAGAAATTCTGACCAATTCTTTGGTAGGATATTGTTACTAAGGACTTGCTTTCTTATTCGGACTCCTCTAGTTTCTCTCGTATGACTTTTTAAACTGTCCTTTTTGTACACATCCCACACAATGTCGACAAGTTTAGCTTTTAATTTGTCAATATTATGAAAATCTTTTTCTGAATATTCTTCAAATTTCGAAATTCCTTTAGGCAAAAGTAGATGGACTAAAGCGGGGCCGTCGTAAATTAGTCAGCCGTAGTCACTTTCCGGTGTACTATTTATCTCATTTTTAGTAAACAATGGTATGAAGGGTATATTTTGTCTATGCGATTCGTTTACAGAATGGAGATTTAAGATATTATGCCTCCTAGTCTTTTAATTCATTCTATAATTCAACTCTGTTACTTTATGGCCAAAGGATAATTATTATGACAAGTATAGAACATTACCTTAAGTATTTTGTAAAATATCAGAAGAAATTAACTTTGTGATATTTTACCCTGTAGAGTCTTAATTTTTAATTTTAGAAAAAAACTTATAAGAACTTTCTTGTTTCAAATTTAATCCTGAACAATTTTTCTTAATAACTTTTTTTCATAAAATCAATATTTTAGCTAGAAACGTCAATCTTTTAAATTTTCTAAAACAGCCGCCATCTTGAAACCGGAAGCCATTTTGATTTGGCGTTGCTCGGAAAATAGTCGCCTTAATGGCAGAAATCAGTATACCAAGATACAAAACTGTTTCACTAATAGCCGTTTTCTAAGGGTTTTTTCTGTGTTTGCCGCCATACTATTAATAACAATTTTCATTGTGAAACACCTGTTTATTTCATTTTAGGAAAAAAGAAATCTTCTGCCAAAATATAATTAGTTACCGATTCATTTTAGAAAAGACAAAAA
Organism: Rutpela maculata; assembly: GCA_936432065.2. NCBI lineage: Eukaryota > Metazoa > Arthropoda > Insecta > Coleoptera > Cerambycidae > Rutpela > Rutpela maculata. The sequence goes on from OW386290.2 coordinate 63,255,430, forward strand.
TAGCTGTCAACGAAATTAATTATTTTTCTATCGGTTTTTTATATTAGCATTAAGTTTAATATGGCAATTTGCTAAATTAATAATGATCTAGCAGCGATGTGGCTATCTGGACAGCTGAGAAACGGATAATTAATTAATGATAATATTGTTCCTTCATTTATTGAGTGAGCTGGAAGCGAAGTCTTTAATATTTAGGCATATACAAATTAAATACCGTTACTTCAGTCGTAGATAATTAAATTTTTCACAATGCGTATCCAAGATAACACTATAAGTCGCCTTTACATCTTTACAATTTTCTGTTAATAGAAATAAAGAGTGGCTCAGTTCTTACGTGTTAAGCTTGAAGACACGGGGTCCCGAGTTCGAATCGTGCTAGGGTTTGGACGCTTAAAAACTTTTAGTATTACAATATTCAAATCTTTCGCTTTCCAACAGTATATGCAAAAAATAATACTTGTTTTGATATGACTGAAAAATAAACAAATATGAATGGACGAGTTGCTTGACAGGGATTTTTTTAATTCGGAGTGTTTTTTTATAAAATGCATAGTAAGAGAGAAAAAGCCTTGTAATACGAACATCGTTATAGCGCGCAATCCCTAACCGTATTGGGCAACAGACAGTTTTCATTTTATTACGTCCTATGTGAGCATGGAGCGCTTAGTTCACTACTTTTAATTCTTTAGGATAAATTATTACAAATATTGTCAAAATAAAAAAAAAAACAGATGGTTTATTTTCAACCGGCTGGCTTATGATTAACCCTACAGGTATAGCATAAAGAGATCATGGGCAAGAGAACGTAAAACAAATTCATTTTTCTGATCAATATTTTGCCCAAAAAGAATGTCATACCGCGGCTTCCAATTGGCGTAGGAAAAACTTTTTTGTTTTAAATAAAAGATAAAAGAAGCTATAATCTGAAAAAAAACTTTACTGTGCGACTTGATGCACTTAAACAATGGACGATTCGATTTTTGACTTTGATTTTGTTTTTTAGGCGTTGTTATCAACATACCAACTTGAAATTTAGTATGACGATTTAGCTCCACTAAAGGCTTGTTCCCCAAAAATTTCGTCAAAATAGTTACATTATTGTTTAAGTTGTCATTGATTGTTTAAAAATGGCTGCTTTTTATTGTCCTTATATATTGGAATTTAACAAATTAACCAAAAGGTTCGGATCTAGTTTTCTTCGGAATTTTATTATGAACAATCTCTTTTTTTATTCATTGCAATACGAGCTGTACAACCAGAGATATTTAAGAACTGCGAAAAAACACAATTTTCAACATTCTTTTGTTTAAGTAAATGACTTGCGGGACAAAGATTTAATCCAAAATTTTTTGCTAGATTCCTTGTAATGTTTCCGACAAGTTCCAGCAAAAAAATTGCTATTGTAAGACAATTGCCTACAAAATGATTTAGACTCTTAGTTTTACCCAATTACCGTGTAAAAATGTAAAAAAGGGAATACTCGATTTTCGAGTGGTATTTTGTTTGAAATTTTTAAAAAAATCCAAAGTTCAAGATTTTTTAATTAATCATTAATTTTAATAAAAATCAGATTTTGGTCAAGCGTAAAGTGACTTTTTTAAATAGAATACCATGTACATATATATCAGTACATTTTTCAGGGCCTTCTAGCCTACCACTTGGATGTAACAATTTATTTATTTTTGTGACGAAATAATGTTATCTACATACTCTGAAATGTGAAATCTCGAACAGTGATTTTTCCACGACTACAATACCTTCGATAAGTGAGAGAAGTAAAAAGTAGTATTTACTAATTGGAATTCTGTTGTAATCGTCGTCGTTACATTTTATTCAAAATAAATGGCATATACATTTAAACACGTGTTTCCGCATTTCATATATATATCACTTGGAAGTTTTTAGATAAACCCACCAAATGTTAACTGGCAGAATCTCTCTCTCTCTATCTCTTACTCTTTAAGGAAATTTATGACCAGATATTATACTCAATACTGACCGTCAAGGAAATCCTCCCAAAGCCGTTAGTGGTGTACATACCTAGAATAAAAAAAATAGAATTAATTTCAAATTAAAGTATTTAAGTGTTTTAAAAATTATATAAGTAAATAAACAATCAAGAAACTCTTTATATACTACAAAAGCTATCTGCACACTCAAAGAAAATGATAGGTAAATTCAACCAAAAAGAGCATATGAAATCGTGCCTATCTAGTTTCATAGTTAAATCAATCACTAAAGAATAGTCATACAACTTTATTTGTTTTCGTAAACAAATAGTAGTTTAGTAATCATATCTTCTTGTAACAAATTAAATAGTACAATGACATTTTTTTATGTTCACTAACCATTTTCAATTTGGTCTACAATTAAATAGTACAACGGCTTTGTTTTTTGTTCACCAACTAATTTTTAGGTTGATCTACACTTTATTGTATGATGAAGTTTTTTTTGGTTAGCCAAAATCTCAGTATTGAGACATCAGACCACCCAAACCAAAGATTAGAGATCGTTTATAAGATCCATCCAAATATATCGATGATCCCTGAGAGAATTTGAACACTGCAATCATGTTATTAATTTTCTATAAATTCATAAGAGTGCAAGATAATGCATGATGGATTATTGTTAGTGATTTGTATGTGGCGTCATCTGGGAATAATTTTTGTAATAGACTACGTGGTAAGCAAGCAAATTTTATGGTAATTCTTTTAGAACTTCTAGAAGACGACAATAATATTGGTTTGTCTACCAAGTACAATAGTACAGCGAACTAATACTGGGTTAGAATTACAATTCGATAATAGTTAAAAATAAAATATACTATTATCTAGTTTAATTTGACAGAATTCAACAAAATAATAGTCAGACGAACAAAATAATAGTCTTATTCATCTATTTTTTAAGTTAATGTTTGTTTTGTTGTACGACAACTTTTTATTAATTAAAATAACAATCACCTCTTGTTTAAAAATACCATCAATATAGTTTGGTTTAACAAAATTAACGATATTGTTAGTTAACCATTTTTTTTTTGTTGAATTTACCTATACTATTTCTTTGAGTGCAGATATAATGCAGTGAGTAGACCAATTATTTAACATTTAATATATAGTACAGAATACATTGTTGTTTAAGGTATGATAAACTAATACATTTGTTTTTTTATAATAATTCTGAAATAAATTATTTGGGAATATATTGTATAAAATAATCTATTTTAAACACAAAGATATTTGGTTATTTGATACATTCTTATAATAAACTCCTTTTATATCCTTATGTCGAGATATTCATTATAATTTTTTTTATCTTGCTTTGTATGTTGGTTAGTTAGTTAGTATGTGTATAGTTTGAATCTTGCAAGTCAATTTTGAACCACTTAACGACGTCCAATTGAGCTGAAATTTTGATACAGGTGTAGTTTTGGTGACAATACAATAATACGGTACCATAAAGTGTGTTTTTTTAGCTTTAACATCAAAATTCGATTCAATAGTGTAGGGTGTGTTTTAGTTGAATTCATTACTAAGTTATTTGAACCGAAATATTAATTTATATATTTAATATTATTATTCATTAGATATGTTTCTTGTTGGTCTTTATGAAATGATAATAGTGTGGTGTCATCCACAAAAACAGTGTGAAATATAGGTATGTAGTTGTCTATATCATTTCAGTATAATACAAATAGAGGGCCTAAAATACTTCCTTGTAGAATACGTAAACTTACATCTATTTTGAAGTTTTACCAAAATAGTGTACAAATTGTTTTCTGTTGTTCAAATAATCTCTAAGCAAATTTTTACAATTTTTTCGTAAGCCATAATGTTCAATTTTCTCCAAAAGAATTTCATGATTTACAGTCAAACGCCTTAGAAAGATCCACAAAAAGAGCCAGAACCCCAATTGATTATAATACAGTATCCAAAATTAGTATCAGAGTAGATATTGTAGACTTTTTTCACTAAAACCATGTTGATTTGGTGAGAAAATGTTAGTTTTTTCGAGAAATGAAATAATTTGTTTATATAATACGTTTTCAAATATCTTTGAAGATACAGATAAAAGTGAAATTGGACGATAGTTTGAGATATGATCACCATTTTTTAAAAGAGGAATAGCTTTTAAAATAATAAGCTACACTTTATTTCTTATCTACTATCACCCCCAACTATGAACCACATTGTAGTTTGCTTTCATTTAAAAAAAAATATACAATTTCATATCTTCATGAAAGGACCCCGCTCAGATCTTATGAGAAATTGGCTGAATTTTAATTTGTTGTTGATTTCGACTTTCTGATCAAAACATCTCATGGGACCAACTCGATCCTATGTCTAGTTTCGGAGATACAACTATAAATTCATGTAAACTTCTGTATCTTATCGAACTTTTAATTTATTGATGGGGTATCAGAGGTCAAAGGAGCAATTTTTGAAAGTTTTTCAATCAAAGTTTTTTTATCAGGAACACGCATATTTTATGTAAAAAATGTTTTAGCAAATTTGACCGAATATTTTGCACTTGTTATTTTTATATAGATTTCTCGGCGCCTCACAGTGAGAAATTAATGAGTTTTCATTTTCAAAATTCCACTCCACGCTCAATTTTTGATCAATTTGGATGAAACTAGGTGCAAAATGTTTGTGAAAGCTGGCTTTTTATCAGATAACTGCGGGTTTTACAATTAAGGTATTATGTGCCAAGTGTCAGCTGCCAAAACCCCGCGAAAATTATAAGAATTTTAAAATTTTTGTATTTTGTGTACTTTAAGCTTTTTTAAAACGAATTTTTATGACTTATATGAATGCTCTTGGGTCGCTGATTACGAATCCAATATTTATTTTAGCCAAAAGAGATCGAAGTTTGGTAATTTTGGTCTAAAGTGGTCCAACATCAAGATATTGCCACTTTTAGTGGTTTTAATTGAATTAATTCAAATAAAACATTCATATCGATAAAATGTAAATAATTTTATCTTTTTTTTTTTTAATCGCAAATTACTAATGTAATGGTCGTGTTGATCTAGAGTTGTCCAAGTTCAAGATATTGGCCATTTTTGGCCCTTTTAGTGGTTTTAATGGATTTATTTTTAATAAGAAATATTCATACGGATGAAATGAACAAGGTTTTATGTCTTGGTCGTAGAATACTAATGTAATCGTCATTTTGGTCTAAGTTCAAGTTCAAGATACTGGCCATTATTGGCCATTTTTGCTAGCTTTAATGGACTTATTTCTAATAAAAAATATTTATATCTATATAGTAGTCATTTTAATCTTAGTTGATCAAATTTTGAGTTAATTACCATTTTTGTCGATTTTTTATAGTTTTTAATTGTTTTATGGCGAACAAAATATATTTATCTTCATGATAGGTACGGGATCTTACGTTTTTTAGGTCGCAGGTTATGAATGTAATAGTCATTTTGGTCTAAATTCCTCCAATTATAATACTGAAAACCCGTTCTGTAACTTATTTTTCAAGTTAATTGTTATTTAAGGGTAGTTACACCCTAAGGAGGCGAATACATTTTTTTTTTTCATTGAAAATGCGTCAAAATTTCATCCGTTAATTGGTTTAAGGGCAAAAAGTTAAAAAAAATTATATCATGTAATTTTCATTTTTTTTTTAGGAATAGTTTTTACCGCTTGTAATTAACCGTTATATTAAAATTTTGCTAAATGATAATCAAACCTAATGAATTTTCAAATTATTAGGAAAAAGAATAGGTTTATGTGATAATTTAAGACTCGCAGTAAGAATATTGCGAAAACATATTGCGATGTTTAAAAGGGGTGTTTTTGCTAATTTAAGGGTGAATCCTAATCAGCGACCCAAAAAACACTCATATAAGTCATAAGAATCCGTTTAAAATAGCTTAGAATACACAAATTATAAAAATTTTAAAATTTTTATAATTTTCGCGGGGTTTTGGCAGCTGACAGTTGGCACATAATACCTTAATTGTAAAACCCGCAGTTACCTGATAAAAAGCCAGCTTTCTCAAACATTTTGCACCTAGTTTCATTCAAATTGATCAAAAATTGAGCGTGGAGTGGAATTTTGAAAATGAAAACTCATTAATTTCACACTGTGCGCCTTCGCCAACATTTTTCAAACTTCATTTTTTTTTCTACGCTATTTTTATTAGTGATGCAACGATTCTTACTTTTACGATTACGATTCCGATTATGATTATCATTAGTGATAGTCGCCGATTACGAATACGATTACGATTATCTAGAAAAGTTAGTTCATTTTTATAGCATAACAATAAAAAGCAATTGTTTTTATTAAAACTATTTTATTATTAATTACTAAAAGCAACCATTTGTTATCTAAAGTCAGTTTACTATTAATGTTCTCAAATTAAGGGATTAAGGTAAATAATGTAAATGAAGATGCCCCACTTAAAAATCTTGGTAGATAAAATAAAACTGAATTGGAAATTATTACCACTCAAGCCAAGATTGTGCAAAAACCCACCTTCTTTAGAAAAAGACGACAAACTGGGTAGTTAGGTGGATTTTTGGTGGGATTTTCTGGGTAATTGTGGTTTCTACTGGTTTTTTATAAAACTCAAATTTCCCATCTAATGTCCCACCTTTCTTCATTCGGCGTTGCTTTGACAATGTAGCGTGTGACATCTGGACTGTGTTGGAAATATTCTCACATTCGTTGTCCCGCTTCTAGTGCCGCAGTAGAAATAATTTTTTCTACATTCGGCCATATTTGGAGCAAACTAAGGAATAAGCTTGGAGCTGAAAAGGCGTCAAAACTAGGTTAAGATTTATAGACATTTAAATAATATCTTTTCAAAAGATATTTATCTTTTGCCTTTCACATTGTAGTTTGAGGAATTTTTTTAAAGTTTTTGTTTTTATTTTTCTCAAGTTTATTATTTACTTTAAGAATAAACAACACATAAGTAATTTTCAATTTATCCTTTCCAAGGAAGAATGGAACTTTTTGGACTCTGATGCCAACTGCGACACTAAATTTAACATTTTTTTAAATATATTTATTGATTGCGTAGACATAGCATTCCCAATACAAAAATGCCATCGTATTAGAAATAAAAATAGTCGACCATGGGTAACTGTAGAAATAATTAACCAAAGCATGTTTATCAGAGATATCTACAAGGTGTACCAACATACTAATGATAATGAGGTATTTATTAGAAATAAAATTTTAAAGAAAAATCATGAAACATTAGCCGAAAGAACAAAAAAATCGTACTACGACTCTTTATTCGCTGAATCCAACAATAAATCTCAAACTGCGTGGCAGTTAATAAAAAATCATACTAGTCAAAAAAATAGAATAAATCTGCCACATTCACTTTCAGATGAAAGTGGAAATAAAATAGATGGATATCAAAACATGGCTCAAGGATTTAATGACTATTTTATCAATTCTATAAAAATATTAACAGATAATATGAATATGAATACAAATGCTAGAAATGCATCTAAAGCAAACTCACTTTTCTTGTCCCCCTTAACATTGTTATAAACTAAAGACATCATTAGGTCGATTGCAAACAAAAATTCAGCCGGTTTTGATGGTGTACCATGTTCCTTGTTATTAGAAGTCATTGATTACATAGCCGAGCCACTTACTAAACTAATACATTTTTCATTTTTAGAAGGTATATTTCCGACATTACTAAAACAAGCATTGGTAGTGCCTATTCATGAAAAAGGAGACATATCCTTAATATCAAACTATAGAGGTGTAACACTTTTACCAGCATTTTCAAAAATGTACGAAAAGGCTTATAGTATAAGACTAAATGATTTTCTCTTTAAAGAAAATATATTGTCCTCACCACAATACGGTTTAGAAACGAACACTCCAAAAGGATGCTATTTTATAGCTTTATAATTTCATATTGACTAATTTAGATGTGCAAAACAATACAATGTGCCTGTTTTTTTATCTTAGCAGGGCGTTTGATACCATTAACCAGGAACTATTAATAAATAAACTTTTTAATTATGGGATTCGCGGTCCTGCATTAAACTGGTTATCAAGCCATTTGAAAGACAGACATCAATCAGTAATACTAAAACAAAATAATAATACTTTCTACTCTACACCAAGTTGTATATCCACGGGAGTTCCTCAAGGGAGTACACTTGGCCCTGGTCTTTTCATTATATTTGTTAACGATACTGTGAGTGGGTTTGATAAAAATTCCTTGGTTTCGCTTTTTGCTGATGACACATCGGTAGCTTTACAAGACAAACATGTAGATAATCTTAGCTGTAAAGACATGTCCCAAGTAAACATCATGCAGAATTACAGTAGTGAAAACGGTCTTGTCCTAAATGCCTTGAAAACAAATATGATAGTATTTTCTACAAAACCCAACCTGGGACATAGCCTATTAGTGAGGATCGACAATAAAAGCATTGAACAAAATAAAACTGAAATTTTTAGGCCTATACATTGATTATACGTTATCGTGGAATAATCAAGTAGATCACATTCTTAGTAAATTAGTATCTTATTGTATTGTTATTTGGCAGCTTAGAAAAAATGTAAATTTAAACACTTTAAAAAGTTATTATTTTGCTTATGTGCACTCTTGCATAAACTATGCTATAATTTGTTGGGGCAACAATGTTCGCATACTCGAAATCTTAATTATACAAAAAAGAATTATTAGAACTATAACTTTCAGACATCGTCTGGATTCATGCAGATGTCTCTTTAAGGAACTTGGTATTTTAACTGTTATATCAGTATATATTTTAAATTGTGTGTGCTATGTTAAACGCAACCTAATTAATTATGGTAAAAGCAGAGATGCTAAATCCAACTACAGCTTCGTCCAAATGGCAACCTAGATATTCCCTGTCACAAACTGTCACTTGTGGCTAACAGTCCTATTGTTATGCAAATAAAAATTTTCAACAAATTACTATTTTCATTGAAAATAATACCAAATATTAAACTCTTTAAAATCAAGGTTTGTATACTTTTACTGAAATATAGCTTTTACAGTGTTCAGGAATATCTGCAATGTAAAGACTTTTGAGATATAAAAATTGTTATGTACTGTCTATTAATTTATTTCTTGTACTTTTAAATAGTGACTTAATTGGGTATGCATTGAATGCACTTTTAAACTTAAGTTTTTTTTTTAATTCTTAACAGTAATGTTTGTACATTTCACTTATTTACGTTTGTACTTGTTAAACACAGGATTGTTTAATCTATATACATTTTAACTTAAATGTTTGTACTTAGTTTTAAGATAAATGGAATTTCTAAACGTTATTGACAATATTCAATACTTCTGTAGAAGTCTGATGAAAATAAAGGGTTAATATTATTATTATTATTATTACTTGTTTTATTGTTTACTAATATAATGAGACGTTAAATTTTTGTTATTGTTTTGTTCAAGTATTTGTGAGACAAAAATATAATTTTTTATAATAATTGCTTTTTTTTTCCTGCAAAAAAAAACGAAAATCAAACAAAAACCCAGATGGGTTTTTATAAAATCAAAAACCCACAAAAAACCACCCATTTTACCCACCGGTTTTTTTCTAATGCTGGGTTTTTATGCCAACCCTGGGCAAGCATATGTAACTATATAAAACAAAAATCAATAATTAATTGTAGGATTGTTCGACCCAACCTATTTCTCCTAGTTCTTTGTATGAGACCAGCAGTGGAACACTGGAAGCCTTCAATGCAAAATATGTGCCATGGATTTTAAGCAAAGAAAGGTAATATTTTTCTTTCCAGTGTAGAATCGTATCTTCCATATTAGACGACGCAGCGTAGAAATTAAAAACCACAAATCGTAAATAATCGTTTGCAATAATCGGCGATTACGATTAATCGTAAAATATTAATAATCGGCGATTACGGTTAATATTAATCGTAATCGTTGCATCACTAATTTTTATTAAAACAACAAATGTTTTTAGTGCAAAATATTAACGTAATGACAATATAAAATGTATGAAAAAAATCATGAATTCGAATTTTTTTTTATTGTACAAGAGGTCATTGTACATTTCTTGAGCTGTATCTTGGAAACCAGTCATAGGATCAAGTTGGGCCCATAAAAATTCAGCCAATATCACCGGGGGCCACTTCCCATAAGATCTGAGCGGAGTCCTTTCCTTTACAGTAAACAAGTAGATAGATGTACATTTACTTAAGATAAACAAACATAAACAACAATATTGTTAAGTATTTATAAAGAATTTATTAAAAATCATTCATTCCAAACTGGTTGACGATGCAAACCAGTTTAAAAATATATTTATTTATTTTCATTAATAAAAGCACGTTATTAAAGCAATGGTGTACAAATTATACTGAGTAAAAACGATCGCGTTACAAAATACAAATAAAAAATAATCGGAATTAAAGAATTAAAAACGTCACAACACAACAGTGCACAGTAGTATTCGATTCAGGATATTACCACCCCTCGCTCTACTAACTCCAAAATGCTATTAGTGTGATAACCTTGTATAATATCCAGCACATTACTATTTTAGTCCTAGGTTATTGACCCCGCTCAAGCCAATTTGGCACTACAAAAATGTTCGATAATACCCACAACCCGCACTTGCTCTGCTTTTGTTGTACCCTCTCCCGAAAGTGCAGTCTACCCACCGATAAAGCCCTTCCCCTATGTACGACGCTCTGGGGAAATGCCAAATGGTCCTTATTCAAAAATCTCTATACGACTCGTTATATGTATAAGCAGGGCGTTACTACTGTTGGTATGTATTTTCCTATAAATATTCTCTTTTTGTATATTTCCGTGTACTTCTACAAATTGTGCATGCCCTGGAGAAAAATTGAATTCAGAACACAAAAGGATGAGAACATATTTTACTAAATTATTGAAAGTTTAAATGTAAGCATATTGGATGAAATAAAAAGTAAACACGATATTTATGAGCAAAATGATAATAATTAATACAGTTAATTTAGTTAAAAATAAACATGAGATAACAACTGGTATATCTTACTCTTTATTGGTTATTTTACCACTTACTTTATCTTACCACTGCAAAAATATTTAAAAATTTTATGAAAAAAACCCTTGTGCCAAACTGATCTGACAAAGATTGGTCGTGATTACTAGAAAGCGTCTCGCACCTAAAAATATATAAACTAAAACAAAATTGCTACATACATTATTATACAGTGCGTGTAATTGCGGATGTACATCCACGTAGCGCGAGATGACAACCCAGCAACAGCAAAACCCGTCGGCACTCGACTACTGAAGTATCCCAGCTCTATTATTTCATTTTAGTCAACTGGCACACGCGATGCTGCAATTCCTACGTCCTATGTCTAACTTGCCATTACACGCACGGTATGTTTAAAAACAAAATTAAAAGATGTATCGGAAAAAAATTTCTTTTCGTTTCAAAACTTTAAAGGCTCTTTAATACAAGGAGAGGGATGTTTTTAAGCATGAAATCTGACACATACCCGCCCATATGCTCTATTGTCGATTAAAATAATTATCTTTTCGTTTAACTCGCTCTAAGACAAAAATAGAATAATGAATTGTTATCAAATTGCGATGCGCAATGTGTTTCCTAGAGTGCAATGGATGCGCAGTGGGTTTCCTTAAATGCAATGATGTGCAGTGGGTTTCCCCGAGTACTATGGATGCACAGAAATTTTCCTTGAGTGCAATGAATGCGCAGTGGGTTTCCCCGGGTACCATGGATGCACAGTGGGTTCCTTCGAGTGTACTTCCTGAGTACTATAGGAGTACTCAGTGAGTGTGTAGTACTTCTTTATAGGCATAAGTTAGCATGTCAATGTTCTTACTTCCACGCGGACGAAGTCTTCCACACGAACGAAGTCGCGGGCATCAGCTAGTACATGATATTCTAACTTTAGCATGCTTTATCTCGAAATCCTGAAGGTTTGGGACTTTGTGCCCATTGAAACATTCGATCAAGGCACCGAAACACACAACATATCAAACATTCAGCTAATTTAACGGAAACCACTTTTACCATAAGGCAAGTGCGAAATCCTTTACATTTTCATTAGATATTAGGAATCCCTAAGGCTGCTACCTGCTATCACATATATACAGATTGATACCAAAACGGAAGCTTCATAGATCGAAATGTTACAGTACTAAAATACGACGATGACCTCATCATATGAAAACAATTGCTACAGAATCAAATCTGGAATTTCCTGATGAGTGTATTACTAACTTCTAATCTATAGCAGGATTACACTAGACCGCTAATTTAGAAAATTGCTGGTCCCCATGCTCTTGACTCACGAAGTGTAACTAAACAGATTTACTAATTCTGCTGACAACTAAAGAATGCAATAATGGATTCCACAGAAAAATAAAATTTGGATTTACACGAAATTGGATGCACTTAATCCCGAACCCGGGATCTAGTCTTCCATAACGGGTGTATTATTAATTTTGCTTCATACTTCTTACTACATAATAACAACCAGCTTCAGCTTTGCGGTATACTTTACATAAATTACAATTTTGTGATTGCAAGATTAATATATGCATTTATGTGGTGCACTGGACTACATGCCGTCTGATTCATATTAGTCAATCAAGAAAAAAAAACAAATACATAATTCCCCGTGTGACTCACTTATTAATTCAAGAAATAAATACATTAATTTTATAAAAAAAACAAGTGTCGCACGTCATGGTACTGTTATTGAATAACAAATTATCAACTACTATTACTACGTATTATTATATACATATAATAATACGTAGATTTATAAAAATCGTAAGATGTTTGCATGGTAGTTGGGACATACAGAAATGTTTAAGGGTACTTAGCTTATCGATCGTTGAGCTTATTTCTATTCAAAAAGACTTTATTCCACAACTAAAACTACAACAGAGTTTTCTTGCACCCATTCCGGAGCCACCCAGACAACCACGGCGTACAACGTCGTGGCATTTGATGGGCTGGACTGGGCCGGGTCAGGTCAACTGAAAATAAATATCAGGCTCCTATCGTTTGAAGCGAATTGAAATGATGGTAAAGAGGTGAGTTTTCAAAAGGAAATGGATTTACAGAATTGGTGGTAACATTTTCTCTATACCGAGAATATATTTCTAAAAAATATGTTTCTGTGTATATTTAAAATAAAAACTTAATAAAAAATAATGACAAATGACAACTGGGTTTCTGCTTACTTATCACTATTTACCAGCATAGTTTTATGGCAGGATGCCATACCCACGAATTACAAATTTACTCGGAATATTTAAGTTTATTTCACTAATTAAATGTAAACATGTGGACGCAAATTCATTGCATGCAGACAGATATAGACATTTCGTTCGATTCAGTTCTGCAGCTGCTCTTACTCAAATCGTATATGTTTAACGTTGTACATGCAGGCTTGTCTATTAAATTTTTAGTTTCTTCCGAAGTGCCCCAAGGGCCCGTTCTTGATACCTTGCTTCATAACATATATGTTAATGATATAACTGGTGATTTCAAAGCATGCTATTTATTTTGCTGATGTGATAAAGTGAGACTTTCGTTCCATTTCTCAATGACATTCCAGTTGTTTGATGTTCAACCAATACTGCTTATCCTGTTATTTTTACATTCAAGTGCACATGTATGCTATTTTTGAAACATTCAGGTTATGTAATATATTGTTATATGTTCTACCTATGTGAGTTTCCTACAAGTAACAGAAACTAAGCTAGTTAGTTAGTTTGACAATCGACCCAGAGATGGCTTGCAGTGTCAGAGCCTGGAAGTTGTAGAGAGCCTACTAGAAAGTGATAGATAAATCGATAATCTTTGGGTATATAAAGGCATGGAGAAGCCGAGAGGGAACAGTTGAGTACAGTTCATATGGTCAGATAGTTCAGTTCCATTCAGTTTACTAATGGAACCTTGTTTACTCCTTGATCAGGAGTAAACAAGGAATTATAGTACACAGTGTAATATTATTAAAGTAATTATTTGTTGTAATTAGTACGTAAGTTAGTAAATTTGTGGTTAGTGTTACCCTGACGTTATAATTTCCGAACCCACGATACAGGGTGTTTACAGAAGAGATGTAAATACGTAACAATATTATAAAAACTGTTTCATGTTTTAGCCACACTTTCCAGTAAGGAAATTAAGTGATCTCAAACTACAGTTCAGTTCATGTCTGATAATTCCTGTTCTTACATAAAGAGCTGTGTTGTTTAATTTGCATTATTTGTTATGTGTCAATTAGTTATTAATATGTAACGGAAAAATCTTCTGCCACTAATTGGCCAGAATTAACTTCTAATTTATGATAGAACAAACTGGCTCCTGCATAAATATTTGTAATACGTTTGAAAGGAAGCACAATAAGATATTTTTGATCAAACGACAATATAGAATTTGGAAAAAACGTAAACAGTAATTTTTCTTTCATAGGGGCCCCATGAAATAAAAATTATTTAATTCAGCCCTGAAATTTTCTATCTTTGATTATGCAAGTTAAGAATTAATAGTGTATTTCCATATCTAAACGTACGTACGAGCTGATACTAGTAGGTAGTTGAAAAGATATGACAAGAAATGTTGGGAAAAACTCTTAAATCACTGTGTAGTTCATTTAAAAAAAGGCTCAGATATTTTTTAATATCTCTTTCTAAGTGATCACTATCTACCATAGCAGTATGTTATGAATCACCTTGTATAGAGAAATCTGCAAATAATCTACGTAAACAGTTTGTGCTCCATAAATATTTATCTATTATTTTATATGCATTGTACAGGCGTACTTCCATTTGCAGGTAAACTTACAAATACAAATTGGATAAACAATGACCGACAAAATCATTCTTGCCCTTGAACTGACACCACATTATTGCAAAATATGTTCATTATGTTAAACCAAATAGATATTCACTTTTCCAAATGTCATTTAAATTAGCAGAAGGAAAGAAATATCAATAAAAATTTCATTAAAATAAATGCACTGTTAAAGACAAATCATTCCAAGTGAATTTAGGTAAGCACATAATTTATTTTTTTAGATAAGTTGTATCATGTGCAAATATAAAGGAACGATCCAACTTGCTGAAGCCAACCTTGTCGGTACGCTTTGAAGATTATTGGAAGTCCAGCAGATTAACTCGCTTTTACGAGTTGGCATGGCAATCTTCAAAGCATACGGACAATATTGGTTCCAGCAAGTTGGATCTTCTGTAAGTAGACCCCCAAGTAATAGAAAAATCATAAACCCTGCTGGCATCAATTAAATTAACTATAATAAGAATAACAAAGGACTCAAACCACTTCCAGTGGGGGAAATAGGTACATGGAGATTTAAATATCCTTCCTCCATACTTTAAATTAAGCTCTTGAAATATATCCATTAAGTAGATTTTAATTCAGTTGAGAGAGTAACCTCTTATATGTCTCATCTGAAAACTTTATCAGCACCTCGATCGTGTTAAATATAGGACTTAAATCCAAGAATATCTGGCAGTCTTTTTCTTGGAACCAAATATTATAGAAATAACACCAGATTCTTTGTAGAAAGGCCTTTTCTTAAATTCTTGATGATTAGTAAACAGGTTTTCATAATAGACTCTCATAGATTTTAGACAAAAACTGTATGTTGAAATGTGATATTTATTTTAATAGAGTCGATTAGGCAGGAACCCTATCAAAACACCGGTCTACATTCTATAACTATATTCCTAACTTCAGCATTTGTGATTCTTCTTCTTCTTCTAGCGGGGCGAGGAAAGGTCGTCGCACTCAGGCCTTGTGGCCCATTGTGCTACCGCTACGAAATTAGTGAATTCCCCCATTCAGGCCGGATTCTAACCCAAAGGCCAGAATCCTCCCCATGGGGGCATTCCTTATTTCCTCCAGCATCGAAAAACCAATGCCGAAGTGTTTGTGCCTCAAGCTCATAAGATTAGAGCAGCAAGTTAGGAAGTGGATGGAAGTTTCCTCCTCGTCCTCGCAAAACCTGCAGTCAGGGTTGTCCTATATTGTGCAGGTGTTTTCTGAAAGAGCCGTGCCCAGTTAAAAGACCTACCACGATTCTGACCTGTTTCCTGCTTAGTCGCAGGATTTCTTCTGCTGGCTTCGGCAAGAGCTTTGAGATAAGGAGCTTCGCTTGCCGCAGTCCTGGGTATGAGGCCCAGAAGTCAGTGAACTGGAAGCGAGTCCAGTTTACTATTGACTTCTTGGCATTTGATCTAGGGTAGCCGAGAGCCGGCTCAGAACCCAGTAGGGGCCTCTGAGAGCCCCCTCTGGCCAGAGCATCTGCCCGCTCGTTACCCTCGATATTGCTGTGTCCAGGCACCCACAGCTTGACCCATATGGATGAACCAAGTTCACAGAGAGCCTGTTTACAGTTTTGAATCAGTATTGACCTGGTTCGGACTGATGCAAGGGCCTTGAGGGCCGCTTGACTATCGCTACATATATATAAGTGTTTGTTAGAATATTTCCTTCGAATATTCTCTGTGTGCAGATCAAGATAGCAAAGATCTCGGTCTGGAATACCGTGGCGAATTTGCCCAAGGCATAAGAAAGATCAGCCCTGGGCCTTTCACCGTATATCCCCGCTCCAGCACTTTCTTCAAACCTCGATCCATCTGCGAACCAGACGATATCGGCAGGCCCGAGTATGTCCTCGAGTGGGTTCCAGTCTTCCCCTTTGGGGATAACAACCTGAAAGGATTCTGAGAAGAAGAAAGAAGGTACCATATCATCACTCCTAGCCTCTAGAAGTGAGTGAGCCCCTTTCATGCCAGAAAGGGCCCTTGTGTGACCTAATTGTGCTCCTCCGATTTTCCACTGACCACCGCACCTTTCCGAGCCTTCGCCTCAATCACCAAGTGAAGGGGCACAAGGACCTCCAGAGCTGCTGTGGGAGTCGTACGTATTGTTCCGGTGATTCCCAAACAGGCGAGTCTTTGAAGTTGTGTTAGCTTCTGTTGAATGTATAATCTGGTTACAGCAGGTCACCAAACAACAGAAGCATAAGTGACCATTGGTCTTACTATAAGAGTATAGTACCACACTGTTACCCTGGGGTTTAACCCCCAAGTTTTACCAAAAGTCCTTCTACATACCCAAAGGGTTGTAGTGGCTCTTTGTATTTGTCTCTCTATGTGATCTTTCCAGGTCAGTTTAGAGTCCAGGATGACCCCCAGATACTTCACCGTCCTGGAGATCGTTAGAGTGGTGTTATAGAGTACGGGTTCGGCGAAACCGTCTAGCCTGCGTGTCCTAGTGAAAATTACCAGTTCTGCCTTAGAGGGGTTAATTCTAAGGCCCTCATCATTGCACCATCTCTGTACTATCTGCAATGCCCTTTACAAGAGCCCGCTAACCGTACTTGGGAATTTTCCCGAGCATTTGTGATTGATACTGAAGAAATTGAAATACTAAACTATATTTATTATTAATCCAGTCAACGGGGGGTTTTACTTCTAACTTGAGTGCTAATGACGTTAATAAAAAAGTTAAAAAAAAAAGATCAGAGTAGAAATGATCGGAAGAGGTAGAAAACACCTATTTTATCACGGGTTCCGAAACTTGTAGAATTAGGTCAAAAATGGAAAAAAAACCAATGTATTTACCTTTTTGTTGGTCCAAAATATGATGTTTTTATTCTTGTGAATTTTTTTGAAAAATGCATATTTTTCGAGATAAGGCCACTCGAAAATTCCTTAAAAAATGGGGGAGGGGAAATGTAAAAGTTGAAAAAAAATCTGAAAAAATTCAGGTGAATGTAACATCGAAATACAAGACTTTTTTTATTTGCAACTTTTCTGTAAAGCGCGTTTTCACCGAGTTTTTCCGGAAAAACATGATAAACTACCCCCATCTTTGACATTGTAACGCTTTAAAAAATCTGTAATTTAAAAATTTGAAAAAATTCAGGCATATGCATTGAGGCCTTCTAAACATTTTTTGTCTCTTGGAATTTTTTTGCAACTTGCTAATTTTCCGAGTTACAGGCAGTTTTTCACGATAAATAATGTACTAAATTTTTTGCACATGAAAATTCGAAAAATGAGCGTGATTTATATACATTATTGTAAAAAATATGAAACCTATACAGTCATAACATTTTTAAAAGTTCAATATAATTTTTAAATTGGAAATGTGAAAAAGTTTTCCGGAAACATTTTTTAATGTGCAAAAAATATAATACATTATTTATCGTAAAAAACTGCCTGTAACTCGGAAAATTAACAAGATACAAAAAAATTGCAAGAGACAAAAAATATTTAGAAGGCCTCCACGCATACATCTGAATTTTTTCAATTAATAGGGAACTTGCCCAAAAAATAAAATTGAATTAAAATACTCAAAATCGTAAACTAACATCATTAAAAACCCCATAGACAACAAAAAATTAAAAAAAAAATCCTCCAGAAATATAAGCGATTAAAATTTGCCGGATTTTACCCACTCCTGAAACGTGACGTCAGAGGGTGAAAGTCGGACGACGGCGTCAAGCGACATCGATTCTGCTTTCGGATGCTCATTTGTCAGAAACAACTAGCAGTGGACACAACCTAACCTAAAATTCGTTGGAAAAACATCTTCAATATTCTGAAATGTCACAAAATGCTACTTTTGATTCGTTCGTGCCGAGTCGAATTTTCGAATTTCGCCGTGCAATTTACGATCAGGTTGATCTGGAAGACTTCCTCTTTACGTCGCGATATCGTACAGCCGTCCCAATGGTGTTTTTTGAAAAATATGAACGTGTCAAGATTGCATGTTTTTGCAATTTTTTCAGCTCCGAAATATAAGCGGTTTTTTTGCTATTTTTCGCAAATATCTCCAAAACGGTGGGAGTTAGCTCGAAATAAAAAATTAGGTCAAACGAATATTTTCCACTACGAATCTTTTGCTTTCACCAGACTTTTGATTTTTTTTTCGTTTCGGAGATAACTACAGAAATGTCGGCCACGTACGGCAAAAATCGCAAATTTTGAGCTTCTACACTTGGCAACTTTTTAATCTTTGCTCCTACGCCAAAACACTACTCTAGCTAATTCCAATATAATTAAATTTGCTGAAACTCTTTTTTTTATTACAAAAATTAAGGAATTAGAGGGGGCGGGATTTGGGACTTTTTTTTTTCGGTAAAATTTCTCCATTTTGTCACCGTAATTAATCGGTAATTAACTGAAATCGATCTCATTTACGATGTTCACTTAATATCATGTACCATTTTGACGCTCCGTTAATCTCGGCCCTTCGAAACAAAGGTTTCTGAGAAAAAATATTTTTTTAAAATTTACATACACTCTATAGGAAAACGTGTAATTTCCTACATTTCCTCGAATATCTCGATAATTATTGTTTTTTTCGAAAAATTTGTAGACAGCTTATGTAAAGAGGATTAACTGAGCTTTCCGGCACTTTTTATTTATTATATTTTCTCTAACATAAAAAACAAAAGACTTATGACCGAATATGCGGACGTCTCAAAGCTAACCGCCGCCCAGTCTATTAATTAAGGTAAATGGCTAAAGTACGCCATCTGTTGGACACCACTCGAAAACTAAATAAAAAAAAATGGGCAAGTTCCCCATTACATATTTTTAAAGCGCTACAATGTCAAAGATTAGTTTTCATGTTTTTCCGGAAAAACTCGATGAATACGCACTTCACAGAAAAGTTGCAAATAAAAAAAAGCCTTGTATCTCGATGATACATTCACCTGAATTTTTTCAGATTTTTTTTCAACTTTTACATTCCCTTCCCCATTTTTAGGAACTTTTTAGTGGCCATATCTCGAAAAATATGCCTTTTTCGAAAAAATTGACAAAAGTAAAAACATTTTATTTTGGTCCAAAAAAGGTAAATACATTGTTTTTTTTTTCATTTTTTACATAATTCTACATATTACGGAACCCGTGATAAAAGGGGTGTTTTCTACTCCTTGTGATCATTTCCTACTTTAATCTTTTTTTAACTTTTTTATTAACGTAATTACAAACACATTGCATAGATTTCATCAAAATCCATTCATTACCACTCAAGTTAGAGATTTTGGTCATTTTAGCGCTCCATTGACTGGATTATAGATGAGATTCAAATGCACTGAGCTCTCATTTTAACCGAAAATATCTCAAAAGCTAAAGCTAAAAAATTGAAAAAATTACGTGTTCGTTAAATGTCTATTGTAAATTATTTAACTTACGTTAAACAATTTGGAAATCTGGTAGTCCCGTTCTAGGTCGAAGTGCCGCACCGGTGCGGTGCACCGACACACGCACAAAACAAATTCTGAACTGATGACGAGACACATCATTTTATATGTACTTTGGTGCGCCGAATCCAAATTTGAAGATAAAAAGGCTCTAAGTCATCAAGATTTTACTTCCATATCCAGTGGAAGTATAGTAACGACAAAAAAATTTTATAAAATTTTTGTTGTTCAAATAGGCTTAGAATGTCATAAAACGTCGAGATTTTAAGTTTGAGCGAAAAAAAGAATTTCTGTCTGTCAGTCTGTAACTTTTTTTGTGCGCACGTTTGCTCTGGAACCGTTTAAGATATTGACTTGAAATTTGGTACACATATGTACTTTAACGAGATCTGACTCTAGATTATATTTTCATCTTGTTCCGTCGAAGGGTTGGGAGGTAAATTGCGGTAAATTTTACCACCCCCACCTCATTATTAAAGGGGATGAAAAATATTGTGATTTAGTGTGTGTACAAGAACCAGAAACCTCAAAATATTTTTTACTTCATCCACACCCACTACTACCCCCTACCCCCACCCCCTCTACCGATGTGAGGTTTTATGGGTTTTTTGCGGTAGAAGATTTCAAATATTATATTATTAAAGTTCCATAAATAATTATTTCCACATACAAAATTTTTTCGTTGTGAGTGACTTGGACAGAAAATCTGGATGTGGAAGTAGTGATTCCTTGGGCAGCGGTTTTTTCCTACTGTCAATTTATTTTTCAAATAATGAGATATTTGAGGAATAAATTGATAATAGAAAAAAAATATCGATGGCATAGGCCAAATCTGATGGCAAATTCGGATTCAGCGCACATATTTTGACAGGTTTTGTCTCAGGTTCACGATTTTTTTTGTGTGCCGGTGGAATCTTCCTTTTTTCGATGTCTAAAAAATGAGTATTGAGTAACTACTTCGAGTCTCTTTTTTTTTTGCGTATTTCTTGGACAGTTTTTCTATCTTGCAAAGTTAATGACTTCGTATTACTTGTGTCAAAATACCTATATTATTATTTACGGAACATATAATTTATCTTCAAATTATGATGACACCCATGGTTTTTTACACTAAGTATTTTGGGTAAAGGTCAACCTGACCTTTAAACGGTTAGTTTTAAAAGAAGATGTAACAAGAGATGCAATTAACACCTATCTAATTGCAAATGAATTAAATATTTTAACATTCAAAGGTTATATGTAAAATAATATGCACATAAATATTTAAATTATCAGAATTTAATATTTATTTCGAGGTTTATTTATACCAATCCTATTATTAGCTTCCAGTAATATATGATAGGAAAAATAAACTGTGTGCATTTTGAAGTTACCTTCCCAATATTGAAATATCACATTCTAAAATTTTGTAAAATAAAAACATGTGCCTACCTACATACAGGATTAATCAAGGTAAGTATTATTAGTCAAAATTATGAAATCTATTTTATTGAAACGTCTGGAATGTAAATCCGAAATCATGGAAAAAAATTATCGATTCAGCGGCCCTCGCTCAGTGTTTACCTGTTAGGCTTGAGGCAAGGGGTTCAGGGTTCGAATTCTGGTTAGGGTATACTTCCTTAGTGGCACTCTTAATGTGTCGCTGAGACGGTAGCAGTAGAATAGACCACGACTGAGTGAGACAACACGGCTTGTTGTTGTTATTGTTATAGAACATCCCAGAATAGACAGTCTTCGACTTAGGTAAAAATGTATTTAAAGACACTTTTGAGTATAATATACAAGTTTGAAGGGCATCAGAGCCGAAGAGCAGCACAAAAGAATTTGTATACATTCGTTAAGACGTAAGGTACAACCAGGTGAAGATTAGAAGGAACACCGAATTTTCACTTAGGAAAATATGTTTATGTTCAGGCCATAAGAATGAAAGTATATTATGTTCATGGCAAAATATAGTGAATATAAAAATATAATTTTGGTCAAAGACAAAAAAAAGTACGCCAAAAATGTACTTTAAAAATATTCACGAATATTTTTAACTTTTTAATCGCTTCACGAAACACAATGAAAGTGGAGATACGGTCATTGTGGATATCATTCAAAAGAATGAATGTAAAATTTTAACGATGCGACGTACTGAAATGGCGAAACCGACAAATGTGGCAAAGGCGCGTAGCGTCTATAAGCAATTACGTGGCAAAAATTAGTAAAATGGACAAGGCCAGTTTCTCGAATAAAACAGATTTGGATTCATCCAGCGACTCGTCAATTGGATGACTGCTGTGGACGCTCGCACATATCTTCTACTAGTGTAAGCAAGTCGCTACACATGGACCATTGTTAGAAAATAAATATGTTGATAAACTAGTCACATTGTCAATTAAACATTTATATTTCAAATCAACAATTAAACCAAAATGAGTTAAAAAGTCAACTCCGATAATGGGGACATTAATATCTGCTATATTAAAAATAAAAGGAAATAACCTACGTAAGTTTAAATCGATTTTCAAAATTTTTTTCCCGAACGTGTTAATTATAGAAACATTAGCAGCTGTTAGTACAATATCATGGTTTTTCTTAGTATCTGTTAACATATTCCGAGGTACTATCGATAAATCAGCGCCTGTGTCAATGAGAAATTCTAAGTTATTAGCATTATCAAATATAAAAAGACGACGTTTACTATTTGAAATATTAACGTCAGTTGTCAAAATATTATTGACTTTTAGTCATTTTTGATTGTCGGCTTTGACATCTTTGGCGAAAGTGCACCAATCTCCGAGACATTTAAATGCTTTACGACCACAAAGTTGATGGTAATAACAAACTTTGGCATTAGAAGGATTATATCTAACGCGGGTACCACTTCGGCTATTAGAACGGGGCCTTGAGCCACTAAGATTTCCGGAGTCGAAGCGACTTCTACAACTATCGCAATAAGTGCTAGAAACTGTAGGAGTAACGGAAGTTATTGAAGAAACTTTATACTCTATAGCATGCAATTGAGATGTAAAAATTCCTTGTTTGTGTAATACCTGATTCAACGTATCTTGAAAAGTTACAATCAAATTTGACGTAGAAACTGTGGTATTAACGTTACAAGGTAAGGGAATTCATAGAATTTTGACACGACTCCCATATTCGATCATCAATGTCGATTAATTCCTTAATCTCAGTCTTTCCGGATACGGTGATTGCAATGAAGATGGTTTTAGACAATCGCCGTTTCCATAACTTGACTAGGAACTCCTGGCTCACCACATGGCATCCTACGACAATTGACAGCATCGACCGGTAAAAATCGGACGGTTTGAGGTCCCCCATCTGGGAACTAGAGAGCAAGTCCTCTAATCGCTTTTCTTCGCTTGAGGTCAAACGAGAAATTAGAATAGTTTTTAAATGCTCATACAAATCTCTCTCGGGTTGATTAGTGACAACGTCATAAGCCGTTGTATTAATTTCCGGGGGTGAACTGGCAATGACATAATCGTACTTTTTCCGATCATTAACCATCCTGTGTATAGAAAATTGAGACTCTATTTGAGTGAACCATATTTCCGGTTTATTAACCCAAAAAAGAGGAAGTTTAATAGTATAGGTATTCGCAACATAATTACTGTTCGGTATCACTGTATCTGACGTAGCTGGTTGATCGTCTAACAAAATGTTCTCCGTAGGAGGTGCCATTTAAAAAAAAATGATTGATAGTAATGAATGATGAAAATTATTGATTTGATTGATCAATTGTTCTCAAAACGAAAGAAATATGGAAACACAACTCACTTACTTAATAATAAATCGATGATGTGATAAATTCCATAATATTCAATCAATCCAAATCAAAATCCAAATTCAAATATAGATGCACCATAAATTCAAAAAGAGGCTTCGGAAAATCAATTTAAAAACTTTGAGTTGGAATTATTTATTTATTTATTTATAAATGTTGCATTGGGATCATCATAGGAATATCAAGGGAATACCAATCCATAACTTCAAAACGTTGGAAACGTATGTTTTAGGAGAGTTGTATCTCACGTCAAAGACGTATATATTAGAAGAACTGCGTCTTCAGTTGGGGTATCCAATTTCCAATCCAATAATTTATAATATATCTTCTGTCCAGGTTACCAAATATAGACTCAGGAGGTATATGCGAAAAAGCCTCATTATTGCTATATTAAAATATCATATGTAGCCCTTGGTATTGCTATATTAAAATATCATATTGGATTGTGAATGTTTATTTTATATTATATTTTAAAATGTTAACATTTTGTGTATCTTGTTAATAATATTTTTTTTGTTATATTTTTTGTTTCTTCAATTTTCTTAGTTACGCTGCTGACCTCCAGTATGGACGCTCGCACATATCTTCTACTAGTGTAAGCAAGTCGCTACAACTGCGTTAGATAATCGGTAGAAAGCGATAGTAGGAAAAACAAATGCAGGTTTTTCCAAATAAAAGAAAACCGCCTTGCGCATAAAAAGACAAAAAGCCATTTTGCCAAAAAGTCGCTCGAAGGCGAACTCGTGTCACATTCCCTATATTGAACCTATATGAGGACTGCCAGAAAGTTGTAAACTCATATATAGTTGAACTCATATTGAACTCCGTTCTCGTGAATGATATAATCACGATAAGGAACTTCGAAGCTAATCATAAGCGACCCAAAATTTTGTAAGTAAAATATTTTTATATTATTTCAAGTCAGCCACAAAAAAAACAAAAATGCTTTCATCAATTTCTGGGAAATTGTGTGAATCTTTTCTACCAAATCGATTGTTAGCGCACGCTCTCCATTGCATGGTAGCATTATAAAAACTCTCTAGAAGAGGCGGTCGACCTTGCCCTACTTGTGAGAGGCGATTCTATTCAAATTGTACAAGAAATGAGCGGACTGTAAACTCTAACTTTATAATTTTGGGAATTTGAATATGAATGTATTAACGCCAACGAAACGTGACAGCCAGGAACAAATGGCTTACCTTAATTGCAGTTTCCGGCATTCAATGGTGGCTTCTCGGTTGCAACCTGGAGCCCTCACAGAACATAATAATATCACAACAACGTTCAATTTAAAATAAACAATTAAGTGTAAATCACAGAAAGAATAAATATATATGTGTATATGGAGACGAGCAATTAGAGAGAGGTTTTTAAAAGTAGTCTATATATCAGTCTTCTCGCAAGCCACCCACACGCTTGACTGTCACGTGGTCTCGCGGAAGAAAAAAGTAAAGCAAATAACATATATAGAGAATTTGCATTCATAAAAATTGATAATAAATTTATTTTATTAATAATTAAAAATAGGGACGAAACAAAAATTATATGATTTATTAGATAACATATTGATTGCATAATTTTCATGTACTTATTTTAAACCTAAACTATATATGGTTTGTATTTTATTGATTGTATGACTTGTTGCAAGTCTCATCCCTTGAGGATTTTCGATTGATAGGCCGGAGTAAATTCGGTGTCTCAGGACCCCACAAGTTTGAATCTCAATACCCCGGTCATATTAAGGAGGCTCGAGAGGGATTTTTTATCAAAACAATTCAGAGATTTTTAAGCATAAAATCCATTACCATTAGGTAAATAAGTAAAATTGCATCGAGAGAGAGAGAGCGTGGTTAGTAATCTACGGTGAGTGCAGCCTTGGCCTAATTCTTATCTATCAAGTATCTCTTATCTTGAACCCGCCTGGGAGTGGAAGACCACATAAGAACAAGGGAGAACGCGACTGGCGCCATTGATAAATAAATTGGTGTCGCGTCACTTAGACGCTGTGTGCTAGGTTCTTCTACATTATCTCCCCTAAGTCGAAGGGAATAGTATGGGAGCCAAAGTCACTTTTAGTTGCTATATTCGTTTCAATTTGGTTTATCTTTTTTCTATTATTACTCACAAAACAAACTCCTGCTACTTCGTTAACGGAACAACGCTTGGCAGCAGCATTTCAATTATGTTAAAAAAGTGTTAACGCTATACGTGTTTAAAGCTGTAATTTTTTGTGTATTTACATTATATTATGAGGGAAAATGATTTCCTGCTGCCTTCAATGTAGACCGGAGTGCTCTTGACATTAACATAAATACGAGAGGCAAACTGCGAAGGAAACCCGGTGTACACTCAGAAGGAAAATCTGGAGGAAATCTTTCTTTTTCGGACCCCCCCCCCGCTCTTTTCGGATTTCTCCTCCCGCTCATCAAAATTTTTTTTATAAAACAGGAAATCTGTGTATCTTCGTCAAAGAGGAAATCTGGTGTACACAATTTTGGGTTGACTCCTCGCATAAATATGTAACCAAAAAAAGGCAACTGACAGAAATGTTTTTTTGCCAATAGTTTATTACGTCAAATTGCTAAGAAACTTATGCTGCCGGCCATTCAACGAAAAATGGCATTGGCAGGAGCAAAAAAAATCCTGTCATTGGCCTGCTGGTGCGCCTGCGGTAGTAGATTTTGTGAAAACACATTCTTGTATTTAGGCGCAAAAAATAATAAATAAATTTTAAAATCTTTCAAAAAAGAGTATTGCTGACTCCCGTATTCATATCATATAGTCAAACAAATTACTAAATGATGTCATGACAGATTATATAATATCCTGGACGTTTAATTGTTAACATAATATGGCGATCAAATACACGCATGCGGAGTCGGATTTACAGCTTTCAGCTAGGGGCCCTGGGCAAAAGCTGTCTATTTTTTGTTTATTACTTTCATTTAAAATAATTGAAATGAAGAAATATGTTCATCGCAGAAAATTCATTAAAAAAATAAGCGGGCCAGAGCCGAGAGATACATAAAGCGTAGGGCCCCTAAAATCCTAAATCCACCCCTGCTCACATGATGATACACAAATAATATGCAGATTTATTGTTTTAAAAGTTTTATGGTTTCTATCAAATGAAACAAGTTTGTAATTTTATTGAAATATGACTGAATCGGTTGAATTTTTAGAGGAAGGTAGCAGGTAGAAGTCAAGATCATGAAAAATCAAAAATGTATATATTTTTAAATAACAATAGGTTTTTTATCCAGTATTGAACAAAAACAATTATAAATAATTTACATACGAGTAGACAACAAAGAATTAATTAAAATGTTAATTATGCTTACTTAATAAAAAAATACATTTTTATTTTATGCTGCATACTAACATATTCAAAAGAATTCTATAAACAATCAACAGATAATTAATATTATTGCAAAGGCGGTAAATAACGTGCAATATGGATAATAATAATATAAATAAGTAATTTAACCTAATAAATCCGAAGATAAATCTAAAATAGTCATATTTAATGAAATACGCTTCATCATACAGTAGGGGATACGCACAAATTTTAATATCAATAAAATAAGATTCTATATTTATTAAAACAACTATTTTCGTTATTAGTTTCATTGATATATGTTGAATTTGGCATAAAATTGAATTTGAAAGAGTGAAATTTTACCCGCGCGGGAAAATGGATGTGATGTCACTATTTAATTTTGACGGTTGACATGCCAGTCATAACGTCATGTCATTTATTTACGAGAGCAGCAAGCGAGAGCGAAGCAAGCAATGATGTATATAATTCTCTTGAAGGGGCGTGTCACTCTTTGCCTGTGCTAGAGTCCTGGTAGACGTCTTTATTGTGGGTTAATAGAGCAATACCAAACCCAGGCCTTTCCGATTCTGTATAATGAAATAACTTAACTCCTCAAATTTCTTCGGCATTAAAGCAATCATTTGAGCGAATTAACTCCATCAACATAAAAGAATTACCATTGGATAAATTGTCACTTTGTGCTTTCA
Organism: Rutpela maculata; assembly: GCA_936432065.2. Taxonomy (NCBI): domain Eukaryota; kingdom Metazoa; phylum Arthropoda; class Insecta; order Coleoptera; family Cerambycidae; genus Rutpela; species Rutpela maculata. The sequence continues at coordinate 63,283,469 of OW386290.2, forward strand.
CAAAAACGCTTTCTGCCATTATAATGTTTAAAAAAACACTTCTAAATTAATAACTGTTGTTTTATTTAATGTATATATTCGTTGAAACACATAATAATCTCAAAAGTTCACACTTGTTTAAAACAACTATTTAGTAAATATGGACACCCATTTTGTTAATGTAAGTAGCTAGTATTTAAAAAAATAAATTCCCATAATATACTATTTTTCGTTAATATACATATAGTAGGATCTATAGATGTTCACATTTTTTCGTCCACTTACAGCGATCGCTTTAGAAAAAAATTTCATTTTAAACTGTAAAGAGATTTTAGAAAAAACGTAACATTTACCGGCCTTAGAGACCCTCCTCCTTTAGGCGTGGTTTTCACCCCTTGAGGGTAAGAACAAGTATTCTGACCAAATAGAAACTGAAGATGATACCTTTTACTACAATAATAACCAAATAAGAAAAATTACCGTTACATATGAAATTATTCTGAAATTTTTTATATTTCTTACCTTCAGGTAAAGCTGACTACAATCTTGTTAAGCGCAGGCCCGTCGAGGGGGGGGTGGTGCGGGGGTGATTCCCCCGGGTCCAGATTTGTTTTGAGACACCCGGGCTTATTTTGGGGGCCCGGTTTTCGGACCAAAAAATTTATTTTTTCTCGGATTTCTCCCCTCCCCGCTCCTCAAAAAAATGTTTGGACTGAAAATAGTTTTTTTCTGAAATCGATCGGCAATGTCTACATTTTCGGCGCGATTTCAGATCGAAAAATTACAATTCCAGTATTTTAGTCCGTTGCTAAGAAACTATCAGAAAACAGACCGGAAAAGATCCGTTGCCAAGCAACGATCAACAAAACCGTACGGGAATGTTACTTTCCCGGCCTAGGCTGGAAAAGTAACATTCCCGTACGGTTTTTTATGTATATTTTAGACAGTAAATAAATACATGCAGACAAATCATAGTACAGTACCTAGAGGTAAAAAATATGCAAAACTTCGGAATAATGTCATATTGAACGGATTTCGTTCATTTTTGGCAGTATAATAGTAAATGCTTCACAGGAAAGTTTCTGTATTGTACGGGGGCTTGCTAATTTATAGGAGATGGATGCCACCCCCTCTCAGCTGAAGTAGAATCAAATTTTAAGAAGAAAAGGTTCTATGCAATTTTTCACATAAATTGATAGTTTTTAAGTTATAACGACTACAAAATTGCGATTTTAGCTTAAAAAAAAAAGGTATTTCCAAACGGCTTTCGTCAAGTACCTCGAAAAGTATTACTTTATCGAAAAAATGTTACAGACCAATTACAGAAAGTACAAACTGTAAATTAATTATATTTTTTGTTTATTGATGTAGGATTAATAATTTCGGAGATATTTAAGTTTACATTTGGTATCCAAGTGTTCATAAGGTAATTATTTAGAGTGAGAGTTAAATATCTCAGAAACTGTGACACCTACGTCAAGGATGCTAATAGGTATAATAACAGGTTATTAATTAAGCTTTCAACTGTTTTTTATTGGTTTCTGTAGCATAAAAACAAAGAAGTTATGACCGAAGCAATGTGCGTCTACACATTTTTTTAATAACAACGTCGCCATTTTGTTACTGCAATTAGAGTAATTAAAAAAAAGGAATTTCAAACATTGTTTCTCATTAATATATAGCATGACGCAGATGCTCAAATTTTTTGGTTTGTATACATCACTTGCTTTAGAAAAAAATAGAGTTTAAACTATAAAGGTATTTTCAATGAAACGTATTTTTTTTCCTTTTCCAAATATCTCAATAAATATTAGTTTTATTGAAAAATGAGGCCAAAAATAAAGCTCATAAACTGATAATGAATTTCGCTTGTTTATTTATTTACATAGATTTAATAGTTTCGGAGATATGAAAGTTTACAAATGGCGTCCGAACGTTTATAAGACGAAAAATGCAGATTAAATGTTAAATATCTCAGAAATTGTGACACCTACATCACGCATGCTAAGAAATGAAATTAAAGACAATTAATTGCGTTTTCAAATCATTTTTTACTCGTTCCTGCAGCATAAGAAATAATGAAGTTATGACGGAAAAATATGCGTATTTATATTTTTTTATATAAAAAGGTCGGCATTTTGTTACTCTAATTAGCCAGTAATTTAAAAAAATTATCTCATATACAGTTTTTCGTTAAGATGTTGCATTACCTAGATGCTCAAATTTTTTTGCTCATTTAGAGCACTTGCTTTAGAAAAAAATGCATTTTAAACTTTAAAGGTAATTTCGAAACACTTGGATACCAAATATAAACTTAAATATCTCCGAAATTGTTAATCCTATATCAATAAACAAAAAATATAATTAATTCCCAGTTTGTACTTTCTGTAATTGGTCTGTAACATTTTTTCGATAAGGTAATACTTTTCGAGATACTTGACGAAAACCGTTTGGAAATACCTTTTTTTTAAGGTAAAATCGCAATTTTGAAGTCGTTATAACTTAAAAACCATGAATTTATGTGAAAAATTGCATAGAACCTTTTCTTCTTAAAATTTGATTCTATTTCAGCTGCAATAAATATATATGTTTCTTAAGTGCCACCCCCTGAGAGGGGGTGGCATCCACCCCCTATAAATTAGCAAGCCCCCGCACAATATAGAAACTTTTCTGTGAAGCATTTACTATTATACTTAAAAAATGAACGAAATCGGGTTAAATTTGACATTACGAAGTTAAAACCTCTAGTTACTGTACTATCAACTCACATTAAAATTGCATTTATTAGTAAGCAGTTAGACTGTAATGAAGAAATGTTATGCATTAATACAAATCCCTTAATTTCTAATATTGATTGTGATTTCAGAAAAAATAGTGTGTGTACTTCGGTGTGAAAGCACATTCCCGGACTTCGATGCTTGTTGGCCTCGGCTAACGCCTCGGCCGACAATTTGCGGGAAAAAAAAAATTTAGTCAGAAAATTTTTTGAAGAGCAGAGGGAGAAATCCGAGAATAGTATATTGTGTAGGTGTGAAAGCAATACATTCCCGGACTTCGATGTTTGTTTTTGGGGTTTCTCCCCTCGGACTCGTATTTTCTCTTTTCACGGCCCTGGTTAAGCGTGTAAAAAATGTCGGCGTCTTTGGCAGTGCGGTGCGGCGTGTTTGATGGCTAAAGGCGCCGACATTTTTTTGAGCGCTTAGTAGACCTGAAGACAATTATACCGTACTAATTGTCAAAAACCTTACGGTACTCTACGGAACAGTGGTAGGTATCATATTAATTAATTATTCAACTTCATAGATAAGTTTTTCCAAAACATTACAGTACCTATATTACTTTTCAAAGTAAAAGCAAAATCCTAGGAAAAACCCATTGGTAATTTCAACTTTAGATAAAAAAGATCCTACACACTTTAAATGGAATTTGGCTTTCCGTGAAACATTTTGAAATTTCTATATACAGGGTGGTTCTTTTAAGGCGGCCATTAAAACATTTCTCACTTGCAGATGAGATAGCCATTTGAGATTTGGTACCCTACCCTAGTCGACCATTGCGAGTCCGAAAGTAATAATTTCAAAATGGCGGCACTTCCGGAAATACCGGAAGTCGATACCAACTTGCTTATTTTAAATGGAACACCCTATATATTTTCGACTTTTCGAAATGATCATAAAATTCTGAGTCAAAATATGTAGCACACCCTATACCGAAACCGAGCAGTTTCTGAGATATTTGACATTTTATAAAAAATTTGACAGGTGCAACGGTTTGCAAGAACAGTTATAACTTTCTTCGTGTATGAGATCCTTATTTGCTCTTTGGTATGTAGAAAGAACACAAGATGAGCTGCTCTCTACAAAAAATAGATTCCAAAATAGTATACCAAGTGTTTTATTTTTCACGTTACATTTTGTCAAATTCAAACCTCAAAAACTTTTTTATTTTAAATGGAACACCCTGTATTTTTTACATCAAATTATGTTCAATCAAATTCCTTTTTTTCTAGTATCAGCATTGTAGGGGTTAAAGTTACAACTTTTCGAAATATTGGCGATTTTCTTAAATGTCCAAGAATTATTAGTAAAAATTGCCATCAACTTACCTATGATTAGAAACAATCATTAATGTTGTCAGTCATTCTTTTTTGTTAAAAAATGCCAGCACGTTTAAAGTACACCCACGAAGACTTTTAGATTTGTTTATTATTTATGCAGAATGTGATGAAGTAATAATACCAAGAACATGTAACACATTTGCTACTCGATAGCCACTTTATTATTTCAAATAATTGTTTCATAGGCTTCTACATTTTTTTTGGATAAATTATAATTTTCAACAAAAATTTGCGAATAATTCAAAAAGTACATGTGTTAGAAATAGGACATGCTGATATAAGTCCACCTCAAATTTAATTCAACATCGATTGACATAATAAAATTTGGCACATGCCATTTGACAGAGCCAAATATTCTAAAATTATCCAATATGCGTTTTACAGTGTATGGTGGATGGTTTCTGTTACATGTTCTTGGTATTACTTTATCACATTCTCCATAAATAATAAACAAACCTGAAAGTCTTCGTGGGTCTAATTTAAACGTGCTGGCGTTTTTAACATAAAAGAATGACTGACAATAATGATTGTTTCTAATCACGGGTAAGTTGATGGCAATTTTTATTAAAAATTTTTGGATATTTAAGAAAATCGCCAATATTTCGAAAAGTTGTACAGTGCTTATACTAAATTTAATTTAACATAATTTGATGTAAAAAAATACAGGGTGTTCCATTTGAAATAAAAAAGTTTTTGAGGTTTGAATTTGACAAAATGTAACGTGAAAAATAAAACACTTGGTATACTATTATGTAATCTATTTTTTTTTTGTAGAGAGTAGCTCATCTAGTGTTCTTTCTACGTACCAAAGAGCAAACAAGGATCTTCTACACTAAGAAAGTTTTAACGGTTCTTGCAAAGCGTTGCACCTGTAAAATTTTTAATAAAACGTTAAATATCTCAGAAACTGCTCGGTTTAGATATAGGGTGTGCTACATGTTTTGACTCAGAATTTTATGATCATTTTGAAAAGTCAAAAACATACAGGGTGTTCCATTTAAAATAAGCAACTTGGTATCGACTTCCGGAAGTGTCGCCATTTTGAAATTATTATTCCAAATCTCAAATGTCTATCGCAAGTGGGAAATATTCTAATGGTCGCCTTAAAAGAATCACCCTGTATTTGTTTAAGTTCCTGATGAAAAGTCTCAATGGCTCCAAAAATTAAAAGTAAAAAAAAAACTTTTTAAAAATAAGCTTTTATTATCACTTAATTAGGTGTACTAAAACGAAAAAATAAAATTAATTCTTAAAAGCTTGGCGTCGCCCGCAAAAAATTCATACAAGCATTCATTTTGTTTGACAGAGTCGTAAATACCTAAAAAAAATTTTTTCTATTCACGCGACAAGCTTTTAAGACAATTACTTTTATTTTTTTCGTTTTAGCACACCTAAATAATAATAAAAGCTTGTTATTAAAAAGGTTTTTTTATACATAATTTTATTTTATTTTATTTTAAATTTTTAGTTACGTCTTAATTATTATTATTAGTTTTATATTCATTGCACTCGTTCCTACTTAAAAGTGTCGGATTCTCCGCCATTTCTTCTTTTTTTTTTTTTTTTTTTTTAACTGTTTAACGTCGGCCTATTTCCGCTACCAGGGCCTATCACCGACGCCAGGAGACGAGCTACCCCCAACCTGGAAATTTTGGTGGAACGAGAACGCTGTATTTCCCAAGATGGGAGCCCATCCAAGTACTAACCGCGCTCGACGTTGCTTCAACGAAATATCGACTGATATTCACATTGAAGTCGTCTCTACGCTCGCCCCCCGCCATTTCTTAGAAAGCAACGTCTAAGTGAATACACTATCCGATCAAATTATAGTTTAAAAAACTAAAAAACACACTTTGGTACCATATATTTGTATTGTCACCAGAACTACACGTGTATGCAAAATTTCAGCTCAATTAGACGTCGTTAACTGGTTCAAAATTGACTTGAAAGATTTGACCTAAACATATAAATATACAAACAGATGACGTTAAATAAAAGCTTGTAAAAATGAACAATTTCTTGAGTAACAGCTTGTCAAATGTAATTTGCGTAATTTTAGACATTCGAGAAAAAATTATCTGACCTCTAGTGGTAAATAAACATCTTTTAACTTTTACATTTTTTCCCTAAAGTTAATTGTTTAGGGGTAAAAAAAAATTTAATGTCTAAAATGATGAAGATTATCTAGTTTTCACAAGCTCTATCTCAAGAACTGTCCATTTTTGCAGCTCTTGCTTACTTGCTATTTTAAAAGCTGCAGTTTCTGCAAAACTTTAAAAAAAAATCGGGCAGGAGCATGTCTAAATAAAGCTAGGCGGGTAATTATTAAATGCAAGTTTCACGACGAATATAACTAGCCTCGTCCTTGGTCCAGCCTATTTTGTATATTAGAAAATGAACAAAACACCTTTTTTTATTTTGTTAATGTGCGTTCTTGAGAAAAAAAGCAATTAATAATGGTTACACTGTGGTAACAAGGTTAAAGAAAAATTCACTGTGTGTACCAATAGGACAAGAAAGTGTATTTTTTCGAATGCTTGTGGTTTGGCAATCTGCAGATTGCATATTATTTACTTGTACTTGACCTGCACATAAATTAAAAATAAAAGTCCCTCTAACACTGACTATTTAAAAATAAGAATGTAAAGAATTTCAACACCTGTCTCCTTTTAATATAAACGTCCAAAAATTTCAAATGTACATTTCAACAAATTTTAAAATTGTATTCCCACGTGATGTAGTTATTATTGTGGTCGACACCTCACAAATGGTAGCGTAAATCAATTTTGTTGAAATTTCGTGTATCTATATATATTTCGACCTCGATTTCGAATAATTCAAGGACGAAAGTGCAACAACGGTCATGCATATAGATGTTTAACAACTTTTGCAAATACTTGAATCTGTAGTAAGTTTTCATATACACTTCATCAGTAAAGTTTATGTTCCATTGTGACACTGTGTACAGGGGAGTTTTAAAAAATCGGTTAAACCTCTCTGGCAATTAGAATGCCTTTAAATTTTACAAAATGGTTTTAAAAATACATACCTATATACCGGGTGTAAACGAATAGTGGGCCACCCCTGTAACTTCCTTGTTTTTAAAGATATCTGGATGAAATTTTGTATGGTGAAATTAGGTAAGATTTCCAACTTTTGCATATCATAAAATATTAACACGAATATACAGGGTTGATCAAAATTTAATTGAAGTTAGTTATAAATCATAAATTTCTTAAGAAAAATGGCCATTCCTGCCGGTAACGATTACACATTACGGAACTTTTGGTACCGTCTAACCCCTACTAAATAGAGCTTTCTGAATATCTGGGTGGCCCATATCATAATGTTTAAAAAAAATGAGTCATTTTGAAAAATGTGATTTTAATGAGTTTACAGCACCCTGTATGATGTATTATTGGACATATTGACGTTTTCGTATTTTTTATATGAATTACATTGGAACAAAAATAATTTTTACATATTCGCAGCCATCTAGATTGACAACTAAAATTCGAATTATTTTTCGTGCAACACTGTATAAATTGTTTAAAATAGTATAAATGTATCCAAAATATGATCTTTATTTCGAAAACGTAAAAACATACAGGGTGGTCCATTTACAAAAAAACTATTGGGGTCATTTCCGGTGAAACCGGAAGTGATAAATATGGCGGATAGGCCTCAAAAAGTTGTAAATCTTACCTAATTTCACCATACAAAATTTCATCCCGATATCTTTAAAAACAAGGACGTTACAGGGGTGGCCCACTATTCGTTTACACCCGGTATAGTGTGTCTACGGATTGAGTCCGAAAGAGGAAAAACTTGTTTAATTTTGATTTTACGATAAAAATAATTCTTGATGAAAACGTCTGCCTCACCAGAAACCCTCTTTTCGGTTATCGGATCCTTACCTGCTCTACAGGGTTAGCCAAAAATCTTGATCTGGCTATGGAAAATTTCCAAACATTTTGAAAATATTTTCGAAACGATGCTAAAATGACGTTTTACATATTATATTACGAACAAAATAATTCTGATGTGGTATGTGGTAATTATGATGGATATCAAAAATAGAGATTTTTCAATTTTAAATAAGAAGAATAATATTTATGTAAAATAAAACATTTGGTGAAAACTAGAGTAAAAAGTAGGTAGGTAGGAAAGAATCAAATTATAATCCAATAAACAAGTAAAATATAAATTTGTAATAGAAGTGTAAGAATCTAATTTTAAAAACTTAGATAATTTTGTCTATCAATAACTTTCCTATAAAACATAACTCTGCTAAAATTCTCTAGGAATCAAAATAAGCACCATGAAATTATGCGCAAGGAAGTAGGACTGCTGTGTGTATCTTTTATGTTTTAGTTAGTATCAGGTAGGTAAACTGCTCGGCAAACAGGTATGACAGCTTTAAAGCAAAGTATAACAACACAAATGCCAAACAGAAAAGATTAAAATATTATAAATAAGCGAATTTCGTGGATTTTTTTAAAATTTACAAGAAATGTATGGATACCTAGTTAATATAATTATTGTGAATTGTAGGTATATTAGTTATAAATAGATTTCAGTTAATAGTACAGTACCTATTGGAGGTAAAAAATAGGTAAAATTTCGGAATAATTTCATATGTAATGATAGTTTTTCTTTATGGGTTATTATTGTAGTAAAAGGTATCGCCTTCAGTTTCTACATGACCCGGATACTTACTTTTACCCTCAAGGGGTGAAAACCACCCCTAGATTTAAATATTCAATATTTGAAAAAGTATTAAAAAAACATAAACACAAACACACCACAGATAGTAGACAACTCCCAAATCCATAGCCAAGGCTGTGCGGAAGGGGGTTATACATTTGAAAAAACGCAGACATACATCCACACCCACCGGTGTTGTCAATACCGGGGCTGGGGGTCGAACCCAGAGCGCGGTAGGCAGTTGATCAGCATATTCGCCACTCAATACGCCTTAGCGGATTGAGCTACCTATATATTACTAATATATTTTTGAAACGTAGGACAGTTATGTTTTTGGAATCGCTGATTACGAATATAAAAACAAAATTAGAAAATTCAAAATGGCGGCTCTAATATGGCGGATAGAATTTTCTTTCTATATTATATTAACGAAAAACGGCATTTTACAAAAAAAAATTAATTACTGAACAATCACAATGACAAAATAGCGACATATTGCTTAAAAAAATATGAAAACGCACGTATTGTACCAGCCATAACTTCTTTTTTTTTGTGAAACAAAAAATCGTTTTAAAGATTGATTACTTACACAGGCACCCAAAATAAAAAAAGTGGTCTTTTCCGGTACTCCATTAGGTAACCCATATGTATTTCGACGTGCTGAACACGAATCAGGTGTCCGTTTACCTCCATTGGCGACCATTTTTTTTGTAAATCGAAAAAATAACCTAAAAAAAACCCTTTTTTTTGCGATTTACTAAAAATTGGTGGGTAACTGAGCTAAACGGATACCTGATTCGTAAGGAAGGAAAATCGCACCATATATCCTAAAGAAGAAACACCAAGCAGCTACGGACACGTGTTTCGGAATTATTGTTCCTCATCCTCAGGCCTAAAATTAGGCCGATCTGAATATGAATGCATAAATAAAAGTACTGCGTTCTGTAATTTCAACCTTCAATATTGTTCCTCTCTATCTTTTCCAGATCCTTTTTGATGCTACGCTACGATGATGAGGAACAATAATTCCGAAACACGTAGCTGCTTGGTGTTTCCTTCTTTAGGGTATATGGTGCGATTTTCCTTCCTTATTTGTTTTTGACCTTACCAATTCCTTTTTATTTCACCTGATTCGTATTCAGTATGTCAAATACATGGAGTCCAGAAACAGACCTTTTTTGTGTGTGTATGTTTGTGTAATATATGAGGGTGTTTCTCTACTAACGGGAAATCTGCCCATACAAGTTTGTCCCAGGACTTTTTTTAATTAATAAGGGTTAACACTACTTTTATATAAAGGTACAGTCTAACTCTTCCTCTATTATGAAGGGCCAGTCAAGTTATCCAGCAGTATTCATTTTATTTACGACTTACTAAAATATGATTCCAGGGTACTGAGATCCTTGCCCATTGAATTGACTATGTGGAACAAAAATTAAAGAAATTATAGTAGATTATTATTCTCTAGAGTAACATAAATTAACAAAACTCTTTTGAAACAAAAATTAAAATTCTCAAAAAAGAAAACACTTCTAAATCAAAAAGAAAATGAAAATCAACTTCTACACTTAAAATCTAATATCTGGTTCTTAAGAATTTAAGAATATTTTCAGAATATCAATTTTTACGTCGATTTTTATGTTAATTATTCTAAAAACTAGGTAATTATTAATTTATTATTATTTTTTGACAGGAGGCTGACGACAGGGTACTGACAAATTCATTAAGTATCGATCGTAATTAAAAGAGTTACAATAACTACGCAATCCACTAGTGGTAATAGTAATATATTTTTATTTATAAAATGTATAATAACTGAACAGTAATTCAAATCGAGAAAATTAAACCCAAAAAAGTTTACCAGAGAACTGATTCATTGAGTGGTCTAGACACGTCTGCTTAGCATCAAAAACCGATTCAATATTAAACAAAATTGCGCCAAAACGTCATGTTTCATTTGTACAAACTTCATGTTGGATGCGTTCCGTTTAGCATAACTACGTGGTTAATCTAGACGTAGATTCGCTTCCAATAGATTTTTAAATGTGGCTGGGGACTGACGTCAAAAAGGGTAGGATAATGTTTTATACAGTATATTGAGATGATAATCTTCAAAAAAGATCATATAACAATGTACATTGCCAACAACCATTATGATAAAATAGTTTGAGCAATAATAATAGTGAATAAAAAGAAAATATAATATTTACAACAGTTGGTATCTTTGATTTCAGGTTTGGGACACACCAGGGTACTGACAATTTAACTCTGTTTCCATAAAATTTGAAAATTTCGGCCATTTGTATTTATACCTTAGAATATAGGGTCGACATAACTAATCATTTACTTTAATTTTAATGAAAAGAGTATTAGTATTTTGTATTTTTTGACATTTAATTTCCTCCGGACACAAATTTTCCCATTAGTAGAGAAACACCCATGAGTATCACCGGATCCTCCGCCATTTTCTAGAAAATTGCGTATGCAAAAATATTACACAGACTCAAAAAAGAAAGAAGTGAAAAGTGATCTGTTTCTGGGACTCCACTGGATAACCCCCATGTATGGTATCCGTTTAGCTCCGTTACCTACCAATTTTTAGCAAATCGCGAAAATAACCTAAATTATGAGTTTTTTAAGGTTATTTTCGCGATTTACAAAAAAATGGTGGCCAATGGAGTTAAACGGACGCCTGATTCGTGTTCAGCACGTCGAAATACATATGGGTTACACAATGGAGTGCCAGAAAAAGCCCACTTTTTTAATTTTGTGTGCCTGTTTTACCTTTAATTTTTTTCCCTAGATTTTTTTATGGAAATGTCACAGTTTCTGAGATATTCAACATTTTAAACTAAATACTTCATACTAAAAACGGTCAGATGCCACCTGTAAAATTAAATATGTCTGAAACTATCAACCCTACACAAATATATAAACAAAACAAATTCATTATCAGCTTATAAGCTTCATTTTTAACGTCCACCATATTATCTCTAAAACTAATATTTATTCAGATATTTGCAGAGAAACAAGAATGTTACGTTTTTTCTAAAATCCCTTCACAGTTTAAATTTTTTTTTTTTCTAAAGTAAGCGCTGTACCTAAGCGGTCGAAAAAGTTTGAGCGTAAGGTCATACTATATATTATCGAAAAACAGTACTCATATGGGAATATATTTTTTTAATTACTGACTACTTATATTAACAAAATGGCGACGTTTTTATTAAAAAAAATGTAAAAAAGAACATTTTTTCTGTCATGACTTTGTTTTTTATGCCCAAGTAATAGTTTTTCATTTTGGTTGTTAGCATTTTTGGCGTAAGTGCCATAGTTTCTGAGATATTTAACATTAAACTAAATACTTCGTCCGAGACTTCGTCTTATAAACGTTCGGACGCCACCTTTATATTTCCAGATCTCCAAAACCATTAACTTTACAGAAATTACAAAAAAAAAATGAAATTAATCCTCAATTTAGTAGCTTTTTTATTTGTCTCTAGCATGTTTTCGCTCAATGTAATACCTTTCAATTTATTTGACGAAAACCTCTTTTTCAAGCAAAAATCCCAATTTTCTATTATAGCTTAAACTATAACTTATAACTTAGTTATAACTTAAAGACTATCAATTTATATGAAAAGTTTTCTTCTTAAAATTGAATTCCCTTTCAGCTGCAATGTTTTTGTTTCCTTTTTAGTCGCCACCCTAATGAAAAGGGGTGGCATCCACCCCCTACAAATTAGCAAGCCTCCGCATACCATAGAAACTTTTCTTTGATGCATTTACTAATAAGCTGCCAAAAATTAATGAAATGAAATCCGTTTCATATGACATTATTTCGAAGTTAAAACCTCTAGTTACTGTACTATAAGTGCATTCGTTAATAAACAAGAATACGCACTATCTTTCTTTATAAAGGGAAAATAAATCGTACGAACATGCACGAAAAGGGGCGAGTTAAACCCTCTGATTCGTCTATCATTGCGACTAAGTATTTCCAAATAAAGATTTATTTATATTGTATAATATAATCCATATTTATATCATTTTAAATACCTATAAGCACTCTGAACTAAAAATAAAGCATTAAAATAAAAAGCAGTAATTATAACTAACGATTCCCTACTAAAATAATACGAGAATAGTCGTTCATTCATAAAATCTAATAATAATGTAATGTTTCCAAGTTACCTAACTAATTTCACTTTCATTTACAAACGCAGGATAAAAGCAATTTGCCGGGAATTATTTCCACAAATTTCATCAAACCACGAAACATTAACGGTAGGAGACCCTCCTAAAAAATATTAAAACGAATTGACACACCCTATAATGTTTCGCCGCCACTGAAATAGTCGATACGTAGTTTGGGGTAAAACAATTGTTTTACGTTATCGTCACAGGGGCCGTTTAAATGTCTACTTTTACAGTAGTTTTTTGAATTAAAGCAAAAGTTTACTTGACTCTTGCAAGCGGTTATTTATATTTTTGACATGTGAGTCACATATGTCACGAAACATCAAAGAAACGGTTTTTTTATTGATCAGTACGGTCTAATAATAATGGGAACTGGACTAATATTGTGTAGAAAACACAGCTGAAATAATTTCTTGTGTGAAAAATACCTTGTTTCCATAGTTTGCAGGGGGAATGTGGAATGCTGAAAGAATGCGACACTATTCCAAAATCCGACATACGGAGTAACGGCTTGTCCTATCGTCAAAAAACACTGTTGGTTCCACAAAAAACGTCCGAAAATCTTGTTGAACGGCCCGTTTGGTACACTATTGAAAACACTATTATTAGGCAGCCAACAATATCCTAGCAGGGGAGAAGTTATCATGACCGCAGCCGCCGAGCACTGAACATCGAGTTGGCTATGACTCCATCATCGGCGTTTTCGCAGATACGCGATTGGTCGAGGCAGGAGACTTGATTCATATCAGCCAATCGCCCCCCTAGATTCCCAGCGGCAAAATTCGAAACATCTGTAAATCGCTTTGTTTATTTTCAGGATTGTTTACTCGTGTGTATAAATAATTAATTTACAGGAGATTTTAATGACCGTAGAGTTTCAAATAATAATAGGTTAATATCGCATTAATTACCATTTATATTAAATATATTGATCGCGAGGGTGTAAATGCAATATTTGAATATTAATTAATTTTAATAAAAGCCATGAGGACTAAATTGAAACCTAAAGGTTGCTTCACATTGCATTAACATGGGTGTTAAGGTGTCATATTTTTTAAAGCTATACAGTTATTTTGTTTTAAAAGGTTTTGATACAAATTCGCGAGTTTATTTATAAGCAGTATCTTTATTGTATTTTCGTACAATGAAGTAAAAATGGCAAAAATTTGCAATATAAAAAGAAATTAGAGGATCATTGAAAATCTGCATAGATGTTCATTTTACTTCTATAGTAAATAATACATTAAGTGAAAGTATAGTAATGATCTATAGTTGAAGGGTTGGGGGGTAAACTGGGGTAAATAAAAATTTGTCGTTTATTTGTAGAAATTCGCATTTCTCAGAATAGGATGGGTCAGAAAAAGATTCGGACTCGTATAACGAAAATATCATTTCATGTTTTTCAAAAAATTCATTTATTCTTACTTCCCTCGATTACCAAAGGAAAAGTACTGTAATCGTGAAAAATTACTCTAATAGATTTCTTCGCATTTTCACGTTTCAGGCTGAGTATATTACGAAAATTTAGGTCTTTCAATTTCGTCAGTCTGTCTGTTTGTCTATATGTCTCTGTTCTCTGTGGGCGCTATTCCTACCAAAATATTTTAAGTAGAAAAATAATATTTGGGAGGCTGAAAGAGTTCGGTCGCTGGCCTTTTGGAACATTTGATCCAATAAATATTATTATCTCTCTAATATTTGGTAGGTATACCAACGAATAAATGGGATATACTTTTAGTGACAAATATAATAGGGTGGGTAAAAAAAAATATTTTAAAACGTGAAAAATATTTGGCATGTAGTTAACACAATTGTCATGTGTTTATCTAAAACAATGGCAAAAACTTTTGTGATTCTAAAATTCACCAAACGTTATTAACTTAAAGGTTGCAAAGATCGTGATACACCAAGCAATCAAGGTAGGTGCATGATGTTGACAGACGTACCATGCAGGGAAACCGACTAGAAATATAAATTCAAATAGTCACCATAAAAGGTGGTAATGGGGGTGGATAAAGTAAAAAAAATGTGGCGTTTGGTTCTTATGTACACACTAAATCACAATTTTATCTTTTCACCCCTGGAGGGTTCCCTAATACATACTAAATACCAATTTTATGAACTCTTACTTGCTTAATTTTCCTATTTACTTCACTTATCCCAGTTTACCCCCCAACCCTTCAATTAGCCACCCGCATTACCACGTCCAGGGGTGAAAAAATAAAATTGTGATTTAGTGTGTACATAAGAACCAAACGCCACATTTTTTTTACTTTATCCACCCCCATTACCACCTTTTATGGTGACTATTTGAATTTATATTTCTAGTCGGTTTCCCTTCAATCGAATAAGATCCAAATATAATTTGATTCCAGATATCGTTAAAATATACATATGTGTACTAAATTTCAAATTTCAAATCAATATCTCAATCGAATAAGATCCAAATATAATCTGATTCCAAATATCGTTAAAATACATACGTGTACTAAATTTCAAATCAATATCTTAAACGGTTCCAGAGTAATCGGTCGCAGCAAAAAAAGTTAGACACAAAGACAGAATTTATTTTTTTCAAATTTAAAATCTCGACTTTTCATGACGTTCTAAGCCTATTGGAACAATAAAAATTTTCAAATTTTTGTTTGCGTTACTATCCACTGATTGTGGAAGTAAAATATACAAGGTGGCCACTTAAAAACTAATTAATTTAGGTGGAAATGGTGGAAATAATTCTTGGAATACCATTACCGAGAAGGAAACCTGATACACTTTTAGTGAAAAATATACAGGGTGGAAATAAATAACGGAAAAATGTAACGGAGGAAAATAATATTTTGCATATAATTGATACAGTATCAAGGAAGAAACTTTCTATACTCTAATGAAAAATAGACACCCAAAACCAGTGTTGATAAAAATCACGATTTTCTTTAAATAATAAAAAATCACTGATTTGCACTAGCACTAGTTTTAAGCAATTTTTAATAAATAACACAGGTCCACAAAAAAAAAAGTTGTCTTCGCCGGTGTACTGACCATACCTATCCCTTGTATTTTGAGCCGCTGAACACGAATCTGACCTTAGTTTTTCCCGTATATGTCAGGTTTTTTTTTTAACATCAAATAAATATATAACTATTACGATTTAACAGACTTTTTTTGCTGTTAAAAAAGAACCGGACGTGTAGGGGAAAAACTAAGGTCAGATTCGTGTTCAGCGGCTCAAAATACAAGGGATAGGTGTAGTCAGTACCCCCGCGCAGATGACTTTTTTTGTGGGTTTGTGCCACACTGAGTGTGGCACAGTCGCTGAACACGAATCTGATCTTAGTTTTTCTCCAGCACGTCAGGTTTTTCTTTTAATAGCAAATAAATATATAAATATTAGACTTTTTTGCTTTAAAAAAAACTTGACGTATGGGGGAAAAACTAAGGTCAGATTCGTGTTCAGCGGGTCAAAATACAAGGGATAGGTATGGTCAATACCCCAGCGCAGACAACTTTATTTTTGTGGGCCTGTGTAATTCATGGCATTTTTAAAAACTAAAAAAATATTTAAACACTATCACTTTGCACTGATTAATTTCTGATTGCTGATACGGGAAAAACTCAAAGAAAAAAAACCCGTTCGAGCTAATGACGTCCGTCATGGTGGTCGTCCCGCCTCCAGGAAGATAGGATGTAGATGAGGCAGTTATTTAAAATATTTGGATTTTTAGAAGTCGAGAGAGGTATTTTGAAAAGGAGACAAAAAGGGACAAAAAATAAATAAATAAAAGGTAACAAAAAAGACAATTAGAAGAGGAATAGAAAGCGATTGAGAATATGCGAAGCTAGGGTAAGGATAAAAGGTGTCTGATGGCCTCTTGGACCTATCCCTTTTTAAAAGCTTTTATTTAACTTGCCATATTTGTTTGTTTGTTTGTTAGTTTAGGTCAAATCTTGCAAGATGAATTTCGACTAGTTCTAATTAAGCTAGAGCTTTGAAATTTGCCACCGGACATTTGTCCGGTGGCAATGCAATATAGTATAGCCATTATCGGTCTAAATCCAATATGGCGGATATACGATAAAGTATGTGACGTCATTCTAAATTCAATATGGCGGACGTGGGAGAGGTGGGGAAGGGGCGGGATGAAGTGGGAAAGGGGTGAGAAGAAGTGTGAAAGGGGTGGGAAGAGGTGTGAAAGGGGCGGGAAGAGGGGAAGAGGTGGGGAAGGATTGGGAAGAGGTGGGGAATGGGTGGGAAGAGGTGGGGAAGGGGTGTGGAAGGGGTGGGAAGAAGTAGGAAGAAACGGGAAAGGATGGGTGGTTGGTAAGAAATGGAAAAGGGGTGGGTGGAGATGGGAATGAGGTGGAAAGAAGTGGGAAGGGAAGAGGTGGGAATGGGGTGGAAAGAGGTGGGGAGAGATGGGAAAAGGCAGGGGAAGAGGTGGGAAGAGGTGGGAAGAAGTGGAAAGTAGTGTTAGAGAGGTGAGAAGACGGGAGAGGGAAGTGGTGGATGGCGATGGCAAATGAAAGGGTTTTGTCTGTAAAATAAGTAGACTAAAAAGTAAAAAATAAAATTATATAAAAAAATATTTTTAAGAAAAAGCTTTTATTTGAAAAAACTACTAAAAGTAAAAATATTTTTTTTTAAATTCATACACCTAGAAACCAAAAGCTTTGGGAGCGGTCAATTGAGCAAATTACCTATGCAATAGCTCTATATGACCGCCCCCAAAGCTTTTGGTTTCCAGGTGTATGAATTTAAAAAAAATTATTTTTACTTTTTAGTAGTTTTTTTAAATAAAAGCTTTTTCTTAAATATATTTTTTTTATATAATTTTATTAACGTTTTTCTTGCTACAATTTTTATTTTTAAACCCACTGATGTTCGGTCTAATTCTTCTCCTGTCAGTTGTTTTTCTATTTCTTCGCATTACTACTTCTGAAAGTCTTCGTGCTGTAATACAGAGCTGTTCCAGGTACTGTATGCTGTGTTGTTGTTTCCTTTGCGTCTTTTCTTTTATTTCCAATTTTCCGGGTAGATTCCTTTTTGATTTGATGTTCTTGATACTTTTTCTTATCTCTCTATCTACCAGGATATGACCTATTTGTGAGATTGAGCTTCCATTGCTGTGTTGATTGTAGCGCGGTTCCAGTCCATTGATGGATGCCAGCATGAACTGGGCGAAATAATATATGTTGCCTTGTATATACTGATAACGGCAGCCAAGAACGTACAAGTACGAATTTATGGGCAACTTGACATTTCATATTCACGGCTGCGAAGCAGATTGAATGCGCAACGATACAAAGGAATTTAAATTGTGGGGACTCGATTTGCGGTGAGTTGCCCATTTATCTGGTATGTAAACCCGGCCCGGTGTAAATACTTGCCTGAAGTTATCTGTAGTCCGCTACTTGTTTTCGCATGTTTTTCATAGCATAGATGTGTACCGGGGTTGTTATTTTCTCCTTTTAGCTGGTGGCTTAGTGCTTTCGATAGATAATTCCCGTTAAATTAAATTCGATAATTTACTTGAAGACTTACATAAGAAATTTATATTATGGCCATACTTTAAGAATAATGCATTGTTGATTATTCCGGATTTAATTCAAATTAAATTCGTTTGAATATTTTTAGTAATTATAAGAAATAATTTGTTTGTAGGTTAACATAGGAATAGCATGGCCATATTAATTAAACAGCAATAAGTAAAATAAAGTAAAGTAAAAATTAAAACTCTTTAACTCAATAGGAAATTATTGCCCTGTAAAAAAAGCAATTCTTGTAAGAACTTGTCCGTGTTTTCGGGTATTTTCATTGATCTCTGATGGTATTCAATGCCACGGTCCCCTCAATATTGGTATTTTATGTACCTGTTTGTCAGTTGTCATCATGTGTTTTAGCCACTTGTTTATGAAGGCTTCAAGCAATACTATAACTATAACTGAACACATCACCGGTATTAATTAAATATCAGCTATATAACATAACTATTGTCGTGCCAATATGTATCAATTTATGCAGAATTATTTACGCTTCAGTTCAACATTAACAAGATTTTAGCTGATTTATGCACACATTATTAAGAGCGTCACAAAAAGCACGTCCGTCGTCTAGCACACCTTTCGAGGAACTAAAATATAAAAAGTACGATTTTTGAACAAAAAATGGCACAATATGGGATTAATGGAAGGGTGTACTTCAGAGAAAATAGTAATATCTCTATTTACCATACAAATATAATATATAATATTTGATATGGTAAATAGGCACCATTTCAGCTAGATGGTGCTCTTCCAATGGGCCTAAATACAATATAATACAACATAATAAAAGTGTGCTACGATGTGATGCCACTGGTGCAGGGGAGGGAGATCAATCAGAACAATTTAAGACAGAAATTTTGTTATTAAAATGGTACATGCAGGGAAGGGTACCGCTGATTATAGGTGGCAACATTTTGATCAGCAAGCAGCATACTTTTTATTTTACAATTAAATGTTTTTGCGGACAACTTTTTAATGTTTGGATCCAGCCTGTTCTACATATGGATTGCATTATATGTGAATGACTTTTGGTAAGCGGAGGATTCGGGTTCTTAAATCTTGCATATGCCTTGTATTTTGATCATAATGAAGGACTAAGAACATGTTTCGTAGGTAGCGGTCACCAGTAGTCATCACTTTATAAATGAGTCCGTACATGTGTGATATACGTCTATTTTTCATATTTAGGATAGAATTTTGATTTAAGTAAGGAGTGATGTGATTTCTAAAGGGAATATTGTACGCAAAGCGCATGCAAGCATTTTGAACTGTTTGTATCAGACGACATGTAGTGGCACTAATGAAGTTGTTATATACTATATCACCATAATCAAGGATTGAGAGTACAAGACTGTTGCATAAGTGATATTTGGCAGTAGGTGACATGAAAGTTTTATATGGGTACAAACAAACCTTTTAAGAGACTAAATGCCAATCTTACTTTATTAGAAATATGCAATTGAAAAGTAAGCGCATCATCCATGACTACGGCTAGATTTTTTGCTTCACTTAATTTAGGTATCATCATTACCAATCTTAACAACAAAATCAGACAGTTTATCTCCGTGGAATATTTTGTACCTGCTATCAATAAAACAGATTTAGGTGCATTAATTTTAATGTGGCGATCCAAGGAAATTTTTTTAAATTTTTTGTAAATCTGTCGAAATATTTTCTTGTGCAACTACTTTATTACTTGGGCAAACATCGAGAATCATCTGCATACTGCATTACACCAGAGTATTAAATTTCACCATTCATGTTTGTGACGTATATTAAAAATAGCAGGGGGCCCTAAAATGGCCCCTGAGGTACCCTTTGATGTAGTGGCGCAAATGTGGATTTAATATTTTTATTTCTTTATATGTTCATTGATTTCTTCGATATTGCCTTGTGTTTTTGGGATAGATTTGATGACAAATCACTGGTTACAGATGCAACTACGTATTTTGCCTTAACCAATCAAAAGTTTGAAATATAAACTGGCGGTATTCAAATATTTCAATTGTCAATATGCCTTAATAACATTTTTCGAGTTGTTTTCGTGAGTCGTAAGCAGTGTGAATGAAAAATGTGTAATGATGAGGAGGAGAAACTAAAACCAAACATTTTATTTTGCAGTAAGGGCAAGTATGCCGAATATTTTAGAGAAGTGCGCTATATTACGTCCATTTGCTCAAAGTTGATTGCTAGCTTTAGACATATACTGGGTTACTCCAATTAAACTGAGATGGTGGCTGAACAGTACCAACTATGGGTTTCGATATCTGATTGCAGACGCCAGAGTAGATGACAATAAGTAAAATCTCAAACAAAAATCGCAGCTACTGGAAGCAGCTGGAACCTCCCCACCCGGTGGATCTTTAAAGTCGAAAAGAGCACTAAATTGTGTGCAATAGTGATATTAAACGTAACGCGCTCTTTTTTTTTTCGAATGCTGATTTATAGGTTATGATACACAGGTGATTAAAATTAAATTTTTCAATTAGGAATTAGTCGGTGTATCGGATAAAATAAAACTAGGTTATTTCCACTAGTCGACGTTTCGAATAAACTTTTGTTCTTCCTCAGGACTTTAGTGAAACAAAACCACAAAAAAACTTCTTAGGTGAGAAGGAGTCATAATAGTGAACAACGAGTTGAAAAATAAAATAAAATCCAATGGACAACATAACATATAATTACTAAACAATGTGAATGTATGAACGTGAATAGTTTCATACCAATTACAATACAGTATTTTTTTTATCTAGCAATTGAATCAATATCATTACAAATCAGTTTCATTAAAACCAGAGCCCGTATTTTACTTAAACTGTTATAAGCATTTCCATCTTATCCATTAAAAACACAAAATGAAATACACCTTTTATGTTGTTTTTATGTACCTCACACCCTTTAAAATGCACGCGGAATTGTACGATCAATAAAAACAAACCTATATACCTGCGTATTTTAATATACAATGTGTCACCGGATGGGATACCACACTCTTGTAAACTTTCTTATTTTTGATTTGCCGAGAAAAAGTCAGAAGTTTTGCTTGTCTTAGGAAGTCATAAACAGTTGTCAAACTTAAGATAAATTATACAGGGTATTCTAGTAATTAGAAAATATGAAATCGACTTTAAGCAAACTACCTTTTTCTTACGTTTTTATTGAACATTTTGTTTAACAAAGTTTATTCAATTACGGAGAAAAGCTTAAATACGAAATTTAGTTGCAAAATGGGGAAATAACAATTTTAAAAAATAAAAATAACATTATATTCAACCAAATTGAAAACTATTTCACATGCAGACCTTCTAGTACACATTTTTCTAATCTTTTTCTAAAATCTTTATAGGCAGATGAGATTTCATCAAGTCATGTCATCCATAGATTAATGTCGATGTGAGAGGAATAGATATTTATTCGCATTTTGTATTTTCTATAAAAATATTAATTACTGATTACTGAATTATGCTAATCCTGGAAGAACGAATTTACTTGGTCAAATGCTATGGAATCGGAAATGTTTCTTATAAATACGTAATAAAAGTTTTTAATGAGAAGTATCCAGATGTTATAGTGATTCGCAAATCAGTACGTAAATTAATTTATAAATTTGATTCCACTGGGGATGTAAAAAAAAACAATTAAATGAAGATGACGCCTTGAAGTTTTAGTCTCCTGTACAAGAACACCCAAGATGGTTGTTAAAGAAAAGATCAATAAACTTCGGTATTAGCAAATCTCATGTTCCGAGAATTTTAGTCAGCAACAAATCTTATGCATTCAAACCTAAATTTATTTACAAACTTCAAGTTGGAGATGATGCGTTTGGACTTTTGTTTAACTATTGGTGAGAACATTTTAGCAGATTATTTCTTTGAAACATTTTATTCATGGACGAATCTAGTTTTGCGACTAATGGGGTAGTCACTTCTCAAAACTATAGGTACTAGGCTCAAAATTTTAAAAGTTTGGTACAGCATAATGCATCACAGAATAATCGGAAATAACTTTATGGATGTAAATTTAAATCAAAATGCTTATTTACAAATTTTGAATAATTTTGTTTTGGGTGAACTGGACAATGAAAATTTAGAATTTAGAAGAAAAATTATTTTTCAGCAAAATTCTATAATTCTAGTTAGTCAATGGTTAGACAATCACTTCCAAAATGTTATTATTTTTTAATTATTACTTCCTCATTTTGCAATTAAATTCTGTATTAAAGCTTTTCTTGATAATTGAAAAAACTGAGTCGTTGTTATCCACTATTTCTAAAATACTAGAAAAAATTATTTTTGAGAACATTTACCACCTTCACATCAGAAAATAATATTTTAAACGACGCTCAGCATGGATTTAGAAAAGGTAAGTTTACAAGTTCAGCAATTTACAACTTCCTAAATTTAGTATATGAAAATATGGATAGTAATAAGAAATGTGTCGGCTTATCCTGGATTTCAGTAAAGCGTTTGATCTGGTGGATCATGCTTTACTTTTGACAAAGTTGGAAGCTTATGGTTTAAGGGGATTAGTTAACAATCTAATAAGGACATATATTTCAAACAGGACACAGTTAGTAGAAATTGATGGAGTAAGATTAGAGGAAAAAGGAATTGATTGCGGTGTTCCACAAGGGTCAGTATTGGGCCCACTGCTTTCTCTTCTGTTTGTTAATGATCTTCCAAGTATTGACAGTAGTAAGCAACTAGTTATGTGACTTGTCCTATACCATGTATATGGTAGTTTTTGGATAAATAAATTATTACTATTATTATTATTATTATTAATATTTTCAATAAAAATGTAAAAAAATAGTTTGCTTAAAGTTGATTCCATATTTTCTAATTTTTAGAATACCATGTATAATTTATCTTAAGTTTTACAACAGACTACAGGAGCAATGCGCTCGTGTCCCACAGCAGCTATGGAGGCAATGCTGGACTTATAGTCCACAGTATATCGCCTTTTTTTTTACTGATTAGTAACGGGCTGTATTTTCGTGAGTAGCTTCGTTTTGACGAGACGCCCAACTTTTCTCTCTGCGAAAATTCTCAGTTGTGGTAGCTAATAGCAAAATTTATCTTGGCAATATATTTTTCATTCGTTAAAAGTTTGTTAAAGAGTTTGTTTTTCGATTGCCTTGGTTACGTTTGCGCGAGTTAATTATAATTGTGTTTGTCCACAACAACAAAATAATTTGACAGGTTATCGAATTGTCTAATTCGTGTGAAATAGAAAAAATAATTTTTGCTATTAGCTACCACTACCGAGAATTTCCGCAGAGAGAAAAGTTGGGCGTCTCGTCAAAACGAAGCTACTCACGAAAATTCAGCCTGTTACTAATCATTAAAAAAAAGGGCGATGTACTGTGGATTATTACTTCCTCTGCAATTGCATGTAAGGAAGGAGGCAGCACTTAATGCCTTAAGGCTGCATCGGGCACTTAAATTCAGATCAGGTGACCTGGTTGGTCACTTAAGGATTCTGGAGCTAATCCAATTCGAATCCATGACCAAAACCACTGACTCAATGCCAATTAAGCATGACTTTGACTGCCCGTTTGATGTGCTGATTGAAAGCCGTCAGGCGAGTAGGGTCGAAGTACTGCGGTTAGAGAAAGAGTCACACATCTGGTACACAGATGGACGAAATGGTTGGTGTGGGCATAGCAAGGCCTAAATGCAGGCTATCTAAAGCCCTTGGTAACACCCCAACCATCTTCCAGGCAGAAATCTATGCTACAGATCAATGTGCCCAGGAATGCCTAAATAGAGGCACTCGAAGGGCAAAGATCTATATACTTTCAGATAGCCAGGCAGCATTAAAGGCTCTCAGGTCCTATACCTTAGAGTAAAAAATCGCCTGGGAATGCAGACAATCCCTCAAGCAACTGGCAAAAAACAACAAGGTTACCTTGATGTGGGTGCCAGGGCATGAAGAAATAGAAGGCAGTGAATTGGCTGATAGCCTTGCAAGAAAAGGGGCTGAAGCCCCATTTTTTGGACCCGAACTGTTCTGTGGCTTATCTAAGGGACACATAACGGAGGAGGTCCTAAAATGGAAAAAGGAACAAAAAAGTCCTGGAGGAATACTCCAGGCCAAAGACAAGCGAAAAGATTTATAATCTATTCAACAAAGAATGCCACAAGGCTTCTCGAACTTCTCGAAAAGTCCGACCTAAGGCTGATCACAGGTCTTCTAACTGACCATTGCCCCTTGAGATATCATCTAAAGAAAATGGGCATGGCAAAAGATGACAAATGCAGATACTGTGAAGCTGCAACTAAAACTGCTGAAACATATACTTTGTTCATGGTAAATACTCTGAATAAGTTATAAATAAACTATAAAAAATGCTCAGTACTGTTTATTTTATAACTTATGTCAGGAACTTTTACCAGAAAAAAACGGGGATAAGTGAAAGAATATAATTAGTCTAAATCGGAACAAAATTTGCATGTCTTAATTAACTCTTACTAGAGCGTAGGGAATCAGAACAGGAAAACCAAAGTACTTAATGGGAAAATTCCACAGAGTTTAGCACTGACGATTTAAAATATTTTATCCTCTTTCAGGCAACAATTTTATGTATATACAAAACAGTTTCCGTAACCTGCCAGCTGAAATAGATTAGGATAATTGACTCCGGTGGTGGACCTTTCAGATAAACGACCCATTTTCAAATCTGGCCGGACCAAATCAATAAGGAATTGTGGATGGACAGTCTTTTTCGCGTTACGATTCTACGAAAAGAAAAGCTGTGAATTCAGCGTATGTGTGATATGAGAACTTTTTCAAGGGCGCTGGTACATACATGAGGAGGGAATTACATGTAGTGGGGCAGCGGTCTAAAAAAAGTACCATTCAAGCAAGTAATACTAATAACAATAATAACATAATAATTGATTTTCTTGGTAGACATTTAAATAATTATATATATTGACAAAATTAAATTTAATGATATATCTATCAAAATGCAGAGTTCGCTGTACCTCAGAATATGAGGAACTACGTTCTTACTCCCTCCACTATGTGGAGATAATTGTTTATGGTACTTTAGTAATATAATATTTAAAATTGTCGATCCCAATAAAACGATATGCCACATCGGCAGTAAGGATGGGGGGGTGGTGGTAGTGAGGGTGGGAATTAAAAAAAAAATTGTTGAGGCCTTTGGTTCTTGTACACACACTAAACCACAATTATAGTTTTTTCACCACCTTTAATAATGGGGTGGGGGTGGTGATTGGGGAGGATAATGGCAAGAAATTTTTTGAGACCTTAGCTTCTCTTATATGTACTAAATACTAATTTTATGAACTCTTGCTTGATTTACCTATTTATCATCATTTACCCCAATTTACCCTCAACCCTTCGACGGAATAAGATCAAGATGTAATCTTGTTCCAGACCTCTTTAAAATACATAAGTGTACCAAACTTCAAGTCAATATCTTAAACGGTTCCAGAGTAATCGAGCACACAAAAAAAGTTACAGACAGAACGACAGAAAGACATTTTTTCGCTCAAACTTAAAATCTCGAAGTTGCATGACATTTTACGTTTATTTGAACGATACAAATTTTCCGGATAGGGGCACCACTGTTTACATAAGCATTGCTAAATTTATCACATGGTGTCGGTGACTGGTTGCGGAAATGGACTGATTAAAAAAGTAGATGAGGATAACTAGTATTCTTACATTGAAAAATATTGAATATAGTGAATAAGAGTAAGTATATCCAGAATATGGAATAAGTAATTTCAATTTACAAATAAAGGAGGTGTACAGATAATGAACCGCATCACTTAGTGACTTTCCACACCTTTAATACCTAGTCTAGGAGATAGCTACATATATGGGACCTGGGATATAACATGTTGGCATTGCTGTTATGTTTTAGAAAATATTTTTCTGAGTATTTTATCTTATGTGAGGTAGACCTCCCCCCTGCCCGTTTTGGCGCTAGCCAACGAACTTGGACCTCATCCGAATTGGACCCAAAGCCATTCGAGAATTTTGACAATTCGTCAGTAATCTATCCATCATAACACATGTTTGATAAAGGCAAGATTAAGAATCATATATGCCTGTGAATCACCTTAAAAATTTTAATACTCTGAACTCAAACATCGAATAAAAAGTCTGTGTGTCACAGATACAGGTATGTATGTATTTATGTATGTATATAAGCATGTATGCATACAGATGCGGAAAATGTAGTTTTATAATATGTGTCCTGAGGGCAATAAAGAGAACAGAGAAATTATAAATAGAAAGACAGATATACGCCCACTACAATGCGTACGCGGTTAGAAGCGATAGGTACCGATGTCTTGCCTTAATACACGACAAGGTGACAAAAATAAGATTTCACGAAGTGTGAAGCGTGCTTGAAGCAGTATATCCATCCCAATTTCTCTGTTTTCTTTCTTGCACTCGTTTATCTTAGGCTATATAAAA
This sequence comes from Rutpela maculata, assembly GCA_936432065.2. Taxonomy (NCBI): domain Eukaryota; kingdom Metazoa; phylum Arthropoda; class Insecta; order Coleoptera; family Cerambycidae; genus Rutpela; species Rutpela maculata. The sequence continues at coordinate 63,310,470 of OW386290.2, forward strand.
CTACATTTGCCTATCTGGATGAAATGGATGAAAGTTGCAATCGAGTGATGTCGACTGCAAATATGTATTAAACGCGGTAACTTCTGTTAGATTTAAAATTTTTGTTTCAAAGGCATGTACGTGAAACAGCATGGTAGAACACTTTCTCTTGATATTGAGCCATATCCGTTATACAAGATGATCGCCAGAGGCGTGCGAACAGCCTTGTTTTTTATAACCTTTATTTTATTGTAAATTTAGAGAAAAATATTACTAAGGTTTTTGATGAAGCATACAATATGAGAATCTAACTGCAATATACAGTGTGTTTCTTATATCCGAACAAACTTTATGTAGATTAGATAATACATTAATTTTACTTTAAAATCTTGATGTTTAATGAGACTATTACGAAACAAATTAAATTATATTTCGGAGTTTCCGAAGTATCCGAGTTTCCTACTTAAAAAATAAAAATATAAAATATTTTTACTGCTTGCTTAATCTCACTGGCATCACGTAAAACAACCGTGATCTAGCAAAATGTTAATAAAAGAGATATTTGCAGTCGGTCACCTCCAACTATAACTTCTACTCGCTTAAACTAAAATAATATCATCGTGTGGTCAAGTAAAATCTTATCGGACAAAGGAAAACAGCTCACTTGATCGTGTTCTTCAGATTACAGTATTTATCGATCTGTATTTTTCCGCGAACATGTTTCTTTCCATTTTCCTCTGAAGTAAAATGTTATTTTAAATTCAGCATTAACGTACATTGTCTTCACTAATATTGGTTGTACCCACCAATAATGTTGCTGAAATTGCTTTTAAAATAAGTGGAAAATTGCGTGCAACGTAGGTAGCTATACCGCATAAATAAAATTTAATTCACGCGATTTAATACTTGCCATGACACAGGTAGTAGGCTTTATACGCAGTGAATTTTACATGAATGGATTTGAAAACAGCAATAATAGCCCAGTCGATGAAAGTATTTACCTACGTGAAAGTGTACAGAATAATATCCTGAAAAGTTCACATTTCGCTCGGATGCAGAACTAGTAGAGTAGTGGCTTAAAGTATGTAGACTGCCATACTCATTTTTTCTAAGAACGTCAAGCCAATTGGGTTGGTTGGGGACTATATATTTTGAAAATCTTTTTTTGACTGGTGTTACTTTCGCGCGCGAAAGATTTTTTGACAGCTGTCAGATAAAATGAGTCTAAAAGTTGTTAGTTGAAGAACTGTCACTTTGACAGCTGTCAAAAAATTTTGTCACTAACTTTATTGGGGGGGGGGGGAAATGTCACTTTGACAGCTGTCAAAATTCTAGTTCCAAAACTTTCCTGGGAGAATTTATTTTTTAACAGTTGTCCAAAAATATTTAAGATGGTACTGCACCAAATGTTTCCGGCGATGCGTCGGAAATAGGTTCAAAGTTTTTGGCCTTTTAATGTCAATGTCACTTTTATTATGATTTGATGAAAAACTCACTCTGGACCAAGTTAAGGGCTGTCCGTAACCATACTCCTTATGGGTTGTGTAGGCTCCACACGACCACCGGCTTTAAACTTTCTCTTCGTTCTCTCGGAAAAAAAAAAACAATTGGCTTAACGTTCTTAAAAAAAAAACATGTATGGCAGTCTGCACGCTTTAACACACTAGTCTACCGAACGTTAGGTTAGACTATAAAATATATCTTATACAAGAAGCGAGTTATTTTGTTTTTTAAATTTTTTTCGCGGAAACCAAATCGAAAGGGTGCAAGTGTGATGAATCGGAATTTTTACTGCTTTTTGAATAGTTCGATTACAAATTGTAACTAATCATAAAATAAGCAACTTATTGTGCCAAAACGGCACTAAACGTAATCCGATCTCAACCAAAACCTTTTCAGATCTTCTGGAGAACTAAAGAAACCCTCATGCAAAGTTTCATCCAAATCCGTTTAGTAGTTTCGCCGCTATCGTGCTAACATACATACACACAGACATTTTTCAAAAATCGCTTTTTTTGGATTCCTGGGATTTCAAAACGTAAAGATTTGATATCTCAATTTTCGATTTTGGACCAATTTTAGTAACCTCCCACAATTTTATTGTGGGGAGGTTAAAATGCGGAAAAAACGATTTTTTCAAATTTTGAGCATGTTCCGGTCTGAAAATGGTAATTTATGACACTGGCATTCGAAAGTAACGGGAAAAAGCACACAACAAAATTATTATTTAGAAGTTGGCCAAATATGACCTTCATTGCTTAAAAAATCATTGAAAAATTCAAATATTTTTCCTGCTCCCAGTTTTGATCCGAAAAATATGAAAAAATCAGGGTGTTTTCTTTCTTAAAAACACACGACCATGAATTTTTTCAGATTTTTTGGAGTAAACAGTCGAGCAGGAGAAATTTTTTTCGAAAAAACACGTTTTTTACGATATTAGCACCTAGGGAGCTGAAAATTTGGCTGAAGGGGTTTTCAAATCTTTCCTTTCGAGTGGCCAATTCGAAATAAAAATCCAGGCCGGGGCAATTTTCATCATCTTATCCCGCTATAGCCTTTCAAAGTTTTTCGAGCACCAAGCAGTGAGCACAGGTCTTTCGAAGCTGCAAACTTGGTTTTACACTACTGGTATCTATCCTAACAATATCCCAAAAAATCAGAAGGGTGCAATTTTTTGCGACCTAACGCGATTTTTGTGTCTACGGTGATTGGCCTAAATAGACTATGAATTTAATTTCTGTGCAAAAGCTTAGCGGGCAACTACTCTATTGCCGCTTTTAGGAATTATATTATCAAAGTCCTAAGTATATAACGACAATTCTAAAGACTGAACTGCACATATTGCAGTAACCCACCCCGGGTTACACGCATACTCGAGCAATACTTTCGAACATTTGTAATTAACTAACAGTGTTTGACCAGAGTTGCCTTGCTTAGTCATTCAATTATGTCTCAAAACCATTATGGCTATTTACTCGCCCATTAGTTACAAATATTGGTTTCCTTCCCAGTTATTTGACAATTGATATTGTAAACAAGAATGTTGTCGATGGATGTCGGATGTGGTCATAAAAATGTATTGATATAATTATGAGGACTTGGGAAACACAAAGATGTTGAGAAGATGTCAAGGACTGTTTACTAACAATGAACGAAGCGAGTTTGATCCAGAAATATTTCTAAATTTCAAGAGTAACAGACAAAATATTGAGGAAATTTAATATGATTTTAGGAGAAATGATTTTGTGTTCAAAGTTAACTTATGCGAGGTACTACTGTACTGTGTACTTATGAACTGTAAGGAAAATGATTTACTATTAACTAAATATAACGCACTAAAACGGTATCTGTGGCGCGATTGAACACAATTCAGCAGAAGAAATACACAGTTACCAGTGTTGCCGGCATTGCATTATTTTTCGGGCTAATTCCTCGTATAAATTAGGGCTAGACTGAACAAAAATGTGCCAAAATTAAAAAATCAAACATAACTAGAAGTACAAAACTGGATCGAGTCTAAAATGGGCTCTAGGAAGAGGAACCCATACACTGCGGCAGATTTGAGGGAAAAAAACTATTGCAATTTTTTTTATACACTGCTAAAATAGGCTAGATTTTACACCGTGGTGCTAACGTGCTAAAAGTTGCAAAAAGGGTCTAGAAAATCACGAACGGGCTGAAGCTGGCAACACTGACTATTTCTTTTTTTAAATATTGGACATAATCCATTAGCCAACTGCATATATTAAAAGCTAACCTAAACAACGTAGTGGAAAAATTAATTGATGACCAACAACAAGGAAAACACTGACAGTTTATTAATCAAACTCAAAATATGTATTTCAACTCGTTATCTTTAAATTGTTTGTTTTGTGTAATGCGCGTAATGAGCTTATAAATAAATTACAATAGATACATAACTATCTTGAATGTCGGTCTCTCCTTCTAGTCGATAGAATGGCATCGTTCAAGAATATATTGCGAAGGTCTGTCCCTAGCTGTTGCTGCTGCGGGAAATTCCTACGTATGGTTTCTAACATTGGTGGTTAAACGCTTTTCTATTTCATGTTCTTTAATGGGTACCCGCGACAGATGTCGTGGTGCTGTCAAAAGTGCTATACAGCAAAGGGACGCCAACTAAAATAATGCTAAATTACGAAACGTCTGCGAAAACTTTGTGAATGAGAAGAAGGAGATGTTATCTAATAAGGTTTTGGTTGATAAGTGACTGTCTTACACTAAGCAAATATCTTCCTCTGTCGACCTTATTTTTGTTTTTTCTTAGGATATTTTACCTGTCATAAAACGAACCAATGAACAGTTCAAATTAATCACAGAAATATCTGGCTTTAACTACCACGTGGGGTATAGATGGAGACCATGAGGGTTTTTATTTTTTCGTCTACCCTTTTTGAAAATTTCAAAAGCTTATTTTTTAAATATTTTGATCGATATAAAACTTTTTCCAGTTTTCCAGATTCGTATTCTTCGTGAAAAAAAATATTGTTTCAACCGTTTTCTTGTTGCCCCCATTGTTTGCGAGTAATTAAGCATTGAACGTGGAAATGTAGAAGAAGCACATCTGTGTAATTAAAAAACAAGAAATATGGAAAAGTGTTCAAATCTTTGCGAACATTTCTTTGAGATATCCCCATAAAGAAAAATATGGCGAAGTCAAGTTGGGTGATCGTGCAGACCACCTCGTCCAATCCACCGACCATGATAATATCGATCCAGTACTGCACGTGTATTCACTGCATAACTTCTTGAAGCTTTACCATTACAAGAAATGATGAACATATGGTTTCAGTACGATGGTTGTCCAGCATATTATGCAGAAATTTTTCATAAAATTTTTTGCTTTCTAGTTACTTGCTACTACATCCAATGCTTAATTATTCGCAAACGATGGGGTTGACCTACAAATGATCGAGAAGTCCTCTGTCAAACTAAAAACAATTATAGCCATTAGATCCCGCCTTTGAAATGAAAATTTTGCCTAAAACATTATTCCTGAAAATGCTTTATTTTCGAATTATTCACGTTTACCAAGTTCAATGCACCACCCGGTATTAATAAAATTAAAATAGTTATATACCGAAACTAGCAATTTGTTGAAATGCGATGTTATATGTTAATAAATTTGGAAACGTATTTTATCTTCTACGAATATAAATAAATACATAAAATATATTGTCGCGTAAATGAAACATCACAAATGCATTTTTTTCTAGGGAATAGTGTATTCTCACAAAATGATAATAATTAATTGATACAGATCATCCAATATAAAAAGTATTTACAGTTTTTAGTTATAATCCACCAAAAACCTCTGAAATTAAGTCACAAATCGAAGGTGGACAATGTAGTTGCAGAGAGTATCTCGATTATAGCTAAAAGAAAGACTTCCTTTATTACAGTAAACAATATTATCTTCCCTTTTACAAAAAAATCTAGAAAGATTCCATTACCTACCTTCCTGTTTTTACTTCGTTAGCCAGGTAACGTATTAAATTACCTTGGGAAGGTGTCGTCTTAAGAGGTCCAATGTCCATTAATTACTTTTCTGCATCATTACAGATAATTTCGAATCGAGTTCAAATAGTAAGCTACTGGATCCGCATTTCACGTGTAATCAAAGAAAATTATTGAAAAATGCCAGATCTTTTTGGTAGAAAAGAGAGAAATTAATCTCGGGTGATTTTTTTAAATATTTATTAGCAATGGGAGATTTTGCTGTACAAATGGTGGAGTAGTAATAATTTTGATATACAGATTCGGTAAATGTCTATCCTGAGATAAACGAGTGCAAGAAAGAAAACAGAGAAATTAGGAAAAGAAAGACGGATGTACTGCTCCCAGCACGTTCAACAATTCGTGAAATCTTATTTTTAATACTGTCGTGTATCAACCACCTGCGCATTTAGTGGAAGTAGATACGTCTTTCTTTTCCTAATTTATCTGTTTTTTTCTTACATTCGTTTATCTCAGGACCCATATATAAAACTACATTTGAATCTGTATGTAAAAATACAAGTTTTCGACCTTGGGAGGAGGGAGAGGCGCGAGCCGCTATCTTGATTGAAAGGTGCAAAGAATTGTTTATTTCAAAATAATTCAGCAACGCTCGATCCTACGAGAAAAATGTGCCAGATAAAGTTGAAAAGGACAAAATTTCCTACATATTTTGTGTATACAATATACTACCGAATGAACTTAGACTATTTAATGGCAGCATCATTTTATACAGTAAAAAAATTAAAATGTGGATTAAAAATTCAAATATAAATCTTGATCACATATTTATCTAGCGTCCTACATTTTTGTAATTATAGAATACTCTAACTTGTATAATTAGTAAATTACTTAAAACCTTATATTATTTTAGTGTAAGAATTTTATTTTCAATTTTACTTTAGTAAAAAGTGCTATTTAATTGTATTTAAGAAACTTGTAAAATTAGTAACTTAACACTTTATATTATTTTATTGTAAGAATGTACCTTGTGTTATTTCATTTAGATTTACTTTAGTTGTAAGTACTATTTTATTGTTTTTTAGAAACTTTTTATATGTAATATTATTACTGCCATATCAACAAATTGTAAATACTACAGGAGTCACGAACAAACCTTTTACTATGTTTCTGTGACTTAACCGTTTATTTTTGTACAATTTCTATACATTTTTGTACAAATAAAACTTATTCTATTCTATTCTATTCTATACATTTCTGTTGTAAGTCTAATGTGTAACGAGATACAGCGGCAGAAAGATGGACGGCGTCTTTGGTGGTGCGGTAATGATCAAAGACGCCGACATTTTTTACACGCATAATAAGTCTGTAGTCAACCATATATAAACATTTCAAATTATAAAATTTTATGTCCCGACTATTTTGCACAAAATTCTAAATTCCTTACAAAATCTTTGCACACCTTTAATCCTTACACAATTGCTTAGAAATATCCAAAATTCTTACAAATGTAATTACTACTATCGAAAACACTGCTCACTAAGCCTGTGTGTGTTAAAGCAGGACCGTACGCGGGAGGCGGGGAATGCTACTGTGCTGGCCTGTCTAAAGAGGGAGGAAAGGGGGGTCCTTTTCGACCATTACAAAAGAAACAAAGAAACACGGGAGACGGTCTATACCTACATCTACTACAAAAAACAGAATGAAACTTGAAATTTACTCCAACATGGCCGTAAGAAAATGTATATATAACAAGAAAAATCACCGAAATTTGAAATAATTTACCTATATAATCTCATTGTGATGTGGAAAACATTAAAAACAATAAAATGTAATTTGTTGAGTTTAAACTTCATTTTCCTACCGCTGTATCTTGTTACACATATTAGACTTATAATAAAAATGTAGGAAATTTTGTCCTCTTCAACTTTGTCTGTAACATTTTTCTCGTAGGAATGGGCGCTGCCGAATAATTTTGAAAAAAAAACAATTTTTGCACCTTTCAATCCAGATGGCGGTTCGCATCCCCCCCCACCAAGGTAGAAAATTTATATTTTTCATCAGGGCCTCCACTTAAACAACATGTATCAAAATCATTTTTTTTTCCTTATGGGTTGCGGTGCCGAAGTCCCGCTGTACTGAAGCTTGAGCTTATTGCACCCCATAGTCTCGTTATCCCATTAATCCCGTTCCTCTCCAACAGGAGAGTATACGGTCAATGGGAGCTCTGGCTATTTCTTCCGGGGATACGGTTAGTCCCCCGAAGTGTGAGAATCTCCCAGTCACTAAGGCTGGGCATTCACATAGTATGTGGTGAGGAGTTTCTTCATCCTCACCACACATCCTACATTCTGGATTATCTTTCACACCTATGTTAGTTAGGTGTCTATTCAGTGTGCAGTGTCCTGATAGGATTCCCACTGCACATCTCAGCTGTTTTCTGCTCAGCTTTAGCAATTCGTTGGTCTTTGTCATGGATGGCCCGCCGGTGATGAACATGCGTGACTGCCTCATCCCCGGCGCGCCAGTCCAGTACAAGATGTGTTTCTGACTCAATAGTTCCTTTACCATTCCTCTTGGGGTATTGTATGATATCCCGCAGGATGGCTCAGGTCCCATCAAGGTTGTTTTTGCACCTTCTTTGGCCAGCTTATCTGCTTTTTCGTTGACTTCATTGCCCTGGTGTCCTCGCGTCCACTCCAGTTGTATACTGTTGTGTTCCGCCAGTTTCGCCAGGGATTCAAGGCAGTCTTTTACCGTTTTGGAACGTATCTCTACTGCATTCAGAGCTTTAAGAGCTACTTGACTGTCAGTGATGATGCGGATTCTTTTGTCAGTATATGACCTCCGTATCATTTCTTGTGCACAGATTTCTATGGCTGTGACCTCTGCTTGGAACACCGTTGCGGTACTGCCCAGGTTCAGACTGATGTCTGTCCCTGGTTCATCCCCCGTAACACCTGCTCCAGTACTACTTGACGTTTTCGATCCGTCAGTATACCATATGGTATCATTTGGATGTCTTCGCAGTTGCCTTGTTCCTTCCTCTTCCCTATCGGGTATGTATACCCTGAAGGTCTTTGTAAAGTTGTGGCTTATGCTGATTCTATCTGACTGCATATCTAGTAGTCGATTTTTCCCTATTTGTTGGAATATTTCGTTGTGGTATCCTGTTCTTGGAATGGTCCCATGTCCGTTTATTTTCAGCCTGTACGCCGCCAACAGTGCCTCACTCTCCACCACTAGCTGTAGTGAGGGCAGGCAAAGTAGTGCTTCCATGGCTGCGGTAGGCGTTGTTGACATTGCTCCCGTTATGCCTAGACATGCTAGTCTTTGTACTTTCCGTAGTTTTCTCATTGCCTCTCCTTTTCCGGCTTTATGCCACCAGATCAGGGAGGCATAGGTTATTATTGGTACTACAACCCTTTGGTACAGCCAGTGCACCATTCCTGGTTGTAGTCCCCAGTTTTTACCTACCACTCTTCTGCTGGCCCATAAGGCCCGCGTAGCCTTGGTAGTCACTCTGTCTAGATGTGCATTGAAGTTTAATTTGGTATCTAGAATCAGTCCCAAATATTTCACTTCGTTGCTCACCTGCAGTTCGTTTCCCCGGAGATATAATCTTCCCAGGTTGAGTTTTCTCTTTCTTGTGAAGGCGACCACAGTGGTCTTCCTTGGATTCACGGAAAGACCTTCCTGGGTACACCATCTGTCTACCATGACGAGAGCTCGCTGCATCTTTTCTGATGCAGCGCCCTCGTGTTTTCCTGTTACCAGGATGGCGATATCATCTGCGTAGCCTTGCGCATATATTCCCCGCTGTTCCAGTCGAGATAGGAGCTCGTCCGCGACCAGGCACCACAGGAGAGGAGATAAGACCCCCCTGCGGGCACCCTCTGGTCACGGACACCTTCTCTGTCGTGGATCCTAGCGTGGACTGAATTTTCCTAGTTCTGAGTGCTGAGTCGATCCATCTTGTTATTGACTTTTCGACTCCGCGTCTCTTCACTGCATCACTTAGTGAGTCGAATGAGGTATTATCAAAAGCACCCTCTATGTCTAAGAAGGTTCCTAAGGCAGTTTCTTTGCTGTCTAGGGCCCTTTCCATTTTTTGAGTAAGCTCATGTATTGCCAACTCACAAGATTTTCCTGTTTGGTAGGCATACTGGTTTCGATGTAGAGGTTGTGTACTTAGTTTATCGTCCCTGATGTGCCTATCAACCAGCTTCTCCAGGGTTTTCAAGAGAAATGATGTTAGACTAATAGGTCGGAAGGATTTGGCCTGGGCGTAGGTATCACGCCCTGGTTTTGGTATGAATACCACCTTTATCTTCCGCCAGCCGGTTGGCACATAACCCAGGGCCAGACTGGCCCTAAATAATGTGCACAGAGGTGTTGCAAGTATTTCCACTCCCTGTTGCAGTAGAGCTGGAAATATTCCATCCAGCCCTGGTGACTTGTATGGTTCAAATGAATTGATTGCCCATACAAGTCTTGTTTTGTTTATTATTTTATTTGCAATTTTCCAGTCCTCCTTTGACGCCCTTCTTATTGGTATGTCTTCGGGTGGACCGCTTCTGTCTTGTAGGGCGGTTACACTGCCTGGGAAGTGTGTCTCTAGTAATAAATCTAAAGTCTCCTTCTCAGTGTTTGTGTACTCGCCTTGTTGTCTTTGCAGTGATCCAATCTTGCCCTGATTGTCTCTCTGCAAGATTTTCTGGAGTCTAGCAGCTTCTGGAGTATTTTCTATCTCCTCGCAATGCTTCCTCCATGATTTGGTTTTTGCTTCTCTGATGGCGTAAACGTATTTCAGACGGGCCGCTTTGTATTCGTCCCATCTGCCAGTCCTTTTGGCCTGGTTGAACAGTTTCCGAACCTCCGCCCTTCTGGAGGAGAGCTCGCGGTTCTACCATGGGGTTTCACGCTTGGCCCCTCTCTCTTTCAGAGGGCAGCTTGACTGCTATTACTGCTGTGGTTATTAAATCACTCAGCAGTTCTACTTCCGCCGGTGTTTGTGGTCTTGATGGGCAGTCCTTCAGCCCCTGCTCTAGGTTCTCGTTGAGGAGTTGTCAGTTGCAGGTTCTTGGGTTTCTGCTCATCTTCCCTTCTTCCGGTGGAGTTTCTATTTTGAATCTTACTTACCTGTGATCCGATAGCGATGGTTCCTGGGACACATGCCATTCACTTATCACTCGTCCCGCACATTGTGTGGTGATTGTAATGTCAATAACTTCTCGTCTTGTCAAAATCATTACTACTCCACCTTTTGTAAGGCAAAGACCATTTTTTAACTGTGTTTAACCCTGACTGGATTACTATCATTTAAAGCATTAATAAGACGCATACATTTTCACAATTCAATATATTCACCAAAACATGTTGAAATCTTAATTTACAATTTACCGACATGGTAGCTCCGTTGGCTAAAGTGTATGGTGTGGAAAATATAGTGGTCATACGTCTATCGCGTACTAGGTTCGGGGTTCGGTCGGTGGATATGGATGTATGTCTCCATTTTTCTAGAACAACTTTGGCTTTGGATTTGTGGATTATATACTATCTTTTGTGTTTTGTGTGTAATTGGCATTAAAGCGCGAAGAAATGCAAATAAATCGCTCATTTCGATTAGTAATTTTGATGATGCATAGCATCAAAACTATGGATTCTATCAAAATGACTATGCGAAAAGATTTTCATCGACATACAGGCTCTTTTGCTCACATTTTGAAGTTGACATTTGCCGAGGAGTTGTGAATAATGTCACTTTACCGCTCGTCTCCCATGACAATGAGCGGCAAAGTACTTTTGCACTAGCTAGAGTGCACCTGTCCTTACACAAGTTTGGTCGGAACATTGACAATGTATTTTTATGAAACAATAATGCCCCCAACTGCTATTAATATAATAAGAATATCAATTAATTACCTAATTTATTTATACGAAGAATACAAACTTTATAATAATTAATAAAACTTAAATGAATAAACAGCGATTGTGTTTATCCGTCTGTTTATTTTGATCACGTATGCAAGGCATACTCATAAAATGTTGATGAATGGCCGTTTCCGGCCAAAATTCAACTTAATTGCTTCTATAACTTTTGTTTCTATTTTTTCGACTTTTAACTGCAAAGCGTCGAAAACCTGTGTTTTGGAATCGCTATTATTACAATTCTTTATTCCACACGACAGATATAAGTGCCGCATTTCTTTTTTGCCATTTAGGACCGTAATACGTATCCACTCCCTTACATTCTTTGGACATTTGAAGCATCCATTGACTGATGTACTAGCACAGCATAGAAAGAGAGACAGCAGGGAAACTTGAATGGCGGGAACGGTTTGCGCAGATCGTCGCGCACGAACCATTTGGGCTTAAAACCTTGAAAAACAGTGCGGGCGACGTAGGTACAATTTGGGTACAATTAATTTAGTTCATAGACGTACTTAGTGCAGTGTGTTATTGTGTTATTTATTGTTTAACATTTTTCTATTATTTTCAAGTATTGGCTCTGTTTGTGCTGCAAAATATTGCCAGAACAAACGTTATTTGTGCAAAAAGTCATTTTTTAAGCCTCAAATTTTAATAATTATTATTTTATGTTAAACTAATAAAGAAATACCAGCATAGAAACACGCCAAACACAGCGTATGCAATGACAATATTGGAGATGCAGGTAAACGAAAATATACATATGGAGAAGAAAATATAAATGCTCTGAACATACTATGATTTAAAAACAGTTAAAAATCAGTACATAAAGCGGATGGCTCAAGATTTCTACAAAAATATTCAACTCAACTCTGGCAGCCCTTCATTTTTAAACTCGGTATGCGGGTAATCGAAAATATACACACGGAGAAGAAATTCGAAAAGATTTGAACATATTATGATTAAAAAGCAACTAAGAAGTGTATACATAAAATCGATGACTCAAGATACCCACAATAATATTCAACTTCAATAATATTCAACTTCAATAATATTCAACTACATTAGCGGTTGCGTTGCGATATCATTCGGCCCCATGATGGAACGTTTACGTTAGTCATAACGCTTATGTTGCGGTCATCTGTCTCTCTCACTCTTATATATTTTTTGGTCAGCGCTCAACATAACAGGTGTATGTTAAATAACGTAAACGTTCCATCGTAGGCCTGAATATCTGCACTCAAAGAAATAGCATGGGTAAATTCAACAAAAAAAAAATGGTTAACTAACAATATCGTTAATTTTGTTAAACCAAACTATATTGATGGTACTTTTAAACAAGAGGTGATTGTTATTTTAATTAATAAAAAGTTGTCGTACAACAAAACAAACATTAACTTAAAAAATAGATGAATAAGACTATTATTTTGTTCGTCTGACTATTATTTTGTTGAATTCTGTCAAATTAAACTAGATAATAGTATATTTTATTTTTAACTATTATCGAATTGTAATTCTAATCCAGTATTAGTTCGCTGTACTATTGTACTTGGTAGACAAACCAATATTATTGTCGTCTTCTAGAAGTTCTAAAAGAATTACCATAAAATTTGCTTGCTTATCACGTAGTCTATTACAGAAATTATTCCCAGATGACACCACATACAAATCACTGACAATAATCAATCATGCATTATCTTACACTCTTATGAATTTATAGAAAATTAATAACATGATTGCAGTGTTCAAATTCTCTCAGAGATCATCGATATATTTGGATGGATCTTATAAACGATCTCTAATCTTTGGTTTGGGTGGTCTGATGTCTCAATACTGAGATTTTGGCTAACCAAAAAAAACTTCATCATACAATAAAGTGTAGATCAACCTAAAAATTAGTTGGTGAACAAAAAACAAAGTCGTTGTACCATTTAATTGTAGACCAAATTGAAAATGGTTAGTGAACATAAAAAAATTTCATTGTACTATTTAATTTGTGACAAGAAGATATGATTATTAAACTACTATTTGTTTACGAAAACAAATAAAGTTGTATGACTATTCTTTACTGATTGATTTAACTATGAAACTAGATAGGCGCGATTTCATATGCTCTTTTTGGTTGAATTTACCTATCATTTTCTTTGAGTGTGCTACTGCTGTTTTCTGAATAACAGTTTAACAGCAGTCAGCAAGAACATTTTTACAACGTCGTGTTTCTTATCTGTTATTTTCTCACCTGTTATTTTCGTACAGAAATAACAGTCTGCTAATGCTATTTACAAATAACAGTTATAAAATAACAGGTTGTTAAATAGCAACTCATCTCTACTGTTTAGTTCGCAAGATGCTTCGACGTAGTTACCAAGTCATATAACGCGCGGCTATATCTGTTTGTTTGGGCTTTTCCAGGCGTGCTAAGAACATGAAATTTTGCAGGTAGATCTACTAAACTCTCAAGAAAATTAATAAAATTGGAAAGTCGAAATGGCCGGCCCAATATAGCGGCCTAAATTTGAGTAAACTTTTTTAGGAACTTCCTATGTTGGATAATTTATAGATTGTCATATTATTTGATAGTCTGATTTTTATAATAAAAATTGGATGGAGGGTGTTATATTACTCATTATTTTTAATTATATATTAATGAACCCGTAGTGTAACGCAGGCATTCTACTATTTGATATAGTATAATTATCATCACTTAACTCAAGTAACTAAGGCCCTTCTGTTATAAAAAAACCCGAATGAAGCTATGAAGAAACTATTGTTCTATTTTTTTGAGCTATTTTTATTTGAAAATACTGAAAAAAAAAATTATATCAATGTATTTAAAAGAAAATTCTGTTTCATATGCTTTTACTTTCTATTTTTACAAGTTGGAAAAAAAATTACATATATATGACTTTTTTAGCTATCTAAAATTATATTGTTTATTCAAAGAAATCAGTAGAATTGTCTGTTACTTTGTGATACTCCATTATAACGAACACAAACTTTTCTTGTTAAATATCACAATATTTTTTTCAGTTTATGACTACAGTTTCGTAGTCTAGTCTTCATTTTCAAGCAACACACACTGTGCAAGAAAATTTATTGTTTAATTTAAATTGGAGAATACGGTCCTGTCAGAAAAATTTAAATTCTTTGGAATTCAACTCTGACTTTTAAGCCGAAATGGCGACTTCAAGGTGAAAGATTTTAGTCACGCCAACACAAAGGAGTTGACGAGAGTTTCTTTGCTGTCTCTCTATCTATGGTGTGGTACTGGTATGAAAGGATGTATCATATCGAAACTAAAATGAAAATCGAAAAATTAGCTTCTAGACACGGTTGCAGAAAAAATATATTTTAATACTTCGGATTTCACAATCTCTTTTACAAGATTTTGAACAGAATTTTCCAAAGCTTCTTTTAGTATAAAACTTGAAAAGTTTGAAAATTAAAGTTTCATCAGTTTGAAAGGTATTTCAGAGGGTTTCTAGGACGTGAGGGAAGGATGTCATGGAAAACATATTAGATGTTACGGGCTTCAATATAGAAATATACATAAATCGCTAAGAAAAAACAGGTAATAATTATCCTATCTAGTGAATAAGAGACAATGTTTAAAATCATAAGACGACAAATGGCAATTTTAACATAAAAAATAAATCAATAATAGAAAAATGAATGCAGAACACAGACAAATAATGCTTTATTCATTGTAAATATTTCAAGAGCAATTTATCTTATATCTAGATGTACCATTCGATAAAAATATATGACCACTTAATATTAAAAAATTCTATCCATTAGCAATAGCCGATAATGGAATATTTTCGAATAAGTATCGGAATAAATAAATAAGAATGTTACTTGTACAACATGATAAAGAATTTAAAAATCTCATTGCTATACTAAAAACCGTTGCCCAAGGAATCACTACTTCCACATCCAGATTTTTTATCTAAGTCACTCACAACGAAAAAATTTTGTATGTGGAAATAATTGTTTATGGAACATTAATAATATAATATTTGAAATCCTCTACCCCAAAAATCCATATAATGATACCCCACATCAGTAGCGGGGTGGGGGTGGTGATAGGGGGTGGTAGTGGGGGTGGATGAAGTAAAAAAACATTTCGAGGTTTCTGGTTCTTGTACACACCCTAAATCACAATTTTTTTCATCCCCTTTAATAATGGGGTGGGGGTGGTAATGGGGGTGGCTAATGCCAAAATTTTTTTTGAGACCTCAGCTTCTCTTGTATGTACTAAATACCAATTTTATGGACTCTTACCTGCTTGATTTACCTATTTTCCCCAAATTTACCCCAAATTTACCCCAATTTATCCCCCAACCCTTCGACGAAACAAGATGAAAATATAATCTAGTTCTAGATCTCGTTAAAGTACATATGTGTACCAAATTTCAAGTCAATATCTCAAACGGTTCCAGAGTAATCGTGCGCACAAAAAAAGTTACAGACAGACCGACAGACGGAAATTTTTTTTTCGCTCAAACTTAAAATCTCGACGTTTCGTGACATTCTAAGCCTATTTGAACAATAAAAATTTTTAAAAATTTTTTTGTCGTTACTATACTTCCACTGGACGTGGAAGTAAAATATGGTGTGGCCAGCGTGTAACGAAAGTATACAGTGAGTGTATTAATAAAACACCCCCACATTACCTCTTGGGCTTTGATTTTCGAACTTGATCGAATAAATTCGTGCAAGATAGATTATACACGAACTTTTTCCATGTACAAGAAAAAACAGATTTCCATATTTTTTTCTGGGACTTTTACCATATACGTACTCTTGGCTAAAAATAATGTCCAAGGAATGTACAAATTAACACAATTATATGTTTTTGTCTTTTTGTTAAAGATATCTCCTTTTTAATAAAAGAATTTCCGCACAACTTTGTTTTAATACTTGTCTGCCGTTCTGTCGGTTCAACGTCGTGAAACGTTGAGATTTTAAGTTTGATTAAAAAAATTATGTCTGCCGTTCTGTCGGTCTGTCTATCTATTGGTTTGTAACTTTTTTTGTGCGCACGATTACTCTCGAACAGTTTAAGATATTGACTTGAAATTTGGTACACGTATGTATTTTAACGAGATCTGCCACTAGATTATATTTTGATCTTATTCCGTGAAAGAGTTGGGAGATAAATTGGGGTAAATCAGGATGTAAAAGCCCGTAAAATTGGTATTTGGTATTTACAGTGTGTTTCACTTCTCGTGAAGACACCCCTGTATCTTTTTTATTTGTAGCCGAATTCATTTCAAATTTTTATCAGCCATACAACTCCATAAGACGACTTTATTCAACACATAAACGCCGCCTAGATCTAAAACACCGGCTTACTGTGATAAAAAGAAAATCGCAATTTTCGAGAAATCATAGTAGGCTTAGAGATAGACAAAAATTTTGTTAATAAAAGTTGTTCGCAACCACTTGATATGCACCCCTGTAAAATTTTGTGAAAATCGGAATATTTAAAAAAAAAAAAAATTTTGTTTCACATCTCGTGAAGACACCCCTGTATCTTTTTTTATTTGTGGCCGAATTCATTTCAATTTGTTATCAGCCATACAACTCCATAGGGCGATTTTATCTAACACCTAAAGAGAACTTTTTCCAACAAATGAAAGTTGTGAACAAAAATCAGCATTCAATAAAACGCTAAAAGGGATATTTTTTTATTATTACACATCAACTTAAATGTAATGTCGTTTTCTTTTTTTCAATGGTCTTATAATTCTTTGAAATCTGTATATATGTATGTATTATGTATGAATGAATCAAATTTACCCACCCCCCGTTATCCAATCGAGCTGAAATTTTGCATGCACGTGTAATTAAATAATAAATAATTTCAATAATAATTGTATATGACTTTCATTTGCTGTAAAAAGTTCTCTTTATGTGTTAGATAGAATCGCCTCATGGAGTTCTATAGTGGTGAAAATTTGAAATGAATTCGGCCACAAATAAAAAAGATACAAGAGTGTCTTCACGAGAAGTGAAACAATTTTTTTTTAAATATTCCGATTTTCACAAAATTTTACAAGGGGGCGTATCTAGTGATTCTGAACAACTTTCAGTAACAAAATTTTTGCCTATCTCTAAGCCTACTATAATTTCCCGAAAATAGCGATTTTCTTTTTATCACAGTAGGCCGGCGTTTTAGATCTAGGCGGCACTTATGTGTTGAATAAAGTCGTCTTATGGAGTTGTATGGCTGATAAAAATTTGAAATGAATTCGGTCACAAATAAAGAAGATGCAGGGGTGTCTTCACGAGAAGTGAAACAAAAATTTCTTTTTGAAAATATTCCGATTTTTACAAAATTTTATAAGGGGGCATCAAGTGATTCCGAATAACTTTTATTAACAAAATTTTTTTCTATCTCTAAGCCTACCATGATTTCTCGAAAATAGCGATTTTCTTTTTATCGCAGTAGGCCGGCGTTTCAGATCTAGGCGGCACTTATGTGTTGAATAAAGTCGAATTATGGAGTTGTATGGCTGATAAAAATTGAAATGAATTCGGTCACAAAGTGAAACAAAAATTTTTTTTTTGAAAATATTCCGATTTGTACAAAATTTTACAGGGGGGCATATCAATTGATTCGGAACAACTTTTATTAATAAAATTTTTGTCTATCTCTAAGCCTACTATGATTTCTCGAAAATTGCGATTTTCTTTTTATCGCAGTAGGCCGGCGTTTTAGATCTAGGCGGCATTGATGTGTTAAATAAAGTCGTCCTATGGAGTTGTATGGCTGGTAAATTGAAATCAATTGGGTCACAAATAAAAAAGATACAGGGGTGTCTTCACGAGAAGTGAAACACACTGTATAAAAGAATGTAAAGTTTCAAAAAAAATTTTTGGCATTAGCCACCACCATTACTATTCCTACCCCATTATTAAAGGGGGTAGGAATAGTAATGGTGAAACGAAGGGTGAAAGAAATAAAATTGTGATTTAGTGTGTATACAAAAACCAAAGGCTTCAATTTTTTTTTGTTTCATCCACCCCCACTATTACCGATGTGGCATATCGTTTTATAGATTTTTGGGTTAGGCGATTTTAAATATTATGTTATTAAAGTTCCATAAACAATTATTTCCACAGAGTGGAGTGCAAATATAGAATTTTGTTTGTTGTGAGAGACTTGGATAAAATCTGGGTGTGGAAGTAGTGATTTCTTGGGCAGCGATGTTTTCCTAAGGTTATGCCCATTGAGACATTTGACCAGGACATCAATATCTGTAACATACTGCAATTTTAGACAGTTTTACTGAAAGCTATTTTCCATAAAATTTGTGTGGGGTTCTTTCTAACTTTTCATTTTAGAGCGTTTGACCTTGAAAAAATACTAAATTTTCGGTGATACTATTCTGTAAATGGTCACGGTGAATGCGTTCCGTATTTTATAAAAAGGAGGCAATCTTGCACTGAAAACATTGAATACCATGCTAAAATAGACTAAGTTCTAATGTGTGGAAAGTATACAAAAGTTTACAGGAATGGACAATTTAGTCACATAAACCTATGAAAAGAAAAGATTTGTACGTTACTGATGTTATCTATAACGTAAATTCAGCAATAATGCTTCAAAATAAATCAGTTACTTTTATGGAATTCAGCAAAATCGACGAGATCTAATTCAGTATTTTTTTTCCAAATTGCAACAAAATCTAAGATCGACGTTACTTTTTGAGAACTGGAATAAAATCTGACAGAAAATATCCGATGTTCAATGTTCATTTAAGAAGCGTGCTAAAATCTGATTATTGCTAACAGAAGTCGAATAAGGACGTTTTTAAACATTATGAAAAGTGGATTTCATCGGACAAGACAAGAATTTTGGGAAAAGGCACCGGATCACAACTTAGTCAAGTTTCCATCATTCCAAATGGACAATTTTTAATTTTATTATTAATAAATATTTCACGAAGTATAACAAATTCTCACAAAATGAGGTAATGTCTCTATGTCTCGGAAGCGAAGCAAAGTGCCCTTATATAGGGTGTCCCACCGGGAACTGCATATTTCAATTTTAAAATTCAATTTTAAATCGCAAATAATTCAAAAAGTCGTAAGTTAAACCCGTACACCATCTACACGAGAAAAAGGGGAATCTAATTTTACATAATCTAATGTAAAAAAATACAGGGTGTTCCATTTGACTTAAACAAGTTCGCGGTTTGAAGATGATAAAATGTAACGCAAAGAACTGAACACTTGGTATATTATTATTGAAAGTCTTTAAACAGTAGAGCATAGCTTACCTTATGGTCTTTCTGTATGCCAAAAAGCAAATGAAGATGTTTTATGTGAAAAAAGTTATAAAGGTTATTGCAAACCGTTATACCCGTCAAATTTCTTATGAAATGTCAAATATCTCTGAAACGATTGGGTTTATGGATAGGGTATGCTCCATATCTTCGACTCAACATTTTTTGCTCTTTTCGAAAACTTTGAATACAGTGTGTGCTATTTAAGACCGCAACATCGCGTTATTTTGGAACGCGCTGACCGGTTTAATTTTTTTTTTGGGATATAGTACTCGATGAGCTTTACTTGACTGTTTTGAAAAATGTGTAATTTTCATATTTTTAAGACCTACTAAGCTCCTCTAAATGGGTCGAAATTTCGATATCGACTATTAGGCAAATTTTTATCGGCAAATTCGATAGTGTATTCGATTTGCAGTTAACTCAAATACCTCTATACAAAATTTTAGCTCGATACCTCATATAAGGTGTTTGTTATTTCAATAGCCCAATTTAAAATTTCTCACTTTTCGACTGGCCCTGTATAAAAGTCGGTCAGGTTTACTAAAAAGGTAAAGTAGTCATTCGACTAAAGGAACATCAGACACTAAATGAGGAAGAAAAAAGAAAAGTTATTCTTTAAATAAATAGTGCTTCTATACATTATTCGGTTGCTGTACACTGTAAAAAATGATGTAAATTTACCATCGTTGCGTGTAAAATTCCCATGTAATTTTACCCGCAGAGACAGGAAAATTTCCATTGACCATGGAGGATTGCCCCAAAATATAAGGTAAATAAAAATTTTCCACTCTCTTTGCGGGTAAAATTTCATTACTATTGGGGGTAAATTTACTATGAAAAAAAAAATCCTGTCTGGATAAGGGGAAATTTTATTACATGTAATCCTGTCTGGATAAGGGGCAATTTTATTACATGAAATAAAATTGCCCCTTATCCACACAGGTTTTTTTTTTTCATAGTAAATTTACCCCCAATAGTAATGGAATTTTACCCGCAAAGAGAGTGGAAAATTTTTATTTACCTTATATTTTGGGGTAATCCTCCATGGCCAATGAAAATTTTCCTGTCTCTTTGCGGGTAAAATCACATGGGAATTTTACGCGCAACGATGGTAAATTTACATCATTTTTTACAGTGTACGTAGGTGCCTTAATGAAAATTTTTCAAACTTCAACTTTCAAACAAACACTTTTATTATTGTCTTTTATTGTATTGCACTGTATTTAGGGCCATTGGCAGAGCACCATTTAGGTGAAATGGTGCCTATTTACCATGTAGATTATATTTATATGGTAAACAAAGATATTATGATTATTATTATTATTATTAAATGGATTAGACGGCCTAGCTTTTCTTTCTTCTTCCTTATTTAGTATCTGATGTTGATGTCAATAAATAAGGAAGACAAAAAAAGCTATTCCGTCTAATCCATTTGTTTGAGCTTAGTAGGCCTTGAAAATATGAAAATTACAAATTTTTCAAAACAGTCAAATAAAGCTCATCGAGCACTATATCAAAAAAAAAAATAAAATCGGTCAACGTGTTCCAAAATAACGGACTTAAACAGCACACACTGTATATAGGGTGTTCTATTTAAAATAAGCAAGTTGGCGTCGACTTCCGGTATAAGCGAAGTGCCAAATGCTTGTAATTATTTTGTTAGGATTGGCCAGACTGACATTGGTAATTCCCTAAATTTTCAAAATTTTCTAGTGCGTACTTTTCCCTACATCGATCGATGCAGTTCCCGGTGGGACACCCTGTATGTGAGGTTATAAATAGTGAGTACCTTATATAACTTATATATTGCCAAAATTTTAATAAATACTATTACCGTCAATTCCAATCCTTTCAACCCCAAACCTAACAACATATCCTTCAAAGAAATTGAATTTATTTTGCCAGCAGATTGTTACCCTCATTCTAACCCTTGTACTAGTTGAGATTAAACGTTTTCGAAATGTGTCCCATACCTACCATGTGTGTTATGCATATCTCATTTGTTTAGTTGGGCATTGATTTATTGTACCTTTATACAAATCCACAAAATGTATATGCGTAAATTTAATATAAGCCTTTCACTGAACTACTCATCTTTAAATTTAACACCTCTTCTGATTCTGTGGGTTAGATTAATAGCTGATTTATAAGAAATTTCACATAGTTCCTCAAGTCTGTCTAGGATGCCGATTATAACATAAGAGCCTACGAGGTAAATTCTAAAAGTGTTAGTATTAAAATATCTATCAGAAACAGAGCACGAATGGTAAAAACGCAGCGGAGAGTCGCAGAGTAGGAATTCAGGACAAGTAGAAGTTGTTCTTACTCGTCTATTCTAGGACTAAGGGCCTAAGTCATCTTCTAATCATCCTGTGAGTGGAAAAAAAACGAAAAACGTTGCAGAAAGCGCGACTGGCGTCATCAACATATAAATTTTTGTTGTGTCCTTCAAATGCAAGGTGGTAAGATCGACGACATTATCACCAACAATAACCAAGGACATTACAAACATTTTAGAAGTTCCAGGACGACACAAATGTAAAAATCTCATTATTATTATTTTAGTAATTCAGGCGCTAGGTGATTTTGAGCCTCAAAATAACAAGACTCTTTTTTTTTAAATTTTAATACATAAAAAGTATTTTCCGAAGGCAATGCCTTTTTGAAAATTAGGTACCAAAATCTCGTTTTGTGCAGTAACTCATTTTTCGTCCACCCCAAGTTTAAAATACGAAATTGTAGTAAATTCTTTATAAAAAAAAGGTTGAATGTATGATTTTCCTTGCCAACTTTTTCCGATATAATATTCGCATGAATTCGTCAACGATAACATGTTGCCTTATCCTGTAGAAGATCATTTTAATAAAGTGCAACTTTGTGACGCTATTGCTTAGAAAGTATTGATGTGATAAAAAGCGCTGCCCAGGGAATCACTACTTCCACATCCAAATTTTCTATCCAAGTCACTCACAACGAAAAAATTTTGTATGTGGAAATAATTGTTTATGGAACTTTAATAATACAATATCTGAAATCCTCTACCCCAAAAAACCCAAAACGATACCCCACATCGGTAGTGGGGTGGGGGTGGATGAAGTAAAAAAATATTTTGAGGTTTCTGGTTCTCGTACACACACTAAATCACAATTTTTTTCTTACCCTTTAATAATGGGGTGGGGGTGGTAATGGGGGTGGCTAATGCCAAAATTCTTTTTTGAGACCTTAGCTTCTCTTGTATATACTAAATACCAATTTTATGGTCTCTTACCTGCTTGATTTACCTATTTACCCCAAATTTACCCCCCAACCCTTCGACGGAACAAGATGAAAATATAATCTAATTCCAGATCTCATTAAAGTACATATTTCAAGTCAATATCACAAACGGTTTCAGAGTAAACGTGCGCCCAAAAGTTAAACACGGCAGACCGACAGACAGAAATTTTTTTTTCGCTCAAACTTAAAATCTCGACGTTTCATGACATTCTAAGCATATTTGAATAAAAAATTTTTTTTTTATTTTTTTTGTCGTTTACCTAACAAAAAAAATTAAAAAAAATTTTTCCACTGGATGTGGAAGTAAAAATATGGATAGTGCTACTTTTATAGAGAAAATTTAGTTTCCAATTCATATATATACGACCATTATAAGCTTAGAACGACTTTCTGAAAATTTCATATTCTCTTGTTCAATATCTGTTTAATAGATATCAATTGCACAA
This sequence comes from Rutpela maculata, assembly GCA_936432065.2. Taxonomy (NCBI): domain Eukaryota; kingdom Metazoa; phylum Arthropoda; class Insecta; order Coleoptera; family Cerambycidae; genus Rutpela; species Rutpela maculata. The sequence continues at coordinate 63,333,877 of OW386290.2, forward strand.
GCTTGTCAATTACATTACTATTTATGGAGTCTCGCAAGGGTCGATTTTTGGTCCGTCATTTTTTAATATACTTGTTAATGATGATGATTTAAGGCTCTTTTGCAGGAGCAATATCATAGAGGATTGTATTCACTTTCAAGAAAACACAACAAATTAATACCTCCTAGCACAAACTTCCACTAAACTGGCAAAAATGCTATGTTATATTTTACACGAGCAAATCATCACTTTATCAGACTTGGGATTGACACTACTGACAGCAAAGCTGGATAAGATAGAAGTGACTTTTTGGTGATCTACCAAGAAATGCGGAAAATAAAATTGTGTACTAGTCTTCAATGTGGGAAAGCCCCTGCAAAATTTTAGAGGATTCTGATGTAATTTAGTATATTAAATTATTAGTAAATTTGCGAAGATGCACTACTGATGTTGAGTAAGTCCTGACCTACTCCTGAATAGGTTGACGAACTTACTTGCGAAAGAACGTATTCGAGTTGTTTACATTTCCTTAATTGGCATAAAAAGTGAAGCCGGCCGGCGACATCAAAACACGATCCAGCGGCAGGGAGCCAACATTGTCGGTACGCTTCGAAGATAATTGGAATCCCAGCAGACCAGTTCACTTTTACGAAAGAGAGCCGCGTTTTTTGTTTTTGGTCGAACAATAGGGACACCGCCGTGTCATTGACCGGTTTAACTAAATATCTCGTATATCTGCTTGTCCTTTCAGCATGGGGTTAATGTCTTCGGTTTATTTCGCTATTTTTGTAGTGTGATTTGATTAAAATCAAAAACTCACTTCTATCTTATCCAGCTTTGGTGTCAATAGTGTCAATCCCAAGTCTGATAAAGTGAGTAACCGCGTTACGTTAGATTAGTTAAAGTCATTAGCGGTGCATTTCTACAAAAAAAGAAGGTAATTTTTTTGGTCATTTCAATTTTTCATTTTTTTAACTTCTTTCGGCGGGGACAACCTACTGTTAAATTTTCCGCATGTCATGGTAGATCACGTTGTATAGGGACAGCAAACAAAACCTTCCACTGGAGCAGCATGTTCTCTTCCGCGCCCCTGTATACAATATACATGAAATACATAGTCCAATATTTGTTGACATACTACTTTATAATTTAATTTTAACTAATAAAATTTTAGATTATTTTTGTTTTAATTTCGATATTAGATGCCAATCTGATACAGCTAGTACAAAACCAGGTATACAATTTAAAGAAAAGTTATTTTATTTCCTTTTTCCTTTGACCAAATTCGTAAGTGAAATGATTTGCTAGCGGTGCCTGTACGTATGTAGATATAATAAACCCTTCATTTTCATTTTTTTGCACACCAACTGAGACGAAACATATATTTACAAAGGCTAGTACACGATGCAATCGTTCAGACATTTCGTGTACGTTCCGCGCGCCGTTTTCTACACTCCTGAAAAGGATTACCGAATTTTTCACGCGAAATGCAACCGAACGCCACCACCGCTTAAGGATTACAGCGGCTTGAAATGGAGAAGATCAATACTGTACACTATTGGCTTTGGTCATTACGGAACTCTCTCCAATAGCAAAAGCTCTGCTCTACCCTCTAAAGCGGCTGAAGTTATCATAGACACACCCACGCAGTGTCAACGGCACTTAAGCGGTACGGGCCTCATGAAAACATCCCGGGAGTGTGTCGTGACAGCCGTGGAAAACCATACTGTATTTCATCAAATGTTTTTCACGCGGCGTAGTTCGCCTTGCCGCTTTGGCTTAGCGGTGGGTGAATTTTTCACGTTTGGATGTTTTAGCTGAAAATTTCGTCGCACTGAAATGTTTGCTGGTCTAGATCTGGAGTTCCGGTGACTCGACATTTTCGGCTAAATTTGTCAGAATTTCCATGGTTTATGACTGGAATGAAAATGCATGCGACTTTTTCATTTTAAAATTGGATTTTGGTTTGTTAATTTGAAAATTCGTACAGAGAGGTAGATGTGTGATTGATAGTTTTTAATTAATTGTAATGACGAACTGTCGGTCCATCAAAGTATTAATTTGTGTTATTTAAATAAACTGCCTATGTAATTTTATAAAATCTAAACTACACGAGAAACGAATCTGGTTATTAATCTATATAACCTCTAATCACGGCTAACTGCAGTTTTTTGTTTACACGAACAATAAATTCATCTTATTACCTCCACAGACAATGTGCTATAAAAAACTGCATAGAGTATATTATGAAAAACGCATAACTGTCCCTCATTTAGTGCAGCAGTAGAAAGGATATTTTCTACATATTTAAAGCAAACTGAGACATAAGCTGAAGCTGCAAAAACTTCAAAACTAGACAAGGTTTAGCGAAATTTAAGAAAAACATAAATTATTGTCTTTTGACTTTTACATTCATACTTCTTTGACGACGATTTATTAAGTTTTTGTTTCATCATATTTTTTTTTAGTTTTATCAAGATTATTATTTATTTGTTTTAACAAACTAACGCATTATTAATTTTTTTTTATACAATTGTTGAACATTCTATAGTACACTCTTAGCAACTTTTTTGAAAATAATTTATTAGTTTGCTATAATTGCTATATTTGTAATTTTAATCATTTTCCGATGAAGCAGTCTTGATCGGCCGATTGCTTGTAAGTAACTGTGCTGTGTCTGTAGAATCATATCAAATGAAGACCTAAGTGGATAAAGGTGTTATGTCACACTTTTAAAGTTTTGAGTAAATTAAACAAAACGGTTTTGAGTTGGAACTTATTTATTTTGTCTTCGATTCAAATGAATAATACCTCATAAAATAGATAATTTTGGGTTATGTTCTTTTGTTTACACTAATATTAAAGAACAATATCAAGCTGTTATGAAACTAGATTTTTCTGTCCAAAAATGTGTACATCCACTAAAATTACTGGTTGTATGTATGACATGGCGCCTTTATAATTAAAAAGTTTCTCTAAAATATTACAAATTTAGAATTCACCGTTTATTGGGTGTTAAATCTATATCAGGGGTGTTCAAAAATTGCATAAAGTAATTTTTTTAAAAAATGCGACATAACACCTTTATCCACTTAGGTCTTCAAATGTAATTTTTTTTTTACTTAAAATATTTAATAACTTTTAAATTCCCTAAAAAGCAATAGGTTTCTTCCCCTAGGTAACACTAACTTACTGTCCAAATTTTAATACAATCGGACTTTTCTCTCTTAAGTTATCCTACTTACTAGGCTCCTTTCTAAAGTATACGGTGCCTTCTAGAAGAAAGCATGCAGTTTGGCATGCATGTAGCTTTCATACATACGCTTCAATGTAGACGTGGAAGCAAGTTGAGAAATGATTGCTTCCCTCAAAATTGAGTGAAATTCAAAATGGCAGCTCAAACAAGCGTAACTTTACATCATCGGTTGACACTGGAAGGTAATTTAGGTATCCAAGTGTAGGTATAGGAATTCAAGGAATTTGGGAATTTTCGGATATCATCTTGGATTATGGCAAACATTTATACAGTGTCAGAAAATGTTTCATTTGGGTCGGCAATAAGAGCAAGCGAGAGCGAAGCAACTAGACTATTCTTTTTATCGTATAACACATCCTACTCGTCCCACCTGCTTTCCCCACCACATGTGCGTGGGTAGCTCTGTCTGCGGGAAATGTAAAGAATTATTTGACTCGTTTTCAAAGTAAAACGGGTTAAATAATTTCAGTTATTAAAGCACGTAATAATATTATCTATACTGAACAGAGCCAACTACATCCTTCCTTTGAATAAATGGTACTGAAATTTTTAATAGCAATGATGTACGTGTTTTCTTGATAGCGCGTCATTATTTGCTCCCTCTACTAGAGCATTCTGGTACACGCCTTTATTGTAGGCTGTCTGTCAAGCCGTTGAAACTGCCATCCAAATCCAAAATCTTCCGATACTGTATATACAGTGAGTCGCATGATAGATGTAACAAGAGTGTAATGGACAAAACATTTAAAAATTTTGTAAATATTATATTTGTCAGGTGGTAACTCCTGGCCTGTATACTCTTAGCAACCCAAACCCATCTTCTGCAGTTCCTTCAAATTCTCGTCCAATGCCAAATAGACGAGATGTGCTGTGCCCATGAAATTTCTTCTTCCAATTGCTTTGTCATATTTTATATGTTCTATGTCTTTTTGTGACTGGAGAAAACTTATAGGAAATAGCGTGCAAATTCGACGACGAGTGGTTACCGTCTGCCAGTCGATAATCGAAGAGACCATATAAATACAAATTTTTTTCTCTCTGGAACTTTTTGGTATGGTAGGGGGATAGGGAGGGGCATTTATTTTTAAATCGAATGATTATCGATATCTGTCCGCACAGGTAGTTAGTATATGTACTTCACATACCCCAATTACGCTGGCAGACGAGACTTCCAAGCGGCGCGCGCGCTAACCGGAAAAAGAAAAAAAATTTAGTTTCTTTTTCCGGTTAGCGCGCGCGCCGCTCGGAAGTTTCGTCTGCCAGCGTAATTGGGGTATGTGAAGTACATATACTAACTACCTATGCGGACAGATATCGATAATCATTCGATTTAAAAATGAATGCCCCCCACCCTCCCTATCACCCCACCATACCAAAAAGTTCCAGAGAGAAAAAAAATTTGTACTTATATGGTCTCTTCGATTGCCGACTGGCAGACGGTAACCACTCGTCGTCGAATTTGCACGCTATTTCCTAGACTGTTACTAAAACTACTGTGTTCCACTTTTTTTAAATATTGAACAGTCGTTCTAGCAATTAGTAGATCAACGTTTCAATTTGCATATTTTACTTCGCAACGACAAGGTACCAGCCGTTCAATGAGCACGTCAATAGCATGCTTGTTTCTCAAAATGTTCCCTTTTTTAGAAGTGATAGGCATTTCTTCTATGAAGGATATAGTAACATCCTCAGTTCTTCTAAATCTTTGATGTACGCATATCTCTCAAACACCACCAAGGGGTCACAAAAATTTCCCATTCATGCAGTCAACATATTTATTAGCAATTTGTTGTTAATAAAAACGATAAACTGCAAGTTATTTTCCAGAAATCAGCATGTTTAACTAAGTAGAAATAGATTTTTTTATCGACGACATCTGAATTCATCGCAAACAAGAAAGGCTCGAAAAAAAAGGTTTTTACAAATTTTGTCATCAAAGTGACATATTAACTTACTTAGCAAACATGTCGCCTCGGGAGTGACCTCTATATAGAAGTTATTGTGATGTCTTGTTTCTAGATGTAAAAGAAACATAACAGTGAAGAAATAATTTCCTTTGCTATTAGTTCCAGGTTGACCTTTATTTCTTCATAGGTTTATTAAACTACCGGGCTAGACATTGAAAATATTCTAGATTGACCAGATGTGATACATTATTTGAGAAAATACTCGATTTCATATTAGTAGTTAGTCAAGACAAGTCGCTGCAATAATTCGAGGAACAAGGTGGGCTACCAAACCTTTGTGGCATATCAGAGTCAGTAGATGTTTCTGATCCATCAACTAAAATGTAAATTGAGCTGTTACAAATTTGTGCTTGTGAGAAATTGACGTTCTCTATAAAATTATCGTGGAAGCTATCTTTGAAATATTAATAACTAACTGTAACATTTATTGTGGGTGACATAATAGCTGAAGACTTCTTGTACATGAAAACAGTGATTAGAGGCTTCTGACGAATTCTTATTGGCGTAAGCAAAGAACAGACACAAGCAAATAAGGCACAGGTGTTCACTGCATGTCCTGATTGACTTTATCACTACCACCACCATAGTTAAATGTTCCAAATACGTATAAAAAAGGAAGAACACACTGCATGAGGTTCTAAACACTTGAGTGGTTTTAAACTGTCAACACGTAATTTTCTTTCGAAACTATGACAAGAAAAGACAGCAGAAGTTGTATTAAAATCAGGGATTAGGAATAATATAAGCTATTATACTAAACCACTACCAAGCCACGCATTAACCATTGGGTATTCGTGAAATAAGTAGGTATACAAAAGATGCCACGATGCCTTGCTTCGATGTGCCACAGACATATTTTTCCACCATATTTAGCACAAAAAATAGTTTTTTGATTTTTTAAAACATGGAAACAGTACGTTTAGGAAACAAAAAAGAGATGGGCAGGAATTATTACGATCGATAATATTTAACCAGGAAAAATAATATTTCTGTTCGAGATTATCCACTCGCATTTACCTGCCTTTTATAATTTTCATAAAACCAATACTTAAAATCAGAAAAAAGCAAGAGATATAAATAACGTAACAGTAACGTTCACCGAGTCGCGCACTTTTACAATCAAGTGAGAGTGAATTAACTAATGAGCAACGTGAAGTCATACAATCTATAGTGAGAGTAAGAAAGTTACGAAACAAAGACAAAGTTGCAATCCTCCCGACATTCTAAAATAGTATGAAACAATTTTGAACGACATCCAAGATACTTTTCATAGACACGTTCGCAATATTTTAAAAGTGTTAACCTTCGTCACTTTGTAAATACCTACAGGGTGGTATCTTTACTCGAGGGGAACTTATGATTTGTGTAGAAAAATATTTAATATAAAATTATTTAATGAATTATTTGAACTTACAAATAAAATTAATATTGATTTAATCTTAGAATGACTACTAATTCTCAGGTCTAACAATAAGCTTCGTTTTACTACCTTTAAAATAAAAGACTATGACTACGACTCCAAAGACAATTCTTTTAGATTTCAATTTGTGCGATCAATTTAGCAACAAACGATTTTTCAAAAGTAAGAAATAAATTCATTAAAACTGAAAGGAAAAGTGTTTGGAAAAACCTAGGACAATCGATTTATTTTTCAAAAATACATTTAATAAAAAACTTTAGTCGATTTTTTTTGAGCAGTGACATCATCATTAATTTTTTAAATAGGAATTCTGTCGTTTTTATTTTACAATTGGTAGATCTTCATTGTGGATATAACAGTGTAAACATTTTCATATTTTCATAAACCAGGTGGTTTTAGCCGATTTTTGTGGGCTGATAAAAATCAAAACAAGTGCATTTTTTTCCATTTTCTAAAATTAATTCAGAATGCAATTATGTTTTAAAGCATTTTTTATCAAAATTCAATTAAAAAAATCGTTGCCTAAAGAATCACTAGTTCCACATCCAAATTTCTGGTGGGGGTGGCTGATGCAAAAAAACATTTTTTGGGTTGTTTGGATCTTGTACTATACACTAGGATGTCCAAAAATGATTTTATAGAGTGACTCGATCCCCCAATTTATTTCCAAATCTGAAAAAAGTAAGTACGTATTTTTTGGTTTTTAAAAATTTTGATTTTAAATGGTGCCTATGGAGACCTGAAGTTTCCCATTTAAACTGCATGGGGAAAAATCACTTTTTGGGATTTTTTTAATAATTGTTCAGGGTTAGGGAAAATCTTGCATTAAATTTATCCCTTTAGCTCCAGGAGGTGACTTCCTTATGTTTATACCCCATAAAGATCAAAATGAAGTTTAAGTACGATCGCGCCTGAACAGTACGATTGTGACAAGTATTACTGGTTACTTGGAGTGCACAGCGGCCGCAGTTTATCGTTTATATATATGCAGATAGGATTTATGTGATTGTGGGATTTTGCTAAGATGTCGGCCAAACGTAAGTAATCAACTTCTTACTTAAAAAATGTGTTTAGTAATAATTGTTCAATAGGTGAAATTATTTAATCAAAGTGTAAATCACTTGGTAACATAATTATCAGCAGCTTTTCATAAAAACATGCCTTTTATGTTAGGCTTTAGTTTGACGTTCACAATTGTCACCACTGGACCACTGGGAGTTGACACTTGATACTTACCACAGACTATTATTATCAATTTTAAATAATTTTCTCTCTCCTTTATAGGAAATACTATTGATTTGGAAAGGATATAAAATAATCCTGATGAACTGTACGACTTATTAGATGAAATTTTGATGTTGATGAAGCTGACGATTTGGAGGAAGATACCTTTTCATACGAAGATTAGGAAGAAAATCCAGAAAATAGCTGTGATTCTGAAGATTCTGATAGTGTTTTGGATGACAGCGAAGCTGGAAATTCCGTCAGTACTGACGATAATGTGCCTTTGGCTAGATTTGTAAAATCTCATTGGAAGCAAGGTACTTTCGCCAGCAAAATGATCCAAGGGACGAAATATATGTAGATCGAAATGAAATACTAACTCCCTGGCAATCAGGGACCGAAATTAAATTCGGTTAGGGTTAAACAACGTATACCCTTTTCGGATTTCATAGCAGCGACAATTTGGTTTTAATTTACGGTTTCGGGGGCTGTACCCCTTACTCTTTCCAAATTTACTGCAGCAAAGGCTTTTTTCGCGCTCAATTCTCTGGGCGCGAAACGGTATTGACGAACACACAATAAAATGCTTACTGGATTAGGATATATTTCGTCGAATCCATTTAACGATTAACTTCTTAATTAACTGATTAAATTCGTCCGTCTCTTTCTGGACGAATTTTTGAAACCCTCAATTTTTATTCACGATGCTCCCTTTGTCGTGTCGTTGCATTTTGCAATTTTGTTGAAATGTCAAAAAATGTCACTTTTCATACGTTCGTGCCGGGCCGAATTTTCTATTTGCCCTATGAAATTTACGATGCGGTTCAACTAGAACTCTTCCACTTTCCATCGCTACATCGTACGGTCGTTCTGCTGGTGTATTTCGACAAATATGAACATTTTAAGATTGCATGTTTATGCACTTTTTTCGGCTCCAAAACGCTACTTTTTTTTCCGCCGTTTTTCGTTTATATCTCGGAAACGGCTGCAGCTAGCTCAAAAATAAATTTTCACCAGGGTCCAGATAATTTCTTGGGAAATCGCCCAGTTCCATCAGAATTGTCCTAAATACTTTCGTTTAGGAGAAATCGACCCAAATGTATGGTGATGCACGACTCAAAATGGTACATTTTTCACTTAAAACCTCCATAACTCCTAAACGGTGGCTCCTAGGCCAAAAAACTTCGCCCTAACGAATTTGCACAGAATTAAATTATCTAAAAGTCTTTTTTTTTAATTGTCCTGCTTCAAGAATTAATTAACTGCGGACGGCCAAAGTGGAGGCTCCTTTTAATTTTTTTTCGTCCCGACCGTGCCTACGTCATAGCTAAATATCGAAACGTCCAATCAGATTCGTCCACTGCTGTCAATCTGCGAGGCGATAAAAAGTCATATACAGGGCGATTTGTCTACATTGACATTTGTTTCGTGTTTTTGTGCGATGCAGATTGAAACCAAGGACAATTTTATAAACCGTCGATCTGCATAAGCGCCCTCAGTCTTAGAGATATCGACTTCATATTTGAAACGTAGGTGGAACTATTGAAGAAAAACGAAATTCGAGAGATCAAAAATACAACTACGTCACAAAAAAGAAAATCTCTTACTACACACGAACGGATGGAGATAATGACTTCATATTTGAAATGTAGGTGACACTATTGAAGAAAAAACGAAATTCGATTGAATCAAAAATACACCCACGTCACAAAAAAGAAAAACCCATACTACGCACGAACGGATGGAGATAATGACTTCGTATTTGAAATATGGGTGGCACTATTGAAGAAAAAACTAAATCCGGGTGAATCAAAAATACACCTACGTCACAAAAAAGACAATCTCTTACCACGCACGAACGGATAGAGATAATCACTTCATATTTGAAATATAGGTAACACTATTGAAGAAAAAACGAAATCCGTGTGAATCAAGAGTACACCTACGTCACAAAAAAGAAAATCTGTTACTACGCACGGACGGATAGAGATAATGTCTTCATATTTAAAATATAGGTAACACTATTGAAGAAAAATCGAAATTCGAGTGAATCAAGAATACACCTACGTCACAAAAAAGAAAATCTCTTACCATGCACAAACGCATAGACATAATGACTTCATATTTGAAATATAGGTAACACTATTGAAGAAAAAACGAAAACCGAGTGAATCAAGAATACACCTACGTCACAAAAAAGAAAATCTGTTACTATGCACGAACGGATAGAGATAATGGCTTCATATTTGAAATATAGGTAACACAATTGAAGCAAAAACGAAATCCGAGTGAATCAAGAGTATACCTACGTCACAAAAAAGACAATCTTTTACCACGCACGAACGAATAGAGATAATGACTTCATATTTGAAATGTTGGTAACACTATTGAAGAAAAAACGAAATCCGAGTGGATCAATAATACACCTACGTCACAAAAAAGAGAATCTCTTGCCACGCATGAACGAATCGAGATAATGACTTCGTATTTGAAACATAGGTAACACTATTGAAGAAAAAAACGAAATTCGAATGAATCAAGAATACACCTACGTCACAAAAAAGAAAATCTATTACTACGCACGAACGGATAGAGATAATGACTTCATATTTGAAATATGGGTAACACTATTGAAGAAAAACCGAAATCCGAGTGAATCAGGAATACACCTACGTCACAAAGAAGACAATCTCTTACCACGCACGAACGAATAGAGATAATGACTTCATATCTGAAATGTTGGTAACACTATTGAAGAAAAAACGAAATCCGAGTGAATCAAGAATACACCTACGTCACGAAAAAGACAATCTCTTACCACGCACGAAGGAATAGAGATAATGACTTCATATTTGAAATATGGGTAACACTATTGATGAAAAAACGAAATCCGAGTGAATCAAGAATACACCTACGTCACGAAAAAGAACATTTGTTACTATGCACGAACGGATAAAAATTATGACTTCATATTTAAAATATAGGGAACACTATTGAAGAAAAAACGAAATCCGAGTGAATCAAGAATACACCCAGGTCACAAAAAAGACAATATTTTACCACGCACGAACGAATAGAGATAATGACTTCACATTTAAAACGTTGGTAACACTATTGAAGAAAAACCGAAATCCGAGTGAATCAGGAATACACCTACGTCACAAAAAAGACAATCTCTTACCACGCACGTATGAATAGAGATAATGACTTCAAATTTGAAATATGGGTAACACTATTGAAGAAAAAACGAAATCCGAGTGAATCAAGAATACACCCACGTCACAAAAAAGACAATATCTTACCACGCACGAACGAATAGAGATAATGACTTCATATTTAAAATGTTGGTAACACTATTGAAGAAAAAACGAAATCCGGGTGGATCAATAATACATCTACGTCACAAAAAAGAGAATCTCTTACCACGCACGAACGAATAGAGATAATGACTTCATATTTGAAATTTCGGTAACACTATTGAAGAAAAACCGAAATCCGAGTGAACCAAGAATACACCTACGTCACAAAAAAGAAAATCTGTTACTACGCACGAACGGATAGAGATAATGACTTCATATTTGAAACATGGATAACACTATTGAATAAAAAACGAAATTCGAGTGAACCAAGAATATACCTACGTCACAAAAAAGAAAATCCGTTACTACGCACGAACGGATAGAGATAATGACTTCATATTTGAAAGATGGATAACACTATTGAATAAAAAACGAAATTCGAGTGAACCAAGAATATACCTACGTCACAAAAAAGAAAATCCGTTACTACGCACGAACGCATATTTGAAATATAGGTAACACTATTGAAGAAAAAACGAAATTCGAGTGAACCAAGAATACACCTACGTCACAAAAAAGAAAATCTGTTACTACGCACGAACGGATAGAGATAATGACTTCATATTTGAAACATGGATAACACTATTGAATAAAAAACGAAATTCGAGTGAACCAAGAATATACCTACGTCACAAAAAAGAAAATCCGTTACTACGCACGAACGCATATTTGAAATATAGGTAACACTATTGAAGAAAAAACGAAATTTAAATGAATGAAAAATACACCTACGTCATAAAAAAGAAAAACCCATACTACGCACGAACGGATCGAGATATTGATTTCATATTTGAAATGTATTTGGCAGTATTGAAGAAAACATGAAATCGGAGTGAATCAAAAATACACCTACGTCACAAAAAAGAAAATCTCTTACTACTCACGAATGGATAAAGATAATGACTTCATATTTGAAGTATAGGTAACACTATTGAAGAAAAAACGAAATCCGAGTAAATCAAAAATACGCCTACGTCACAAAAAATAAAATTTCTTACTACGCACGAACGGATAGAGATAATGACTTCATATTTGAAAAGTAGATAACACTATTGAAGAAAAAACGAAATTCGAGAGAATCAAAAGTACACCTACTATTTAAATGCAATCGACGAAAATTAGGAAAATAATGTGTACTCTTCACCAATCCTCTGAGTTTTTTATAACTGTTACACATTCTATAGGATACTTTTCAGTTTTTTTTTTGTAAATAATGTTATTTTTTGGGCATCCTAAATTTTGTGATACCAATTCTATTGTGAAAAAATATATAATTAATAACTTCCTTATTTACTGACTGACTTTCCTCAAAAACAATAAGGTTCTTCCTCTAGCTAACACTAACTTCATTACATAATCAGTAAGCAACCAATAGAGATTAATTATTTCAAAAATAACTCAATTTGATTGGTTCTTTGGTAATTGCAGTCAGTTCATTCTGGACGAAACAAACACAGCTAATGTCACACTAATTAATTCATACTTCACTTTCACGAGAGTCACTTATACGTAACATTTATAGCTGAGTCTTTCATACGTAAAATTGTATATACAAGTATAACGTGTTTCTTATTACATAATTATAATTTGTGAAGACATATTTACACTTTCACTAAATTTATAGTGTATTAAATCAGCAATGTACCCCCAAATCATTACACCAAATGCTTATTTATCTAATGAAATATATAATTGAGGGTTACTTTCAAATCACGGAAATTGTACAGACGTTCAACACACACAAGCAAGCTTCACAATGCCATCTATCGATTCACATGTCAAATTAAAAAATTAAAGTTGAGGGCGAAGCGCTCAATTGAGTGCGAAGCACTCAAGCCCTCCGCTAGGAGCTAGAACGGGCTTCAGCCCGTTCTAGTAATCTTTATAATGGATGAATCGACTTAGATACAATTTGGTATTTCTACATCATGGCTTAAAGACTTAAATCTTTGATTTCAACCATATTTTTTGAACTTTAAATTCGTAATTACGGTGAGGATTTCGGTTTCGGTTTCGGTCCCTGCTGGCAATATTTTCGAAGATGTCTAAATGATGATTTTTTTTTAAATGGGGGCCAAATTTACAGTTAGATACTATTTACAAAAGACAGGTAAACCTTGGCATGTTACCCCAGAAGAAATAAAAAAGTTTTTTGTTTACACGCTATTATTATCAATTGTATAAAATTTCCACGAATTCATATGTACTGGAGCAGTAAATTCCAATTTCCTCTTGTTTCTAGTGTGACAGATTTTAACTTGTTACGCGTACACTATCATATTGTGGACAATTTGGCCGTAGATGCTGACACTAAGAAGAACAGACTGGAAAATTCAGTCAATGATAGATCTAATTAGAAACAGATGTCGTTTGATGGAGAGGATACCAAAAATATCTTTTTCTATCTATGAACAGATGATACCGTTCCTTGGTAGATGTTCAGTCCGGCAGTTCGTAAGAAATAAACCTAGACCAGTTGTTTTAAAAAATTTCGTTCTTACCACATCTACAGGAACTGTACTGGACTTTGAAAGGATCAACAACGCCGTTGCCAAATAGAAAGTTAGGCCTAGGACCATCAGTTATTCTTCGGTTAGTTGATACGGTGCCGCCAGAAAGCTACGTGTATTTTGATAGATATTTCTTAACGGTTTCGTTGATGGATGAATTAATATCTTTAAATATTCATGCAACTGGTACAATTATGTCGAACAGGGTAAAATGCTGTGTTTTTAAAAAAAATAAAGAAATGAAACGTGGAGAATCTGAAGAGTTTGTTAGGAGTGACAATAAAATTGGCATTACAAAGTGGAAGGACAATATATCCGTCTTCATGTTATCTTCAGCCTTTGGAGCACAACCAGAGGCTACGGAAAGAACGTGTGGAAATATCCTGTGCCAAAGTTGTCAGTACATACAATCAAAAAATGGGAGGGATCGACAACTGTGATCCAATGACCGAATACTATAGAACATTTTTTAGAACAGTGGACCTTCAAAGTAATTCTATACTTATTTGACTTAGCAATTGTGAACAGTTGTATGGAGTATAAGAAAGATATAAAAAAGTCAGAATATTAAAACAAAACCAATGGATCTCTTAGATTTTCGGTTAAATCTAGGGGAATATTTAGTATCTGGAACAAAAAAACGTTGTTTAGATGAAGAAGAAGAGCAAGTCTTAACTGAAGAGGAAGAAAACGAACCACCAGCAAAGAGTAGAAAAATGTCAGTACCAACGCCTTGTTTTGATAAGAGATACGATGGTTTCGACCATTGGCCCACAAACTAAAAATTGTTTTTTAAATTTTCATAAAAAAAATAAACTTGCAATATTTATAAAAATATGGTCTTGTATTAGTTTTATTTGAAAAGAATAATAATATTTCGTTTGTTACTATCAATCTTGACTCCCGAGATGCACAACTGTGCATGTCCTGAAAATCCTACCAAAATATCAATTTGAAGTAATTTTATCGACAAAATATGGATATCACTTTTATAAAACAATTTTAATTTTTCGGGAGGCTAAGGGTTAGGACTTGGAGAGGGCGATCCACAATGATGTATATACATATGGGTTTGTCGCCCCTAACACACCTCCCCGGTGCCCCGAAAACTACCCTTAATCAAAAAAAGTAAATTCTTCAGGGAATTGACCCTCGTTGTTTCTTAAAAAATTATTACTATTGGTCAATATTTTTAGTTACTTTTCATTTATTTAAACTAATTCCATTTGTTTAAATAATTTTCTTCTCTCGAAAATTCGCTTAAAATCCCGTTTTCTGAGATCGGACTGGTAGTCTATTGTTTTTAAATGACATCAATTTACTTTCAAATATTTTCCAATTGTTTAAACAATCAATTATCATTTATTTTTAACTTTTTTTTCAAATTATGGTAGAAAAGTCAGCTTTCTTTGTAATAGACATTTTACACTAAATCAAATAAATTACGACTTTACTGGTATGATTAATATAACGTTCTCGATTTTTGAACTGTAAAAAAGATATTCTCTGTCGAGTCAGATGTAAGCTCAGCTATTTCACTTGTAATTCTCTATAAAAGTAAATCAACATTAACCTGCTTTATTAGTTGTACAATGTAATATAATTATTGAATACAACTTTCCCATTTCTTCTTTATTGAAAAATATCTGGTAAAATAAATAAGTACTTAAATATATTATGTTTGAATAATTCTAAATTTTGTATGCACCCTGTATACAGACAACAATGTATCATCGAACAAAGAAAATTACATAAGCAGATACAATCATTATCGCTGCAGGGTCATTTTAAAAGTTTTAAAACCATAATTGCCGATTGTCGTTTGTTAAAACTTGGTGTTTGAAAACCGTGACCACTTAATAATTTATTTTGTTTTTCAAGTACATCAGATTGTTAATTATTTCGGAAATTGTTTTTTTGTAGGTAGAAAACAAAGCAAAAATGAATAAAAGAAATTAAGGAAATTAAGTATTTTTTTCACATTATAACTAAGTGGCTTGTGGACAGAGCTGGGAGTAATTAATTACTAAAGTAATTAAATTACTAATTTAATTACTTTTTTTATAAAAGTAATTGTAATTGAATTACATTTTTCAAAGCAGTAATTGTACTTAAAAATTATTAATTCCTCAAGCGATACTCTGAAAATATCGTTTCAGAGTAATTAATTACCGATAGAAATTACTTCATGTAATTTAAATTACTTCTCTAATAATTTCAAATTTTTAGAATAATTTGAATACTGTAGAGTTGAATTGTTTTACCGTAATTAAATTATTTTAGAGTATTTAAATTACTTTACATTCCTATTAAAAGGAAACATAAACATGTAATATTATTCATATCTGTAACTTTTTTTTGTGAGCACAATCTCGTTTAAGATATTGACTTGAAATTTGGTACACGCATGTGTGCGGGTGCGGTGAATATAATTTGACAATTACTCCTACATCTCTGAACCGATTAACAAAATTTTTGATGGGCCTTTAGAGACAACTTTAAAGAATGGTACTAGGCTATTGAAAACTAAAGAAGGCATTTTTTTTCTTTAAAAAAAAATGATTGTTGATTTCGATAGTCTGGTATCATTCTATCAAGTTCTCTAAAGGCCTATCAAAGAATTTTTTCAATCGGTTTAGGGATATAGAAGAAATTGTCGAGTTACGAAATCATTTTCTTAAGCACGGCACCGCCACCTTTAATGAGATCTGGAATTAGATTATATTTTGATTTTATTCCGTTGAAGGGTTGGAGGATAAATTGGGGTTAATAGGGAAATCAAGCAAGTAAGAGTCCATAAAATTGGTATTTAGTATATACCGTGCGTGTAATTTCCCATTAGGCATGTACATCCACGTAGCGCGATAGATATGACAACATAGCTGCCGTAAATTCCTCCGTCGAGCGGAGCATTCCAGCCTGTTATTTCATTTTAGCCAGCTGGCACGCGTGATGTTGTAATTTTACTCCCTATGCCTAGCGTTCGGCTACACGCACGGTATAAGAGAAGCTCAGGTCAACAAATTTTGTTGGCATTAGCCCATTACCACCCCCACCCCATTATTAAAGGGGATGAAAAAATTAAATTGTGATTTAGTGTGTATACAAGAACTAAAGGCCTCATTTTTTTTTTACTTCATCCACCCCCACCCTCACTACCAATATGGCATATTGTTTTATGGATTTTTGAGGTATGCGATTTCAAATATTATATTACTAAAGGTCCATAAACAATTATTTCTACATACAAAATTTTTTTCATTGTGAGAGACTTGGATAGAAAATCAGTATGTGGAAGTAGTGATTTCTTGGGCAGCGGTTTTTATATTTGTTTTTAGTTATAGATTTTCATTCTTTTGTGATTAGTGTCTTTACTGATTAATAAAAAATTTAGATATATCTTCCTTTCGTATTATTCAGTATTTGTATATAATTATAATTATTTGTACACTAACAAATGATCTTATAATTTACTAAACATCTCCCATTTCCATTATAACAAATGTAGAAGCTGTAGAGTAATTATAAAAGTAATTTATTTATTCAATTACCATTACCAAATAATTAGTAATTTAATTACATTTTTTTAATAGTAATTTAATTACTTGGTAATCAAATTACTTTTTAACATTAGTAATTTGTAATTTGTAATTAATTACTTTTTCAAAGTAATTTGCCCAGCTCTGCTTGTGGATACTACACGTAATCATGTAAACTGATCTATAATTCATAAAGAATGTCATAAGCAGCCATTTCCCAATTATTAACGAAAAACAAAGAACACGTATTTTTTCTGACACCTAAAAAGAATAAAATGAATCAAATTCACTCATTATTCCCATCGGTTCCCATATTTCATGAATTTGGGCTCTGTTCAATGGATATAAGCAAGATATTGCATAAGGGTACGAACATACCGAAGATGGCTACGCAGCTAGAAGTTCAGGCCGCAGTTTCAGTCGGTGCATCGAAGCCATGAATTTGTAAAACAAACCTGCACATTTAAATGTGACCCCACATACCGAGGATGCTAGCAGCAAGCAGTTCACCTTACTTAGTTGTGACTTTTTTATTCTCAGATGAACAGTCCAAACGGAATCTGGAAAAATCATTTATTTTTATTGTTTCCCGTAAAAAAGAGAGAAAATTGACAATGGACCATCGTCGCGCTATTGAAACTTTGGCACGGCCTGACCCTAGTTTCATAATAATGATCCATTTTCTGGTTTCTATTTTCGCAAAACGATACTTACTGAAACCTATTTTATTTGCAATGGCCCGTAATCGTAACGCTATTAGCCAAGTACGTCGTTATGATGACTTTTTGTTGAATATTCATTTTTGGCTGTAGAAATGTCAAAACCGACTGATCAGAAACATCAAACCTATAGAGGTCGAAACATTAGAAGCTTGAATACTCCCTGATTTCTTTGTATAAGTCTTCTTGCTCGCAATTGTCCATGGTGAATGATATTCTATATTTAGGCACCAAGTACAGTTAAGGTGAATATATCAACTTTAAAGCTGTTATTCTAGGCACTTATGGCCTTCTATAAGGTGATTTTTAAATTCTTCCCTTCTGACATAATATTTATGTACAGCAAACGTAACGTTGGAAAATCTTATAACTAACATGCAGTGGTTTATATTACGAAAAGTAATAAAAATGGTAGAATTATAATTAGATGTTGTTAAGTAGAGATAAGACAGACCGAAGTTGAAACACAGGTAATTACAATAATAGTGTAATTTCTGGAGATTTTTCGGAGTTTTGAACTATGAAATCAGTTGCACAAGATGATATAATAGACATACGGCTCCTTTGTTCAACAATCGATATGTAGGACGTTGCTCCTACATTCAACAATTCTAGAGCGGAAGAAATTAGTTAAAGTCGATTTATATTGGTGTTATCTAAGATAAATTTTTGAACCACAAGAAATTCATTTCAATCAATTAGACAGATAGTTCGTTCAGGCATCCTTATAAAATTTTCCTACAAATTTAGATCAGGATACAGAAAAATTGCATCTGGAACTATGGAGATGAAAAAAATCGATCACTGCCTAAGCACTAGCTTCAGTTTCTAATCCAAACTAGTATCATGTAGTTGCAAAATGTATTGTGGGAGATGATATGGCTATACAACATGATAGTCCCTTGAGGTAAAGCTTTTACCACAAAAGTTCTGCGACTGGACCGCAAGATATGTATCCCCCCGTTTTCGAGGGCGAGAAACACGATGGTGACAATATTTTCCTACCCTCCAATCACTACCCCTAATCGAAAGAACCACCCCTGTTTCCCAAAAACCTTAAGCCCAATATTTGAAAAGTTAAAAAAACTGATAAATTTAAAAAATATAAAAAAAGATTACTAATTACTTGACAACTACCTGACAGCTTGGGTTTAATTTCAAACAAAATTGTCATGAATTTTTTAAACAAAAAAAACTCATTTAATAGTATATTGTGTTTAGGTGTGAAAGCAATACATTCCCGGACGGCGATGCAAGTTGTTGCCCGAGGCGCTAGCCGAGGCCAACAAGCATCGAAGTCCGGGAATGTGCTTTGACACCAAAGTACACATACTATTTTTTCTGAAATCACAATCAATATTATTATAAATTAAGGAATTTGTATTAATGCATAACATTTCTTCATTACAATCTAACTGCTTACTAATAAATGCAATTTTAATGTGAGTTGGTTTGTCTGCGTGTATTTATTTACTGTCTAAAATATACATAAAAAAACCGTACGGGAATGCTACTTTCCCGGCCTAGAATTGTGCATTCTTCGATATGAAATCGCGCCGAAAATGTAGACATTACCGATCGATTTCAGAAAATTGATATTTTCGGACTTGAACATTATTTTAAACAAAATTTCAATATTTTTTAATTTTGATTAAATTTTGGATTTGGGGTTTTTGGACAATTCTGAACAACTTTCGTTAATAAAATTTTCCGATAAAAAGATGCCTAGCAGCGGAAAATCGAAAAAATAGGTAATTTCTTCGGCTCAGGGGTAGTGGTTGGAGGGTAGGTCGGAAAAATATTGTCACCATCGTGTTCTCTGCACTTGAAAACGGGGGAGAAAATATCTTGCGGTCCGGTCGCAGAACTTTTGGGCTTTTTGCCTTCTCTGATTTACCTCAAGGGACTATGACAAGTACAATACAATTCAGCCATTAAAGATGCTATCACACAACGAATTATAGAGAAAAATACTTTTAAATAAATGCGCGTGGGGACGGGCCCGTATTTCAAATGGAATGGTTTTCAGAATAAAATCAATTAAAAATATGTGTGGCGTAAATTCCAGAAAGCGGCAAATTATATTTTATGTTTATTACATCAATCAGGTTAGGTAATATATTATAGAATGTTAAAAATTAATATTAGACTAAACCGTTTATTTTGATTCTTAGAATAATGCAAATATTTATATTTTATAGATTTTTTTAAGTTGCTAAACATGCACTAAAAGCATGTCATTATTACTCAGAATTTACATATTTTCTTTGAAAACAAGAAATTGCGAATATATTTTAACATTTTGCAATAATAATCTAGAGGAAGCATTATTTACACTCTTTGCCGATTTACTGGACTTTTTATATAAATAATGTTATACATTCTATAGGACACTCTTCGCAGTTTTTTGTAAATGTTAGTTTTAGACATTTTTAATTTTATCATGAGAACTTAGTTGATGGAACACTCAGTATAAAATAAAGTAAAAAAACTACATCCAAAACATAAGTGGGTTTCTAACCTTGGGCCTTTGGGTTCCGAGTCAAAAACATAAGAACTACAGCACCACTTGGCACGTCAAAAAATGTAAATTTTTACGTTATAAGCGATGAGCTGAAATCTTATATCCACGGTTGGATATTATATTATGAAATGTATATTACCAAAATATTCAAATAGATATTAAAATCATTCAAAATATCGTTTTACAAAAACATAAACATAAAAAGCAATTTTTTTTTTTAAATTTTATTCAAACTAACACTAACTTACTGTCCAAATTTTCAATGCAATCAGACTTTTCTTTCTTAAGTTATCGTGCTTGCAAGAAACGTGACGGATGGACAGACGCATATTTTGAAAGTTGTTCAGAATTCATTCACTAACACAATGACACGAAAACTTTTTGTCTACTTCCACATTCAGAGAAAGTATAGTAACGCAATAGTATATTGTGTAACTAGGTGTGAAAGCGATACATTCCCGGACGACGATGCAATTGTTGGCCGAGGCGCTAGCCGAGGCCAACAAGCATCGAAGTCTGGGAATGTGCTTTCACACCGAAGTACACATACTATTTTTTCTGAAATCACAATAAATACTATTTTAAACGTATAAAAATAAAAAATATAAACATTTAAAAAAAAACTTCTGAAATCACAATCAATACTATCTTAAAAGCATAAAAATCAAAAACATTAACATATTAAAATACATATAAAAAACCGTACGGGAATGTTACTTCCCGGCCTAGGCCGGGAAGTAACATTCCCGTACAGCTTTGTTGATCGTTGCTTGGAAACGGATCTTTTCCGGTCTGTTTTCTGATAGTTTCCTAGCAACGGACTAAAATACTGGAATTGTGCATTTTTTGCTCTAAAATCGCGCCGAAAATGTAGACATTCCCGATCGATTTCAGAAAAAAAAATTTTTTGAAAATTATTATTGTTCAAACACGCACGATTACTCTGGCACCGTTTAAGATATTGATTTGAAATTTGGTACACGTATGTATTTTAACGAGATTTGGAACTAGATTATATTTTGATCTTATTCCGTTGAAGGGGTAAATAAGGGTAAATAGGTAAATAGCAAGTGGGAGTCCATAAAATTGGTATTTAGTATATATAAGAGAAGGTAAGACCTCAAAAAATTTTTTGGCATTATTATTAACTTTCCTTATGAATGCTTCCGAAACGTAATTTTGATAAAAATGAAAGTTTTCACTAAAAATTTGAATATTCCGAAAGTTCCTAAAGGAAACTTTCAAAGAATTTCGAAAACTTTCAAATATTCAAATATTTTATTGAAAACTTTTTTATCAAAATTTCGTTCCGGGAACTTTCAAGTGAAAAGTTTCCTTTACCCATCTCTGCAATCAGCAAAAGTAAGAAGGAATCACAAAAAAGTTAGTTACTCGTCATTTCTTATGACCGCAACGGAGAAACACTTTTATTTTTATGTACCTAATCTGTTATGATATACTTTATCATATGTCTAAAATACAAAGTGTTGCCTTGTTGCGCTCAAAAAGAATGAAGAAGAAATTATAAAAAATAGACTATTTTTAGTCGAAACTTTAAAAATTACCATCTTTGCGCATCCAAAGGAGCATAAATCATAATAAAATCTATTGTTGTTGGGTCCTTGTAGAACGAACGCCTAGAATAAGAAATGCTAATTACCATGTTCGTGGGATCTCTTCTCAAGAATTACTTCCACATCCAGTGGTATAGTAACGACAAAAAAATTTAAAAAAATTTTTATTGTTCAAATAGGCTTAGAATGTCATGAAACGTCGAGATTTTAAGTTTGAGCGAAAAAAAATGTCTGTCTGTCTGTAACTTTTTTTTGCGCGCACGTTTGCTCTGGAACCGTTTGAGATATTGACTTGAAATTTGGTACACGTATGTACTTTAACGAGATCTAGAACTAGATTAGTAGTACTGTTGTTTTTACTAGGCAATCAGGCCGGGATGGCCCATTTTGCTCTAGGGATCTACAGTTTAGCGTGGACTCCAAACCACGGTCCTCGACCACCAACTTTGACCCACCCTGGTCCCGTTACACCACCCTTCAAGGCGGCGCATTAGCCCGAGGTTCCCGGGTCTCCTGGACCAGCCACCGCCTTTCAAGGTGGTTCACTAGCCCTAGGATTGCCCCTATTGGCAGCCTACCGACTATTAGATGAGATCGTGGGTCACCCATCCAAGTGCCGGACGCGCACAGCGTTGCTGCACCTCGCTGATCGAGCGACGGAACTTAAACCGGTGATCGTACCTCATCCCCTAGAACTAGATTATATTTTCAGCTTGTTCCGTCGAAGGGTTGGGGGGTAAATTGGGGTAAATTTCGGGTAAATAGGTAAATCAAGCAGGTAAGAGCCCATAAAATTGGTATTTAGTATATACAAAAGAAGCTAAGGTCTCAAAAAAAATTTTGGCATTAGCCTCACCCATTACCACCCCCACCCCATCATTAAAGGGGATGAAAAAAAATGCGATTTAGTGTATGTACAAGAACCAGAAACCTCAAAATATTTTTTACTTCATCCACCCCCACTACCACCCCCACCCCACTACCGATGTGGGGTATCGTTTTATGGGTTTTTGGTGTAGAGGATTTCAAATATTATATTATTAAAGTTCCATAAACAATTATTTCCACATACAAAATGTTTTCGTTGTGAGTGACTTGGATAGAAAATCTGGATGCGGAAGTGGGGATTCCTTGGGCAGCGGTTTTTTTAGGGCTGGAAGAAGGCTTTCTGAACACCCGTCAATTTGGATTTTTTAGTTACATAATTATAATTGACTTCAAACTAAACTATATTTAAACGATGTTTGAAGTAACTAAAGATGGACACCTATAAAATAATGATTGACATATTTTTTACAAAAAACTGTTGGTAATCTCAGTAATAATTTTGAAAAACAGGTTCAAAAATATTCTCTGAACTCCTAATATCACTGACCCTTGTTGGCTCTCATTCATAAGTTGTTAAAAAACAACAATCGTTAATTTTTCAAGCTAGCTAGTATATTTTACCACTTTTGGTGCTGATAGTTATCCCGACTTCAGTTTTTTTTTTTGCCAGTACAAACACAACTTTCAGCTCTATTTAAATGTATCTCTAAATAGCAGAAAATTAAAATAAAATGGTAGAATACAGGGTGATTCACGTAGGCCATTCGTTTAGAAGTTTTTCAACTTGCAGTTGGATTACAAACTTGAAACTTGGTATGTAGTCATAATCGATCACGCCCGTTCTACCTAAAATATTTTCAGTCCTCCAGCTAAAAGCCGGTACCAACGTTCTTATTTTAAATGGAAACTTACAATTTGTTTTTACATGATTCGATTGGCCTTCCAATTCTGAGTTTAGACAACCCAAGTTATGTTAACTTATCTATTACAGGTTTTAATATATGTCAATTCTTTTGAACAAAATTGCCGCTGTAGTAGTTTACGAACGAATCTGTATCTCGCAAACCGTTCAAAATTATGGAAACCAAATTAATGAAGCGTTAGCTGAAAGTCTAGGGTAACACCTGATGTCCCATCTTGAACCATATGGGCGCAGGCGATTTTCAAATATCGCAATAAAAAAATCGTCAAAAAGTCGATTTTTTCAAATGGCACCTACTGTTTTTTTTTCACCATTCGAAAGAAAATTGAATTTTATTGTGAGTTATTTAAGCATTCCTTATACCTAACTTCACCCCCTATCGAGTTATTCAATAAAAATCAAGAAATACCTTATCTTGCCAAGATATTGCTTGGTTTTTCAAGTATGCCATGGAAACAAAAGACAATTCTAACAATTTACTTAAAAATATGTATGTATATCTTCAGTCGTTTTTGAGTGATTGGCATTTTTTGAAAGAAATATTATTTTTTTTCCTCAAGGGTAGTAGGCTTTGGAAATAATCGTTTCATTTGAATTTTTATTCAAAAATCGGTTTGCAATAACATATAGTAACAACAAAATAACAACAAATAAAGAGATTAACAAAATAATGTATTTCAATAGAAATGTTCAATGTATGCACCGTTTTCGCTGAGACACTCCTGAACAGACTGCGTTGCTCTCCGAATTTCGAAAGGTTCCAAACGATCAAAAGCTCCTATTCTCAAGTCTTCGCAATTTAAAATCGGATTTGTGTACAGTAATTCTTTGACCCGACCCCATAAATAAAAATCTAAAGGTGGGCCAAGTGCTCGGGTGAGCCAAAGTGTACCCCACCAACGATCTTCAAAGAGTTCCGTTAATTTGGCATTTACGGCTCTAGTCGAATGTAATGCAGCTCCATCCATACCAACGATTGATAAGTCGATTGAGCGGCATATCATCCAGGTAGTTTTCCACAACTTGTCTTAAGATTCTCAAATAACCCTCGCCATTCAAGTTTTCATCGTACATGAAACACCGCACCTCACTGTCCATTAACAGACAGAAAACATTAATACGAAATTGAATTTGATTTTCACCTCCATTACAATACGAGAATTCTCGTGAGCCCAAAAATGTCGATTTTTTTTTATTAAATACCTCTCGTAGACAAAATTTTGCTTCGTCTGTCCAAATGATTTTTTGTAAAAAATTACGATCATGAATCTTTATCAAAAATTCTTCGCAAAAGTTGATCCTGCGTACGTAATCCCCGGCATGTAGTTTTTGTAGCCTTATAAAATAGGGATGTAATTTATGACGACAAAGAGTTCTTTGCAACAAGGTATAAGAAATTCCCAAATCAGCAGATGCTGTTCTGATGGAAGCACGTGGATGTGCTTGAAAATATCCCAGGGGCGTTAATTTTAATATTTTCATTTCCTGTTATAGGTTTAATTCTCACTAGAGGCTTAACTACCTTCCCATAATAATAAAAAAAAAAAAATTAAGCCTAAGAAATTTACCTTTTGACATTTGCGGCAGATATGGATACTTGAAATTGAACGCGCGGCATGTTCTGTCAACTATTTTGTTATTTTTACCATAAATTACAAACAAATCAAAGAACATCATTCGGATAATGTTCCATGATGAAAATTGCACGAATTAATTGAAATAATAAGATAACACTGACACAATAGTGGCTAGGTGTGACATTTGGCATTTTTTCCAAAGCCTACTACAAAAAATGCCAATAACTCAAAAACAACTGAAGATATGCATACATATTTTTAAGTAAATTGTTAGAATAGTCTTTTGTTTCCATGGCGTATTTGAAAAACCAAGCAATATCTCGGCAAGATAAGGTATTTCTTGATTTCTATTGAATAACTCGATAGGGGTTAGGTTAGGTAGGCATAGGAAATGCTTAAGTAACTCACAATAAAATTCAATTTTCTTTCGAATGATGTCAAAAAAACAACAGTAGGTGCCATTTGAAAAAAATCGACTTTTTGGCGATTTTTTATTATTGCGATATTTGAAAATCGCCTGCGCCCATATCGTAGAAGATATGGATAAGACCACCGATGGAACATCAGGTGTTAGCCTGGACTTCCAGCTAACTGCTTCCTCAATTTGGTTTCATAATTTTGAACGGTTTGTGAGATACAAATTTGTTCATAAATTACTACAGCGGAAATTTTTTTCAAAAAATTGACATGTATCAAAACCTGTAACAGATGAGTTAACATAACTTGGGTTGTCTAAACTCAGAATTGGAAGGCCAATCGAATCATGTAAAAAAAATTATAGGTTTCCATTTAAAATAAGAAAGTTGGTACCGACTTTTGGCACACCCTGCATAGTTGGAGGATTGAAAATATATTAGGTAGAACGGGCATGATCGATTATGACTGCATACCAAGTTTCAAGTTTGTAATTTAACTGCAAGTTGAAAAACTTCTAATAAACTTCTATGTGAATCATCCTGTATAAGTAGGTATATTGAAATTTTTACAATGCCTAGAACTGAGTTTTTGGTGCGACTGATTGGTGAATTTCCTATTATTTGTTTCCAGTCCCTCTAAAAACTTTAATGCACGTCAATGGGTATGAATGAACTTCGGCAACTTATGTGAAATAAATGTCAACGGTTCCGAAAAGCTGGGTGACTAACATTTCCGATGAAACCAAATCCTAAAATGTTTTTCTTGTTGCAGTATGTGTCAACTATAAAATATGCATAAACATTTGAAACTGAAGAATGTAACATGCCACAGATGGAAATAGGCTCAAAAGGTCAAGATTTTATTACAAAGGTTGTCTTCATGTCGGCGCCGGTTAACTTATAGTTTAATTTGGAAATGTAATTTCGTAGGGCTATTTCACAATTTACATCGATTAACATTTTTTGGAGAGCGAGCGCAGATCCATCTTAACTACTCGTATCTCCATACCAAAAGTTAAGCAACGTTAGTCGCAGTTAGTACGCGGAAGAACCTTCCAGGGAAATATGACGCCCCATCATCTTGCTATATGCAGAAACTATGCACCATTAGTCGAGGATTGCGTAGTGAATATACCATCCTTCGAAGAAGATGTAAAGTCGGTTGGAGGTAGCTTCTCTACTGGCGCCTGTGATAAGCATTAGTCGAAATAGAATGACCGACGTTAAATAAATGACATTCATTCGCACATTTTTGAAAACTACAGAACATCGGCTTCTATATAGCTCAAGAAAGCCATAATTTTATCTACTGCACTAACGCACGACGCGAAACAGTCGACGCGTATTTTACTATCACTCAGCGTGTTAAAGCAGAAGTACCATGATAAAAATAGCATTCCAGCTTATACCAGGTGTCCGAAAAGTCTGGAAACGGTCGAATAACTTGAGAAATACACACACGGATCGAAAAATAAAAAAAAACATTTTTCATTGTGGAATAAAAAAAAATTGTTTCAATTAAAATCTACACGTAAAATTCAAACTAACAATAAAAAAATGGGGTTGAAATTTGACAGATTTCTCCCCCACCCCGCCCATCAATTTTAAGGGCTGGCCAATTTTTGTTTCAGATTCCCCATTGCTCATCAATTTTGAAACTTGTACAAAATTTTTTTTTTCAGGTTTCTCCCCCCCTCCTCATCAATTTTGAAATTTAACTTTTTTTCCATGTTGTCCCGCATTAGCAAGATTCAAATATGGGAAACATGGATGTTTAAGAAAATCAATGTTTTATCCGATATTTTTGACACATCGACGTTTTGATTTCGACGTATCAAATGATGTCAACATTGATGTTTCAGGAACATTGCGCATCTCTAACGTAGAGTAGACGATCAAAGTCGCCGATGCGGCCTCCATTCGCCCTACCAGGCTAGTCCTAAGACAACAACTTGAAAATCAATTCGATAGCTCCATCTACCGTTATTGACCGTAAATAGTTTTGAAAGCCTCGATTGTGATGAACATCAGACAATTATCAGTATGTGAGACAATTGAGCAAATTATTAAAATAATAGCACCAGTCATCAATAGTATATAGTATGTCATTAAGTTATATAATTTCTGATGATGGTATTGATAAAATTAGACTTAGATTACTATTATTGTACAGCGAAAATAAATAAGTTAGGACTCATAGTGGAGTTGGTCAATTCGAATTTACTTAAGAATCGTTCAGATTGTGATACTAACCCGAAATTGGATAAGCATAGACAGTTTTTTGAGACGAACAAAATGAGTTATGGTGCCACTCAGAAAAAAAATTGGTTCGGCCGTTAGAACCTCAAAATCATCATCGAAAAATCAGTACTTCAACATTATCTCGAAAACGGCGAATTGTAACATTCTTGTGAATATACAAATTAAAGTAAACAAAATTTTTAACAAAAATCGTGTAATGAGTTTTTTTTAGTTTTCTCAGTGGCGGGGAAATTAATATTTAAGTATATATGTAACATAATTCTATTTCTAATAAAAAGTACCTAATTAATTTTTTTTGTAAGCATTATTTTAACTAAATATTTCCACTCTAGTGATTTTTTATACAATCGCAAAGAAACGAATGCCTAAAAGTTAAAATCTTGTGTTACTTAATAACATTTATAGGACATGAGTTTCAAACTCTAAGTGTGCAGCACGATTTTTTGCCAATCATGCATCCATAAAAATGTAAATCCGGTTAGTTTCTCTCTGTTTTTCCAGCATCACACCACAGATATAGGGGTAGTATCTCGCAACCCCGTAGGGGTGGTTTTCAAGCACATCGTCGAACATAGTCTAGTTTCTTCTCCCTTCCACACAACGCAGTGTTTCGATTTTTTTATAGAAGTCACTGTAACTTTATATAGTCAAATCTTACATAAGGAGTAGTTTTCACACCCTCTGAGGTTGACAGTGCAGGAAGTTGATGGTACGTAAGTTTCTGGTTCTATTTTAGAGTACTACGCAATTTCAGTCAATCATAGCATCCATAAAAATAGAAATCCTGTTGGATTTTACGTTTTTTCTTGTTTTTCTCATGTCCTTTGACGTAGACGATCAAAGTCGCCGATGCGGCCTCCATTCGCCCTACCAGGCTAGTCCTAAGACAACAACTTGAAAATCAATTCGATAGCTCCATCTACCGTTATTGACCGTAAATAGTTTTGAAAGCCTCGATTGTGATGAACATCAGACAATTATCAGTATGTGAGACAATTGAGCAAATTATTAAAATAATAGCACCAGTCATCAATAGTATATAGTATGTCATTAAGTTATATAATTTCTGATGATGGTATTGATAAAATTAGACTTAGATTACTATTATTGTACAGCGAAAATAAATAAGTTAGGACTCATAGTGGAGTTGGTCAATTCGAATTTACTTAAGAATCGTTCAGATTGTGATACTAACCCGAAATTGGATAAGCATAGACAGTTTTTTGAGACGAACAAAATGAGTTATGGTGCCACTCAGAAAAAAAATTGGTTCGGCCGTTAGAACCTCAAAATCATCATCGAAAAATCAGTACTTCAACATTATCTCGAAAACGGCGAATTGTAACATTCTTGTGAATATACAAATTAAAGTAAACAAAATTTTTAACAAAAATCGTGTAATGAGTTTTTTTTAGTTTTCTCAGTGGCGGGGAAATTAATATTTAAGTATATATGTAACATAATTCTATTTCTAATAAAAAGTACCTAATTAATTTTTTTTGTAAGCATTATTTTAACTAAATATTTCCACTCTAGTGATTTTTTATACAATCGCAAAGAAACGAATGCCTAAAAGTTAAAATCTTGTGTTACTTAATAACATTTATAGGACATGAGTTTCAAACTCTAAGTGTGCAGCACGATTTTTTGCCAATCATGCATCCATAAAAATGTAAATCCGGTTAGTTTCTCTCTGTTTTTCCAGCATCACACCACAGATATAGGGGTAGTATCTCGCAACCCCGTAGGGGTGGTTTTCAAGCACATCGTCGAACATAGTCTAGTTTCTTCTCCCTTCCACACAACGCAGTGTTTCGATTTTTTATAGAAGTCACTGTAACTTTATATAGTCAAATCTTACATAAGGAGTAGTTTTCACACCCTCTGAGGTTGACAGTGCAGGAAGTTGATGGTACGTAAGTTTCTGGTTCTATTTTAGAGTACTACGCAATTTCAGTCAATCATAGCATCCATAAAAATAGAAATCCTGTTGGATTTTACGTTTTTTCTTATTTTTCTCATGTCCTTTGAACTTGAGGTGGTTGTTCTCAACCCTACAAGGGCAGTTTATGAAGATTACGTCGGACCTGATGTAGTTTCTTAACATTTTAATAAAACTTAGACATTTCGAGCTTTTTCAGCAGTCATTGCTGTTTTGGATCGATTTTTTTATATATGGGGGCTAGTATTCGCCCCTCCCTGGGGTGTGTTTCATATCTATTGTATGTACGCTGCTGTTTAACCTTAATTTGTATAATTCGATTGATTAAGAAGTAACAACTATTCTCGTAGCTTAATCTTCTTTTTATCCCATTTCAGGGGTGTTTTTTGGCTCTAGCTAATGATTTTGGAGGTGTACGATTTTTTTTGACCCCGGATTCGGATTCAGCGACCGAAAATACATAGGTCTGGTTCGCTGCTTTGAGCTTTTTTTTTTTGTGGGGCTGTGTTATTATTATATTAATATTATTATTATTGTTAGTAATGTATTATTCTTATGTATGATATTACTCATAACAATAATACTGTCGGTAACGTACTAAACGATCTGCGCGACATCATATTAAATAATGCTTGACAGTCGTAACGCTGATCATTTGACCTAATTGTAGGAAAACCGTTTGGTCTATGACAAAAAAGTATAAGTGTTATTTTGTAGTGAATTTTGTGTTCTTCAATTCCACTTAGGAGTTTTTTTGTCATGATAATCCCAAAAAAACTGTCCGCAAACTTATTTTTTTCAAGATGGCCGCCGAAAAAAAATTTTTCCACATTTTGTTTGCCATGAAAAACTTTACCTCTATGCCAAATTTCATGTTAGTATCACAAAGTGAACGACTGTTATGCTTAGCAACTCCACTATCAGAATTTCACAAGTTTGTTAGCAAACGTTTACATAATCGCAACACAATTTGTATAAGCCCATTAAACAGTTCTTCCAAACTAATTGCAAATAGAATTATGACAAAATGTACTATTAATTAACAATGAATTAAGCTTAAGTTGTAAAATAATTTAGAGAAACTGGTATTATATGACATCTCTTTGAGTATCATCATGTATGGACTCAAGATAGGTTACACAGAATAAATTTGTTGCAATTAAATGCCCCTTCAAAAATCCATATTGGTGAGGAGAGATTATGTTAATTGCAATTCTGTCATGAAGTAGAATTCCCAAAAGTTATAAATTACAGAAATTGGTCTAAAATTCTGAGGTTCTTGAAGTACCAATTGGACAATACATTGTTGCGTTATTACAGACTATTATTCGATACTGTAGTATTTGATCCCAATTTACTTTATAAAAATATTCCTCACGACCGCACCTCTAACCTATATTTTATTTTCAGCTGGCTTTGATCCCATGTAATCGTGATTCCTGTGGATTATTACGAAGAATTGATTGTCGGTGTTTCTTTGTTGCGCTGAAATTGACTGACAGAGATGATCACGGTTGGAATAACCAGGGCCGAACTTTTAGTGCTTTTCTTAAAACAATGGAATAATATTATACTTATCATATAAGGATGGATAACCAAAAATTTATAAAACACGTTTCTAGAAGATAAATAATTTAGACGAAAAAAAATATTAAGTGATAAGTATTCGAGCCCTGGCATTACTGACGTTTCTTCTTCTAATTCACAACGTTTTGTGATCCATAACACAGGCCCACAAAAAAAGTGGTCTGTGCTGGGGTACCTACTGACCATACCTATCCCTTGTATTTTGAGCCGCTGAACACGAATCTGACCTTAGTTTTTCCCCAGCACGTCAGGTTTTTTTAACACTAAAAAAAGTCTGTTGGATCGCAATATTGCTTACCCAGCTCATTTAAATCAGACTCCAAAAGTGATTCAACTTTAAAACTTTAATCTAATAACATTGTAGTACTTTAGTATTGACTACATAACTCAAAGGAAAACCCCATAACTCACTAACCTCATATTCCCCTCAACCCCATAACCCATGGAATCCGATGAAAACAGTGGGGAATCTTGATCGGGGAGTTAATGAGATTGTGACCTCGGATCCTTGTGCTTGAGTATCATATACTTCCACAACCTCATGATCTCATAACTTCAGCATCTCATAACCCCGTAACCTTTTAACTTTGAAGATCCAACGGAAAAAATGAAGAGAATGTAACTTTGGAAGGGTGTATCTTTTCAGGTCATTTCTGTTTAGGTGATTTAATTTCATATTTTGCTTTTGCGAACTCTTTCATCTTCGAACGACCTACGTAACGGATTTATTTCTTTTACGCTTCTCGCACTACATC
This sequence comes from Rutpela maculata, assembly GCA_936432065.2. NCBI lineage: Eukaryota > Metazoa > Arthropoda > Insecta > Coleoptera > Cerambycidae > Rutpela > Rutpela maculata. The sequence continues at coordinate 63,366,237 of OW386290.2, forward strand.
ACATGTTCCCCCTTCAACATTCAACAAAACTTTGCCATCATATGCTCATCCCACCTATCGTAAGATAAAAGAATTGCAAAAGCAAGAGATCAAACAATCTCCTAAACAGAAATCACCTTCCAAAGTTACATTCTCATTGAATCCTCAATTAAGATTCCCTAATTTGTTTTTATTGAATACCCAGAATCACGGGGACATAGCGCTAAAAATGTTGCAGTTCAAGAGCTGAGGGATCAGGGGCTACTCGGCTTCAAGATTCCGAGAACACAATCTCATGAATTCCCCTGTTCAGATTCTTCATATTCTTCTATTATATTCCCAGAGTTACACAGTTATGGGTTCACTGGGTTATGTAGTAGAAGGAGCTGCTGGAGCGCTACAGGCTTACTTGGTAACAAGGTAACAAGGTTCTGAGGGCACAATCTAATTGATTCCCCAATCGAGAGCCTCCTATTTTTTTCATTGAATCCTCAAAGTTATGGGGTTATGAAGATAAAGGGATTACCGTTGAAGAGCTCTGGCACTATAAGTTGCTTGATTCCAAGATTCTAATGTCACAATGACACGAATTACCCTACTTAGAATCTTATTTTTTTCCGTTGGATCTTCAGAGTTGAGGGGTTCCGAGGATACGGGATGCGATACTATTTTCATCGGATTCCCAGGGATATGGAAATCCGATGAAAATATGGGGGATTATGAGGTCAATACTGAAGCATCACAATATTATTAGGGTGAAGTTTTAAAATTGAATCACTTTTGGAGTGAGTAAGAAATATTACGATCCACTTTTTTGGTGTTAAAAGAAAACCTAACGCGCTGGGGAAAAACTAAGATCAGATTCGTGCTCAGCGGCTCAAAACACAAGGTATGGGTCAGTACCCCAGCACAGACCACTTTTTTGTGGGGCAGTGTAATTATTCTAGTTGGCCTCCGCTTACTGCAACATACCTTCTGTCGTGGCCTCACTAAAGCTATTTATCGTCAGCTTCTTAGTGACACCAGCTCCACGTTTTGGAGACGTCATCTTCGTCTCTTTCCATTTGGTTTTCCCTAAACCACCAACGGTTTTATATAATTTTTTATCTGGTAGATATGGTCGAAAAATGAGAGGATTCGGTAGAATACGGTGTTGAACAGTCGCTTTTGGGGATGTATTTCTTGGAGGACTGAGGTATTAATGCGATGGACTGTCCAGGAAATTTGTAGCAATAACGTCTCCAAATCCACATTTTAAAAGTATCAGTGCGCCATCCGTATTCTTCCTTAACGATCCATGTCTCACAGGAGAAAAAAAAGACGGACACATCTAGGGCCCTAACAAGTCTGATACATTTGTGCAATTTGTGATATTTCTGTTATGCCAAATTTACAGTGGAAGTATAAGCAAAAGAAATTTTGAAAATTTTTATTGTTCAAATAGGCTTATAATGCCATGAAACGACGAGATTTTAAGTTTGAGAGAAAAAATTATGTCTGCCAGTCTGACTGTTTTGTACACCCGATTACTCTGGAACCGTTTAAGATATTGACTTAAAAGGACCCCGCACAAAAGTACAGGAAAAGGCCGTTCAGTCAAAATTTTTGAAATTTTGGGAATAAGTTCTCCTGGTTATACTGGACAAAAGTTCTCATAGGCATAATGCTCAAAATTCAATAGGTCGGCCGCCAGTGGCTTTTGAAGTCTAAAAATATAAAGTTCTTATATAGTCCCTTGAGGTGAAGCATTGACCCCAAAAGTTGCGGTGATTGATCACCGCAGGACATGTACCCCCTCATTTTCGAGGGCGGGGAACACGATGGTGACAATATTTTGCGACCTTCACTCCTGGAAATACCATCCTCTTTTCCGATTTTCCGGTGCTGAGCTTGCGGGGGTTTGTCGGATAGGATTTTTCTCGTCTGTTCAAATAAATTAAGTAAACGAGTGACTCAACCAACCCGGGGATTCAAGCTGCCTTTACACGAACTGAACTTTTTCTTCAGTGATTTGTAGGGAATTGATTGAGACGGGTCATTGGTATATATAGATATGGAGAGTTTGTGGAATTAGTATTCATAGTGTTGGGAGAAGTTCCTCTGCGAGATATATCCTTTCGTGCTCCAGGAGCGATGCATCATGTTCGATAGATTTAAAAAGCCATTTATACTTTAAAGATTACTTTGTTTTGGGATGAATTCCATTTAAGGGCTTCAGAACGAAAAAATATTTCAGATATTTTCATTTTTATTATTAAATTTTACTTAGAAGTTTGGTTCTTAGCACCACTGGCAACTTTAGCTTCATACCAAGATTTGTATTTTTTAAAAAAACTTCAAGAATATAAATTTGCGGATCTGAGCTTGTCGCGACAGTGAACAAATTTTATGGTACTTTGCTGCAGACAGTTGCTTTATCTTTTTTGACTCAAATTGTCGCAAGAAACAAAAATTAAAGTGATGGAAGCTTTGACGAGGCCATTTAGTGAAGATGAAGACAGCAGTAACAATACAAAGCGGTTTCAGCTGAGTTTTGATGTAACAACATTTTTAATAGATATAGGAACCAAGAAGATTTTGTTTCTGTGACAACTAGCATTTAGATCAACAATTTCTGGAAGTAGACTTTCTCTATGGAGTACAAACAAAAGTTATTTGAAAAAAAAACCTGAAAGTCATCAATGATGTGGCGGAACGGGGTGTTCAATTATTCAGCGATTATAATAATTTATTAACAAAAAACGACGAGAGAAAACAGTATGTGCTCCGTATGTAAGGAATTGATGTTTTTCTTTCAATGAAATATATGGCATTCGGTGTTAGTTTGTTATTTTTTGTAAAATATGTCGCAAGGAATTAATAAAAAAAACTCGAATCACTGAATTAAACCAAATCCATAAGAATACTATTATTGTATTCGCAAAAAAATCTAAATTTGAAAAATAAGATTATTATAAAAGATATCCGAGGGAAAGGATATGAATGAAAATAGAAAAGAATGTTAAGTGATCCAGTTAATGAGTAACATTGTTTTTAATACAAAGACGTGTATATCATCGGAATCAACAGTATTTCTTATTTTTCATTTTTAAATTTGATAAATTGAAACGGCTGCGAAATAGGGCAGAATTAATAATGCTATTTTTATTGGATTGGTTTCTCAACCATAATTATTAGTTTTAACGGGCAAAGCTAAATTTAACAAACACGTAGATAATGCAAAATTAAGAAAAATATATAGAACCTTTAAAATTTTTTACGAGGATTAAAAATATCTCTTTCACGAAAAAAATCAAATTTGACATAAACATAGATGATTTAAAAATAAAGGAAAAATCAAAACCCATGATATTTAACTAGGGCGGGGATGAGATATAGGGGTTGAAAAAACCTTTCTTTCGTGGAAATTGTCAAGTTATTTAGTTAAGACTTTTATAAATTCCCATAGCATTACGCGCACCAAGGACTTGTAAGTTGTAGCGCAGACAGACAAACAGATAGACAGACAGGCAGATAAAAAATTCTTGTAATAACCATACGACTTAAAATATTGATATTCGTGCGAATAACTTCCAAGATTTCCATTGTTCCTTCATATCTTTTTAGGTTTTAATTTTAATATTGAAAACGTAAATTCGATTGCCGATCATATTGGAAAAAATATAACATGATTTATTATTGAGGTATAGCTGTGAGAAATGCAATCCAAAGCATGAATAATTGAGGCACATTGTAAATCAGGAAGGATCATCAATTGTCCTCCGATGAATTATGTAGTTCACTACAAGACCAACCCATTAGAATTGAACATATTTCCAGATCCATATACATATAACATAGATATTGCATAATGCTACAGGATTCAGCTAAGTGTATTTCGGCCTTGCTGATATTCCTTGTTAAATATTTAGTAAGTGAATTGTCACCAAGTACACCTAGGGTTGGAGACTGCCGGGCATGTTGCGACAAACCGTGTCATTTAATACCATGTGAAATTTAACCAATGCAACAATACTGACAATGTGGATTAGCTCGTGTATATTACAATATGCATTGGAAGCTCCCTCAGAATTTCCATTCTATTTAATTCACATACTGTGGTTAATACACAAACTTGACGGAACTCAGGTTCAATAATGTACGCACAAAAGTACAGAACCACGTTAAAATATGATTAGTTGATTTAAGTTTGATTAAAATTGTCATGCTCAAGACAGAGAGAGAGAGGTTCAAGGGGGAAAATATTTATTATTCTTGAAAGTAATTTCTTTCTCAGTGTGCAACAGAGCTACTTCCTGATAGTACAGTGAATGAAGGTAAAAATCAACTATTACCTCCGATTTCGGTGAACCTCCATCGATTTGCATGAAAATTTGGGATTGAGTATATTTTACCCCCAACTTCAAAAGTGACATATGCTCGACTTGCGCTTTTTGCATTTTAGGGGTGAAATCCACCCCTTTAAAAATGGGAAAAAATGCAGATTTAAGCATTCTGGCATAAGTAATCTCGTTTAATTAGATAAAATAAATATTTTTCAACACTTATATGCATGATTTATGATTTTAATTAATTTTTCAACCCTTTTAGCAATCGAAAATCATAAAAAAATCATTTTCTGTATTTCTGAAATATGAAATCGCATATTGACATTACTCAAACGGTTTGTTTAATGTTTATGATATAATTTTTGGTTGACTGTGAAATTTCAACCCTTAAAAACCACCCCCTTAATGCAGAATCATTGAAAAAATTGGTTTCAAGAAACTTTAATCATTTGAATAATACATTACTGAATTGAAATCTCATTTACTGAGTATTAAAGAATTATTTATTTATTGCGAAATTTTCCACCCTTAAAAACTACCACTTGTCATAAAAATAATAGAAATTTTTTTTTATCAGCTTTTCATTTTTCACAAAATTAATAACACAAATTAAATAATTTTTAAGTGCTAACCACTAATAAAGAGTACCACGTGTATTTTACTCCGCTTTTGGAAATATACTGAAATATTCAATAGACACCAGCATACTAGAAAGCCCCACTATGTTTTCGAGCAGATGTTCAGAATTCCTTTCACTTTTTCTATCTTCAAAAGAAACATACACACACTCACACATGTATATTTTGTGAGCATGTACCCATCGACACGTCTACTTCTTACTATCTATCTTTTTTCCTATATATGCATACAAAATCTCTGCTCAAAAAATTTTTCCAAAAAAATGTTATTGGTTTTTTTACAATAACTCCGTTAATTTTTTTGATATCAGGTTCATCCAAAAACCATTTGAAAGGTAATTTCAAGGGCTATAAGATCGTATTAAATTTAATCTTTTAAAACCCTTATTTTTTTAAAGATAAAAGGTTAAAGGGCCCCGATTACATGGTTCTCGCAGTAAAATTTAGGCTTTAAACGTTTCTATCTCGGTTATTTTTTATCCTACAAAAATAAAAAAAAACTAAAATCTTTGTTAAAAAAAAAAACTCAAATTTCGTTCTCTATTATTTTTTACATATATCGAGTATTTTTGAAGTTATTATAAAAAAAAAATGAAATTTACGAAAATTTGAAAAATTCTGATTTTTTTAAATCATATTTTTTTTCAAAAATATGCATTCTAAACCGGTCAAAATTTTTAAAGTCATTACTTATGCTAAAATAAAGAAAGTCTTATAAGGATTACTATAAATTTTAATTTTTGTGGAAATGGCGTAGGTTTTATTTTTCACTTTTTCCTAAAAAATTCGAAAGCATCCTCTTATTTTCATCATAACTTGCTTAATTTTGATGCTATCAACTTCTTCTATAAGTATTGATTTATTTTAATAACTTTATATAACAAATTTTGCTTAGAATTGGCTCCTCTATCGATTCCTGGGGTTATTTTTCATAAGATAATTTCCACCCCCGAGAAGGGGTGGCATCCACCCCCAGGGTAAAAGCGCAAGTTGGCACTATGTCACTTTTGTTTCTTGAGGTATCCTCTAACTACTCACAAATTTTCATGAAAATCGATGGAGGTTCAACGAAATCGGAGGTGAAAACCTTCAGTGACTGTACTATGAATATTTCTCGATTTAAAGCAAATATCACATTGAGTAAAAACAAAAAATACTATGATCCACCCCTTCTCATCCAGCTCCACGTAATTCAACAATGTGCCTGATGCCTCTACATGGTTTTGAAAGGTACAATAAGGAAAATAAAAATAACAACAAAAACGCATTTACTAACTCATAAGATACTGCAGTACCTAGAGGTAAAAAATCTAAATCTGTATGTAGGAATAATCCCATATGTGTAATGATAATTTCTCTTTATGCGAAATGCGAGACGTTGTATGTATTTATGCACAAGAACGTTACAATGCACAAATCACAATCATTCTAAGAGCTGGCCACGAAATTTCGATATGACTGGGGTCATGAAAAGTTTCCGTAGCAATACGTCGCACAGTGGGACGAAACCCTACTGTGCCACCCAAATCACTCTACAGGTCGTTCAGTTAAAGTTATCAGAAAGTTCTTTTTTTTATGTTCGTTTTGAAATTCTCTATCAATCTGTTGAGCCGAATTTTTGATTTTTGCCCATAATTTTTTATAATTTTGACCTAAAATTGAATTTTTACTAAAAAATATCGTATTTTTCAATTAAAATCAGTCTACAGGTCATAAATATATAAAGATTCGCACAATTTTAGTTTTAAATCATTACTTTACAAATACATAATCGATCTGCCAAAGTAGGTTTTTCATTTCCTTTCTTTTATTTTTGACAGCTGTCAAAATCGCTGTCAAATTTAAAAATGTAAACGTGAGTCTCGTAATTTTGAAAATATTGTGAGTTTTCACAGAAGAAGAGATATAAAGTGTTTTAAAACTTTCTAGTTTCATAATTGATATTGAAATAAAGTTTTCACCTTTGGGAGCTGTCTAAATTTCTGTCAACTTAATGAAAACACCATTTTCAAGAACACAAGTCTACAAAAAAAAAGGACTTGCCCTAAGGTTCTCGTCTAACTTTTCTGAAGTATTTTGACACGCTGAAGGCAATTTTGGACAAAAAAATTCTATTGCGTCTTTAATCTTTCTTTAGACTTTACGTCTTTACTCTCCTAAACAAAAGTCTTGTCCTAATAAGACTCTGATCTAACTTTTCTGAAGTATTTTGACGGGCTGAAGCTAATTTTTAAACAATAAAAAATTTCTATCGTGTCAGTTTTCCTGTACCATCCCTTTCATCCCCTAAAAAGGGCAAAACAAAGGTCTTGTCCTAAGATTCTCATTTAGCTTTTCTGAAGTATTTTGATGCGCTGAAGCCAATTTTGGATGCAATTTTTTTTTCTGTCAGGTCAGTTTCCCCTCTACCACACCACCCCTTCTATCCCCTAAAAAAGAACAAAAAAAATGTTATCCAAAGGTTCTGACCTAACTTTTTTTAAGTATTTTGAAGCGTTGAAACCATTTTGCACAAAAGAAACAGGGGACAAAAGGGGGTAGTATAGGAAAACTGATCTGACAGAAAGAATTTTTGTATGCAAAATTGGCTTCAGCGCGTCCAAATACTTCAGAAAAGTTAGATGAGAATCTTAGGACAAGACCTTTCTTTTGCCCTTTTTAGGGGATAGAAAGAACTGGGAGGAAAAATGAGAATAGAATTTTTTTTTGTTCAAAAATTAGCTTCAGCGCGTCAAAATACCTTACAAAAGTTAGGACAAGACCTTTTTTTTTAGGGTATAAAATGGATGGTAGACAAAAACTGACCCAATAGATTTTTTTTGTCCAAAATTGGCTTCAGCAAGCCAAAATACTTCAGGAAAGTTAGATGAGAACCTGAGGACAAGACCTTTTTTTTTTTTCTTTTTTTTGTAGATTTGTGTTATTAAAAATGGTATTTTCATTAAGTTGACAGAAATATAGATGGCTGCCAAAAGTGAAAACTTTATTTCAATATCAATTATGAAACTAGAAAGTTTTAAAACACTTTATCTCTTCTTCTGTGAAACTCACAACATTTTCAAAATTACAAAACACACGTGTAAATTTTGAAACTTGACAGCGATCTTGGCAGTTGTCAAGAATAAAAAAAGGAAACGAAAAATCTACTTTAGCAGATCGATTATTTTAATCGATCCCAGCGTCCTTACCGATAAGGATTTGAGTTATGAGGATGGCGGAGGTCTGATAAATAATTTGCCAGGCTTTCAACTTTTTGTCCAAGCCGTTCAATCGCTAGGGAATCAATGAATTAGTAATGTCGCTGAAGATTTTACAAAAGGTTGTATTGAATATGTTCAAGAAGAAGACAATGGGCAAGAAGATGCTGAAGAAGAAGACATTGAACAAGCAGAAGTTGAAGAATCCGATCTACCAATTTCTACGAAAATTTCTAATTTTACATAAACCGAAATTACTAAAAAATAAATAAATCTTTTTTTAATGAAACCTGGTGAAACTATAGGTCTTGTAGATGTTAACTATTATGGATAAATACAAATAAAAATATTTATTACTTTCCCTAGAACACGAGATTTTTGGAGCTTCACAAAGAACTGCCATTTGGTCACACCATGACTTTTTTTTTCTTAAGTTGTAGCTCTTTGAATGTGCTCTACAATGGTGATAAAATCATTTTTTATATTATTTTAAAGTTGAATTTCGTGCATTTTGTAAAATGCATTTTTTTGTAATGCATTTTCTTTTATCGAAAAAATGTGTCCAGTCAAATACTTTTATTATATGTTAAAGGCCCCCCTCCAAACAATCATTGAAATCGTATTTTTGATGTTTAGTTTTATTTGACTAATAGCTTTCAGCTGATTATACGTTCCCAATGCAACATAGCGTATATAAACATTATTCACATGGATCCACATGTAAGTACATTATTTATTCCCTCACACTAAGCTTTTCTCAATGTCACCAAAACTACATATCCATTGCGTCAACCATAAAATTTTAATTTTAATGTCAAGGATGGTGGTCGATTTACAAATGTTAAGTACAGGTTGATTATATTATTTATTTTGACATAATGCATATTATTTATTACTTAGCAAAATGCATTTGTATTAAGTACCTACTTTAAAAATAAAGGGACATATTATCACTATGGCTTAGCAGGGTTATTGAATTGTCTATTCCATTGTCTTAATAGCCATCATTAAATGATCGTTGCACAATATACTATTAACCGATTGGATGAATTATTGTAAATACCTAAATAAATAAATAAATATATATTTTGTAATTTTCTTGTTATTTGTTTCTGCTCTTTCTTAGATAGATACATTGTAGAAAAATAAGTTTAAAGTTTATACAGATTCAGCAAATGTAGTTCTATATATTTTGAGATAAAGAAGCACAAGAAAGAAAACTGAGAAATTAGGAAAAGAAAGACAAGACGGATGTAGTGCTCCCAAGACGTTCCACACTTTGTAAAATCTTATGGAGCATTTACACATTCACGCTCGTGTTTCGCCTCGTAACCCGGCGATATTCGCGAGTGGCATTCGCACGTTCGTCCCCACAACGAGAATGACCGTTTTCACATTCGTCCAGTGTTCACTTTACTAAGTCGAGGTGAAGCTAGAGTGAAATTACTTAGAGAAGATAACATCCGCACAAACCTATATCGCTAGCGAGTGCTGATTGTCTAGGTCGTGTTCGGTATTTATTATATCTATAGTGAATATTCAACCGTTTCTATGAATAAAACAGATGAAATGAAATTTATTTTAATTGCGACTGTCTAATATTATTAATAAACGAAAATAGTAAACTTAATAGTTTTAGTATGTTATCTTCTCTAAGTAATTTCACTCTACCAGTCTACAAGCCTTTGACTCGTCCCCAAAAACCGATTCCGGCGCTAGCGCTACGAGCGGCAAGGCAAGGAACGAGGCAAATGACGAGTTAACCGACTACACATTTGCCCCGTCCCGCACATTTACATTTACATATTCGTGCGAATGTGTAAATAGTCCAGTCGATTTATACATCCCACCTTGCAAATGGTCATGTAGTTCTACTTTTACTTCCACGTCCAGTGGAAGTATAGTAACGATAAAAAAATTTTTAAAAATTTTTATTGTCCAAATAGGCTTAAAATGTCATGAAACGTCGAGATTTTAAGTATGAGCGAAAAAAAAATTTCTGTCTGTCGGTCGGTCTGTCTGTCTGTAACTTTTTTTTGTGCGCACGTTTACTCTGGAACCGTTTAAGATATTGACTTGAAATTTGGTACACATATGTACTTTAACGAGATCTAGAACTAGATTATATTTTCATCTTGTTCCATCGAAGGGTTGTGGGGTAAATTGGGGTAAATTTGGGGTAAATGGGTAAATCAAGCAGGTAAGAGTTCATGAAATTGGTATTTAGTATATACAAGAGAAGCAAAGGTCTCAAAAAAATTTTTGGCATTAGCCACCCCCATTACCACCCCCACCTCGTTATTAAAGGGGATGAAAAAAAATTGTGATTTAGTATATGTACAGGAACCAGAAACCTCAAAATATTTTTTTACTTCATCCACCCCCCACTACCACCCCCACACTACCACCCCCACACTACCACCCCCACTACCACCCCCCTACCACCACCCCCACCCCACTACCGATGTGGGGTATCGTTTTATGGGTTTTTGGGGTAGAGGATTTCAAATATTATATTATTAAAGTTCCATAAACAATTATTTTCACATACAAAGTTTTTTCGTTGTGAGTGACTTGGATAGAGAATCTGGATGTGGAAGTAGTGATTCCTTGGGCAGCGGTTTTTTAATATGTTGTTACGACTTATAGCCAATAGTAAGAAACCAATTTTGCAGCTTTAAAAGACTCGTGCTAACTGCGCAATGCCCAAAAAAATAGCGAAATTTTTGCATTTGTTTCGGTTTTTGCTCAATACCTATCTCCAAAAGAATGCGTTGTACAGAAAAGGTTAATATTTCTTTTTTAAGGTAGATTAAATTTTCTGCAATTTAAGCCCAAACCGAGTTCCGTACGTCCTGAACTTTCCGAGATACAGCTCTTCAAAAATTGGCAATTGTCTCCAAAATGTGAAATAATTTTGTGTTGATTATGTATCTTAGATGATATAAATAAATAAATATCGTTAAATATCGTTAAAAGTACTCATCCCACGAGGACAGTTCTAGGTAATGAATTTATTTGAGCTCAGACAATTGGTTGCCATCTTAATGAAAGGCTGGTAGCGGAGGCTATTCATAGTGTCCTTCTTTATATCACCCCCGTAAAGCATTTTTCCACAGCTTTGGCTATGGCTATTGACTAGTATCTGGCTGCAGGAAAACTGCAGCCAGTTCCATGAGGTGGGGATTTTTCTGGAGGACGCCGACCAACTTTGTTTCCCTAGAAGAAAGGGGCAGAGGTGGTGTCGCACCCACCGAAGGCATGCAGAAAAAGAACAGTTCCTTGCGGGTATCGTGTGTCTACGTGAGTGTAAGATGAGCTTGAGAAATAGACATACCCAATTTCATGTTTGTCACTTTTCTGGAGCTGAGCCCAAACCATTGAGGAGAACCAGGAGGTCCACGTCTTCTTCAATAACGATAACTGCAACGCTCTGTTGCTCAAATGCATAGCGAAGTAGTGCGATGAGGCGTTTCTTGACCAATAGTTTTTCCTGAGGTACTTCGATAATGGTGCACTCCTCAAAAAGTATATATAAATTTGCTTATATCTTATTTTTAGTATAAAACTGATGTTTGTTGTGCTCAAAACTGTTTATATCGATTTATCCCAAAATGCATTTTATCCGAAATCTTGGCTTTATGCTATTTTCGAGGAAATTATTGGGCCTATAGGCGTCCTCCTGAGCTCAAATTAAAGCAAAATAAATACTACAAATTCATTACCTGTAACTTTCCTCGTGGGATGAATACTTTTCCAGATATTTGGCAAGATACTTAACCAATACGAAATGTTTTCACTTTTTGGAGACAACTGACAATTTTTGAGGAGCTGTATCTCGGAAAGTTCTGGACGTACGGAACTTGGTTTGGGCTTAAATTGGAGCAAATTTAATCTACTTTAAAAAAGGAATAACATTTTCTGTACAACGCATACTTTAGGTGATATTGAACAAAAACCGAAAAAAGTGCAAACATTTTGCTGTCTTTTTAGGTACTGCGTAGCTCGCACAGGTCTTTCGAAGCTGCAAAGTTGGTTTCTTACTATTGGCATATTGAAAAATTAGAACTACATGACTTTGCAAGATCGAGCCCATTTTTGACTGGCTTAAAATGATCCTTTATTTTTATCATCTTGTCGTGTATCAACGCAGGGCATCGGTACCTATAGCTTCTAACCGCGTATGCATTGTAGTGGGAACATACCTGTCTTTCTTCTTCTAATTGATCTTTCTTACGCTCGTTTATCTCAGAACCCATAATATTGTGGCATGTTCTACCCCAGAGACATCTATGAGCGTTCCCTCTAAGTTCAAACGGTAGACAGTAAACAGAAATTAAGATAATTAGTTAATTCGGCTGTTGTCCCAGAGATGGCGCTCACGGTGTCGTGGTCTAGGAACGACGAGAAACATCGAGGAACGTGGTGGCGTCTGGTGGAATAATCCAGAAGCGATCTATCTTGGAATGGAGAAGCATAGAGTGGACAGCCGACGGACTCCCATGCCCCCGATCCACGGAGAGAATGGTGTTGTCTACACTCGCCAGGAAAAAGCCGAGGCTTTTGCCGACAGCTTGGAACTGCAGTGTAGGGTAAACCAACTCGATGATAAGGACGAGGACTGGGAGGACGACGTGAGGCGCAGGATACGTAGGATGACCCGTCTGCCAGATGAAGACCACATCCCCCCGACCACCCCCGAGGAGGTCAAGGAGATCCTAAGGAGCCTAAAACCCAGGAAAGCTCCAGGATGTGATGGCATTGGGAACATCGCCCTCAAGAAGCTGCCCCGGAAAGGAGTAGCGGCGATGGTCAACATCATCAACGCAATGTTGAGGTTGAGGCACTTCCCCTCCAGGTGGAAAAAGGCCGACGTCATAGTCATCCCGAAGCCAGGTAAGAACCTAACATTTCCTTCCTCTTACAGGCCAATCAGTCTACTCCCAGCGATGAGTAAGGTAGCCGAACGAGTTATACTCAAGAGGATAGCCGAGAAGACAGAAGAGCTGGAAGTCCTCCCAGACGAGCAGTTCGCCTTCAGGACAGGGCACTCTACCGAACTCCAAGTGCTCCGCCTCACCGAAGAGGTCACGAAGGGGTTCAACCAACGACAGGTCACGGCAGCGCTGTTCCTGGACGTTGCCAAAGCCTTCGACAGGGTCTGGCACGATGGTCTCCTAGCCAAAATGATGAGTATGGGTTACCAAAATGGAATCGTCGAGCTAGTGAGATCATACCTCCACAGGAGACAGATGAGGGTGAAGATCGTGGACAAGGTGTCCACGTACAGAACAATGGAGACAGGAGTCCCCCAAGGCTCAGTGCTGTCCCCGCACTTGTTCTCCATCTTCACATCCGATCTACCCCGGACGGAGAGGACCTCCATGGCCCTCTACGCCGACGACACAGCCCTGACTGCCAGATCCTGGAGCACCAGGCTAGCCACCAGAAACCTCCAGGAGGCGGCCACCCTCCTAGAGGACTGGTGCAACAGATGGAAGGTAGCCGTCAACGCCGAGAAGAGCAAGGCGGTCCTCTTCAAGAAGGAAGAAAACAAAACCCCACAGGTCACGTTTCCATGTTTGGTGAGGACATCCAATGGCACGACACCGCCAACTACCTTGGCGTGGTCATGGACAAAGGCCTAACATGGAGACTGAACACGGAGGCCATCGTCAAGAAGGCCAGGAGGACGAGAGCCCTAATCTACCCGATGACGGGTAGACAGAGCAGACTCAACCTGACGAACAAGCTCACGCTTATCAGGTCCCTCATCCGGCCTCAGCTGACATACGCTTCGGTAGCTTGGGGCTACCAAGCAAAGAGCTACCTCCAACAGATCCAGAGAGTGGAGAACGTCGCCCTCAGAATTGCAGTCGACGCACCCTGGTTCGTCCGCAACGAGGACATCTACAGGGACCTGGACTACACCCCGGTCACTGAGATCATCAAGGAGAGAGCCAGAAAGATGTACGCCCTTGCCGAGGAGCATGGGAACCCACTAGTCAGGGAGGCAACTGACTATGACCCAGCAGATGCTCCGAGGCACAAGCGGCCGAAGGTTCAGCTCCTGGATAACGGGTGAGTATGAGAGACATACCACCACCCGACGATCCACCCCCACGGAAGAGACATGACGACACCAAACCACATACCCAAGACCCTGCGGGTACCGGACAAACAACCGTCCAGTACCTGTAGTCCCCCTAGCTCCGGGCAGACCGAAAATGCTACCAAAGCAGTTAGGTCTGCCCTTCCTCGAGCTACACAGCTCATCCTTACCCTACCGATGATCCGGATGACATGATGCCTCTTGGCATCTTGTGTACCGGCAGTCACTCCCGCCACAAACCCCAACATACCTAACAGACCGATGACTACCCCCCGGGGGGCAAACAAGCTGGCGAAGAGCAGAAGACGAAGAAAGAAGAACGCCAGAAGAGGCCTTAGCCAGCAAGGTCCAACGAGCCAGGACCAAGGGAGGTGGACCGAAATCGTCTGCACCGCTCACATTTGTGAGTGGGGCCGACGTAAAGTAAGTTCGCCCGTCCTGCACGAGGCTGGTCCCCGGTCTACAGCGATGCATTGGGGTAAAGGGCAATAGTCCTGCCCGGCCCCAGTCATCCGAGACCGACATCGTTAGCCAAGAATATTGGCGAGAGTGGACAGTTAAGAGTTTAAGTTTAGTTTAGATGGTCAGATGTGAGAACAGATCAAGGAGTAAACAAAGTGATGACGGGGCTAAAGTAGTGAATTATAGTACACTGTAAATATTAGCAAAGTGATTAATTGTTGTAATTAGTACGTAAATTAATAAATTAGTGTTTAGTGTTACCCTGGTGTTATAATTTTCCGGATTCACGATATAGAGTGTTTACAAAATAATAATAATAATAATGATAATTCGAAATATAGAGGTATAGAGGTCCTTGATGTCAGCTGCAGGGCCTGCCGCAGGGCGCCAGAGACTTTAATGCACCTGTTGTCGGCTTGTCCAACGTATGCAGTGTCGACCTATATCCAGAGCATGGTGTATTAAATTGATGGTCCGACGTACGGCACACAGTGTGAAATTAATGAGTTTTCATTTTCAAAATTCCACTCCACGCTCAATTTTTGATCAATTTGGATGAAACTAGGTGCAAAATGTTTGTGAAAGCTGGCTATTTATCAGATAACTGCGGGTTTTACAATTAAAGTATTTTGTGCCAACTGTCAGCTGCCAAAACCCCGCGAAAATTATAAAAATTTTAAAATTTTTATAATTTGTGTACTTTTTTAAACGGATTTTTATGACTTATATGAATGTTTTTTGGGTCGCTGAAGAATTTAGCAAAATTTTAATATAAGGGTTAATTACAAGCGGTAAAAACTATCCATAAATTAAAAAAATAAAAATTACATGATCTAATATTTTGGCAGCTGACAGTTGGCACATAATACCTTAATTGTAAAACCCGCAGTTATCTGATAAGAAGCCAGCTTTTACAAACATTTCGCACCTATTTTCATCCAAATTGATCAAAAATTGAGCGTGGAGTGGAATTTTGAAAATGAAAACTCATTGATTTCACACTGTGCGGCACTTTCCTATGAAAATAATGGCTTTATAAGTGCATGCTTTCTATCTAATTTAGTGGCGCGACCTTTAAGGTACTACAAAATCCTGTATATAGATAGGTAGATGAATTTGCTATGCTGCATATAGTGCTGCATATATTCTTTCAATATTTTTAATTTAGCTACTTAATGTCAGATGTCACTGGACTGTTGTTTCACTAAACAGAAACGAAAGGCAGGGAATGTATGCACACTGTATGCAGCAAAGCAAATTCGTCTGTCTATATACAGGATTTTGTAGTACCTTAAAGGTCGCGCCATCTACTAAATTAAATAGAAAGCATGTGAGTTCAAAGGGTGACTGGCTTTTACAAAAAAAATAAATCAATAAAAAATAATGATAATTTATTGGTGCTAATGCGAGAGCTTACACAGGTTAAAGTAGGTACAACATTTAAAAAAATATGTATACAGGTATATTATGTACATAATATGTATAGAACGAACGTTACAAAAATTACAAACAAAATACAGTTCAAACACGGTGGGGTGGAAATGTATTGAATTTTATCTACTAAATTTGTGATCTAGCATGTCATTAAAGTTGTCTTTAAAATACTCGTCGGTTTTATAAAAACATTTGTTGATTAAATAGTTTTTGACAACCATTTTGAATTTAGGTCTATCAAGGGACCTCACAGAGGGTGGCAATTTGTTATACATTTTTGGCGCTAGGAATCTAGTGCCCGTTTGTGTTTTCTTCACTCGGTTAAAACGTAGATGTTATTTTTATTCCTTGTTTCGTAGTCATGCACATCTTCGTGGGTGGTGTATGATATCGTATTATCTTTAGCGTACAGCAAGTAGTGAAATATGAGTAAGAAAGTAAAGGTTAAGATTTTCAGTTTTATAAACGTTGATCTACAATGATCTCTATACGCTAAACCCACAATTATTCTATATTATTCTATTCTTATCCTATATTAACATGCATAGAAAAACAATAAATAGTAGGTAATTTTAACAGGTCGCATCAGTTGATTTAAATTTTGGAAAACTCATTGGATAATGGCGTGCTCTTTATCACCCAGAATTCTACAAACTGATTAAAGGTATCTGGAAATCACTTCTTCAACGAAACAGTTCGTTTAAATTTTAGTATATGTACCGCCGATATATTACTTATATAATAGGTCAAAATATGTAGGCATGCTTGGTAATTATTATAATAATATATAAATGTTATACGTTATTAGCGAGAGTAGAGCCCCATGAAATTAAATTCCGTATTTTAGGGTAGCATATTCATATTACATAATGAAATTTATGGGATAGTGTTAAATTATATAGAGCGGACATTGAACCTTGCAAGTGCCGTTCTACATTGTTCGAGTGATAAATTGGTGTTAATTTAGAACCAACAAGATTAAGTTTTTTATTTAAATTCACATCTGAAATTTGCATATACACTACTAGGTAAAAGCGGATTTACATTATTTGTTGTTAATATCAAAACATTGTTGGTTAGTCGGCCAATTTTTATGTGAATTTCCAGATGATTTCTCGATTTCCTAAATAGTTTCATGCCAATGAAAAAAACCGCCGCCCAAGGAATCACTACTTCCACATCCAGATTTTCGATCCAAGTCTCTCATAACGAAAAAAAAACTCATAAAAACAAATTTTTAAGAATTTTATGAATATTAGCGTGTGGCGGCTTAGCCCGCAAGACTAAGTGAATGTTGCATGACAAACAATACATGTAAACTTGTTTTACTCTTTGACACTATGGCATCAAATATTAATAAGGAGTAGGTTATCCTCATTTATCCATATTTTAATCTTGTTTTATCCCCCACCTCGTCCCACCTTGTCATCCCCTGTCCCACCTTCCCCTAATAACACATAATTACCTTTAATTATGCTTAATCACCCGCTAATCACCCCCCAACCATCCTCTCGTCACGTCACAAAAGAGTGGAGGGAGGAGGCCCCTAGGCCTACTATAATACCCTACTCCGGCGAACTTTAAAAAAAATTTGGTGTACTTTCGAAGATATATTTACACTACACTGTAGAAATAATTGTTAAGGGGCTTTAATAACATAAAATTTGAAATCGTCGACCTCAAAAACCGATATGCCACATCGCCACATCGGTAGTGGCGGTGGGGGTGATGGTGTTGGTAGGGAGGTAGTAGTGGGAGTGATGCAGTAAAAAAAATGTTGAGGCCTTTTATTTATTGTACATACACTAAATCACAATTTTATTTTTTCACCTCTTTTAAAAAACTTAAACTTATTTGTCGAATTATGAATCTTTTGAAATTTACTTCAGTAGATCATAAAACTTACTGAAAAAGCAATCTGGCTTATCTCCAGTTGAACAAAGTAAGTCTGGCTGAAGTGTTTCAATAAATCCGCTGATCGGAAAATCAGATCGATTTCTCGGATACGTTACCCTTATTTTCACAGGTTTGAAACTTTTTATATAAATTGACATTATAATGGAATTTAGTCAAAAACAAGTCTGGCTGATTTCTGAAATTACCAAATGAGTCTGGCGGTACCTCGAAATTTGTAGAAATAAAAAATTATTGTCCTTATTTTCACAGTCCTGAAAATTACATTACATACTATAATTCCAAATCTGGCTGTAATTGCAATCACCAAAGCCTCGCCAGACTCCTCGCTAGACTCTCTCGAGGTTTTAAATAGTACGCGCTCAATTAGGTATGCTCTGAAGTTCTTTTTGGGTACTTAAAAAATAAATTCACTCTCAGTCTGTAACTTTTAATAACTACAATTTTTTCGCTAAAATGAATATTTACTGAGATATTTGCAAAGAAACTAAAATTTTACATTTTTTCGAAAATCCTTTTATAATTTAAAATGCAATTTTTTTTCTAAAGCAAGTGCAGTAAACGGACGAAAAAAATTGAGCTTCTAGGTTAACGAAAAACAATATTACAATATTAAATTACTAACTACTTACATTAACAAAATGGCGACGTTTTTATTAAAAATATGTGAAGAAGTACATTGTTTCTGTCACAACTTTTTCTTCATACTATAGAAATTGTCAAAAAATCATTTAAAAGCCTTATTAACAGTCTTTCATTTTACTCGTTAGCATTTTAAAGGTTAGTGCCATAGTTTCTAAAATATTTAACATTTAAACCAAATACTTCGTCTTATAAACGTTTGGACGAAATCTTTATTGCTCCAGATCTCCGAAACAATTAATTCTACAGAAATTAAAATTAAGAGGAAATTAATTTTCAAAAAATAAATAAATCGGCAGCTACGGAAAGCGGCTGGAACCTCCCCATCATATAATTCTTTGTGGACAGTTTCTCTGCCAGCTGTGGCCGGTAAAGTGTTCATGGGACCTTTTCAATTTGAGCTGATAAATATTATTTTTCAAATGTCAAACTGACTAATGTCAAAAGGTTTCAGGAGAATATATTTTGACCGCTGTCAAACAGACAGCTGTCAAATCTTTTGCCGCTAAACTTTGTTAGTTCTAAATCTGTCAAACTGATAGCTGTCAAAAATTCTGGTTCTAAACTTTGCTGGGGATTTTATTTTTTGACAGTTGCCGACAATTTTTAGGTTGGTATTGCACTTGGTTTGGTTTTTAGGTTATGTTAATGTTTCTTAGGTTGTGATTGCGTGACTGTATAGATTGTTATTTTGTTTTTAATTTTTTTCACGGAAACCAAATCGAAAAGGTGCAAATGTCGTTGAAATCGGAATTTTTACTGCTTTTTAATGGTTCGATTACAAATTGTAAGTAATCATAAAATAAACAACTTGTGCCAAAACGGCACTAAACGTAATCCGATCTGAACCAAAACGTTTTCAGATCTTCTGGAGCACTAAAGAAACCCTCATGCAAAGTTTCATCCAAATCCGTTCAGTAGTTTCGCCGCTATCGTGCTAACATACATACACACATACACACACAGACACTTTTAAAAACCACTTTTTTGGGTTCCTGGGACCTCAAAACCTAAAGATGTTCGATTTTGGACTAATTTCAGTAACCTCCCACAATTTTATTGTGGGGAGGTTAAAATAAATATCTTGTATTTCTGCTTATAATCATTGTTATAAAATATTATTTTGGGTATTCAGCAGATCACTTTCAAAGAAATCATTCGTTCCTTCCATATATCCTTGATCTAAATCTGACCAAGCTTTCTTATTTGTCTCTAGCACGTTCTCGCTTTCGAGTTATTTGACGAAAACCTATTTGAAATACCTTTTTAAAAGTAAAATCCAAATTTCAGAAATTAAAGAGTATATGAAAAGTTGCATAAAACTTTTTCTTCTCAAAATTTGATTCTCTTTCAGTTCCAATGATTTTTTTTAGTTGCCTCCCCCTGAAAAGAGGTGGCATCCACCCCCTAAAAATTAGCAAGTTCCGCATAATACAGAAATTATTCTTCGATGCATTTATTATTATGTTGCCAAAAATGAATGAAATCTAATTCATATGACATTATTCCGAAGTAAAAACCTCTAGTTACTGTACTATTAGACGAGTCTGGCAAGGCTTTGGTGATCTCGCAGTATAGCCAGACTGTATTTTAAGCCATTGTTATAATACATACTGCCATTTAAAAAATTCTTAGGACTGCCAAAATAAGGGCAATTATTTTTTTACATTTTTCAGTTTTTCACATGCCAGACATATTTGCCATGCATACAGATTAGCCAGACTATTTTTTTTTCTTGATTTTAGTGTGCGACTGGTTAGTAGAACCAATTTCGTTACTGCCAAACATAGTGGAACGCATTTGTATTTTAAAAGGCATTTTCTGACTCAGCCCATCGGAAAACCCCTATATGTAATATACGAGTAGAATCACTAACTGACCAATCCTATCGATGTTAGTACCAAAAAAATTCACTGGCTCTTAGACTATAAGCTAAATAAGTTAAACAAAAAAAAAACTTGACTTCTCTCCAGCCCTAGGCAAACACACAAATATGGCAACGTCTGGCGATGACAGGCTTATACAGTAGTAGAATATTAAAATATTGAGTCGATGTCAATGTAAGGTAGAAGAGAAGAGAAATGGACAAATAACATGCTGAAAAGGAACAGATTTAACCTACGCTGTTGCCACTTTTCTCTCTAGCTACTTTTAGTCGTCGGCGGGACTCTTAACATGCTGAAGTGCCTGGCATCAATGGTAATATATCGTTTTCTTTCACGTACATTATTTTGCTATTTATATTTCACTCTATCTTATCATAGGGATCGACCCAAGATTTCTAGCTGCCACTGGTGTATATTAATGGAGTATAAACGTTAAAATTTAAAATTCCCAGATTCTGTAATCTACATATTGTCTTTCAAAAAAATTTTTTTTTCTATTTTATTAGGTTAACGCATCACCCACAACAATAAATACCATGGAAATTCCTAATATATAAAAAAATTATTAGCGGGCCTGGACCCTCACCAGATTTGACTCATGAGAATAATTTTTCATCAAAAACAAGAACATGAAAATTACAATCACATCAGAACAACATGTAGGACCAATAACCATATTAAAGCACGCACGTTATCAAAGGGTTTCTATGCACTCGTTTAATGGGTCCTATGTAATTACTACCAAACCCCTATATTGGATTAATTTATGCGTTTCCCCGCATAACGTATACACGGTCGGGCACTGTTGCCATGCCACTGAGTTTTCATTTCCATGATGGACGCTTCTCATTTCGCAAATTGGGTTCCCTAGTTTGAATATATGGATCTTCATTATAACAATAAATACAGTTTTTTGCTGAGTAATAAAAGATTCGTCCTCTCCAATAAATCATTCGGATAGTACACAGAGGTGTACTGAAAATGCAAAAATGCAAATTTATTGCAAAATGTGCTTAGTAAAGGAAAATAATAAAAAATGGACGAAAAAACTTACGGGAATACTAAATTTTTGATTTAAGACTGCTTAAACTGCGTATACACTTATACAGGATTGGGCAAATGTGTGAAAACACCTGATTTCTGGCTAAACTATAAGTTCGATTGAAAAATACCCTTAACAAAAGTTTTTGTAGTATTTTTATTCTATACAGTGACGTACTTTGATTTCCAGCAGCTATCCCATTTTTTCGAGATATGACGTCTTCGGCAGTTTTTGTAAATTGATGACCCTGTATATTTTTAAAAGCTTTTATTTAACTTGCAATGTTTGTATGTTTGTTGGTTTAGGTCAAATCTTGCAGGCTGAATTTCGACTAGTTCTAATTAAGCTAGAGCTTTGAAATTTGGCACACGTGTATAAGTCCGGTGACAATGCAACATAGTATAGCCATTATCGGTCTAAATCCAATATGGCGGACGTCCCAAGATGGCGGATCGGCTTTTTAGTCACAACCCCCCCCCCTGATATGGGTATCAAATGAAAGTAAAATACGATAAACAATGTGACGTCATTCTAAATCCAATATGGCGGACGTCCCAAGATGGCGGATCGGATTTTTAGTCACAACCCCCCTGATATGGGTATCAAAAGAAAGGGTTTGACGAGTAAAATACGATAAACAATGTGACGTCATTCTAAATCCAATATGGCGGACGTCCCAAGATGGCGGATCGGCTTTTTAGTCACAAGCCCCCCCCTGATATGGGTATCAAATGAAAGTAAAATACGATAAACAATGTGACGTCATTCTAAATCCAATATGGCGGACGTCCCAAGATGGCGGATCGGATTTTTAGTCACAACCCCCCTGATATAGGTATCAAATGAAAGGGTTTGACGAGTAAAATACGATAAACAATGTGACGTCATTCTAAATCCAATATGGCGGACGTCCCAAGATGGCGGATCGGATTTTTAGTCACAACCCCCCTGATATGGGTATCAAATGAAAGGGTTTGACGAGTAAAATACGATAAACAATGTGACGTCATTCTAAATCCAATATGGCAGACGTCCCAAGATGGCGGATCGGATTTTTAGTCACAACCCCCCTGATATGGGTATCAAATGAAAGGGTTTGACGAGTAAAATACGATAAACAATGTGACGTCATTCTAAATCCAATATGGCGGACGTCCCAAGATGGCGGATCGGCTTTTTAGTCACGACCGCCCTGATATGTGTATCAAATGAAAGGGTTTGACGAGTAAAATACGACAAACAATGTGACGTCATTCTAAATCCAATATGGCGGACGTCCCAAGATGGCGGATCTGCTTTTTAGCCACAACCCCGTTGATATGGTGTCGAATTAAAGGGTTTGACGAGTAAAATACGATAAAGTGTGTGACGTCATTCTAAATTGAATGTGGCGGACGTGGAAGAGGTGGGGAAGAGGTGGGGAAGAAGTGGGAAGAAGTGGGGAAGAGGTGGGGAAGAAGTGGGAAGAAGTGGGGAAGAGGTGGGAAAGGGGTAGGAAAAGGTGGGAAGATGTGGGGAAGGAGTGGGAAGAAATGGGGAAGGGGTGGGGAGAGGTGGGAACGGTCGGGAAGAGGTGGGAATAGGGTGGACAGAGGTGGAGAGAGATGGGAAAGGTCAGGGGAAGATGGTGGGAAGAGACTGGAATAGGGTTGGACGAGGTGGGAATAGGGTGGAAAGAGGTGGGGAGTGATGGGAAAGGGCATGGGAAGTGGTGGAAAAGAGTTGGGAAAGGGGTGGGAAGAAGTGGGAAGTAGTGTTAGAGGGTTGAGAAGACGGGAGAGGGAAGGGGTGGATGGAGGTGGCAAATGAAATGTTTGTAAAATAAGTAGACTAAAAAGTAAAAAATAAAATTATATAAAAAAAATATTTTTAAGAAAAAGCTTTTATTTGAAAAAACTACTAAAAAGTAAAAATATTTTTTTTTTAAACTCGTACACATGGAAAAGCTTTGGGGGCGGTCATATAGCGCTATTGCATAGTTACTTTGCTCAATTGACCGCCCCCAAAGCTTTTGGTTTCCATGTGTACGAATTTAAAAAAAAATATTTTTACTTTTTAGTAGTTTTTTCAAATAAAAGCTTCTTCTTAAAAATATTTTTTTTATATAAGTTTTTACTTTTCTAGATAGACACCTTTTCATCAATTATAATGATAGGGTTTGGTGGGTGTGCGACTTGTGGCTTTTTAAATATTAAATAAAATAATAAAATAAATAATAATAAACATTTGTTAATCAATGAAAATTAAATTTGTTATTACAGAATATTGAGTACTTTAAT